>LR999965.1:40264890-40882354 GCA_905220375.1 Tachina fera | reverse complement strand
ATATGAGTAAAAAATAAAAAGTTCATATCCTCATATCCTAAAACAGTTCATAAAAATACACAATAAATTTCTCACATTTCAGGAAATGTTTACTGACTTAAAGGAAATATTTACTAAGAGTAGGAAAATGGTTACAAAATGAAAAAAATTTTATATTAAGGACTAGTAAATTTCGTCTTAAATCAAAAAATAAACTTTAAGAAATGCATTACTCCTGATTAGTTCATGAAATTTGACATACTTGAAAGATATAAAAAGTTATTTTAAATTTTAGAAAAATATTTACCAGTTTTAAGTATTTTTTCTTTAAATCTAAGTAAATTTTCATATTTTCGAGAAATATTTGAATTTGATTTTTTTTTGTAAATAAAATAAAATTTTAAAACTAAATTATTTCAATGCTTATTCAGGCTGCCTTAATAGGCAATTGGTTAGAGTGCTTGCTTATCAATCAGAAGGTTGCTGGTTCAATACTTGTCTCCTCTCAAGGAATTTATGTGTATGTATGGTGAATTATAATTAAGAATATAATATGAAGATATAATAAATAAACATATCATTTGGTATAGAATTTAGTTAAAAATAAAAATAAGTGCCAGAATTAAAGACAAAAAAAATTGGAAAATTTACTAAATTTGAGATCAAAGACGAAAAAAATTTTTTGCAAACCTCCGAATTTTATGGGAAAATTTTACTTAATTTTAGGAAAATTTTACTTAAATATGAAAATATAATTACTATAAAATAGTTCATTAATGAACTAGAAATTTAGTAAATATTTTACTGGTTTCAAGTAAAAAACAGCCTTGGCGCCATACGACAACTTTTTTTATTCAAATTTAGAAAATTTTCCAAAGTTTTAGTTAATTTTTTTTTCAGTGCGAGCTCTATTAACAATATTTCACCTTCTTGGGGCTAATAAATCAGTGCAAGTTAATCTCTATTTTTGGTTTAGAATAAAACAAACTTATAAATTAATGGAGTATTTAAACCATCTGTAAACGCATATAATTGGGCGTTTAAACTACCAATACAGGCCATATGATTTTGTTACTTACAGACCATATGTTTTGAATTTTAAGAGCCCACAACTTTTTTCCAAGCTTCTACTTTTTCTTCATATCTTGTTCGATCTGTTTTCTTACACTCTATTGTTCTTTTATACTATTCTACTTTGCCAAGAATATATATGTATAATTTCTTTCTCAGTAAAATTTGGCCACTTTTAATTAAATTTTACAAATTTTTTTTTGCCGTTTTGATTGCATTTATTCTTGAAATTTGACATTTATTCTAAAGCTGCCACAATATTATTTTTAAACTACACATAAGGCATAGTTCACTGATTTACTCCTGTTGAGTTTAAGCCACATATAAAGTTGAATTTAGTTCAAATTAACTAGCGTTTAAGCTTTGACGGATTTATTAGCCCTTAAGCCTGGATCACACGATTGACACAATGTAACAATTTTCCTCAGCTCACTGCATATAGTTATAACTAATAAGTCAAAATGACATTATTACTTATTAATTCTTGAATAAGTCTATATGACTTTATTAGCAATGGGTTGTGGTGCAGTTATGTAATTATATTTCAATTAGTTGAGAAATAAGGCAAATTTACGTTATTACTTTTGAATTTATTTCAGTGAGCCGACGAAAATTGGTATATTGTGCCAATCGTGTGATCCAAGCTTTAGAGACTTTAAATCAAGTCCGTATTAAATTATATGAATCACAAAATATTATTACTTTATGACAAAATCCGACACAAGACAATATTAATAATAACTATAAATTCTTACATTATTTAAATTTAGCCAAAAATATATAATTGTCATTTAGTTTATACATATATTTAAGCCGATAGCTTATAGTAGCTTATTAGTTTATTATAGCTTAAATTGTAATGAAAAATAAATACATAAATATAATAACTTTTGACAGCAGTTCTACTCGTTAGGTTGTACTACAGCTACTATTATGTTCCAGCCTTAAGGCCTCTAGTATACATTTTACGTAAAACACTGGTTCAACAATCGTTGGGGCAAATCAATTACGGCTTCGATATCAAAAAAAATGTTCATACATTTTCAATTGTATTTGAATTCACTATCTGCTTTTCTTTTTTCTGCAATTCGAATTATTTAAAAAAAAATAATTTATATATTTATTTATCTAAAACATACTTTGCAAAGTGAATTAACAAAATACTGCTGCACAAAAATTTTGGGGAGGGGGGGGGGGGAGAGAATAAGAACATATCAAGCTCTTGCTGTAATAGAGTCATATGTTAATAATGAAAAATATTGTTTAAAAATTTCATAAAAATATCTTGAGAGATGTAAAAATTGGTCAATTCACATATTGTTGTATTGCATAAACATTTATGATTGTCATGAAATTCATGTATGACAACAAAACTTCATTACTTTTGCTTTTTCAGTCTGCTATTTATTTTAAATATTATTTTCTTTTAACTCCAAAAATTATGTACAATATTCTAAATAATTTCTAAAATTTTCTGTGATTTGAATTTAACGTTTATGATAATTTTTTTTGGCAATTTTTTTATTTTGTATGGCAGTTCACAACACTGCTATTTGGTCTAAATAGTAATTTAGTTTAATTTCAAAGGCTATGAGTTGGATAATTATTTTAAATTTCTGTTAAGATGTAAACAAATTGAAAACTTTAATAGCCCATTTCCATTGTCTCTCAATATAGTACTTATAAGATTTCGAGCTAAGTCTTGCTGCTTTTTACTAGATTTCCCATACACAACAAAATCAATTTTTTCAGTAGATTTGTAGAAACTCAAATCAAAATCTAACATTTTTATTTTTTTGTTACCACTCTGTGGAACATAAATATAAAAAAATGTGAATGAATTAGCTATGGTCTGCATAAAAAGGTGTGTAAATTTACTACATTGCAGTTGTTTGGTTGTAGTTTTGGAAATTTTTCAGCTTATGGGTCTTGTTTTGGATAAAAAAATCTTGATAAATGTCAAAAAATGTTGGTGTAAACGATGTAGATTTTCATAAAGGTTTTAATTAAAATTTGCTAGATTTTGAGCAAGTGTAAATGCCCTCATTTCCTGTAAAACAAATTTTTTGAGTTATAACTCTATTGAAGCAAACTCTCAAATAAATTGTTAACTATAAAACATAGTTAACAACATGTGTATATTTCTTATAAATTCAATAAACTTTTGCATGAGTATAACAAAATGTTAAAAAAATTGATTCTCCTTTATTTTTAATAAAAAATTATACTTACAGTGCGCTTAGATCCAAGCAAAATCTACCACTTACGATGTTTCCAGTACAATCTACTGGACTTCAAGTATAAAATAAATGTATGTAACCTATATTCCAATTGTTTGGTTGTAATTTAGAAAAAAATTCGGTCAATTGTTTTTATTTTGTATACAAAATCTTTCTAAATGTCAAACATTTTTTTTTGTAAACTTATTGATTTTGATAAGGATTTTAGCTGAACTTTGCAAAAAATATTGTGCAATTGTAAATTCCCTATTTTTTCTTTTCTTTTTTTTTATTAGTACAAAAAATGATTAACTTGTATTAAGGTAATTATTAATTTCCTTTAGTTGTCCTTTTAGTTTACCAAACCCTAGTGCTTGCTTTCAAATGATTTTATTTAAAGAAAATTTAAACAAATTTTTTTCATGCTTAAAATTAAATGCAAATTAACCCAAACTAGCAATAGTGTACAAAAGCTGAATTCTTTGCGGAGGGTTTTTTGTTTTTGTTAAAAAGAGAATCAAATACCAGAAAATAAAATAATTAAAATACGTTTTAATAAAACATTTTTAGATCTTTACATTTCACTACTGATATGCATAAGAATTAGAATAAGAAAGCAATTAAGATTTGGGGTCAAGCTAGAAAAGACTGCTGGTATACAAATTTTGTTTCATATAGATGACTTTATCTTTGTCAGAGAATTTTAAGCAGGAGCACAAAAAACAAATTAAATCTTCTAATGGAATGTTTAGAAGTGCAGAAAATTGTAAGATTACCGCTTTTGCTTGTATTATTCTTAAACACAAATTTAATTTTGAAATTTAATAAAAATAATAATAAAATACTTATTAATGGCCTGTCCCACGATGTAGATAGAAAATGCTAGATCGACAACTTGTATTGAAAATACTTGTAGAAATAATATAAGAACATTTTTTTTATAAACAAACAAATATATATGTATGTTGCTCAGCTATTATCGCCAATATCGCAATTGTGGCTCCGGAAGAAACAGAGATCTCCTAGTGCTGACCAGATGATGTACCACGCATTTGAGCAATTCTGACTATTTAAAGATGTTCCCTTGAAAAGTACACATATAATCCAAGATAAAATATTCTTGGTTAGACCGTGGAAATTTTGTTTTCAGACCTTGTCTTAACGGTTTTTTTAAGTCAATGTTCACTGATTAAAAGCTCATAGTTCTAACAGGGTCATAACACATATGTCTATAGTCTAGTGATTACAATTTTATGCTGCTCTTAAGACGATATAGTTTTTGGAAACTCCGTGACATGAAATTCCCTTTTTCCATTTTCTTTTTTAATCCCACACCTTTCATTCTGGTATCAATGATGCAGCTTGTTCAAGTTGTGACAGGAATCAAGTGACAGGTGCAGAGCTATCATTTCAGTTATGCCGCAGGCAATTCCAAAATTCACTAACTTATTCGCCCACCCTTCTTATATTAACTATATCGTATTTTTGGTGTATTTTTTGCAATCTAACACATGTTCAATATTCTTATACGTCTTGAATATACACATACTACCAAAACTGTAGTATACATTTACTTCAAATATAATCATTTTATTTTCCAACTTAAATTAAAACTAAAAATGTTTTACTGCACAAACAATCTTCTATACTTTATCCATAATTAGTTTGGGAATGTTTAAATTAAAACAACAGCAAATCACAATGTTAAAAAATTGCTTAACATTGAAGATTTACATCATTTGCTGAATAATTCAGCATTATAAAAGATTTATTGTTGTTTAATAATAAATCCTTTTTTAATACGTTTAAAAACATTCATTTGTTTTGTTTGTATAAAGTTTGTTAAAAGTTTGATAATGTATTTTCATATTAATCTTTTAACATTTGTTTCACAATATTGCTGGAGCAAAAAATACAATGGTATATAATTTTATTAATATAAAATTTTAATGAGTTTCAGAATATATTTGGTAAAGATTTTGAGGGCTTATGTAAAGGATTAAAAAGTTTTGTAGAAATATTCATATAATAAAATTAGTTTTGATTTTTGCTTATACTTGCTTATACAAGGCTAATAACATCAATGGTAATAAGGTAATAAGTCTTTCTTTATATTAGCAGTTGAAGGTAAAAGCACAAGGCCTAATAAGACCACTTTGTTTATGAAATTCTTTAGTCATAAACAAGTGTTCAATACCAATAGTCTGCATGATGCACAAGAAGTGTATGATACAATTTAAACAAATAGATTTATTAGAACATTATTTCTTATTATTTTTTTTATTTTTTTAGAATTTCAAAGTAATTTATTTATATACTGAAAAAGTACTCGAACACGCCTAATATCTTGCTACATTGGCTAACGAAAAAGAGGAAAAGAGATTGTGTGACAGGGAGAGAGTGAGTCCCACAACTTTTAAATTGATAACAATAAGCTTGAAATATATTACAAATATATATCGTTACCTTAATATGGAAAGGTCCTAACTCATTTCTTTTTTGAAATTAAAATTTTTGCAATTTTCAACACGTTAGATGTTCTTCCATAGATTTCAAAAAAAAATAATGAGTTAGGGCCTTTCTTTATTAAGGTAATGATATGTATGTATATTAATTCGATTTATATTTTTATTGTTATAAAAATATCATGCTGAAATTTAATCAACTTTATTATAAATTAATTTTGTATCTACTAAAAATTTTGATTCAGCATGTTCTCCTGTTTAAATTAAATTATGAATATTCTTTTGCTTTCCCACAAACTGCATAATGCCACCTGCAAATTCATTTCAATTACATTTTGTATTCCGATATTTGTGTAGCCTTATGAAATCAAATATGCCAAACTAATTGCAAAATGTCCAAAAATTTTGTAATGTTAATGTCTTTGAGAATGAGTAAATGTACGGCCGTAAACATAGTGTTGTTAAGTATAATACTTACATTTACAATTCAAATTGACAGCTACAATATATGCAAAATACAATCAACATAAATACTACACATAAGTATCAGTATATGCACGCTATAGGATAATAGTACCGACCAATCTAAGGGCTTGAAATAAAATGTGAAATGTGTGATGCAAAATTTTAAAACGAAGCAGTGATCTGAGTATGAAATGCGAATACGAATTATAACATCCCAGTGAAAAAAAATGGAAGTCATTCTAGTGGAACTACATTTTCATTGCTTCCAAAAAATAGATATTTTTAATTTGCCGAGCGTGAGCTGAAAACCATATAGAAGCTTATTTTAGTCATACAAAACCTTGTAACTCCTCCATAGTGTTAGAAAATACTCACCAGAATTTAAAAAAAAATTATTTTTTTTAAAGAAATTTATGAACTAATTTTAGTCTAAGATTTAAAAGTTATTTTCTTAAATTTACATGAAAACGTATAAAAAGAAACGAATTGTCAAAATAGGCAACTATTTACCATTTTTCCTTGATGAAAATATTATCACAGAACACAAAAAAGGGAATTTTTCTTAATATCGCTTCCAATTCAGTGACCAGGCATGAAAAAAGAGAAATTCTTGCAATGACAACCCTATGTAAAAATCATTAGATCCGATCGAAATTTTCACTACTTCCAGATCGCAAACTCTACATTTTCATGACTTTTTTGGAGTCTCTTTTTTTACTGGGATTAGTATTAAATTTACTTGAATGCATAAAACTCACTTGTCGCTGTGTTTGTTTACTAAAGTCTCGAGTAATCACCCAGCCGACTTCAAATGAGATATTGCGAATGTACCTAATATATATTTGATTGTGAATTGTTAAGATCTTTCTTTCATATTCTTGCAAATGTGGTTACCATTATTTATCTATAAGCTGATATCATGTTAATTTTTGTTCTAATAATAATCGTAGTAGATAACTTAACCAGTCACCCTATGCCATACTTTATGATCTACCATTTATAATTTTATGCACAACAAAAGTAAAACTGCATCGATTATTTTATCAATAAAATAGTAAACATTACATATGGCGTATATTTTTCATATTGTAAGTATGTACTCGCATGTTTATTTAACTAACGATAAATGCCCAAATGTACATGTTTGCATGGAAATATAAATTTTCGTATTTGTGTATGAATTGCACATCTGCCTAGTGATGTGCCGGCCAAACCCTTTTGTTGTCAACGTAGAATTTAATGGTAGCATCAAATTTAGATAATTCTCTCACACCTAAAACTTATTTAAATTGAAAACTTAAGATATACAAATAATTAAACTTGAAACTAAAAACTATCTGTAAATAAATAAATCTATGGCTGGAAGGTCCAATTCTGTTTGATATAGCGTTATCGCTGTAGTATTTTCAAGTTTTCAGCATTGCCGTGGTGTTGTGTACGTTGTGCATAGAGAAAAATAAATATTTTAAGCCGATGTTGTAATATCACATTTTCTATGTTTCCGCGGTGCTGTTTAAAGCACTTGTGTGATTTTTACAGGCAAACATATATGTATATATATACTTCATGCCTAGAGAAAAAACCTTTTAAGCTGCTGTGATATTTCCACGCTTTTGGTTTGCCGAGTTGATGTTTGCGGATCATCTGGTATTTTGGGGATTTAGGCAAAAATATGTACAGATATATTTTGCAAATCAGGAGAATAATATCTCATACACCATATATATTTTATAACTTTTAAGCCGATGTTGCAATTTCACGCTTTTGATGCTTGCGTAGTGGTAATCGGGGAACTTGTGGGATCTTAGAAATTTGTGATATTTTCACGTGTTGGGTATTCTCGTGGTAGTGTTTGGCGATCATGTGGGATTTGGGAGATTTTTAGATCAAGATATATATGTTTATTTTGCACATCTAGAGAATAAAATATCTCGTATACAACATATGTGCCCTTAATTATGAAAGTGGTATAAGTCATATGCATTTTTGCTCCAAAAAACCTTTAAAATACTTTAAAAAATATTGAATAAATATTTAATAAATTTATGTTAATAGGTACTAGCAACAGTCTAAAATTAAAATGTTGCATGATATAAAAATAGTTTTTGATGTATTTAAATGTAATCTTCCAAATATCTCGACCAAAGAAATATATGAATTAGACCACTTTCATAATTAACACACACATGTTTCACATATTTTAATCCCATGTGGTAATTTCCCGTATTCGATAGAGAAAAAAAATGTTCAAGCAGCTGTGATGTTTTCATGTTTTTGATGTTATGGCGATGGTGTTTGGGAAAAATCTGGCATTTTGTGGATTTTTAGGCCAAAATAAGTATTCTGCACTAACGCAAGAGTTTAGTAACAGAGAATAAATAAAAAAATTTTGTATTCATTGATTGTGTTAATATTTATTTATTTATTTATTGATACATATTGTACAAAGTAACTTTGCATAATATGGTTGCACAAATATGGCCGGATTAACTAGACCATATGCCCAAGATGTATTAACAGTATTTTAAAAACTTTCTAACTGAATGTACACAACGTGGCAACGTGGTTGTTACAGAAATTCCACAAAAGAATCGCAATATTATACGGTAATCCGTGGCAGATCAGTCAACCAGTGCTAGTGAGACGAAAAACTCTCGAAGGCCAAACACAAGCCTGACTGCACTTAAGAAATAATTACGATGACGCGAGAGATGTTTTCCTACCCACAGCTGCTTAACGACCGCATTTGATATTAAAAATGCATTGAAATTTATTATTGAGGGGTTAACTGGATTTTGTGCTCATTTTACTGTTGCTGACACTTACCCAAAAAAATTAATTGCCACAATTCCTAAAAAATCAGCAATTATTAACTTGACTGCACCTGGTCAAAAATACTTATGTGGCAGCACTCTATTCTTGCGAAAGCAATGTATAGCTGTTGCTGTTTTTTACATTTATTTTCTTTGAAATATTTCTCACAACTATAATTCAAGTGGAAAAAAGTCAGCCAATGTGGTAAAGTGAAAAAAACATGTTGATTATTGAGTACTTGTTTCAAAAATGATATTAGTTGAACATTGATCTGAACCTAATATCTCTAGTTGTTGTAAAAAAATTCTAGGTGAAGGGTCCCTGATAATATGTATTATGAACAGTGAAACCCACATAGGATCCAGCTAAATTCACAATAATCAATTTAAACGTATTTTTATTAAAAAATGCATTTTACTGAATAAGTAAAATAATAATTAGGGACCATTTGTGAGTTAATAAATTTTTGTTGTTTGTTTACATTTTCTTTTCTTTCATTTTCTTCTCATGTTGTCTATAAATGGTGTTGTCAATTTTTCTTCTTTTTATTGACTCTAAAAATTATAGAATGAAGTTTTTATGGTAAAACTGATTGAATGAATGACTATATAATAACAGCCGATTTAATATAAAAAAACTTAAAACATTAAAAATAAATATAAGATACCATTTCAAGTGACATAAAAGGAATATGCAATGATTGTACTACGCACCTTCTGCAGAAATCATCATAATAAAATCGTAGCTGTAGTCTTTGGCTTTTGTTTTTAACACTAAATAGTTCAATTTCATATTCATTTAACTACATGTAAAAGATGACTGAGACTGAAAAAATCAAACCGCAGACGCCTGCTTAATATTGATAAAAAGGTTTACACATTCAGTGTGAAAAGCTTAAGCAATTAAAGTCAAAATACCCGGCAATAGAGATAAATATTAAAAAATATAAGAACACATTAAAGAACAAACTGAATGTTAACAAATCGACCAGCAATTGCTTAACCCCTCTCTGACGCTCTTAGGTCCCCAGTGATTGCAAAATAAGGGAGTTATTGTTTTTTTATAGCTGGGTGTATGTACGAGTATTTACATGAATATCTGGGGGTAATTGATGGCATTTGATGTTGAAAAAACTTTCGTCCAACTTTGTATGAAAATTTCGCTCGATATCGAATACCGTAATTTGCCCATCTTAACTTATGAGTATGAGTGTGTCTTCATATTTATGTCCAAATATATTGTTTTAAAAGAACAAAAATGTAGTATCACAATAAAGTTGTGGGCAAATGTAATCACCATTTATGCAAACACATAAGATAATAAAACAGTTGAGATTGTACTACTATTAAGCACATATTTTCTATTAGTTTCATAAAAACAAGCATGCAAACTAGAGATTTTGCAAATGCTTTAAGCAAAACAGCACTTTATTGCTATTAAAGTGATAATGGAGTCAGTTGTATTCCTAACTTGTGGCAGAAAGAATTAGAATTGGTAAAATTTCATTGAAAAATTTGGTTTTTCTTACACATATTTCAATATAAAAATATTTACTACTTTACTAGGCAGTGCGAGTTAAAAATATATTTTAGCATATAACAAAACAAATGAAATCTCTATTTTTAAATTTAATAATACAAAGTGGTTTTAATCATATGAATAAATTAAAAGAAAAAGAAGAGAGGTATTCTAGGACACCTGATTAGAGCTATGCTGCTTAACGATATTAAGAAAATTTTATGTGTTAAATAACAATGCAATTAAATTATTTGTATATAAAACGATTTATTTGATATTCATAAAATTTATTTATTTTACTATTATTTATAAACCAAAATAAATTTTTAGCAAATAGTAGCATATGTGGTAATTTTGTATTTACTTAGCAGCCCTGGTTTCTTAAAGTTCTTTTTAGTGAGTCATCTGACGTCTCCTATTTAACAAACAGAAAAAAAGAAAGAAAACAAAAACTTAAAACATTAAACAAAGAATTCAAAAGAAAAATTTATTTATAACTGTAAAAGTGGTGATTATTTCTGTTACGAAAATCACGACCAAGCTTTTGAGTCTGACATAAATAGCATAGCTCTAAGAGTTTACAGATTCTTAGAAAAATGATTAATTAAGTAATGTTTTAATTTTAAAATACTTAAGCATTAAACCTTATATAGCTGTTTATATATTTTAAATCTGACAAAAAGTTTACTAGGATATGGCATACTAAAAAGGAAATTGAAGTATTTATAATCATAACACCATATGTTAGAACGGGTGGTGCTATACCCTACATCTACACTCTGAGACCCAATTGGTTTCATTGTGATTAATCGCATAATAACTCAACTCTAATTTTTATAAATTTTATTCTTAAATTATATTAAAAGTTTAATCAGATTTAGTAATTTTATAAATTTTCTCTCTAATAAAAATTACGTGTATTGTTAAATAAATCCTATATTTTCGCACATTCTATTTATTTTAATTTTAAAACAAAAGTTTCAATACTTTTGTCTAAAAAGCAAGAAAAAAAGGAACCATTTTCTCTACTGTATTTGTAATCAGAAAACCAACCACGACGTGTATGTAGACTTCAAATAATTTTATATTCATATGGATATATAAGAATAGCCTGCTTTACGTTGGTACGGCTGGTATATTCTTTCTGTTGGTTTTTAAAAGCATTCAAAATTGCTTCAAAAAGTGAACAAATAATAATGAAACTTAAATTTTTTCCTCCGACTAGACTGGTAAAAATATGCAAAAAGAAAAAGGAATAAATTGAAATAACAATGTTGAGTTGGGAAAATTACTTGATTTATGTGGCTCGGTTGTACGTATGGATGTAATTTTTTTATGCCAGCTTAACGATTTAGCACACTTTAATAGCGGAAAAGACTTTCTGGTCACTGTTGGATAGAATATCCAATTTACAGCGTCATACTTCTTAATTGTTGTTGATTATGATGATGATGAAATTAAATTGAAAAAATAAAGTTAGGTAGAAACAAATGATTTGACTTAATAAACCATATTAATATGCTAATAGTAATTATAAATACAAAAACCATATTAGCTATAAATTTAAAAAAAATGTTTTTATGAAGAATTTTCTTGGAGCTTAACTAAAAAAAGAACAAACATTAAACGGAATCAAAACATATAATTCAAAAAATTTCGTACGTTATATATTTTTAAAATTAACCCTTAAAGTATGCTATAGTTTTTGTAACTAAACTAATTCACATTAGGTAAAATCCAACAAGTGATATACCATCCCTATAGGAACTCAAACCCATTTATAAGTACCTTCAAACTGGTTTTTTAATAACCACAACTGGTTGATTAAGTGACTTTTTTCCTTGTCGCCGACTCACTATTTTAACATAGGCATGTCATAGGCAGTAGTCAATTGGCCATATCTGCATGACTTTTAAATTGACTACTAACTACTTATTTTTCAACCACTCTGAAGTCACTTAACATCTAATATAGTTAAATAAATATTTATGTAAATCTTCATACACATTTGTATATCATATACATACATACATATGTATATACTATATATAATGAATATATATATATATATATATATATATATATATATATATATATATATATATATATATATATATATATATATTGATATATAGAAATAATTAGTATTTTTATATTTAAAACAAAAATACATACATTCACACGAAAGTTTCTCCTGCTAATAGAAAATATTATATATATTAAGTATTGAAATTATTATTATTTTTTTCAACACAAACACTTGGCATTTGATTTCATGGCATGCTTCTTTTGATTTTTTTAATTTTTTTTATTTTCTTTCCATTTACTTATTTTGCTTTTATTTATTTCTTACGTGTGTGATTTAAACCAATTTGTAGTCACTTGCAAAATAATTAATTTATAGCTAGTGTTTTTGTCAATCGACTATTTTATTTACTACAGGGTATAGAAATACATATACATATACATATCCACATATGTATATATAAATATTTATTATTATTTTATTCACTAAAAATAAAAATACGAACCGCTCATAGAAAATATTTTACATATTAAGTATTGAAATTATTTAGTTTTTTTTCAACACAAACATTTGATTTCATGGCATGCTTTTTGTGATATTTTTATATTCTTTTCATTTACTTATTTTGCTTTTATTTATTTATTACGTGTGCTTCTATTCAATATGTTTGGTTGATATCTGCATGAGATTTAAGCCAATTTGTAGTCACTTGCAAAATAATTAATTTATTAGTTAGTGTTTTTTGTCAATTGATTATTTTATTTACTACAGGGATATTACTCATACGCATACCATCACCAAACTATATATATTTTCAAAAAGTATGCAATAGATTTTATATAAATAATTGCTGTTGAGCAGTGTTGCCATGTACGGAAAAATACGGTAGAGTAAATTTCCTAAAATTAAGGCTAGAACAGGGGTCTTCTCTGTAATTCTATTCGAAAGAAAATGCTTTCGAATTTACATATTATAAACATACAAATTCGAAAGTTTTTTCTTTCGATTCGAATTACAGAGTAGACCCCCAGGAAATACTAATAAACTAAAAATAACAAGCGACATTGCGAATAAAAACTGTTTTAATGGCAAATCGAATTCTTATCAATGCTAAGTCTCACTATTTTTGATTTAAGAGACAAAAATTTAAACTTTTCGGGATAGGGCTTTTTTTATAATATTCAAATATGTTTTAAGAACATAAATTGTTGCTTACAATAAAATTTTACAGCCTATGTTGTAAAAGTAATCAACAATTTTGATATTTTGATAATTCTAAAGCATGGATAGCCCGATAAAACTGTAATTTAAAAAAAGTTAATTATTAATGATCAAACAGAATAAGTCCGTAATATCAGAAGAAATCGCTGTCAAATTAACAAGGCCAATATTTTAATTCTACAACAGTAACTTCAAATGCTCTCTAATTTTTCTTTTATTTTCTTTTCTGCTTATTTATTTTATTGTTTTGAGTCCAAAATGTATGAAATTTATTGAAAGTATGATAGCATTGCTGAGTGAATATTTATTTTTATGTGAAAGCATAAGAAAATACGCTGTCAAAATAAAATAAATTCTTTGTTTCGACTGATTTCCGGGGCAGCTTTTTTGTGTTAATTTGTATGAAAAATATTTTTATGCCGCAATACTGTTTGATCATTTAGTGTTTTTTTTTTGGGAATTGTAACAATATAAGATTAAAATTTGTTAACGCAATAATAATCCGATATTATTACTTATTCAGTAAAATATTTTTTTATTTAAAATACATTGAAATTGATTATTGAGGGGTTTAGCTGGATACTATGTGCATTTTACTGTTGCCAATGAAGATTATCAGGGAAACTTTGTTTGAAAATTTCTAAGAAAAACTAGAGTTATTTTATTAAATTTTAATTTGTTGAACTTCTCATTTGTTTTAATAAAAATTTTATAAGACAACCCTAGCTGTTCTAAGACATTTTTTGGCGAAGGCTCCCTGATTTAATTAATTATGTGATTAATTTTAGCTGGATGAATTACATATTTTTTCTTTACCACTTCTTGCTACTTAGACATTTATTTTCCAAATAAAACATATAAATATTTGTTTAAGTGCATTAAATTATTAAAAAAAATCAGTTAAGTTATGGTTTCTACTAGTAAATTATGACATTCAATTGGATTATTTTTAATATCTGACTGAAAGAAAAGGTTTTATAGTGTGGTTTCTAAAAATTGGACTAAATGGCAAATTTTTGTAAGTTAGTAGTTATAGTTTTTTTTATTGAGGTCTATCAGTTGTTTTTTGTTGTTGTCCTCTTAGCATAGTTGGCTTATTTTAACTTCGACTACAACGTTTTGTGTATATGTAGATTATTGAATACTTCAACAGTTTTTCTTTACTTGTTGTAGTCGAAGACGAAGACAAAATACGCCAAGCACAATAAGGCCCATTGAAAATATTTTTAATAAAGGTGGTATGTCTGAAACTAGTTATGATTTTGTGGCAATTTTATCGGTTTAAAGCAAGCTTGATCATTTTGATTTTTTATTTATTAAAAGCAAACTTATAGAGAGTTTGCTGCACTATGGCTGTAACTAAACTAACTAAATTTTTTTTCTTAACAATGCTAAATTTATCAGCATATCGTTGTTAATATTATTTCAAAGTAGGAATGGACAAAAAACATCGATGTTCTTAAATTATCGATGTTTTGTGTCGAAACATCAATATTGTCCGATGTTGTTTTTGCTCCTAAACAATCGGAAAACATCCATGTATTCTTTCGATGTATCGAAATAAGAAATTGTATTCAGAACGTGTAGATTGACATCGAGCCTCATTTTCGATTTTATCGTGAGCGACAAAAATTAAAGTTTTCAGGAGAACGTTTTTTCAAATATCTAAATATTTTTTTTTACATAAGTTGTCGCTTACGATAAAGTTTTATAGCCAGTTATTAACAGTTTTGGCATTTCTATAATTCTAAGCTATGGGTAAGTCCATAAAATTTTTAATTCAATAAAAAATTATATTTTCGATTACATGTCGCTAACGATTTAATCTAAACTAAGGTTCGATATTTATCTATATCTGTTGACATAATTTAAGTTTGTACATGCAAATGTTGTAAATATTATGTGAACAACTCGTCAGGTGGTTACTGGCTTGCGCAATAATAATGTATTCTTAATAAATGTGCGGAAAACCAGTAACCACCCGACGAACTGGCAACACTATTTATTATAAGCGGCAAATAAGCTAGTGTCAGTTGTAAAAATCTTGCTAGACTTTTATTTCTGAGCAGTACTGAAAAAAGTATCATTGAGATTTTTTGAAATATACAATTAAAAAACAATCGATGTACAAAAAACATCGATGTATTTTCTAAAATATCGATGCAGCATCGATATATGTTTGCGATGTGTCGCATCGAAAATATCGATGTTCTTTTACAGTGTCCATCCCTATTTCAAAGTTTAATTAAAATTTCTTGTATACACAACTCTTGGGAAAAAAATTTAATTTTCCTTTCCCATTAAGTTGTCTATAATTTTTTGAGCTGTTACTTTAATGAAGCAAATGCTCGATATTTTATTTACTCCATATTTAGTATAAAATATCTGCTTTAATTGAGATTTATTAGCTGGTGGTTAAGCATGTGTATATGCATTTCATTGGTGCTTTGCAAATAAACATATCTGCTCTTTTGTTAATTTTTATTACCTGCTAACTGTTCACTAAAATGATAGCAAACATTTTGTTTGACTTTTTATAACAAAGTACTTTTTTGTCTAATGCAGATTCTCGTGGTAGAGGGAAATAATTCACACTATTTGCCCAACTCAGGCTGTTAGGTTATGTTAGGTTAGGTTAAAGAAACGGACAATCAATGCGTTTCAGATTACACTTATGCCTTTATAGTATGTTGTGCTACAATCGCGATCGCAAAAAAGAATTTTAAAAATAAAAATTGCACATTTGAGAAGTATTGTATTTCGAAAACAATCCTTGAGTAACGAACCATTTACATATATAACCTTACTTTCATATCAGAAAAAAAATTAACGGATTTTAATACATACATTTGCAAAAAATAATATTTCTGCTGAACAACAGCCTTTTACTCTGAAGTTTCCTCTACTCAGTTATCAGCTAGAAGGTTTCTTTTTATAGAGGGCGCTATGAAATAAGTTCCAAGGAAATAATAACAAAATAATAAAGGAAATAAGCCCTAATGAAATAAAACCCAAAAATTTAAATAAGGCTCCAGAGAAAATTTATGAAAATCCCAACGAAACCAAAAAATTTAATAAAGACAAACCAAACTGAAGATGAAATAAAATAAGGTACAAAAACAACTAAATAAAGCCGAATTATAAATTTTTTTATTTTATTGGGCCTTATTTCCTAAGGCCTTACTTTATAGTGCCAGTACTCAATGATTGCATTTTGTCTGTTCCCTCTACCAATTGTAGAGCTGGCGAAAAAAAAACTAGACATGTTCCCAGTTAATGATTTTCTTTTTAGTTTTTTTTTCGGACTCTCCAAGTACACATCTATGAAGTCACGAAATATTTTCAGTTCGATCCTACATTAAAACAATTACGAAAACTGACTTTTCCTTGCTTGTCCCTATCTAAAAAGTTCAGTAATTTGCATCTCCTGTAAAAAAACAGTTAACTGAACTAGTCTGGTTTTGTTCGTAAAGCTCCTCAATTAGTTTCCAGAATCCTGTATTCCCTATCCTCACAAAAACATAAATGTGAAAAAAGGCCAAGTTACTTTCCATAATTTCGGCCATCAAAAGTAGTGAGATAAAAATTTTGAGCAAGTTCGTGTTTGGTACAATACCTATCACTGCAATATGGTATGCATTATATAAATTTGTAATGGTAAGAGTTTAAACTTATACAAAGTTGTTGAAAATTTTTATATTAGGGAAGCGTAAAGGTTAAATACATAACAATATTTTATAAAATTGAAAGATCAGAGCAGCATTTTAAACATTTCACAATATTAATATTTGTATGAAAATGGCTCAAAAAATCATAAAATAATAAAACTTGATTTAAGTTACATTTAATAAAAAAAACCGTAAAATACTTATTACATTGACTGCTAACCCCAAATTTATCGTTTGTTTTACACACAGCCTTGTATATTTTCCCATATTTTTTTTTTGGAATCGAATTGAGGCATGTTTTCTATCTAATCGAATTCTTTAACAATCTTATATTCAGCTCAATATGATTCAACAAATTTTTACTACAGCAAAAGGGTTGCAACCACATTTTTTTGATCAATGATTTTACACAACAATGCAATAGAAAACAATAGCAGCCCAAAACAATTTTTCGTAAAAAAATCTAAAACGCAAACTTTTTTGCTTTCAAGTTGTTCGTTTTTTTTTGGAATGAGAACAGATGTGGTGTTTTTTTTAATACATCAACTACTACTGGCATAAAATAATTTGAAATATTTAGATGTTGTGCAGTAATTTTAATGTAGATGGAAGAATTTCGTTGTTGAAATGCTTGATTGCTTTGATTGAATGTTTCCAATCAAACTGTTACGTGATGGTTGTTTAGTTTTTAAGAGATTTTTAGCAACAGTGCATGATATTTTGAAAAAGGTATTTAAATATTTCTAGGCATTTAGTAACTGAACTCAGATATAGGGAAAATAGGACCAAAAAATGGTTGTTGTATGGCGCCAAAATTTTTAGAGATATTCTAGTGATGACAAAGTGATTTATTTGATCTTAATTAAAAAATATTTTATTTGCGTGAACACATTTTTATTTTAATTATTAAGATATCAGATAACGATGGCGCAGTCGTCGTGGGATTTAAAAGAGTATATCGTTTTATTCTAATAGTGTTTTTTGAATAAATTATATTTGAATATAATTGCATCTTAAAAATTATTTCATATTAACGTACCTTTTCACAATGTATGGTTAAGAGTTAACGTGAACTTTAACTGCCAGTTCTTCATACAAAACTTGCCGTTAAACTCCCTGTTATCTTTTAAGCATACATTGTGAAAAGGTACGTAAGGAACATTTTGCTTTCTACCGTTCCCTAGGCTAGCCTAATTTAGTTAAGCAAAACATAAGCTGCATATTTCCTACAACGACAGCTTTCTTCTACTTTAATTCAACTAATCCAAAAATAGCGATTTAAAAATAATGTAATAAACAGGAACTTTGTTTCCCTTACACAATTACACAGCACTGTGTGCACTCTTATAACAATACATTCATCAGTTTCTTCTAAAACAAGTGTTTGATTAGCTACTTATCAACTCAAGAGCTTTTAAATGAATTAGCATAATCAATACGTTTTACGTTTTTCCAATTCTTCTGTAATACGTTGTTAAAGCAGCATTTTAAACTTTATAGAGCACTCAATAAGAACTAAAAATGTGATTTTTAAAATTCCTTATATATTTCGAATTAAAGAATATTGGATAGTTGAGAATTTACTACCCTGTGGAAGAAATTTTGTTCATCAATATGAACTACAATGCTTTGATTGCTAGTTAACAATAAAAATGCTTAGACATGCGAATATGTGAATAAATATTAAAGAGATGGTGATGTTATTATATAATTTTTTTGAAGTCCATATAATATTTTTTAAGCATATGACTTTACAATAAAATTATAAATAAAGGAGAGAATATATTGAGCCTTTGCTGCAATAGTGAATCAAAAGAAAAGATTTTCTAGTTAGTAGCATATAATTAATTGTCATGTTTGGCTGAGAGTGGCGTTGGCTGAAGTAGTTAGCACGTTAGCAACAACACCACGCGTTTTTCTGATGTACATTAGTGTCCCTTTGTATCAGTTGTTCTAGGAAAGTTCAAGTGATGAAGGCATACTCACTGGTCACTGAATTATACTGACTTCAGCAGATGCTAATCCTAATGTAATATCAGAGCACCCTCTTTCGTCGGTATTGTGTAACAGAATTATTGGCGAAGTAAAATAACCAATAAAATGGCTACTAAGCACAGCTTAAAAAAAATTAACACGCCTCATTTGACACCAGAAGACGCTGCAACACTGCATGATTAAAAAAAAACGTGCAAAAAGCAGAGTTGTAAAATAATGAAGCTTTCTTCTATCTCTTCTCTCACCACCTGTCTTCTATCACTATCTCTTTCCTAAAGAAGGTAACACCTAGCAATAGTAGTAGGTATTAATTGCCTGAGTGTAACTTCTGTTTAAAACAAGTAAGAGTGCTATATTCGGCTGTGCCGAATCTTATATACCCTTTACCAAAGTGCGTTTATGTAGTATAGAGATACATACATAAGCACAGAGATATGTAGGTACATATTAATTTTGTGAAAAAATTCATACTTTTTGTTATACATTAAGATATATAAATTTTTGACTCTACTTTATTTAAAAATCTATGGAAAACTGTATCTATAGTAGTGAAATTCTTTGTTTGGATGGGAGGGGGGGCGGTTTAGTGGAGAATTGCTCATATACAAGTGGAAAAAGTCAAATTAAAATTTTGGATAAAGCTTGCGATTGTGGGTTTGCAAAATTTGTATTAAAATCTCCACCCATAATAATTGGCATGAGATGGAGATTGTTACCCAATTGTCGTGCACCAGTTGCAGTGTAAGGCAACAGTACCTAATGAATATATGCTATAATATAATATTATAAATTCTTTATACAGACTGCTATATATCTTTTAAACAAATATTTGATATTTAGAACGCTCATTTATTTAAAAGTTAATATTTATTTTATTTATTTTATATTTTTCGACTTTTTAACAAAATTTTCCGCACTGGCAACACTATTACACTTCAAAAGAAATTTCTATAAAAATTAACATTGCTCCTGAAGGTATGCTTTAAAATTCGGTTGAGTGTATTTCTATCCAGCTGTTAAGTTTCTCTGTACTTCTTCTTCGTATGATTACACTAATACATTTATGCATAGCTCACACCGATTTGATAACGCTTTACGATCTTACTCAAAATTTGTGTGTTGTATTGTGAAAAATATGTTTACCCTCTAGGGTATAGATGTTTACACATAAAAGATAGTACTCGTATTTTAAAAGAGAAAATTTGGATGTTTGTGAATTTTTATGAAAATTAGTAGATGTATAGTATATGGTCCAAATTAAAATGTTGGGATGCAAATGAGGTCGCGGGAACAGACCGGGATGTATGTCTCTTAGTTTTTGCTTTTAATATTAAATAGCATACAAATATATTAATTATTTTGTCATTGTAGAAAAAAATGCTCAATGAATTTGTGTAAAAAGTTTAGTACTGAATGAAATCTTATTATTATTAATATTAAAAAAATTAATCTTTAAACAAATTATATTCCTATGAAACACATATTATGTAAATCAAAAGCTAATACCTATGCACCACCATAACTTGTGTTTAACTATTACAAAATTTACTTGCAATCTTCTACAATAACCTTTACATAATTTAGTAAGGAAGTTCAGAGATATGAATACAAAAGCTCTTTTTGCAGAATGAAATAAAAATAGAATGCTAAGTTTAAAGCAAACAAGATTGCTACAGGAAATGCAAAGGAAACGAAAAGCGGAAACATTTTATTCAATTTTCGAATAGCAGAATAGCAGCATTAAAAATGAGAATAAATAATAAAAAAAATATTAGTTTAAGCCAGAGAAAACAACAAAAGATATTACATTACAATAGTGAGATAGCAGAAAGTTGTATGTTTAGTTTTATAAATAGCAATGGAGTATATGACACGCAAATTACGAGTATTAGAGCAATTGGTAACAAAATATTCCAATAGTGGGTATATATGAATAAAACAGGCTTTATGGGCAAACCTCTTTAAGAATTTTTCTTTTGGGCCAAGTGCAGACTTACTTAAGATTTGTTTACATAAATAAAACAAGCAAGTGCAAAAAACTAATCAAAATATGATTAAAAATTATTTTAAATCCGCTGCAGCAATTTTTTTTATATGTGCACTGAGCGAAAAACCTTCATAAATGCAATTATTTCTTACATTATATTTATGATTTTATTATTATTTTTCAACCAATACAACGCTTCAATTGTTTCATCAACTTAAAAAAATGTCATACATACAACAAAATATTTTCATTAATATAACGACATGGTTTTTGCTAAGCAACGTACATTTTCATACTTTAAATGAAAAATGTAATAATTGCAATGAAACTTTTTTGTTTATACAATGAAGTGATGTCAGTTTAACATTTTTTTAAACGAACTATTTCATTGAGTTAACAACATTTTTCATGCATATCATGACAGTATTTAATTATTGAGATGTAGTAACATATTATTTTTTTAAGACATCGTATCGTTGTGTTAATAACATTATTCATTCTTGTAATGACTCTGATTCATTGACTGAATTTAGTCATTGTATTTTATTAATTGCTAAACTTTCGTGTGTATATTGGCACAGGCATCCATCAGAAAAATTTTTGTATGATACAATTGAATTCTCCGGCCAAGATTTGAACTTGGAAGTCCTCGTGTTCGTTAAAGAAAGTTGCCTGCAACTTGTCGCATTTGCTCTCAATTAATCATAAACGTAAACGCGTGGAAGCTTCAAAAGATTGTTTAGAGTTGTTTAACCGCAATTTCAATGAGTTTTTGTGGCATTTTATAACTTTGGATCCATTACTGTACTCCGGAGAGCAGGCAGCAGTCTAAACAATGGGTTTCTCTGTTGGACATTTGCTTCAAAGAAGGCCAAGAAGGAAGGTGATGGCAACATTTTTTTGGGATGCATACGGGATAATCCACATCAATTAACTTCAAAAGCGAAAAACAATAAATAGAGAATATTATGCCAACTTATTAGACGGATTTAATGAGGATTTAAAAAGATAACGACTCCATATGGCCAAGAAAAAAATTCTTTTTTATCAAGGTAATGCTTGAGTGCAGACTTGTGTGCAGTCTTAATGGCAAAAATCTATGAAATGAGCTACGAATTGATATCCCATGCACACTCAAAAAAAAAATTAACTAAAACTTTGGAAAATTTTCTAAATTTAAATAAAAAAGTTGTCGTATGGCGCCAAAGCTGTTTTTTACTTGAAACCAGTAAAATATTTACCAAATTTCTAGTTCATTAATGAACTATTTTATAGTAATTATATTTTCATATTTAAGTAAAATTTTCCGAAAATTAAGTAAAATTTTCTAGTAAAATTCGGAGATTTGCAAAAAAATTTTTTTGTCTTTGATCTCAAATTTAGAAAGTAAGTTTTCTATATTTTTGTCTTTAATTCTGGTACTTATTTTTATTTTTAATTAAATTCTATTCCAAATGATATGTTATTTATTATATCTTCATATTATATTTTTAATTATAATTCACCATACATACATATAAATTCCTTGAGAGGAGACAATTATTGAACCAGCAACCTTCTGATGGATAGGCAAGCACTCTAACCAATTGCCTAACAAGGCAGCCTGAATAAGCATTGAAATAATTTAGTTATAAAATTTTATTTTATTTACAAAAAAATAAATTTCAAGTTCAAATATTCCTCGAAAATATGAAAAACTTACTTAGATTTTCTGCTTAATGCAAACAAAATATATATTGTATAATTTAAAGAAAAAATACTTAAAACTGGTAAATATTTTTCTAAAATTTAGAATAACTTTTTATATCTTTCAAGTTAGTCAAATTTCATGAACTAATCAGCAGTAATTCATTTCCTAAAGTTAATTTTTTGAGTTACGACGAAATTTACTAGTCTCTAATATATAATTTTCTTCAGTTTATAACCATTTTCCTACTCTTAGTAAATATTTCCTTTAAATCAGTAAATATTTCCTGAAATGTGAGAAATTTATTGTGTATTTTTATGAACTATTTTTGAGGATATGAACTTTTTATTTTCTACTCATATTAAGTCATTTTTACTAGATTTTTGTAAAAATTTACTCAAACTTCGAAATTTTTTTTACTTGAATTTAGGAAAAAAAAATTCTTAATAATAGTACATGTCTTTTTTTTGAGTGCACCATATTTTTTGGATTTAGAGCCTATTTACTACTTCCTATTTCCAAACCTAAGGCAAGAAGTAATAAATTGTGCAAGAAGATCAATAGTTCTTAGTGGTGAGTATCAATATACTATACCATTTTACACATGCCACGATGCTAGACCATTTTCACAAGATTGAGAATTGGGCTAATGTTTCATTTTATTAATGAAATTTGTCATTGTATTAATGAAATGGGTTCAAAGTAACAGTTTCATTCCGGTTACGACGTGTTTTTCTTTCAGTAAGTGTATTTTCATTTGTATTGATCGCTAAGCCAAAATGTTTTTGTCACTGTGACTTGTAGTCAATTTGCTTGCTATATAAGACTTAATTTCAATTGATAACCAATCGGTTAGCGGTTTCCACGATTACGATTCAAGTAATAAATGTAAATTCCCTCGTCTCATTGGAATCAAGGTTGTTATAGAAATAATTAAATGTTTAAAAGATTTTGGCTAGAGCACATAACCTTACGGTTAGTAGTGAAGTTATCGAGGGTTTAAGAAATCAAAAAGTTCAATTTCAAAACATATTTCAATGTAAAAATTAAATGAACTCATACCGATTTTTGGGGAATATCGAGATAATCCATACTATCTCCATTATCTATTATGGGGATATTCCTAAATAATATTAGAGTGGAAAACTCTAACAAATCAAAACTAAATTTAAATATTATGATCGAGAATAACACATCAGAGAAATGCATAAATCTACTGTCCCTCTTGAGAAAACACAAATGTCGTACTATAAAGAAAACAAAAATTATGATTTTTATTAAATTTATTTAAAACTAGGAATATATTAAACAAATTATAAGAAAGCATATATATATTTTTTTACTTCTTTTACATTTATTAATTTCCAGTTTTCTTCTCTTAGAATTCAAAAGAATGGATATTAATAATAAATTGTGCAAAAGGCATTTATAGTCACATGTGTTTTTGGCAACGAATCTTATGTTTCATACATATAAATTCTTTATATTTTTTTGTTTTCGCCGAAAAGAATATATCGTTTCTTTCTTTGCTCTTATAGCTAAGCCTCTCTTCCCAAATGCTTATATTGATATTTTTTTAAGCAGAAAACCAACACGTAAATCTAGCAACAAACGTTTCATAATTTATGAGGTTTTTTTTCTTCAAAAAAGAATTGTTTTTTTTTTTTTGTAAAAACTTCTTCTGTTTCTTTAAAAACGTATTAATGTGAGTTGGAGGAAGGAACATGTGAAGTTTTATAGGAATTCTTTGTTGTAACTACAGGGCGATGTTTTAAATGGCGTGTGATATAAGTAAGTAGTAACTTGCTGTATGTCATATCTAAAACAAAAAGAGTAAGAAGACAATTACTTAACATATTATTTGGCAAGAATGATACATTTTTTTTGTTAAACTTATGCCAAGACAGCGATTTAAAAAGCTTTGACGTTACCAAAAAAAGGAAAAGAAACTCTGCATATTAGGTACTTAAGAAATAATCAAAAATTACTAAGAAAATTGCAAATGGTTTTTTTTTTTTAATATTGATTTTTGAAATATAGAAAAATAATAAAGGCTCATAAAGAAATGTTAAAAGCACCACTTCCTGGAAATTAAACAGTGATTTGTAATGCTTTATCCTGGGGTTATCCATTTCGAGGTTCCCTACTTTTTTTAAAGAAAAAAAAAAACACAGAAAATTCCAATTTAATCGAGATCGTTTATTATCATTTGATAGAACATTCCTTGGCATTTATTTTTTGTAGATTATGTTTATCAAATGTTGGGCGTCGCTACGTTGCAGATGGGCCATCCGTTGAGTCCAATTTTCGATGACTCGTTCAAGCATTTCCACTGGTAACTGGCGAATGATACGGGTGATGTTTTCCTCCAAGGTCTGAATCGAAGCGGGTTTGTCCGCATAAACTTTAGATTTTACATTATCCCACAGGAAAAAGTCTAACGGTGTGACATCACACGATCTTGGTGGCCAATCGACCAGCCCAAAACGTAAAATTATGTGCTCACCGAAATGTTCTTTCAATAAATCCATTGATTGTTGCGATGTCTGGAAAGTGGTTATCATGGTACGATAACGGTCGCCATTGGCGGTTACGTTCGCACCGGACTCATTTTTAAAGAAATATGGACCGATGATTCCACCGGCTCACAAACCACACCAAACCGTTGTTTTTTCTGGATGAAGTGGCAGATCTTGAATCTTTTCATGTTGCTCTTCATCCCAAATGCCTCAATTTTATTTGTTTACAAGCCCATTGAGCCAGAAATAAGCCTCATCGCTAAACAAAATTTGTTTCGAAAACGTCGGATCTTCTTGGAACTTTTCAAGAGCCCATAGAGCGAAGCGATGCCGTTGTTCAGGCGCAAGTCTTTCCATTATGAAGTGCCAAACAATACTAAAAAAATAACATGACAGATTGACACGATTCAGACGTGATCTGTCAAAAAAAGGCTATTGAAAAAATTATCTGTACTTGGATCAAATTTGGATAAACTACTCGCTTTTTAATTGGTTTTGACCTTGCGACAATAGATTCATTTAAATAACACTTTAAAAACAATTGTCAGTTTAAACTTTAGAACTGGCTTTTAGAATTTAACAAAAAGTTTAAACACTTGTCCACAAAATGATGTTTTAAAACTAGTAGCAGCTCTTAACAAAAATATGATTTTATATAAAAATTCCTTTAATAGGGAAAAATAATTTTTAATATGACAAAGTCTCAGTTAATTAAAGAGACTTACAAATCTACAATCAAAGTAGGCTAAAGCAGTAAAAAAATGCTTCTAAGTATGCATAACCACAACAAATAATTTTTTTAAATTCGTATTCATTTTGACCCTCGTTAAATAAAAATAAAATAATTTTTGTGGTAGGTTCGAATTTTTACAATCAAATAAAAATTCACCAGTTCATAAATAACTATTATCAAATCACAATACTTTATTTACTCAAGACTAATATTAAGAGATTTTAAGCACATAATGTTAAATTAATCACTACTGGAATATCACGATGTTAACTTCGCTGTTCTCTACATAATACTGCCTATTTAGTTGACGCGTCGCTTTTTTACACTTAACATAAGGCTTCCAGAATAATGTTAGCAGCATACGGAGAGTCTTAATGAGCAGAAGATAACATAAAAGTTGTCGTTTTGCTTTCTATGTTTACTTAAATATATATTTATATATTATAATTTTAAGCTTAATTAAAAATGGTGCTAAGTTTTGATACACTCATATTTAATATTTAATATTTTAAATATAGTTACAAAGCATTGTGATTTATAACCAGCGAAAGACTCTTAAAACTATGAAAAGTAGTACTGGTAGATATATTATCCTCTGCAATCTCTCATCCTTACGGTAAAAGTTAGACAACAATTTTAACAACACAAAATATTACTTTTTAGTTGCAACACCGTTACGTTTGACAAATACATAAATTAACAGATTATCCTTTTAAATCCGTTTCTTTTCCAAACAAGAAAAGAGTAAATGTATCTACATTTTCCTTTTTTTTTAAAGCCATAAACCAACAAGAAAGAAGTCATGCCATAGTTTCACCATAAATTATATCAAACATGATAATGTGTTTATTAGCGCCCTTAAAAATACGATTACGTTTTGTGCTCCATCACCGAAAAAGTACTAAGGATAAATGATACATAAATGGCAAACTTGTTCTTGTAACTTGTGTTCGTACGTAAGGATTGCTTTTTTTTGGTTTTTATAAACACATTTATATTGCTTGCATTACATATTCCTTGTTGTGGTTTTTGAAACCTCACGCACTTTAACCGCAGTAAGACTTTAAGAGCCAAAAACCTGTTTAATTGATAACACAGTTGCTGAACTTTTGCCCCACCCTGTTATCGTAGTAATTTTTCTTTTCATTATTTGAAAAGATTTTTGAAACAAGACATTAGAAGTATTAAATGTCTAAAGAGCAGAGGAAACCTAAAAACATTTTGGTATATTTAGGGGAAGTAAGTAAACAGTTTATAAATCAATTGATCAAAATAACTTTAAGATTTTATTGTAAGCTAAGGTGAACTAAATGGAATATAATGAATATAAATTAAAGGTTAATGAATTAAATATTTAATATAAATGCATTAGTTTTCTTAGGCTGGTATTCGATTAGGCTACAAGGTCGTTGAGAAAATAAAATAATATTTAGGTTTGGCTCCAAAAATTATTGTTTTTTTTTGCCAGGTGGTAAGACTAATGGATTCTGAAGGCGATCAAATAATCCATCAAGCAAGCTTTTGTATATGTATTAGAGCTCTGCGTATATATTCTTGAAATGTATTTACGTCCTGCGTAAATATTATTGAAATGTAAGTACTTCTTGCTTTTTAAATATAGTGCCTCACACGATGGATGTAGTGATGTTAGTGTATATGAATGCTTACAAGTGATGTCACGAACACTTTTTGTTTGTAACGAACAATTCTTGTTCGTAACAAACCATTCTTGTTCGTAACAAAAACTTCTTGTTCGCAACAAACACTTCTTGTTCGTAACAAACACTTCTTGTTCGTAACAAACACTTCTTGTTCATAACAAACACTTCATGTTCGTAACAAACACTCCAAATACCACAAGAAGAATTTGTGTGTTTTTGCTTAAAGGTTCGTGACTTTGATAATTGGTTCGTGGATGTGATATGTGCTACAATAAAAGAGCAAACACTTATGTGTGTATGCACTAGAGATGATGGAAACTGTGATTTTTTAAGAATGTTGCTCCTTGTGAACGTGATTTCTAAATCACTTTTCTTTTAAACTGTGACTATGATCACAGTTTAGCAGTATTAGGTTTGTAGCAGTGCTGTTATTTTGAGCAAAACTAATAAGAAGACCAGCAGTGAAATTAAACAGTGACTGTGATCACGGTTTAACACATTTCAGCTCTTCTGCTGTAAAAGTGTATACTAATATTAGTTTTTTAAAATACTAATAAGAATAGCGACAAGAACAAACAATTAGCAATCAACCCCATCCAAATATTGAAAATTGTCATATAAGAGGCAGAGAGACAATAACATTGCAAAGACAAAAAAGTGAGAGCTGTACATAGTTACCAGAAAAGGCGATTTGACGATTTTTTCTTGACAAAAGGTGAAGGTATAAAAAATTAATGTGGTAGCTTTATTTACTGTAAAGTAAGAATATAAGAACAATCACAGTTTGTACGAAAGAACTATATTTTCAAAACCTGTTACTTGATAAATTCAGTCACAGTTGTGATTAGTGATTTTTCAATCGCTGTGAAAAAGTAACAGGTATCGAAATATCGCTCAACTCTAGTATGCACATTAGGGAAGCCAATTGGGATCGATTCTTGGAAATGATTTATTTCAATAAATATTTTAATTAATAATTTATTATTTATTATTAATTTATTATTTATTATTATATTTTATTATTCACACAATTATATTTTAATTTGAAATTTATTTGCTAGTGGTTCAGCTTGGTCTGTATGCATTTCATTGTTGCTGTAACAAATCATCAGTATGAAATAAAAATCAAAAGATTTTTCTCATCTGTTTGTAAGTTGATTAATCACATTTGATGGTAGAGAATTTATATTGAAAACCATAACTAAATATGAAGATTTGTTTTTGTTTTCAATATACATTTTTTATATAATCTTAAAAAAAACAAACATATGTACATATTTATGGACTTTTGAAAAACGAAATGGAAATAAAAAAAATTAAAAAAAATACTCCACATTATTCGGTAAATATTTCTTACGCTTACGTCAACCCGACAACAAAAAGTTTGCACTTGCTTTGTATTGTATTACACTTCAATTGTAAAGAGTTGTCAATAGTACTCAATTCTTACCGAAAAGTAGATAAGTGCTAATTTTTTTATATCGTTGAGGAGTCGACATACACCGCAATTGTGAATAAATTTCCGCAAGAAATGACTACCTTTTCAAATTAGATTTTTTTGTTTTCCCTGTTATTTGCTTCTGTTTGAAATCATTCCCCGGGAAAAATTTCTTGTTGAATTTTATTCATAAGACGGAATAAATTTTGTCAAACTTATGAATTTTCTAAATGTTATTTCCCTTCCAAGGCTCATATGCTCCCTTTTGTTTTTAAAATAATTCTCAGTTGTATATTGTAGCACCTTTGATGAAAATAACAGTGAGAAAGTAGTTAATTTATTTTGCTCTTGTTGTTAATTCATAAGAAATATGTCACGAATAGTCATTAAATTGTTAAAACTGCACGTAGAAAATTGTATGGTACTTTTAAATATTATAAAAAATACCATAAAATTAACGAAAATTTTAATTCATAGAGTGTTTTTATGAAAAATGTTTAAGAAATCCCGGGAATGAAAATTACAAATCCCGGAAATCGGGATTTGCCAAATCCCGAAAATCCCGGGATTTCGGGACTTGGGATTTCCCGTTTGGCATCCCTAATGCGCCTGTATGACGTTTGTATACGTACGTGCGTGGGAAAAAGCTAACATCACAAATTAACTGTCTTGCAAACATTACAAAGTAAAGCATTTGATAAATCCCTCATGCCTTGAAAGTTCTTTTAAATTGTGTTATGCAGGGCTCTAATATGTATCGATATCTTATAATTGAGGCTTTGAACTTTTGAAAGGTCTATTCATAATGTGTAATATTGGAAGTTATGAAAAATATAAAATATAAAAATTTATTGAATTGAAGTTTAATTGTATTTAAGTATGTATTACTTCATGAAAACATTTTATTAATATAATACTTGTTATACGGTTTGCTTTTACTCAAGCCACTTAAACATTTTTAATTTAATTTGTTTAATCAAGATCTTGCTGGTCAATTGCATAGTGAAGTCGTATGTACATAATTTATAATTTTAAAACGTTTAAGATTAAATGTTTTTCAACTCGCTTAGACTACTTATTTATTCTCACATTTATAAATACTTTAGAAGCAATATTGCAGGATTTAATCGCATCTGTCTCAACAATAATTAGCTGCATGGAATAAGGAAGTGGGAACAATAAAACGAACACGTGGCTACTTTTAGATTCATGTTATTTGTGTTCATAATTCAGTCTGCATTTTGTAAATAGTGACGTGGTCGATTTGCAAATATGATTCGTTTTTGCAAGCAGTAATTAGCAGGAGGTTTTTCTTATTTTATGTGGTGATGGTCAACAGTAGGCCAGCCTTTGCTTTTCCATTATCATTAACATGGATTTTAAATTCTATTGAAGTCTTCTAACCAAATACAATAGAAAATTTAATAAACTGGGAAATTTATTTTTCCCCTTGATATGAATAATGGGCTTATTATATCCAAAAAAATTTCATATACACTCAAAAAAAGACATGTACTATTATTAAGGAAAACAAGTTTCTAAATTTGAGTAAACAAAATTTCTAAGCTTAAGCAATTTTTTCTAAGTTTAAGTAAATTTTTACAAAAATCTAGTAAAAATTACTTAACATGAGTAAAAAGTAAAAAGTTCATATCCTTAAAAATAGTTCATAAAAACACACACAAAAGTTCTCACATTCAAGGACAAGTTTACTGGCTTAAAGAAAATGTGTACCAAAAATTGGAAAATGGTTTAACAGTTTAAAGAAAATGTATCCTAAAAACTAGTCAAAAAATCAAAAAATAAATTTTAGGAAATGACTTATTCCTAATTAGTTCATCAAATTTGACTTATTTGAAAGATATAAAAAGTTATTCTAAATTTTAGAAAAATGTTTAAGTATTTTTTCTTTAAATTATAGAAAATATCTTTTATTTGCATTAAGCAAAAAATTTGAGTGAATTTTTCATATTTCCAAGGAATATTTGAACTTGAAATATATTTTTTTGTATATAATATAAAATTTTAAAATTCAAAAATCTCAATGCTTATAAAGGCTGCCCTGTTAGGCAATTGGTTAGAGTGCTTTCCTATCAGTCAGAAGGTTGCTGGTTCAATACTTGTCTCTTCTCAAGGAATTAATATGTATGTATGGTGAATTAACTAAGAATATAATATGAAGATATAATAAAAAACATACCATGTGGTATATAATTTAATGAAAAATATAAATAAGTACCAGAATTAAATACATAAAAAAACTTTGAAATATTTACTAAATTTGAGATCAAAGATGAAAAAAATTTTTTGCAAAGCTCGGAATTTTATGGGAATATTTTACTTAATTTTAGAAAAGTTTCACTCAAATATAAAAATAAATTTACAATAAACTAGTTCATTAATTAACTAGAAATTTAGTAAATATTTTATTGGTTTCCAATAGAAACAGATTTGGCGCCATACGACAACTTTTTTTACTCAAATTTAGAAAATTTTCCAAAGTTTTAGTTAGTTTTTTTTTAATGTAGTAAATTTTGCAGGGTAAATATAACCTCAAAAATATGAAATAGTCAACGTCTAAGGCCACATTCATTCAGTCTATAAAACTCTTTCTATTATGTTCGGTGACACTACTTTTAAAATCTTCAAGGTTGGCTTCACCGAATATTATTAATTCTTAAATCTAACATATTTCCATGGTATTCTGAAATTCTTAAGTAGGAAAATATCTTTAATAATAAAAGTTTTAAAATAAATTACTTTAACTGGTAACACTTACAGCACCTACTTCCATGCACAGAAAAAAATTATTTCGATATTTAAATATGAAAATCACGGAATCAATAAAAAAAATTATTGAATTTTCTGTAATAACAATTTTCCATATTTAATAAACAAAATCGTATACACGTTTCTTGAAAATAATTTTTTTCCTTCAATTAAGAAATTTAATGCATCGAAATCAGGTTTTTGAAAATTTTTTGCAATATTTTTTTCTGTGTGCATAGTTCTGGATGCATACATTTTCTTACTATGAATATTTAATTCATATTAAAGCAATTCCACGCACAGAAAAAAATTATTTATTTATTTTTAATAAAAATCTTTTAACTGATGTCCTCAAGAGCATAACTATATGGATAAATTAAAACTGATACTAATTTTATTATTTTTATCAATTTGAAAAATCTATTCTACCTATTTGCATGTATTGTGTTTATTTTACGTTTTCTTTTATTCCTTTTCTCATCATTGATAAAACTATTTTGTCTCTGAAAAGACTATACTCTTGTTTATTTTGAATTAAAGTTTCACAAACAAGCAAATTATATTTTTTAAATAAATGTTAAAAAATTCAGTGAAGTGCGACTTTTTTCGTTTTTGGGGTGTTTTCCGTTTTAAGTGTTTTTTCAGTTTTGGGGTTTTTGGAATTTATTGGCGCTTTTTTTTCTCGTTTGCCGATTTTTTTTGGTTTTTGAAGTTTTTTTAATTTTGGCGATTTTTATTATTTTGGCGTTTTTTTATTTTGTCGATTTTTTTATTTTGGCGTTTTTTTCATATAGGTGATTTTTGTCTTTGATTTTGGCACTTTTTTCTCGTTTTGAGGATTTTGTTTTTGGTTTTTGGGGCTTTTTTAATTTTGGCGATTTTTTTAATTTTGGAGTTTTTTTTTAATTTTTGGCGATTTTTTTTCATTTTGGCGATTTTTTTTCACATAAACAATTATTTTGGTTTTGGCGCATTTTTCGCGTTTTGGCGATTTTTTCGGTTTTTGGCGTTTTTTTCATTTTGGCAATTTTTTTCGGTTCGGCGATTTTATAATTTTCGGATTTTTTAGTTTTAATGTTTTTGAAAATTTCAAGAGTTTACCTCTTACGGTTTCCATGATATAGCAAGTTGTCAAAATTACATAGTCAAAATTGCATTAACTGATGGACGGACCACCCTTAAATTTAAATTTTTTAATATTTTAATGTTAATTTTTGTAGTCTATATAAAAATACACTAATCTTACAAATTTCAAGTGTCAATATACATATGTACATACAATTGTATGTATATTACATGAGATTTTAACATTTTTCGTCGCTCGTTATGGAGCACCCTTTACTTTTTAATTCTCATGTAAATGCTGTTGTAGCGGCCAAGGTTCTACATACTCTGTCCAAATTTCAGGTAAGTAGCTCTTACGGTTCCTGAGAAAATACAGTGTGATGGACAGACGGACAGTGTAGCGAAAACAATAGGGTTCCTTTTTTCACCTTTGGTGTACGGAACCCTAAAAAGGAAAATAAGGAAAAAATTAAGAAACTTAAAGAGACTAAAGAAAATTATGAACTGCATTTAGCTTTAAAGAGAGAGAGAGAGAGAGAGAAAGAGACAGATAGAGATAGATAGCCTTCTGAATAAATCTTAAATTGATAGTTGTAAATTAGAGCATTAATTAAAAAAGATAGTCAGTAAAGTTAAATGTACCATTTCATGTAGCTTATCAAAAATAATTGCTGTTATTAAAAAAGTCTTCAAAGAGGGTCCTTCAGAAAATCTGGTGCCTCCAAAATGCAGAACAATCAAAATTTGAGCTGATGGCATTAAAAAAAATTAACTTTTTTTCATACAAAACCACACACGTGACATAAAGAGGTCACACCTATCGCGTTTACAAAAAAAATATTTATAAAGAAAAATTCGTTTTTTTCCAGGGAGTAAATATCTAGTACATTCAAAAAGACTTTGAACATTTTACTGCACATAAGTTATTATAAGCCTTCTGCAGAATAACCAAACAGGAACACTTCTCTAAAATCTATAACTTGTAATGTCACACCCGCACATCCTACTGATGGGTATTCTCAGAAGAAAATATGTTGACCCTGTTTTTAAATCTAACATCCTTGTAAAGCTCACTCTTTTTTAATTTATAAATTTTATAGTTCTGAATTAAACAAAAAATTAATTTAGTAGTCACACCCGTGACAATAAAAATACGAATAAAAAAATTCAATTTCTATCCCAGTAAACAAACAATTTGTCCTTTATCATTCTGATAACTAAAAATAGAATCAATGATTGAAGCAAAACATTATTAAAGCATTTACAAATATGCAAAGGAAACGGAAGAGAAAACTAAATTGAGATGGAAGAAGTTTTTTTAAAATCATAAAATAAATAAAAAACAAACTAAGGAAACAAAACAGTATACATGAATAGACAACACGAAAAAACTTGATCGATGATGTACCTGGAATTGGCGTTAACATTATTCTTCTTTGCAGAATTTATTGGAATTTTGTGCTTTTATGTGGTGCTTGTATGCTTTCAATTGTTTTTATTAATACAAAAAAAAGTATTCATTCTGATTGATTTATTTAACAGGAATAACTGGTTGTTGGTAGTTGATCTAAGACATAAATTTTATTAAAGGAAAAACTTCAAAATATGCGTAAAAAACTCAAAAGTATTTTCTTAAATATAATCCTCACAAAAACATAAATGTGAAAAAGGCCAAGTTCCTTTTCAAAATTTCGGCCATCAAAAGTAGTGAGATAAAAATTTTGACCAAGTTTGTGTTTGGTACAATAGCTATCACTGCAATATGATATGCATTATATAAATTTGTAAGCGTAAAAAATCTATTTAATTTTCATTGCGGATTTTCTTATTCTCTAAATTTTTAACACTCTTTCTCTTGCTGACGTTGCCGTAGTTTCACAACATTATTGTAAAAAATGTGTTCACAACATTATTGTAAAAAATCATGATTTTGAAGTTCAAACATTTTTGTCATAGATTATAAAAGTTTAAAAAATATATCAAATATATCTGCGAATGTATAAATGTTAATAATTTTTTGTTTTTAGTTATAAAAATGTATGCACAAAAAATTAATAAAAATTTAAACAAATAATGACAAGTATTTGCATCGCCGTCTTCCGTTGTGTTCTGTTTATTTTTCTCTCCCGCAACGAGAAATCGCACCGCACCACAAACATTGTGTTTAGACACTTAGAAGAGTAAAAATATTGCCCAGTTAGTACATTTTCTAGAAATTATATAACACCCTTACGGTTACAAATTTAAATAATGCATACCATATTGCAGTCATTTTTATCTCACAACTTTTGATGGCTCAAAATTTTGGAAGGAGCTTGGCCATTTTTCACATTTATGTTTTTGTGAGGATCTGACTGATCTTAATAAAGCTTTTTAAACTTTAAATTTCTAATCTGTTATAGTGCTATTCATAATGTCTGCGCCAGTTCAAGAGGGCAGAATTACATAAAATTATGGGTTATAGGGTGATATGTGCACCATTGTGTCATGATAAGGACCGAGTAATTTGCTTAATTTTTTAAGAGTCATCTGAGTAGAAATATGTAAAATATAATGTAAATTTTAGTGGGAATGACTCCGCCTATTTTTCTAAATTCTGCTCAGACGAAGGACTTTTGAAAACGCAAAATTAAACGTTAGCATGAGTGAAATGTGCATGCAAGGTTTCATCACAGTTGCTTGTGTTTTAAATTTATCTATTTGGTAACTTACCTAAGTCTATTTTTTTTTTGAAAAATTTCATTTGTCTACCGTCTAATATTTCGATAAAAATTTTATAAACGTGGCCCTACTTCCCCTATTTAATAATCTGTGCTTTCAAATTTTTCCTGTTCGTAAATCCTGAAACTTAAATTCTTAATTTTGAGCTTAAAGTGCGTGTCCATGTCCCCCAATTGAAACTTCTAGGATTTAAATCTTTTTTGGTGATCTCTAATTTAGATTTATTTGTGTATTAAATTTAAGCTCTCTAGTGCAAATTCTAGCTTGAAATGTTATGGCCATTACCCCCATTACCTCCGTAAATTTTTTAAATTCAAGATTTTGTTATGAGCAGCGCTCAATTATCATCGTACCCTTTTTCAGATAATAGCTTTTAGTTAAAGCTTCAGTTAAAAGCTTCAGTTTAAAATTATCGTTGGCTCCTGCCACTCTTGGTTAAAATATTAGGGTTTTTAGATTTTTCTATTTGGTTTCTCATCTTGACCTACTGAAGTATCAAACTTCAGATCTCTAGCGCAAATTTATTTATTAAATTTTTATGGGCGTATTCCCGCTCACTTTTTTTAATACATTTTTTTGCCAGTGCCAATCATACGTATCAAGGTTCGTTGGAAACGGATAATAATATTTAAATAAATAGTATACTTTTAAATCTGCTGATCCGAATTACATGAAATAGGAGGTTTAAGTTGTATGGGCGTGTTAACACCCACTTTTTTCAATGAAATTTTATAACTTTGCATTATTCCAAAATTTTTACCAAATATCAATAAAATCGCTTCAGATAAACATTTTAAATTTGCTCTTTTAATATAGTCTTTATTGGAATAGCCCCGCCCACCTGGTCTAAATATCCGACTTTTAAAATTTTTCTAGTTAGTTGCTAATCTAGACCTACTTGTTTATTAAATTTCAGCTAACTAGCGTACATTTTATTTATTTTCTTCTTATGCGCGTGATACCGCCCACTTTTTCAATCTCAATACCTGCTGTAGCCATTAGTTATCTTTCCTCTCGAGTTTCAGTGAAAACGGATAGTAATAAAAATATAAATATGTAGTATGTTCACATATGCTGACCCGAAGTACATGAAATAGGAAGCTTAAATTGTATCGACAAAAATTTATAGCCTTGTACTATTGAAACAGGTATGCCAAATTTTAATAAAATCGCTTGAGTTTAATGAATTAGATTTTTTTTAAATTCTGAGCCTTATGGACGCAGCCCCGGCCTCCCAGGTAAAATTTTTGGGTTTTAAGATTTTTCTATTAATTTGCTAATCTATAGCTACTCATTTATCAAATTTCAGCTCACTAGCGCAAATTTTAAATTTTTATTCTTATGGGCCTGTTCCCACCTACTTTTTTTAACCCCAAATTTTTTTTTGGGTAGTAGTTATCTTTCCTGTTTACTTTCGTTGGAAATGGATAACACTAAATATATAAATAGTACATTTAAATGTGATGACCCGAAACACATTAAATATGGGCGTGTTAACGCCCACTTTTTTCAATAAAAATTTAGAGCCTTGTATTATTGTAACTTGTGTGCCAAATTTTAATAAAATCGCTTGGTTAAAATTTTCGGGTATTCAGGTTGTTTTAGGTGCGTACTCACTTAGTTCTACTTGTGTACCAAATTTCAGCTCACTAGCGCAAATTTTTAATTTATGGGTGTAACCCCGCCCCTGGTCAAAACTTTCGGGTTTTTAGATTTTTCTAGTTCATTGCTCACCTAGATCTACTCGTGTGTTAGTGGTCAGTGAGTATGTCTTAAAATATGCACTTTTTGCACCTGCATATCTCCGGAACCTTTCCATGTAACTCTCAAACTTCGCATATGAGGTTGCATGAATTTATTCTAATTATTGTTTAAATTTTATATTTTTACGATTGCGGGGAACTAAGTTATAATTACCCCCTTATAACTTAGTTCCCCGCAATCGTAAAAATATAAAACAGCTCGAATGGCTTCGTGTAAATATACACACTGCGCCTAGATAAAAATTGATTTACTTGGAAAAAATATATTTTTTTAATCCATCACTTGCATACAAAACAAGACAAAAATAAAATAAACAAATAAAAAAAAAACAATAAAAAATTTTATAAACAAATTAAATTTAACTTCAACTTCAAAAAATATGCCTATATCACAATTAAAATTTAAATGTTTGTCTCAAGCGATATTATTGAAATTTGGCAAAAATGTTGGAATAGTGCAAAGTTATAAAATTTCGTTGAAAAAAGTGGATGTTAATACCCCCATACAATTTAAACATCCTATTTCATGTAATTCGGATAAGCAGATTTAAATATACTATTTACTAAAATATTAAAACGAAACTTTACACGTATGATTGGCAATGGAAAAAAAAATTATTAAAAAAAGGGCGGGAATACGCCCATAAGAATTAATTAATTAAATTTGCACTCAAGAGCTGAAATTTTATACGCAAGTAGGTCAAGATGAGAAACCAAATAAAAAAAATTTAAAAACCAAAATATTTTAACCAGGAGTGGCAGGGATGACGATTATTTTGTACTGAAGCTTTTAACTGAAGCTTTAACTAAAAGCTATCATCTGAAAAAGGGTACGATGATAATTGAGCTCCGCTCATAACAAAATCATGAACTTAAAATTTTGAGGGAGAGTGGGGGTAACGGCCATAACATTTCAAGCTAGAATTTGCACTAGAGAGCTTAAATTCAATACACAAATTAATCTAAATTAGAGATCACCAAGAAAGATTTAAAATCCTGGAAATTTCAATTGGGGGCATGGACACGCACTTTAAGCGCAAATGTATGAATTTAAGTTTAAGGATTTACGAACAGGAAAAATTTGAAAGCACAGATTATTAAATAGGGGAAGTAGGGCCACGTTTATAAAATTTTTATCGAAATATTAGACGGTAGAGAAATGAAATTTTTCAAAAAACTAGACTTAGGTAAGTTACCAACTAGATAAATTTACAACACAAGCAACTGTTTTGAAACCTTGCATGTACATTTTGTTATCATTTAATTTTGCGTTTTCAAAAGTACTTTGTCTGAGCAGACTTTAGAAAAATAGGCGGAGTCACTTTCACTAAAATTAACACTATATTTTACATATTTCTACTCAGATGACTCTTAAAAAATTTAGCAAATTACTCGGTCCTTATCATGACACAATGGTGCACATATCACCCTATAACCTATTATTTTATGTAACTCTGCCCTCTTGAACTGGCGCAGACATTATCACTAGAATTATAACAGACTAGAAATTTAAAGTTTAAAAATATTTATTAAGAAAACCTTCCAAAAAGTAGTTAGATCCTCAAAAAACATACATGTGAAAAATGCCAAGCTCCTTTCCAAAATTTTGGGCCATCAAAAGTAGTGAGATAAAAATTTTTACCATTATTTAAATTTGTAATCGTAAGGGTGTTATATAATTTCTAGATAATGTGCTAATTTGACAATATTTTTACTCTTCTAAGAAATAAGAAAATAATGTATATTTGTTCATTTCTTTACATCGGGAAAAATGTTGTCAAGTAAGCAGATTATTTAGAAATTATATAACACCCTTACGGTAAGAAATTTAGATAATGTATACCTATTGCAGTGATAGGTATTCACTGTTGCCAACTTTTTTTCAAGAAATATCGCTAAAGTAGGCAAGAAAATAGCTAGAAAATAGCTAAATTTCAAAATGACTTGAAAATTTAGCGATAAATAGCTAAAAAATACATTTATTTTTAGGTTGTTTCAAAAATTGTATGGTAACTTGTTAACTTCTTTCGTACTTCACAAATTTTCCTATAATTTTATAAAATACCAAATAAAAGTAATGTAATAGGTTAATAAAAGGCTTATTTTTATTAAAAAAAGATATACATATTATAGGCCTACACAGATATACCTATTTGCACCAGTTTTGTTTGTGTCGATCTGGTATGTACAGAAACATATATAATTCGCCATTTCTGTTACTTTAGGACTTCCCCAGTTAAAAATCTCTTAAAATTATAGAGTAAAAGTAGTGCTGACAAACCTGCTGGTTTTTGTATTGTGAGTTCCCGTTTTGGAGTACTAAATTTTTTAAGTCTAATAAAACATGCAAACATAATAGTTATCTAAAGCTCTATTCAAAGGATTAATAATATAAACGTATTTACTTATGTATAAAAGCACTTATCAAGACGGATGTTAGGCTAGACATTACATTAGCTCACCTTTAAACATGCACAATTGTGGCGCTTTTCAATCATCTTTTTTTGTATAGTTTGCTTCATATACGCTCACCGCTTCTAAACAAGCTCAGATTTTAAAGCGAATTATGATAGACAAAAAATCGCTAGAATTCCCGCTAATAGCTAAATCATAATTTTTCCCGCAAAATGTACTTAAAAATCGCTAGATTTGACGAGAAAATAGCTGAATTGGCAACAGTGTAGGTATTGTACCAAACACGAACTTGGTCAACATTTTTATCTTACTACTTTTGATGGGCGAAATTTTGGAAAGGAGCATGGCCTTTTTTTCACATTTATGTTTTTGTGAGGATTAGTAATAACATAAAATATGTATGTCGCTAAAGACATATTCCCATAAGTAAAAGAGCATAATATCAAAGAAAAAATTTAATGAGCCTTATACTGTTCACTTTTTTGAAAGTGAGACGAAATAGAAACATTTTTTTTTAATTGATCAGAAATTACGGAGTTATGAAGTCTCTTAAAAAACAAAGGCTAAAGAAAAAATTTAGGCTTTTACCTTGTTTAGTTCATGTTGCTAATTTGCTTTTACATACATATATCTACATTTATAGTGAAGTCTCTTACGAACCATGTATATCAAAAGTTATGCTTTAACGTTTATGTATAAAATGTATTTTAAAAATGCAATTACTTAGTTTTAGTACAATAACGCCAACATTTCTAGCATGAGGTACAAAATTTTAAGTAGTGTAAAGTGTATTCAATGCCACTAATTTTTTATCTCACAAAAGTACAATTATTGCATTCTTAAAAAAGTCTTAGTCATGTTGTAATTAATCATTTCAATGCTGTATGTGATTATAGAAAACAAAAAACGGCAACGAAATGCTGCTCAGAAAACTGTAAAACATACTAATTTTTATTTTTAAATCTACACTAATTATTTTAGTTAATCATTTGTGAAAAAAACGACGAAACTAAGCTGTGAAGTTTAAAATACTCTTTTGTAGGGAAAAATTTGTCTTTGAAGTTGACAATGATTAATGAGTAAAATTAACAGTAAAACTATTACAAGATCTTGAATGAAAATTATATTGCTTAAATTATATGAATAAAAATATTATGATATATATGTATATACATATATACATATATATGTATACATATATTTACATTTAATATAATATAATATTGAAATATTATACACTTTTAAGAGTTTAAAACATCTAACCGAGATTTTTTATAAGGGGCTGACAACCAAAGGGATACAATTGAGAAAGCAAAAAAAACTGAATTTTATGCAAAAATCAACTTAGAAAAAGAAATTTACTTCTATAATGAACTCCGATTAAGTTCTATGCGGCAAACTTAATAGGAATAAAAACCGGCTTCAGCGGATACTAATCCTAATGTAACATATTGTGTATCAGAATCATCGACGAAGTAAAATAATCAATAATATGGCTACTTAGCATAACTTCAAAAATTTAGTACGCCTGATTGACACCAGAGGCGCTGCAACACTGCATTAATAGAAGCGTGAAAAAGGAGAGTTGTATAAGAATGACGCTTTCCTATAGCTCTTCCTTCACCAGCTGTCTTCTATATCACTATACCTTTCCTAAAGAACATAACGAGTAGTCATAGCAGTAGGCATTCATTGCCTGAGTATTACTTCTCTTAAAAAAATAATTAAGATTGTGAAACTTAATTATACAGAATTTTTTATTTCTCCTTCGATTTTTCGTCCTTCATATAAATATCCGATATTGCGTTGATTGTTTTTACTAAAAATCTTAAGAGCATATATGAGCCTCAACAAACCTAGAGACTCTATTATTGATCTGATGTATTAGATTTGGACTTAAATATATTGGATTTGATGATCTTCAATAGCAAAGTCCAAACAATGGTTTTAGGGCTGTGAAATTTTATATTTTTTTGGTGCACAAAAGTAGCTAAAAAAAATTAAATGAAGTTTTTTGTTTTAACAAACAGGTTTTGAAAGCGAATTTTAAGTTTCAATATTAAATTTATTTGATTTGATGAATAAATGGGCATTTTCTCATGAAAATCAGTTTTTTGCGACAGCAAATAATTAAGCTTGTATTTCAGAACAATGAGGCTCAAGTTGTCTTAAAATTTTATTTAATATACAGCTGCTGACTGCCTACACAAATATATAAGGAAGTAAAAAACTTTAATTTTCTTTAAAAAAATAAAGCATATTTGCTTGGAGTCGCACGTGACAAAAAGTTGACATTACTGTCGAAAAAATATGTGTTTTTAACCGACTTCAAAAGAAGGAGGAGGTTAACAATTCGTCTCTATATTTTTTTGGTGTTACTTCATAACTCGGTATATTGGTCCATTGATTCCATTGTAAAAAGTGGGCAGGGTCACGCCCAGAATTAAAAAAAATTTAATTTTGTGATATCTACTTAATTGATTGCTGCGAAACCTATAAAATTCCTTTAATTCTTGCAATTGCACAATTTGAAAGTTGAACATATGGGCGGGGTTACGCCCACTAAAATTTATTATAATATTTCACGTATTCCTACGCAACCGATTCTTACGAAACTTACCACACACCTTGAGCTTTAAAATAGACACAATCCTCCATTTAAAAATTTAATATTTTATTTTAAGTGGTTCTACTTGACCGATTATTATAAGACTTAACGCGCACCCAGAACTCTAAAAAACACCCAATCTTGCATTCAAAAAATTAGCGGATTCACGCCCACTAAAATTTTATTTTATATATCACTTACTTCTTCTCATCTTCTTCTAACAAATCCTTGCATTGAAGTCCGTTTCTTTTTTGCAGAAAGAATTATTCAATTTATTAAACTTTTATGAATTTTGGTTTTTTAGCCTGGTACGGAGTTCATAGGGAATTTCAGGTTCGCATACAAATTATATGTAAAAAAAAATTACGGAAATTCAGGTTGGTAAATTTCATAACGAAATTTCCATTTGCTAGTACGAACTTCAATAGAAAAATATTCCGAAATTTTTAAATTTATTGCCTATCTTAAGGGTTTTGCAAATATAAGTGGAGATTTTTTTCTGTCAACTGAAACAAAAATTAATGTTCAAACAATTGCTTAGTCACGGAAATTTTTGACATTTTCAATTTTCATAAAATTTTAATTTATCAGTATTTTTGTGCGTTTTAAATTCAAAAGTAAATGAATTTGTGTGTATGCAAAAATAATTCTAAACAAAAGGCTACACGAAAATTTTTCCGTGTAGAAAAATATATGTATGTAAATTTACAAACGTGAAATACCGGGCTTTAGTCTTAAGAATTATGTAAACAAATTACGAGTATATAATTTTTTGAATTGTAATTGAAAAAAAAAACGAAATAAAGTTTCTTCTGTGTAAGTAAAATATTTTTTTACGTATTAAAAATATTACATATTGCAGAAAAAATAGATAGGTATTGAAAGCAGTAAAAATCAATTGTCCAGGGCTGGAGAATTGAAACTTATTTCTGATATATAAAAGTAACTAACTAAAACTTGTTTTTCTTTCCTTATTAATTAAACATATTTGATATTTTGGAAAGATTTCTGGTATATAAAACATGGACATTCATTAATTTTACAAATAATTATGTTATGTTTCGTATTATGCTTCTAGCACATTTAAATACTTCAAAGCAGTACCATATTGATGATCATACATTGACCACACGTTACTGAGTTCTTTTTATTTTTTTAGTAAATGAAAATATTTTAGAAAACCTTCAACCAATTACTTTTGACTTTTTGTCGTTATATGGTTTAAAGCATGATACAATAATATAAAGGTAAAACCATTCTCTCTTTTTGTCGCCATGTTAACCTTCTGACGTTTATCCTGATTATTTTTTACTCTCAAAAATAACGCTACCGTATTCATTTGTAAAATCCGAGTTTTTTTTATTACTTTTTGACTGATATGCTTTTTTAATTAAAAAAAATGTTTTATAATAAAAATATTGAAAAATTCATTACTTTTGTATTAAAAGTTATTAAATATATATTAACATACATACATATGTCATAAATAATTGTAATTTGTGTAAAAAAATAAGAGTTAAGCAATGAGCTGCGTATACCACAATTGCAGTAATACCAAGCATTTCAGCAAAGACACGAATGTCAAGTTTTTTCAATTTCTTTCGATTCCATATATGCGGCAGAAATGGATAGAAACATGCAATATATGTAGATGATGGTTTGCTACCAAAAAATTCTTTGTGTTGTTCTGTTCACTTCCGTGAAGAGCATATGAATGTAAAAAATCATTGCATCCGTTTGAGCCTAAGTGCAATTCCTCTTCAAAGGTAACTGCCATATTAAATACATGCATTACATTATTGCTTTAAAGTAGTGTTGTCCGCAGGTACACTTTCACATTCTGGGAGTCTACTCCGTATTTCGAAACGAAAGAAAATTCTTTCGAATTTGCGTGTTATTAACATTGTTCTACTAAACTAGCCATCATTTAATAAGTAGTTTTCTACGTGGTCTACTCTGTAACTAAAAATAAAAGAAAATGCAACTGCTTTGTTAAGGAAGGGTGGTGCTAAAACACACCTCTAATCGTACACCAAGTTGGTTCCATTCCGAACCAATAGTATGCAAACTCGAAAGTATTTTCGTTCTCTTTGAATGCAAAACTATGTAGTGGCGGATACCGGTGAACGCTGTAGTCTTAAAAAACTTAATAAAAAGATGGATAATATGTGTTTTCAAAATAGGTGTACAGATTTTTTGCTCAACAGTTTTCGGTAATTTTAACCAATATTATGTTATTCTGCTTTAGCAAGTTTTTTGCTCATTTTTGCGTTTCATTTGTCGAATTTTTTATGTTTTCAAACATCGATGTTTTTAAAAATGATGGTGTATCCCTAGCCGTGAGGCTTTTTTATTATCAGGTGAATTAAATAAAAAATCAAACGTTTACTTACTTTTGTAGGTCATATTACACGCGAATTTCGTTATCCTCATGTCCAATTGATACAACGTTTAAAAAAATTTGTAAAAATTACACATTTCAAAAGCATTCCTAGATAAAAGTTGCCATTATACATATGTGTGTGACAACGTTTTACTCTCTGTTTACAAAAAAACAGTATTCAAATAATTTGGGTAAAAGTCATAATTAATTTTAAACGTCAAATGTGGTTTTACCTTTATATTATTGTATCATGGTTTAAAGTACTTAAAAGGGACTTTGTCAAAATTCGTTATAAGTCAAGATTGCTATAATCATTTTAATCTGTATTAAAATTTATTGCAAACCTGTTGGGACTAAAAATGTTGTTGCTTATACGCAATAATTCGTTATTGCTCGTGCTCACTATCAGCGTACTTCAATGCAATAAGAAAAATCTTTATTCAACAGCCCTATAGAATTAACAATACATTGACTACCTGTCAAGTGCTCAAACTTATAACATATAATAACAGAAAAGTAAAATAATATACATACTTCCATGTACATACATATGTACATAAATGCAATTTGCCCCAAGAAAATTCAAACACATTCTTTCACTCAAATAGTTAAGTTCATACAACTTTTACAAAAGTTAATTAAAATATTTTTAATTAACTCTGTTATCTTTTATTTTTTTATATCCATACATTCTGTAATATATTTCGTATTATGGTATACTTACCTGCCAGAAGAATGCAAAGTATTTTATATTTCATATCAATGGGAAGAAAGGTGACATGAAAAAATTTGGAACATATTGCTATAAACATAATGAAAAAAGCCGCAGACGATATATTTTTTTGTATGCTTAATTGAATCATAAAGAGATAAGTGCAAGCAAATTACTTCTTCGTATTGTTAAAAATAAGAAAAATTTTATATATTAACTTTTGCTTTATTGCAAAAATTGTTACAGGGGAAGATATAATGTTTTACAGACTAAAGATATTGGACATATTGGAAGAAGAAGAAATTGAAAATATAAATAAGTAGTATTGCTCTTTAAAATAAAAAAAAATTATGAATTTTCAAAAACGCTGAAACAAAAAACCGCCAAAATGAAAAAGCACTTAAATGAAATATATCACAAAAAATAAAATAATCCGGTAAAGTGCAAAAAAATCACCAAAAGTAAAAAGGTCTCCAAGAAACTAAAACGAGTCTCCAAAAACCAAATAAATCGTCAAAACGAAAACTTCAGTAAAGTGCGACTTTGACTCGCGCACGAAGGGTTCCGTAGGGACACTAGATATGTAATAATATACGCACTTAAGCCTATAGATTTACCATTTTTTTCGTTTCTGGAAATTTCTCCGTTTTGAGAGTTTTTTTAATATGGCGTTTTTTTAGTTTTGGCGTCCTTTTTAGGGTTCCGTACACCAAAGGTGAAAAAAGGAACCCTATTGTTTTCGCTACGCTGTCCGTCTGTCCCTCACACGGTATTTTCTCAGGAACCGTAAGAGCTACGGACCTGAAATTTGGACAGAGTGTGTAGAACCTTGGCCACAGCAACAACAAATACATGAGAATTAGAAATTAAAGGGTGATCCAAAACGAGCGACGAAAAATGTTAAAATCTCATGTAATATACATGCAATTGTATGTACATATGTATATTGACACTTGAAATTTGTAAAATTATTGTATTTTTATATAGACTACAACAATAAACATTAAAATATTAAAAAATTTAAATTAAAGGGTGGTCCATCAGTTAATGCAATTTTGACTATGTAACTTTGACAAATTGCTATATCTTGGAGACCGTAAGAGGTAAACTCTTGAAATTTTCAAAAACGGTAAAACTAAAAAATCCGAAAATTATAAAATCGCCAAACCGAAAAAAATCGCCAAAACCTAAAAAAAAACGCCAAAAATTTAAAAAAAATCGAAAAAAATCGACAAAATTAAAAAAAAAATTCTAGCACTAAAATAAATCGCCAAATTCGAAAAAATCGTTTAAATGAAAAAAAATCGCCAATATGAAAAAAAACGTAAAAAACCGAGAAAAAAATCGCCAAAACGCGAAAAATGCGCCAAAACCAAAATAATTGTTTATGTAAAAAAATCGCCAAAATAAAAAAAAATCGCCAAAATTAAAAAAAAATTGCCAAATTTAAAAAAAATCTCCAAAATTTAAAATAAACGTCAAAAACCGAAAAAATCCTCAAAACGAAAAAAAGTGCCAAAACTAAAAAAATCGCCAAAACCAAAAAAAATCACCTATATGAAAAAACCCAAAAACAAAAAAAATGCCAAAACTATAGTTTATATTGTTCGTATTGAATTACATATCTCGTGCCCGTACGGAACCCTTCGTGCGCGGGTCAAAGTCGCACTTCACTGATTTTTTTTGTGTTTTCGACGTTTTTTCAGTTTTGACTCTTTTTCTCGTTGGCAATTTTTGTTCAGTTTGGAGATTTTTCCGGTTTTTGGCGATTTATTTTAGTTTAATTTTCTTTTAGTTTGGCGCTAGTTTTTCGGGTTTCGACGATTTCTTTCGGTTTGGCGACTTTATAATTTTTGGATTTTTTATTTTTACCGTTTTAGAAATTTCAAGAGTTTGCGTTTGAGCAAGTCGTCAAAGTTAAATAGTCTATACATATTACATTAACTGATAGAACACACTTTAACATTTAGATAACGATTTTCGTTACCCAAGATAAACTTTTGAGGCAACATTCATGTATACTCGTATCACATGGGCTGGCAATCTTATATCAATACATTGATTTGTAGTATGAATATTTTCTCCTAAAAGAGATTTCAACTTTTGCTCTCATAATTTTAATTCAATAAAATTAAATTTAAATTTCATCATACAAGAGATTTAAAACAACCTTTCAAAGATTCGCACAGCTAATTCAGCTTATTGTGATGCTGTTTCCTATTGAGCTCGATAGATGGCCAATAAAAACCATAAAGTGCACAATGTGGCTTTTATTGTTTAACCAGCTTGGATAATATACATACACATACACATATACCCAAATATTTTTTATATCGTAGTTTTATTTTTCGTTTTATTCAATAGCCTCAGTTTTATTCCCAACAAATTGGTTTAAAAGTGCATTAAATATATGAAAAAAAAACTCTTTTGCACACAGTCCAGTACACAGTTATTATTTAATTTGCGGTTTACTAATGTAATTTATGGCAGCAAAGTTTCATTTATAAAATGTTTTTAAAAATGAAATCCTTTTGGAAAGTTGTATTTTAAAAATGATATTTAAATATAATTAGGAAAGAATTGAATAAATATTAATATTGCTGATTAAATGTAAATTTAAGATATTAAATAGGATTGACAATGTGAAATTGCACTAGAAATTTTTTATATTCAACAAGGTAATACCTTATTTTTCAATAGTAAAATAGTACTTTTGAAAGCTAAATGAGTATATTCCTTAAAATTTTTTCGTTACAGCTTATCAGACCAGATTTAATATTCCACACTGATATAAGCTAATATTGTTACGAAATCATACACCAAAAACCTAATTTTTTTATGTTGTATATTCTGGTTAATAAGAATATACAACCACATAGACACACAAGCCAATGCAGATGAAAGACAAAAACAACAACAATAACTGCTATGTTTTTTACATACAATGGTGTTCTATTTTCAACGTACATTCACACACATATTCTGCCAAGCATGAACTGTTACACGAACTAGTGACGTTATGTAATAAGCAGAGATTTTTTTGAATGTCGCTAACATTCTTCTACAAGCTTTATGTTGAGTATAAAAATTGCGATATATTCAGTAAACAGTCCGGCAAAGTTAAGTCAATTGATATGGATCGAGTATTGGGCGAAAAAAAGTCTTACATAAGCTTTCGAAATCTTTTGACTTATATAAAAAATTTTGCGTTAAAGGCTACTGACGTTCCTTAAGCAAGAACAAAATACATATAGACAGTGTTAAAACAAAACCAAAAAATCGAAACGATTTTTCTTTTTTAATCTATTAAATTATAATATTTTTTACATGATTGTGGTATGTATGGCATCAGAGAATGCTAATAGAAAGTAGCATGTGTTTGATCATCCGAACTGATAAGAACATTTGTAAAAACGAGTCGGAACCCAGAACCCAGGAAATAAATAAAGTTAAAGTGTGTGTTTATGACGTCGAAATAAAAGCTTTTTATTGTTATCTTAAAACCTTTTTAAAATTTGTTAACGCACTAATAATGCCAAATTATTATTTAACTTATTCAATAAAATATTTTTATATTAAAAATACATTGAAATTGATTATTGCAGGGTTAGCTGGATCCTATGATCACTTTTGGTAATGCAGATCGTTGGGGAACCTTTGGTGATAATTGTAAACCGAATACGTGTAACTTTAAACACTCAACAATTCATAAAAAATTTTTAAATTACGCAGCACTAGCAACTGAGCTAAAATTTATAAACTGCGTGAGCTACAAGCATATGCATGAGAATAAAAATACTCAAAGTATTAATTGACTACGTATGCATATATACAGGGCTATTGCATTTACGCATACACATATCGCATTTTTCCAAACAGCTACACATACCCACACACTTCCCATTCCATTTTACATACACAAATGTATGTAAACGGTGGCAAATGTTTAATAAATATCCCGATTATCGTGCGTATATTTTTTGCCCGATTAAATATCCATAGCCTGATTATAAACACACTCAGACTATTTCTATGAGAGCAATTCAATGCTCTTTATATTCATGAGCCTTTTTATTTTTAGTTGCAGCGTGTTTTAGTTTTTCGCATAAACGAAGTGGGAATGCTCTTGCATGTTGGAATCGGCTGTAGTCATAGTTAATGAGAGAAAATAAGTGATCATTCAAATTATTTTTGCTACAATTATGATTATATGCAGTTACTTAAACTAAGACTATTTACTTGTGAATTTTTTTAGTACTTAATGTCATTCTCTGATCAAAAACTTTAAAAATTAAATTTAGTACTTTATAAGTAAACATATAAATTTCTCAGCATTTCTAATCCTATGAAAGTTTTAACCATACTATTCTTAAAATCGGTAAGAAAAATTGCAAAAAACAAGGTTTTATTTTCAAATAGTTTTCAACTGACGATATCATTTAGAGGCTATAAAATATTTCACATAAGTGCTTATCGAACTGGTCTGAATGTTTTCATTAATAAAACTCTTAACAACCACCCAAACATACCTAGCCGTTAACATCCAGACAAACTCCAATTGATGATTAGTAAACAAAGACATATGCCACAATGCAAGGTTATACTCGTACTGTTGTGGTGTGAAAATGGCATTGGTATAATGAATTTATTGGAGTGCAGCATGAATGCAGCGTTAAGAATAACAACACGAACAACAACAGCCAACCAATTGCAGAAATAATAATAGTCATGTGTTTATGCAATGAATTTATGCTTGTTTTGACTCTGTAAACTGCAAGTAGAAAGAGAAGACATTGTTTGGAAGTTTAAACTGGCATCTTTGGGCAGAAAATCAAGATTTTAATGGTCAAATAAACATTTTACGAGCACGTCAAACTAATACACTTATGTAACTTTGTAAAGTGGAAAACGTGTCTGCGGAGTTCAATGAGAATACGATTGATGAAGATTATGGTTTTAGAGAGATTGCAAAAAGGAAAAGATGGAAGGAAAAGGAAAGGAAATCGAATGCCTTATATGAATCTTGAATTTTAATTGCTTGATAATAATTACTGAAAATATAATTAAATAGTTAACACATAAGAGATATTTTACTAGGATATTAAACAAAATTCAATTGGTTAAATCTTTCATGAGCTTTTAATAAATGAAATATATATTAACGGCCTGTGCCACAATGTCAAAAGAAAACATTCGACCGACATAATAAAACAATGCAGGCTGGTTGCTCTAAATGCAAACTACAGATTCGATAGAATATTTATAATGGAAACAAAAACAAATTTGATTTTTTTGGTTTTGATTTTAATATAAATCTTCGATTAAATCTACCGTTTGCATTAAAGAACGAATTTTCGAATGTTTGCAATCGACATTGGTGGCCAGGATGTTAAGATTTTAACAAAGTCTTAACCGAAATTCATGTCTAATTTTGAGGAAAATAGCACGGTAGTGCGTTTCTTTTAAAGAGCTTATTAAGAAGGAATTCCTGAGTGGGATTTTTCGAGCAAAAGCGATTTGAAGTAGGCAACCACTTATTTATTTATTTATTTCAGTCTATGGATACAAAACCCTCACACACTAATATAACAAAATACCTATAGTTATCTTTATATATGTATCCTTACAAAAACATATAGGCGTTATATAATTTCTAGATAATCTGCTTACTTGACAACATTTTTCCCGATATAAAGATATGAACAAATATACATTATTTTCTCATTTTTTAGAAGAGTAAAAATATTGCCTAGTTAGCACATTATCTAGAAATTATATAACAGCCTTACGATTACAAATTTATATAATGCATACCATATTGCAGTGAAAGGTATTGTACTAAACACAAACTTGGTAAAAATTTGTATCTCACTACTTTTGAGATTAACCTTGTATTTCTGTACACAGTGACTCTATTTTTCATAAAACTTAACCGAACGTAGAACTGCTGATGGCCTACACAAATATATAAATAAGTAAGAAAATATTTCGTTTTATTTGAAAAAACAAGCGTATTTGCTTAGTGTCGCACACTAAAAAAAAGTTGACATTCCTGTGGAAATGGCCATATACAAAATTATCTTACAGTTTATAAATCACAGCTATTTTATAACTTTAACGTTCCTTTTCACAATGTATGGTTATGAGTTAACTTGAACTTTAACTGACAGTTCTTCATATAAAACTTGCCGTTAAAGTCCCTGTTATCTTTTAACCATACATTGTGAAAAGGTACGTAAAACAGTTATTTTATTACACTAAAAAGCAGGAGTTTAAACTCAGATTTCTCAGTGCCGAATTCAACAAAAGATTGTGAACCTTTTTGTAAAATGAAATTAATCTCATTTAGATGAATAACAGCACGTGAATACAGATAAAGCAAATCAGGGCAATCAATAGAACCATTGATATATCATATACAAGTAGTGCCTATTACACTACATGATTATAGAGAACGTAAGCCTATGAACAGGCATTTAGACTCATAGGTAACGAAATATATGTAAGATAGCGAGCGTGAAGAAATTTAAATAAAAATGCGTTGAAGTTTTTCAACACTATAATTCATTAGATACGTGAGGACTCCAAATAACAGAAGTTTGTTCTAACTTCAACCCAACAAATGATGTAAGGCTCATAAAATTCAGAATAACTTCTTAAAAAAAAAAACTAAAATTGTATAAGCCTTGGGAAGTAAACTTAGGGAAAAGCTGCAACTTAAAAATAAGAACGCGTCACATTAATTCAATAATTTTGAATATAATAGATAATGTATATTGAGGTAGTTAAAAGTAAATGAAATTAATAAATTAATACCATAAATTAATATCTTTTCATATTGAAATAAGAAATTTCAACATGACAAGACTTTCGTTAATTTTTCTTATTAATTCAATATGGTTTTTATTGATTTTAAAGTGTTTTTTCTCTGGGTGTATCCAACATGAGATGCAAAAGACAACGAGCTGTCGAACATCACTCCTAAGTTCAGCTTAGAATTTGACGTGTTCCAATTCATACCATTAATGTTAAATACAACCACAGTGGGATTCAGACAGGTAGACATTTACTAATGCTTAAACTCAGACTATTAAGCCGACACCAATCACTTGTATTATTAATCTCAATTTGCAGAGCATGCTCGTCATTAACTGATTCCAATTTCATAAAGAATTTCAAATCATCGGGATATAAAAGATATCTCGATTTGAAAAGCTACTAATGAACTAGTTAAATAACAATGGCCTAAATTTACTTCCCTGGGTTGCACCTGTGATTTGCAGATAAGGGTTAGATCTAAAACCTATTGTATAAATAGGACTTAATCCATGCCAGTAAATTAGAATGGAAGCAGATTACCCTTAACTTAAATATAAGTATGGAGTGTGATAACTTATCAAAAGCTTTCGAGAAGTCAGTATAAATTCCAGGTATGAAATGTTCATGTTCTTTGAATCAATATGGCGATAAAGCGCATCATACGGCCTTGTTAAAAAGCAGTGAACGTATATGAAGCAAACTAAGGGAAAAAAATAATTTAATAGTGAGCAAAAATGTAGTGCTCCAAACCGAAAACTCGCCATGCAAAAGTCAGCAGCGATATCAACAGGTTTTTCAGCACTACTTTTATTTTATAATAGTAAAAACCTGCTTTTTTGAAGCAAAATTTTTACTGGGTTACTTCCACTTTAGAACCGTGTTCCCACGCATTGAAGCAATATTCTTTGAAAAGAGTCAAGTTTTTTAGTGTAAACCAGTGTTGCCAATAGATTTCCCGAAAAAATACAGGCGATTGCCAATTGGAAAATACTTAAGTGAACTCTTACTACCTTTATACGCAGGGCTTATATGCAAATAAAACTCTAAGTTGTTGCCATATTATTGTTTTTATTGCGACTTACTTATTGAGAAAACTATTCACGATTAACGCACTATTTGCAAATAAAATGCTTGAGGTTGCCACGCTTACAAATGTTTGATACAAGAAACAATAAATGGATAAATATTGTACAAAAAAACATTGGCGGTATTCGATGTTTGATGCAAACTGTAATGCGTAAGAGCAAATGCAAAATATCGTAGCTTTTCTTTGGATTGTGTATGTATTTCTTTTTGGATTGTAAAGAAAGGCTACGATATTTTGCATTTACAATGACGCAATACCATTTTTCATTAAACATCAAATACCGCCATTGATAAAAGCAAATAATGACAATAAAAATAAATAATTATTTGTTATTTTGTACATTTACAAAATTTTTTGGTCCACATGAGTAAGTTTTCTATAGAAGTGCTACCAAGTTTGTGTACTTTCGCTATGCCGTATAAACAGTAAGTTAATTTGTTTGCGAATATACTTATTTGCAAATAGCGCGCGTATAAACGTAGTATCTTACTATTTAGCAATACGTAGACTATTTCTCTTTGTCCTTTCAATTGCCATCATTACTTCAATTTGCAAAACAAAACATACAGATCTCTTAAATAAATGCATATACCATCAAAATGTACAACCCTTTCCTTGTAAGGGCACGATAAATACGAGCCGTCTTTATAACAAGAGTAACTTTTGCACGCCAAATGAGGAAACGAAACTTCTACAATTTATCGAGAAGAATTTAATGTGCACACGTTTGAAACGAAAGCAAAAGTGTGCTGCTACCCAGTCTGTTCAACCGCTTTCTTGTAGGTACGAGACACAAAAGTAATGAAACAATTTTTATTAATATATTTTGCGTGCACTTTCAGGATGTTTATAAAATTGTACAACAAAGAGGGTTAGCAAAAAAAAATGCAAGGTGGGGTCGTTAATAACATGCACCATGTCGTAATATCCTCCTCACTTCCGCCCCTTTCCCCTGCTAAATGGAAAAACACAGCAATTGAAAATGTTCAATTTCGTATTTTATACTTTACTTTGAGATTGAAAAATCTCTGGTTTTATGCGAACTACTTGAAGATTTCTTTTTTTTTTTACAAATTTGTATGTTTTAATTAATGTTTACAAAACATGTCGAAGTTTCCTAAATGTTTTGTGATAAAGTTTAAGTTCCATTAATATTTATCATTGATTTCTTTAAGGGGGAAGTTATAAGGTCAGTTCATAAATTAAGGGTTGTAAAATAATTTAATATCGCTTAAGGTATATAACCTTGCCAGGACGAAATTCACTCCCTTATTTCTTTTAAGAGAAAAAACATTAAATACTAAGTTAATAACCAAGAAGAAAGGTTGAAAACTGAGTAGTGGCTATTTGAACAGCTGTTTTTCTATTTTTTTTAAGCAAAAAACTCTTCTAAATGTTTATTTATTTCAATGTGTTGCAAGTTTAGTTCATTTGTTATTTTGAAATTTTATTTCTATCTTTTGTGATAGTTCGAATTTGGTTTTATGCTGAAATTTTTTTAGGTTGAAATCGTTAGTGCTTTCAATGCAAAGCAAACTTCGATCTTCGAGAATGTGAATGAGTTCCATCCCTGGCTAGCCCCATTTATATCAAAACCACAGATTTGTCTGCTGTGTGTTCAGTCTAATGACAATTATACATCTGGTATTTCTTGTGCTTTCACTTTGTGGTGTCGTTTTCAAAATGTGTTCAACGCCACACAACGAAAGATATCCGAAATGAAAAAACTTTGCGATGTCACAAAAAGCCACAGTGTGTACTCGGCATTAGTTAAATATTTCTTGTGTCAAAATATATGTTTTTTTAAGATTTATTTAATATTTGTAAGCTAAAATGCACATGACTAAGGCCGGGTTTACATCTGCGTGCCATGTGCCACACAAGCGTAAAAAAACGTAACAACTAATTACTACTGAAAAACTATTTGATTCAGACAAGTATTTATTAAGTTAAACAGTTTCATACATAAGAAATAGAAAATAAAATACAACATGATTGGAAATAGTTTAAATCAATAAATACATGTTTGAGTCCAACAGTTTTTATTAGTAATTAGTGGTTACGCTTTCCTTGGCCATGTGCACACAAGAAATGCCGAATTTAAACTCAGCCTTAGACCACTTTCATAATTAATAATCACTTCCTAACGTCAGCTATTTATCATAAGCTTTTAACTTAAATGAAATACGAGAATCGGCAATTAATAGTGCGTTGTCGGTTTCGATTTTTTAAATTATTTTTATTTGAAGACGACATATTATGCCGATCAAATAATTATGCTCTATTTTATTATTACCCAAAGTCCCATCAGATAAAAATAGATAAAAATTTATAAAAGTCTAGGCAATTAATTTAGTATTCAATTAAATACCGACTAATACTCGTACTTACCAATAATACCGAACATCTCAAGTCAAAAGGCGAATGTATTCCTCTTAATGTACTGACACAGTAAATTTTACTATAGACTTACAGTTGCAAAATTTATATATCGTGCCATAACCACCAAAAAAGCTTAAAAGACATAATCTTCGAACTTAATTGTTTTTCTTTTGTTTCAGTTAAGCTTTTCTAGCGGTTATTACTCGATATGTACGTACATATCATCACAAAAATATAATTGTGAAAAAAGGCCAAGTTCCTTTCCAAATTTCGGAAATTAAAAGTAGTGAGATAAATTTTTTTACCAAGTTCTTGTTTGGCATAATACCAATCACTGTAATATGCTATGCATTATATAAATTTGTAACTGTAAGAGTGTCATATGATTTGTAGATAATCTGCTAACTTGGCAGGATTAGCTGAGAATAAATTAGTTAGTTCTCACCAAATTTGATTACGTACGCATTTTAAGAATTAATGTTGGATTTTTTTCTGGATGACATGGCAGTTAGCTTTTAGTCAGGCTAAGAAAATTTAAATTAGTTAATTAGTTTTGTAGCTAATTACTCATTTTCCGACAGGGTACTTATATATGCATCTATTAGTCTTAGCTTGTATTTATCAAGTTCAAATGTTTTTGCTTAAATTGGTTTGAATTTTTGGTTTGGCGATTAACACCTTGGTTGTATAAGATGTTGCCGTTAGAAATCTTGGTGTTTTTGAAATAGATTAAAGGAAACTTTTAAAACTTTTATTTATAGAAACCTATTACGCCTATATGTATATGCATGTATGTATAGTACACGATACATATCTATGTGTGACCTTCTCCGAGAAACAGGACCTAGTGTGTCAATAAACTTGGAACTTGGCAAAATCGATAAAAATGAGAAAAACTTTAAAATTTTATTTTTTAAATGCTTTTTTCTCAAAACTTCATTTTCACACACTAGGTCCCTTTTCTCGGAGAAGGTCACATGTATGTATCTATGTACACATGTATGTGTATCTAAATAATTCTAATAATTAATTTTTCACAATAAAACTTAAAGGGTGCCGAGTGGTAACAACATTACTCTTATATGTATATGATCGTTCGCCAAGAATTTTAAATAAACTCAAACGCAAATCCTTTAATATTTTGATACATGAAAAAATAGACTTATAGCACTTTCAAAAATAAAAGCTCATAAATATGTAGTCGTAGATGCAAATTTATATTTCAATATGTCAAATTTAACTAAATTCAACTAAATCTCTATCAATCATTATTGCGACGTGCCAAAGTGTGAAGTGCATTCATGTGCAAATAAATGTTCATTGCACATTTATAACTTTTACCAATGACATAATGCTGTGTATGTTCAATACGTGTGTATAGATTTAGGTAAACATGTTGATTGCTTGCACTTATGTATTTCGAATGATAATTTAATTTATTGCATATGATATGTGCATTGGTTTTGAAAACTATTAATTATGCCTAAAATATTATTTGAATATATTTAAATCAAAATTTAAGCGCATGTTCGTTATACAATTGAGATATTCTAATAGGAGTTGGGACAATTAAATATAATGACTATTTATTAAAGTTAATATGGTAAGGTTTTAAGCATATTAATAGTGTTAATGTTACATAACTAAGATAATATAGAAGATTTTAAATTAAACCCATTTTGTCTTGTAGCCCGGTCTTGTAGCCCGGGCAGGTGAGGACGAAAATTTTTAAATAAATAGATTTTAATAAATTTTTAAATAAAATTATCCTGAATTAGCATTTTTTGTGGAAGCAAAATTTAAAATTATTCATTCCATATTCACTCTTTTTTAAGAGATATATTTGTTAACCGCAACTTTAATACTCAATTAAAATAATAGTTTTAACTTCACTCAAAATAAAATTCAATCTATCCGTACTTAAATCAATAAAAAGCGGTGTCATAAGTACGGTAAGTACGGATTTACTTAAATCAAGTATAGAATGCTTGATTCAAATACGGATTATGTAAGTGCTAAATACTTAATTTTATCCATTTCTAATCCTGAATCCGTACTTAAAAAAATCCCAAAACGAAATTGATTTCAGAATACCGGAGATTGAATCAAACTCAAAATGCGCTTGATTCAAGTATATTTAATCGCTAATCCGTACTTGAAATACTCTTAAAACGAGGTTGACTAAGGAAAATCTGAGATTGGTTTAAGCTAAAAATAGGGTTTATTCAATCCCGAACCAGTACTTGAAATAATCCAAAATAAGATATCCTAACTTGATTTATTGAATAAAGAAATTTAATTTAATTTTTAATTTCACTTTTTATTGCCCATATTTAGTATACACATTTTTACACTACATATAATTTATTTTACTTGAAAAGCTTTCACCATACTCCACACGAAGACCAAAAGCGGGTATTGCTTCCTTTACGTTGCTCTGTTACATGTATCGGGAACATTGTTGATAGAAAATTGTGATGGTAGTATGCTAAATGAGTCCAAAATTTCAGTTCTATGAAATAAAAAAATGCTAGATATTCTTATTTACTAAATAATAGTAGGAACTTGGCCTGTACAACACTGCCTCTTTTTCATCAATGAATAAATTATCTGTTTTGCTCTCAACTAAAGCCCACGTTTCTAAGCTGATTACACTTATAATCGTCATCGCTCCAAAAGTGCAACCCCATCAGTGCTGTAAGCGAAACTATGTCATTAAGGAGCTAGGGGTTCTTGGTCACCTAGAGCGATAACATGTTTCTGAGTCGGGTCTAACAGCGAGTTGAACAAAAGAAAATAATTATCAATGAGCACTTAAGAGGCATGCGTTGCAGAAAGTTTTTTTTACTGTTTTTTACCTAATATGTATCTATGTATATTTATATAATATAAAAAAACTACAGATTAAAATATACTTCTGTATATAAAACTTTTACGGACATTTTCATAATGTTAACGAAGTGTGCATTTTGTTTTATTATTTGCAAAGCCGGGAGCGGAAGCGTTTATTATAATGTCTTCACAGGCTTCAATTTCTGTTGAGCAACTTTTGAGCTTATGGAAGATGAAAGAGAAGATAATGAAAATGGGAACTATCATATTTTTCTCTTTCGCCTATGAATTAAAAAGTTGCTCAACTAAAATTGCCGAGTGTGAAACGGAACTTGTTAAAAACAACACGTACAATCGATAAAAAAATTCTCATATTTTTACTTACTCGGTAAATATTCTGAAACAGCTTCGTAATGTAAAACGCTGAGTAGCTTTAACAGTTTGGAGTCGTCCTTTGCGTTCACTTATCACTTATCTTAATTCTTTATTTATTCACATTTAAATATTGATATAGTTTTATTTTGTTCAGTTATACATATATTATTAAAAACACAATTTTGCACACTAGAAATCAAACATTTTCGGTTAAGAAGCACAATTATTGTTTTTATTTTAATACATATATTGATTTTTTCATTTTATTGAATTTCAATCACAAGCAAAGCAACGAATTTAAAATTTTTTGGTTAAGAGGTTTTTTATTCTTCTTTTCACACAGTCGTACTTTAAATAAGTTTTTTACTCAATTTAAGAAATTTGTACTTGATTTAAATTTTTTTACACAATTTAAGCTCTTCATACTCAATTTAAGAAACTCTAGGATTGGTTTTCTAAAGTACGGCTTTTTTCTTTCTGTGTTTTATTAAGAAACCATATATTTCACAAGAAAATATAATTTTCTCACATACATACATAAGTGCTACAAGCCGTGTTTCCAGCTTACCTTTTCAATCGCAAAATAGTCTATTGTGAATCCTATGCAGAGCATTTTCAATCGCACATGAACACATATTTTAATCGTGCAAGATGCTTCGCACGGTAGAAACTGTTACCGAAGGTGATTCGTGATCAAGAGCCACGGAAGGCATTTTTATTGGTCGTAGATGCAATCATTTGAGATTTATCTACAGATTATCTTACAACACTTTTTTACATTGATAATTGTATGAGTCTCTTAACATTAATCTTATATGAGCCATTGGGAGAGTTGTAAAAGAATCATTCTATAATGCTTTGGGGAATCGTAGAATACTCAGTATGCTTTTTATTTCGCAAGCTATGTATAAAAAAATTAATAGCCTTATTTATAAAAATTATTAAGGCTTTTTAAGAAAAATTTTTTATGCAAATTTGTTTTAAAAGCTCTTTATAAAACCTCAATAAATAAGGCTGTACATAGAAAATGTATTATTACTACATATGTATGTTGAATTTATCTCTTTTTTTAGTCGTCCTTGGTGTGCACAAGATGGTGCTGCAAGAATAGCAAAGATCGATGAAAAAGAATTGGATTATTTTAAAAACTTTTTATATATGATGTAAAATACCAAACACATAAAATTAATATGTACTTCACTTTAACAAATCTTTAAGGGCCATTATTACAAATAGTAAATTTTAGGATTTTATCTGGCAGGTAAATATATTTTGATTATTACGAGTAAAAATTAATGTTAAAGTGACTGATAAGCTAACTAGTGGTAACTTTCAAATTGAACTTTAAGCATTTTAACAGTCAAAAGTAAAACAAGTGCAAAAAATTAATGGTCACTTTATTGTTCAAGTTAGCTAATGTTAAGGTTAACTATCCTAAGGTTGTAATAATGGCCCTAATTGTTATAAAAAATAAAAATACATTTAACACAACCGACGAGTTTCTTATTCAAAACACAAATGAAAGCATCAGCGAAAAAATTAAGAAAAAAACAATAATCTATAACAGTAAATCTGTAATAAGAACAAACATTCAATTCTCAATTCAATTATTTATTTACAATAATATTGAACTGTATACTAATTTTATTACACTTGTGGAGAGTTTATATATGTGTACATTTTTTATACTCAAAATGTTATAAATATGTTAAACTAATGTGGGAATAAGGTTGGTATTAGTAACATTTGAGATGAATAGGTAAAATTAAAACAAAACCCTATGTGTAAAGAAAAAAAAAAAAAAAAAAAAAATTAAAAATAAAATAAAAACGCATCACTTAAATTCTAGACCTACTTATACTATACGGAATATCAAATTGTTTATATGCTGATATGGGGGTAGCTGACACCTCTGTTCCAAATTGTGTTTGAGTCGTTGAAGCTTTTCGTCTACCATTTCGATGTTGCTTATGTTGTGCAGTCTCCTTGTTGAAAAGTGCCACGGGAGATTGTACATCATTTTGAGTAATTTGTTTTGGACTACTTGTAAACTTTTAATATGAGTTCTTGCTATATTCGCCCAAATTGGTGCACCTTAAAACATTATTGAGTGAAATATTTAATTTAATATTATTCGTTTATTTTCGAGGCTTAATTTAGATTTTTTACTAATAAAGGGATTTAAGATTCTTGTGGCTATGTTGATTTTATTGATTGTGTAATGAATATGTTCCTTAAAATTTAATTTTTCATCCATTATTGCACTTACATATTTTACTTTTGTATCCCATGGGATATCAGATAATTGGAATTGTAGGGAAAGCTATAGAGTATAACACTCCTTTCTTTTTCGTGTAAAAAAAAGCTTGAGTTTTGGAGCAGTTTATTGCAGTCTTCCATTTATTAAAATAGTTGGGTACAGTTTCTAGTGATAATTGTAGTTTGTTTTTTATATCCTGTGGTAACACGCTAGAGCATAATATTGCTGTATTGTCAGCAAATATTGATGAACTGAAAAATCTGAAGTATAGATATTATATAGTATAGAAGAAAGGCAAGAACCTTGAGGGCAACCAGTATTGACAGTTACTTTGTTAGAGGAGCAATTTCCTAAATAAACCTTAAATTTTCGATTTTTCAAAAAGCTTCTTATTATTTTAATAATATGCTTAGGAAAGTTACAATTTCTCGTTTTGTAAAGGAGAGCATCATGGTAAACTGTATCGAATGCGGTTTTTACATCTAATAGTATCATACCCGTATATATACCACTATTAAAGTTTTCCTTAGATATTTTCTTTATACTTAAAATTGTATGATAAGTGTTTAGTCTGCCACAGAACCCAAATTGTTGTAAGGGTAGTAAGTATATCATTATCATTCATAAATATTGTTATTTTATCATTTAGATCAAACATATTTTAGATAAATATATCGTCCATTAAACATTGCAAGATTTATAAGAGAGAGTTGAACTAAAATGCTACAATATCAAGAAGATTCGTTTAGGAGTTGTATATTAAACAACTCTTGGCTAGCTGAGTTTTTTCTCTTAGTGTAGGAAATAATAGGTATATAAAATTAATTTTCATTAATATTACAAGGCGTTTGATTTAATTAGAGGTAAAAAAACTCAGTAAAATCCATCGTGATAACAAAATAACAAATATTAATTTATTTAGCCGTCTTCAAAAAAGGATGTTGTTAGCTTGTTTCGCATATGTACTTTTAACAAATTGATTCCATTGGTTCATTTCATTTTTCGAAGTATGTACATATTATTTTTTATTTCATAATGAAGCCGAAGCATGCAACAATTTCCGCCAAACAGATTAATATCCGTTTTGCAGTACATTTATAGAAATAGCAGATTACATAAATTGTATAATAGCAAATAAATTTATTTGTATATGTATGTAAAATTTTTATTTTACAAAACATTTAATTAAAATATTTTATAAATTTTTTCATAAGCTCGCACAGTGGCGTGAAATAAAAAAAGTGGTAAAAGTATGCATCGTATGCATCAGAACTACTTGCCATATAATGACTTACTTTCCTGATTACCAAATTTTATTACTTGCTTACAAATCTCATTACCTAAAATTAAATAAATTATGTAAGAATTTTTAAATGAGGAAAATGATTTTTTAGATTAAATTGATTACGTGAACAAGTTGCCAAATAAAAAAAGTAAGTACTTCTCAAGAATCGATTATTTTAGTCTCACGCCTTGTTAAAATCATTAAGTTGGTAATCCAGTAGGGAAGTGCTTCCACCAAAAATGCTTAATTCCAAACCCGATTATTTTTTTGTAATTTTTTGCTTTGTATACAAAATTATATTTTTTGTTAATAATTTTTTACAAAAGAATGTTCAAATTGTACAATTGAATTTTATATATTTTTCAAATAGTTATATTGAGGTCAGGTTTGGGAATACATACATATATTTGTAAAATTAAGTTGTTAAAATCTCTTTACTTTTTTTTAATGTAATAACTAACAGCAGTAAAAATTTTCTTCTTAATTAATTTAAATTTAAATTTCAAACTTTTTAATCAAAATTTTTTATAGCGAGAAACTCATTACTATTTTCCATCAAATTAAAATACCCATACCTGGTTTAAATGCTGACATTTAATAGACATTTTCAATTTCTGACATTTAAAAATACCATAAAATAACGATACAACAAATTCGCCTGTTCACAAGCGCATAAACAAATACATATTTTTTAACGATAAACCATAAGACTGAGCTTGTGAATTTAACAATTTTTTTATATGTCGTTGAAATTATTTTTATTTAAAAATTAAATGTATTTGTAATTTCTTTCTTACTCCCTATCAAGTCTTAAAATTTTTCTATAACTTGTATATTGGATCTGTTAACGAATGCTAACATGACAGTTTTGTTATATATTTTCTTATTTATGAAGATGAGTTAATAAATAATTTCTAAAGGGTTTAGTTTGTAATAAATGCCATCAGAGAAAATCTCGTGTCAGTAAAAATATACCGGGATTTAGTTTTAACACAAGTTGATGACAATCCCATTCACATCTGTACATACATACATTTGAATGCATGTGTGCTATTATTAATGCTTTTTGTTTTGCATCAAAATTTTTTTTTGCAATTGAAATAAAAAAAAAATATTCAAAAAGGTATCATATTTTTATTAACAGCCATTGATGATTATTGCCAAATTATTCGTCGTTATTTTGCTTAAGATTTTAAGCGTTATTAAGTTTTACAGGTTGCTGAGAAGAGAAAAAAGGTCTGTTTATGTTACCTGAGAGAAGGAAATCTTTAATCTCATGGTAAAATTATACTAGGTACATGTACGACTACAACAAAATTATAACACATACAATTTGTTGGGATAAACAAACAAATAAGTAAGTGTCAGAAACAGATCGTCAGCCCATTATTAATTTGACCTACTTACTATTTCTAAAAACATTGTTAGGTATTGGGTATATGTATATATTTCGAATATCTCCTTTTCGAATTCAAAACATGTTTCCCGAAATTAATTATGGTTTGTGAGCATTCATTTTGGTAAATTTCAACTATTTTTAGGTTTAATAATTATTGTTTTGCTGTACAGAGGGTCTACTGTTTAATTCGAAACGAATGAAATTGCTTTCGAATTTGTGTGCTTATAACATGTTAATTCAAAAACATTTCCTTTCGTTTCGAACTATAGAGTAGACCCCTAGGCCACTGTTTGGCTATTGCGTCAATTTAACTCTTATTTTGCCTCATTTCCGCAATCTTATACGTACAATTGGGATGACCGACAAACTTCGCATAGTTCGATGAGCTTGTCTTTAAGAATTCGATCTACTCAAGCAAATCTGTGCCTTGCTATTGATATATTTGTGTCCCATGTATACCATATTTGCATATCGCAAATATTATCTGCGGAAAAAATTACTTGGATAATGCAAAAAATTTTATTGTGTACTTGAAATAAAAATTAATGCAAATATCGATATCAAGTCTTGAAATTAATAAAAGTCTCTTAAAACTTTAAAAAGGCAGAAATTTGGAATATATCACAACTGTCGCGAAAATCTTAAAAATTCGCAATATTGAAAACAAGTCCAAAACTAAAATTTTGGAATCCATTAAACTTTTGTTTGTAAATTTATTGATTTAAAAATTTTTAATTGAGACTGTTGGTTCAATGGGTTTTTGTTTTTTTTTTTTGCAATTAAAAGTGTGAATGCAGTACTTACTTCGGATTACATTCAAACATACATTAACTTATCAAATTAAGATAATAAATTGTTTTCGAGATAAAATGCCAAATACAGTTAAATGCGAGTTGAGAAGTGTGTGAAAGCACGGCTATAAAATTTATTAATGGTAATCTGTTATATTCACACAGATTTGTAAACAAATTCCGCAAAAGAATCGATTTGCAAAGATTAAGGTGATGTGCGCTTAAGGACATAAGGTCTATTCACATATTATTTGAAGCTATTTCCCCTTTGTAGGTATTGTACTAAATTTTCAGCATATATTTTCTAAATAGTAAAAACTCCTACACCCCCCCCCTTTAAATCATTGATCGTTACGTAATATGTTAGTCCCTCCATACCTTTGGATATAAAAGATACATTCGCACATAATCAAATTACAACTGCTCCTCTGTAGTAGCTTTGGTTAATATTGGCAATAAGGATAAAAAATTTTTTGTGCATGAAATATATTCTCTTTGAACTTTTAAAAGAATACATTCTTTTTGAATATGTTCATAGAAAGTGCTTTTTAGAATATCACTCCCCAGGTACTGAACTTAAAACCTCTGTAAACAATGTTAAATATTTGCACATGATATATATATATATATATATATATATATATATATATATGTATGCTCACTCATGCTTATGTTAAGTCTACGTGAACACGTATTTTCCCATTTAAGTCCTGTATTTAAAATTCACTGGATGTATATACAAGCAACTTAACTGCAACTTAACTGCTATTCGGTTAAGCACATACACTCACAAAAATGAAATGCCGTGCTGCATACAAGTCTTTCTAACTAATATTCACTCACACATTAATACACACCTTTAACTGTAAACACTAGAGAGAGAAAAAAACAAAATAGAATATGTAACATGACTCAAGCTGCTTGCAACTTGCTAAGTAGAAAAATAATATAAAAGAAATTTTAGAAATGAAGAGTCCTTAAACTAGTTGCTATTATGGAAAGATTGCCACTATTTCCTTTAAATTTGATGCTGCAAATACTTCCACTATTTTGATTGCATTTTTATTTTACAGTTTTGTGTTGTGTTTTATATCTCTATTTTTCATTGTTTTTCTATGCTTATACATACATACATTTGTATAGTAAACATTGTTAATAGTCGCAAAAAGGTGTATACGTAAACATTTCGAATGTATTTACTTGGTTGCTCATTTTGGTTTGTGACATTATTTATTCGTTAAATTGTTATTCTTTTAATAATAAAATTTTATTAAGGTTTCTTCAAAACTCGTTGAACTTTAATTTTCCATAAGAGCAAAAAATTACTAATTTTCAAATTATTATAGAGTTGCTCTCACGGAGCTACACAGAAAAAAATAAAAACAAGATTCAATTAAAAAATACAAAGATTCAGTTAAAAAATTAATTAGTTTTCAAGCAATCACGGAAATTGTAGTATTAACTCTTCTATTTTTATTGGATTTTTTTTTTTTGATTTTTTCAATTAAAAAAATATTACATTAATTAAAAATTTAATTGATGCTTTAAATATTTAAATTAAAATTTAATTGAAATATTTTCAAAGATTTAAATCAAAAATTAATCGAAATAGTTTTTACGATTCAATTAAATAACTAATTAAAATTTTTTAAAGATTCAATTAATATAGTAACTGAAATATAGAAAAAATTTAATGGTATAAAAATATTAAAGCTATAATATGTATGTAAAAATAGTTTCCATAAACCTAACTCATTCACCGTATGTTTTTTTCAAGTTCGAATGGTGCACGAAAGTACGCCCAATGGCCGTATTCGGCGTTTGATAGTCTTCTGTAAGTATAAATTCAGAATATCGCAGCTTTTCTTTGAATTTTGTGATTGGATTTTAAAAAAAGGCTACGAAATTTTCCACAGCATATACATACATACTTACGCCATTTGTGTTGAACCCCAAATACCGCCAATGTACGAACCTTACCCTCCATATTTGGTCTATCAGGTTGTAAGTATTTCTTTTTATTATTTGCTTTTTTTCTCAAGAAAAGAGAAGAGAAGAAAATGAATTTTTGTTATTTTTTTAGTTTAATATTTTATTTTTATTTCACGCATGTCAAAATTACTATGAATAAAAATAAAAAATTCTAGTTTATTCAATTATTCTTCGAACTTAATTTGTTTCTATATTTAACAGACTAAAGTTAGTATCGCCTTGTAAGACAAATTACATGTGATAATTATTAATGAACAAATAACATCAAAGTTAGTTGTAAATATTCTGACAAGAACACATACTTAGTTGAACGGAACAACTAGCCGTTTTCGAAGGCCACTAAAACTTCATCATCAGCGTTCTTCTGTGTTTGGTCCATTGTGTGTGGTATCAGTTGATGTAGATTTGTGCCTTATATACCAAACTTTTTTGCAAATGGAATATGTGAATTGTTTTGATTCATCGTATTTTAATTTTCTGAAAGGTGTTTTGTAATGAAAGCTCAAATTTACCATCTATAAATTTACAACAGCCTTACCATTGTCGTTTGTTCTTTACTAATTATGCATATGTTAGTTAATTGGTTTATTTTTTGTTTTACTTAAGACAAACTTTTTGTTTATGTTAATGGATAGCAAGGCCAATAAAATTTCATTATACTTATTATAGAAATACAAATATTGTGATAAAACTTTCTGAATTCAAGTACTCTTTTTGATTTTATCGTAAGCAAGAAATATAAAAGTTTTCAGGAGAAGGTTTTTTTTTTGTAATAATAAATTATTTTTTATACATAGATTGAATTACCTTAAAACAGATGGCATAATGAGCCCACTTATGCAATAACGAGAACTCTATGCTCTCGCCTAAACTACCATAGAACGAAAAATCTTATGAACTTTAATTGGAGGCACTTGAGGAACCTCGTGGCCACGTTGACCGGCTAGTTTAGTTTGTGAACCCATGCTAAACGTGTAGGTCGCCCGTTTAATAACTACTGCTACAGCTGCAATGACGAGGAAGATGAAGAAAGTATCCTGAAACTTTTCTGTTATTTTCCCGCTCTGGACCATCTCCTTCTGCACCTACTTGGCATAATATCATTTGATAGCGTATCCAAGTTATCGGAAATCGACCTCAAAAGTTGAACCTTTATATTAAGAATAGTGGCTGGTATATCCGCTGTATCCCCCCAAGCTAATTTTTGACCCAATCTCACCTCCTTTAAATTAACTATTATCTCTCTTCTACTTCCACCCTTCTCACCCTCTTTCTTCCTCTCTCTCTCTCTGTCTTCTTTTCAACTCACAGGTAGCACAAATGGATCATTGTAATGCACCCAAGTGAGCTGGACTCTAATTATCTTTCTTTCTTACCAGTAGCCCGCTGACCTAACCAAATAAAATTCTAATTTCAATAAAAGAACTAACTATTTTACTCGGTAAAACCCATTGTGCTTTGCTATAGTTTCCAAGATAGTTTTTTAAGTAAACTTTTTGTCTATTTGAGAGGAATCATGCTCACTTGTCTAATCATCGGCATACGTCTACGCCAGATATATTTTTATCACAACAAAAGTCAAACTCGTTTTTCTATATAGAATTTGACATTTGTCAGGACAAAAATATATCAAGTGTAGACGAAGGGTTACGGACGTTAGTTTCGGTTTAGCTATTTGTGACAGACTCTGATCGGAGTAGACGTTGAAGGAACATTGTCAATGAGAATATTTCTTTATTTAGACGTCAAGGGCAAATATTTTTATTTGAAAATTTATGTCAATATTTTGTTGTTTGTGGCAATAAAAATTATATATAAATAAAAAACCAAAATACTGGTCCAAAGTTTTAATTCCGGAATCGTAATATATTTTGAAATTAAAGTCAAATTTTTACGAGAGTATCCAAAAAAAATACATTTGTATTATTTGCTTTAGTAAAAATTTGCTTTAGTAAAAATTTGGCAAATTTTGTTCTCTATGAATCAAAAGAACAACTTGCGGTTGGTTCCGGTATTGTCCACCCACTGAGCGACATTCTGGTCCTTTACTTTAACCTAAAATGAGCGGTAAGTTTGAAGCAAGTTCATCCTTCCTGCACGTCCGATAAATGTACCTTTAGTTAACTCAAAGTTGTAATAATGGGTCATATTAGTTTTAATTTACAATATATATTTCTTTCAAATTGTTCTAAAAATTTCTTAAAAATTAAAATAAATTTTTTCCAAGGTTGTATTCCTTGATCCATTGATTTTTTAAGCTAAATCTTAATAAATTTTTTTATTACATTCGATATGAAAAATATACGTAACAAATATATTCCTTCGAGAATATCTGCTAAAATACATAAGAACTCACTTTATAATTTTCTTTCGCATTAAACGCACAGTGTAATTGAATTAAAAATTTCTTGTGCTATAATTTAAAGGAAATAATGTTATTTTATATAAACTGAATATACATTTTCTATATTAGCGAATTTCCGCCTTTGGCCATCTGGTCTATATAATAAGCGCATCTTTTGTTTTATTCAAGAAAATGGTAAACTGTCACTAATAAGCTAAATAAAATGTCTATAGCCTTAGGTTAAACAAATATTTATTAGTTTTGTTTGCGTAGAATTTTGTGTACATGATACTCATATTAACATACTACATATTGGCTTTTACATACATTGTTTTTGTGGAGTGTGTAAAAAAAGTATATATACACCGAAAAATGAGAAAAATATTCCTCTAAATTTATTTTTAAGTATTCTCTTATACATAAACTTCCCGAAATGTGCTGATATTCAATAAGATGTTTTCTTTTCTTAGAAAAACAAGTTTAATTATTTTCTGCGTTTTTAAATCCATTATCTCTAATAACATTGAGCTAAAAGGATGCGATTCTGCAAACTATTTCAAAATAATTTGAACTGCATATTATATGAGGACTTAAAAAAGTAACTATTATATGCAGACTGTATAATATTCATATTCGTACGCCCTCTACTTTTAAAAAGGGAAATTTCTTGTAATTAAATATAATAATAATTATATTTTTAAAAGTTATTAAGGCTTTATAAAGGGGTTTAAAAACAAATTTTCATACAAAATGTTTATTATTAAAATTTTAATAATTTTTTGTTTGAGTTTTTTTTGTAAACATTTTTAAAAAGAGGCTCTATTTAACAAATCAAATAATCAAAATGACATTTCGATCAATAATTTTATAGAAAATAACGGAGTTCTCTACATATCCTTAAGGAACAAACTTTACATCAAGTACACTAAAATAATCCTTGAATTTTTTTTTAAAACCAGTTTTAGCAAAAAGAAAGACTTAATTTTTATTTTGTAATTGCATCTATTTTTTATCTGTTTTTTTTTCAAATTTTGTGTACACGAATATGAATTTTGTTTTTTAAAATTAGTAAATTCTGATTTGCTTTAAAAAAAGTTTAATGAAATATATTTTTATATAATTTTTTTTTTAAGAAATAAGTAATTTAGGTAATTTAATTTATTACAAGGCAGCAGGTTTTTTTGATTGAAGGTGTACGAATACGAACCTTGCGCACTGTATTTAGATGTCATGCTATCTTATTTTAATTTCAGACAAAACAAAAACAAATTAAATTAAAAGACCAGATGAAAAAGCTTGAGTGTACTTAGTGCAAATATGTATGTATACGCAAAATTTCAATATAGAAAAAAAATATATATGGAAAGCTTGTTACGAAAATTTGAGTTATATATTTAATATAAGTTATCGGTTTAACTAATGCCAATTTTTTTAAATATATTTCGCAGGCGCATATTGGCATTCTTCTGGCAAAAAAAGTATTATTTTTGCACTTGCAACACAAGTAACTTTATCTTAAAAATAATCCTTTTATATCACCCTTTTTTATGTGACAACACATATTTATAATTCCTGCAATTATTGGAGATGATGGTTGTTAAAGATTCACTACTAACGGATATAACACTTTTAATTTCTCCTGTTAAGTTTGTGTATCAAGTCATTCAATTTTATTGCATTCTCTTTCACTATTTAACTTTTACTTTACCTATACAGTCGACATAGGAATTCAATAACATACTCATTTCCGTTTTTTCCGGCGAAAAAACTTAGCAAAAAATAAAAAAAACACACACACATACAAATTTCAATTACGTTTTTATATTAAAAAGAAAATGATAAAATTCACGAGTAAGAATACACGCCAGTTAAAATTTTTTTTCGAACAGAAATTGAATATAAATTATTGAAATTGTTTGCACAGGCGATAACAAAATTGTCACACAGCCTGAAGCTGTTTTAAAAATAAAAGTGAAAAAATATACTGAATGTTACTGCGTAAATTTAATTATTGGCAATTGATTTGCTGCATTAATTAGTGGAATGTTTGTATGTGAAAAAAAGATAAATATTTTATAATATCCTGAAAAATATTAAAAAAACCAAATATGAGAGAAAGTTTTGAGTAAGTTAAGAATTAAAATTATTTTGCAAATGCTGCCTTTGGCGACAAAAGATTATTGTATGATGTAAAAGAGGAGTATTATAAAAATATTAGTTATTAGAGATATTATCTTTGTGCTGCGATACAGGAGTTAGGATGTGATTTTCGTTACAAAAATAATGGATAGGTCGAAAAAATAAATTGTTACTTTTTTCGTGACTCTTATAACAGACACATGCTCTTGCTAATGTAATTAACTTAATCTTTCGAACTGTATTAGTTTTGTCATAAATTAGCTTCAAAATATATATACTTTTGATGTAAAATGCAAAATAAGGAAACAATTTTCCTTTTTTAAATTTTTTAAATTTTTACTATTTTTTTTCTTTCACTTCTACAACATATTGTAATCAACTCATATATATTACTAAAAACACTAAACATAGCAACACCAGAGTAATTAGCTTGAAGCGTATCCAATCAATTCTTATTAAAAATCCGAACATTTTCAATATCGTAATCAGTGACGCCGAAAATCCTTAATAGACGAGTTTCAAGCAAATCCAATAATATTAGATACATTTTATTTGAATTTTCAAGCTCTAGTAACAGATTCATAGTCAGAGAGCCCGAAAATCCCTCCCGAGTGGCAAGTTTCAAGCAAATCGAACATTATTACAGAAATAGTTCCCCTTATTGAATCCACCATTTTGAATTTTCAAAATCTAATACCAGATTCATAATCAAATTTATATTCTTATGAGTAGATAACAGCTGTATTTCTGGAAGAAATATTAGAGAAAATTATGTACGATTTTTAGAGCGGGTAGATGTAACCACTGTTTGTCGTTTTCCTGCATAAAGTGAAAATGACAATATATTTAGTTGACCCCCCTTTAAAGGAACAAGTGCGATATATCTTCTTTTCGACTGTTATTGAAGGTAATCTAATTTCCTGAAATAATCTTCTTCCACTACTTCTCACTAGAAATATTGTCTTTACGCTGCTCACATTTAATTTTTGTTTCTTTCTTTTGTATTATTGTCTTAGACAAGTTTTTCGTATTTTTCACCCTTAACTAAAATTATTTTTTTATTTCTAAAAACCAAAACATAAAAGTTTTTATCACCTTGAACAAAAAAAAAACTTTGTACGAGTACAATCAAGATTCATACTAGACATATACACACATACATGCTTGCATTCATATGTACTTGTATAAACTGCATAATCAGTAACTTGGCGCATAACATTTTAAGAAAATCCTGTTTTCTCGCAGAGCAATAGAAAACTTCAGCTCCACAATTTGCCCAAGGATTATAAATGAATATTATTTTTGCAGCTTAAAGGATTTTTTTAACGTTACTCACACTTAAAGATTTTTGTTTTTGTCTTTGAAAGTTTCGTCTAAATATTTTTATTCTCCTCCAAAAGTTTTGCACATTTCTTTCTGTCTCCCAGCCTGTCTGTTGTATTAACAAGCTTCTGTGTGCACTTACTGTACGTCTGGGTGTTTGCAAAAGGTTATTGTTTGACGATATAATACATTTTCTAGAAAATAAAGGTTTCTTCCTAAAACATTGTTCTTTAGTTGCTTAAATTAATTTTATAATTGAATAAATGTAGAGTTTAATTTATTTAAAAAAATAGTTAATTTTAAAAATTGCATTTATTTTTTTTTAGTTTCTTAGCCTTGAAGTTATACATTTGCATTTTACAATAGAAAACATTAAGTTAATATTAAAAAAATCTTGCAATTTAACCATAAAAATAAAATAAAATATAGTTAAAGGTATTTCAGAAATTTATGTACAATGACAAACCATAAATAAAGGAGACTTTTTGTTATTAAAATTATCAATGGTTTTTTTTCGTTCATTCGTAGCAGTGTTTCCATAAAGGAATAAATTGTTAGTTTGGGAAATGTAGAATTAATTTGTATAGGTTCGGTATAGTTTTATTTTTTTAATTACCACCGTTATACAATAATTCCTTTTTTCTTCTTACTTTATTTGTTTTTAATTTTTATACTTAAACTGTGTATTTCATGTAAGTTATTAATTAATTAATCACTAATTTTCCAATACGATAAAAATAGGTCTGGCAACACTGCTCATGCATAGCATAGCAAAAATATAAAAGAAAGGCATACGTAAAATAGAACAAATTATATTTTCGTTTTAGTTCCCAGTACGTAATAATTTTACTATCCCGCAAGCTTCTCTTTAGTTCCCACTAAAGGAGCAGCTAGCCGACTGTGAAGTAAAGTAACTGCAACAGTAGGAAACAGCTGAGTGATATTTTTATGTGAAAAGTAATGGAAAAGGTTATAGAGATGTAATGTAATGTAATCTAATTTTGATATAGAAATATAGATCAGCTGTTTCCTACGTTGCAGTTACATTACAGCCTTAACAAACACGATCTGTAGGCGACGTGTCGCATCTATGTATGTTACCCTTCAACTAACCGGGCTCTTGGAATGTCGATAGCACTCGTAGATTTACTTTCTACGTTTATTAAGGCTTAATTAGCCGACCGTAATGTAAAGTAACTGCAACAGTAGGAAACAGCTGATCGATATTGTTATGTGAAAAGTAATGAAAATGGATATAGGGAAGTAATGTAACGTAACATAATTTTCATATAAAAATATCGATCAGCTGTTTCCTACGTTGCAGTTACATTACATTACAGTCGGCTAACTGAGCCTTAAGTGGTGTGAGAATTGTGCGAGTAAGCCAGCTGATTTGGATACTCAGTTATGCCAAGTTTTATTTAAATTTTAATTATATCGATGTTGCGTAGAAGTGTGGCATATAATTTGAATTGCAAAATTCGTGTGATGTACACATCAATTACTAGATTGCGCTAACGCGAAAATAATTTATGTGCCTTTGCAGCAATTAGGGCGCTATTTCGATAAGAGGCAATCCACTGACTTTGCAAAAATTTTCCCAAAGTGAATCCTTAATTAAAATTATATAAAATATTTTTAGTAGTGTAAACATTATATTTGAGAAAGCAAGTTGCATTGTGAAAATCCATTTTTAATAGCTTGTATTGCATATTGAAATATAATTTAACCTAACGAGCGTCAGTTACTCATTTTCATCCCACTTTTTCGGCTATTACACTAGGCTTGTATCGAACTCATTCAGTGTATATTGCATTAGGATTTAAACATCTATTAATTTGTAATATTTGTTTTAATATGGGGAAACGTTTTACGTATTCTGTAAAATTTCAGGTCCGTAAGTCTTACGGTTCTCGAGAAAACAGCCTGTGACTGACCGATAGACGAAGATATAAGAGAAAACAATAGGGTCCTTTTCACCTTTGGTGTAGAAAACCTTAAAAAGGGACCTTTTAAATGAACGTGAGTGAGCTGAGAACTTACTCTCCCTCTTCTACGCCACCTTCCAACTTAAGCTAACATAATGTTGGATTAACGAATGAAACATGTGCATACTTTCTATTACTCTTTCCCTTCCTAACCTCAAAGTTGGACTTTGTGCAAGAATATTTTATCATTTTAACTGGGGCGAGCATAAAATTATATAAATTAAAAACAATCAGCCTGTCCCACAATATCACCAGAAATCGCTCGATCGACAACTTGTATTGCAAACGACAATAAAATTAGAAAATTTTTTGTTTTTTCAATATAAGTATTCGATCGAACGATTTCTGGTGTCATTGTGGGACAGGCCGAATATAAGACGAGCAAAAAGTTAAGTGACTGCTTTTGACATTTTTCATCGCACAAATCAGAATAGGGGGTTGCAAATTTGTATGAAATTACTTGAACTTGCGTTTGCAATGGTTTTCTACTCAACTTGCGCTGGGGCTTGTTAGTGTAACGCAAAACAGGTGTTTGCTGTCTAGAAAGCTTGTAAACATTAATATTCAATATCTAATTTTTTTAGTAATTAAATGAAGGAATTTATTTTGCGAGCACACGTAAGCATGATTAGCAAAAAATAATATATATGCCACTGATAACGGTTGTTAGATATTAAGACCTTAGTTTAGGTTTTTACATTTTGCTGATTACTTAGAAACCAAAAATTACAAAAAGTTTTGTATTAAACACATTTATTTTTAAAACATATGCGCGTACCTTCGTCAAATTCTACACAATTCCTTTAAATGTAAAAACTTTTTGTTTAGGTTTTTTTTCTTTTTATTAACATGCTTGACATCCCACAGAGTTTTCTACTAACAAGCTGACATTTAAGGTCAATGTATAAGATTTTGTAAAACTTTTTACTTAAAAATGTAAAATTATTTCCTCTCAAAAATTTCTTAACACAAGAAATGAAAAAAGTGTGTATATTAAAATTGTCAAAGACAAATGCTAGATAATTTGAATACTTTTTGTAGATGTGACAAACTTTTTCCTACATCATTTATTATTTTTACACCCATCCCAAAACACTTGCTATGATTTTATCTGCACAACCACAAATATATAAAAAAAGTAGTAATGATGTTAAGAAAAGTTAAATAAAAGAATAAATAATAGCAAAACATTAAGTTTAGTTCTTAATCTTCATTGTAAGATTGTTCATTTCGCACTAAGAAGAAAAGCAAGGAAATAAATCGACTTCATAAGTCAAATTTTCTTTGTGAGAAATTAAAATACCTCCCATTTCAGGTAAATCATTTATCACGAATTCCTAGAAAAAAGGAGCATATTCTTTTAAATTTGCTTCTTTTTTTGTTTAAGTTTTGGAAAAAATCAAGTTTGCAATAAAAAAATTAAAAAAAAATTTAAATATTCTATTTTTAATTCAAAAAACCTTTTTTAATTCCAATATTTATAGAGATACTCTCAATAAATTATTAAGAATTACAAAACTACAATCATAGTATACTTTAAATTTTTTTGTTATTCAAAAGTAAGTTACTAAACAAATTTTTTCTTTTTTTCTATAAATAAAATATATCTTAGGCCGGGCTTACATCTGTGTGCCAAATGCTACACAAGCACAAAAAAACGTAACCAACTAATTACTAATAAAAAACTGTTTGATTCAGAGACCACTTTTCTATCTGCTAGTACTTATGGTTCATGTAGAGCTTTGTAGGAAAAATCTAATGAGAAATACATAAATAATAAACTTAAATTGCTAAGTCGATGTACGTGAAAGAAAAAAAATAAGATGTATAGATGTAATCACGACCATTTTTCAAAACAGGAAAACAGGTGATCTTGAGTTTGAGTTTAAGGTGCTTGTTCCCGCCCCTGATTGCAACTTCCGAGTTTTTAGATTTTTCTTAGTGATCTCTGATCTAGATTAATTTGTGTATCAAATTTCTGCTCTCTAGTGCAAATTTGAGTTTTGAGGGCGTGGCCCCCATACGGGATAAAACTTCTTGGTTTTAATATTTTTTCATTGCCTTACTCATCTACACTTATCTGTGTATAAAACTTCACTATCGTGAATTAAACCTTTACATTTTATGAGCATTACCCCCTCCCACTATTTAAAAATCACGATTTTGTTGTGAATAGAGCTTATAATCCATGCTAATTTTTTTCTAAAATATCGTAGACCGAAGTAGATTAAACACAAGGCTTACATTTTATGATAGTGATTACGCTCACTTTTTAAGGTGACAGTTTAAAGTATTGCATAAGTACAACTTGTATGCAATGTTTCACTAAAATATTTTGAGTTAAAAATACAATTTTTAATTCTGAACAGTATTAGCGTGGCCCTGACCATTCTGGTAAAATTTGTGGGGTTTTCAGATTTGTATAGTTGGTTGCTCACCTAGACCTACTTGTGTATCAAATTTCAAATTTTTATGGCCGTAACCTGACTAAAATTTCCAGGTTTTCAGGTCTTCTTAATTGGTTTCTCACCTAGACCTATTTCGATATCCAATTTTAGCTCCCGCCGGTTAAAATGTCCGTGTTTTCAGATTTTTCTAGTTCAGTGCTCATCTTACTTGAATAACAAATTTCAGCTCTCTGACTACAGCGGAAGTGCTTCATCAATTTGATGAGTGTGTCAGTGGTCAGTCTTAATGTCTTAAAATATGCACTTTTTGCACCTCCATATCTCAGGAACCTTTTGTTCTAAAACTTTAAAATTTCGCATATGAGGTAACATAGATTTAATTATGAATTAAATTTTAAAATTTTACAACGGCGGGAACAAAGTTATCAGGGGGTAAAAACACGACGAATGGCTTCCCGTAAATATACACACTGCGTGCATGGGCAAGAACTTGGCCTGGCGCACTACCGTGCGCCTAGATAAGATTCGGCACAGCCAAATATTGCACTCTTAATTGTTCTATCAAAAATCGCTTTAGTCAAATAAAAATTTCAGTATAAATTTTAAACGCTTTTTGTTTGGAAAGCTACATAAAAAATGTACAAACATTAAAAGAAATAAAATAAAATATTTTAAGCCACCATAATAGAATATTTAAAAATCTTTATAAAAATGTTGCTCAATGTAATACAAAAAATTTAATACTTTTCCTCAATTATACTGCTGAACATCGCGTTATTTTCAAACTTTATCTACGAACAAACCAAAAAAAAAAAAAAGGAATGAGTGAATGCAAACAAAAAAAAGTTGGAAAACAAATCAAAAGCTCTTTTGAGTGCAATGAAATGGCATTGTATTGTGTAAAAGATGCAGCACGTGTATCATTAAGCTGCATCATTTTGTGGTTTTAAATCGAGAAAGTCTTAATGTAAGAAATATTTTGTTTGTTTGTTTGTTTATTTTTAAGAATAAACTTTAAGCATTATTTTCTTGCTGCTGTTGTTATTTTGTTGTTGTTTTTTTTTCTTAACAATAATGACAATTTCTATTTTTGCTTGTGCAGAAAAAGTACTTGAGAAGCATTCATGAGTTCATTGTTGGCATAGAGGAGAATGTTTTCACCCGTAAGACACATTTGTGCTGTTTTTATTTCTTTTTTTTTTTGTTTTGTTCTTTTCTCCTATTTTTGTGATGAGTTTTATGGACAATCTCTATATATTGCTGACTTGTCTAGTTTGCTGTTTGTTTAGTATTCTTTGAATTCTTCACACTTTTTTGTAACAATTCTTTCGTGATTTGGTTTTTTCTACTTTGTATTCTTGCTTCATCTTAATGCACTTGTACTTTGAGTTTGAGTTTGTTTATAAGTCTAATTTGTTCACGTATGAAATGCATGCAATTTATTGTTGTTGATGACGTTGTTTACTTAAACGAAATGAAATTGGGGTTTGAAGTGCTGCTGCCTGGTGCCCGCTACTTGTTTTCAAATATGTAACTTCATGTGTTACAATACAATAAGTGCATCCATCTCTTCCGTTAAAGGTAGAGGGATTTGTTTGTTGTCATTAAAACAGCAATCTATGAGCACGCTTTATAAGGCTTCCACTTATTGTTGCCATGAGCCAGAGGGGCTTAAATAAACAAATATTTGTTTTACAGGAAGACATGTTGTTGACAAGAAAATACTCGTACTCGTAATAAATAAAAAATAAATAATTAAAACAAGAAATAAAATTCCAACGTTGTTTGTTAACAGACACTTTTTTGTTGCAAGGATTTTTTGCTAAATGGAGGTATCATCGTTTTTTTTCAAGATTTTATGGTTATTTACACAATAAACCTACAAATTACACATGTTCTTGTTTAATTTGTCATTTCGCAAGGAAAGCGGAATATTAAAGGATAAGCTAAAATTTCTATGATTGCCTTTGTATTATATTAAGGATATCTTCCCTAGCAACTTATTCACTTGTAATATAGAAGATCTAGTTGGTAATAGTGTCCTGATCAAGACAATTTTTAAGACCTTTTAAGACATGATTTTTAAAATTTTTTACTACAGCGAAGTATTTTAAAACAAACGCTAAATAACACTGTTGGCAAGGCTAATTCTTGAAATGTATTATAAATGGTCTTGTGCAGGGCTTTAGCGGTTAATATTCGTATATATCTTAATATTTATAATTCTACTATAAGTGTGTATGTCACTGAACTCCTCCTAAAGTGCTGGACCGATTACAATTAATTTTTTGTATGCGTTTGGGTAGTGCCCTGTATGGTTTAGATTCACAAATCAGCCCAGCAGATGGCGCTGCAGTTGGTATCTAGGTTGTTTATATATTAGAGGCCTGCGTAAATAGTCTTGAAATGTAAATACGGCTTGTTTTTTAAATACATTCTCGTGGCATGTATTGTACTAAACCAATAATAAATGCTGTCGTATTATAAACGAAGCACGATTGATGCATTAGTGTTCGTATATATGAGTGGTAACAAGCGATGTCGCGAAGGCTTATTGTACATAACAAACAATCAAAAGAAGTAGTGTTGATGTGTGTTTGCTTGTTATTTTGCATATTGTAAAAGATTTTGGTTTGATTTATTTATTTATTTATTTAGTTTTCACCAAAAAATATTGTTAATTTTTCCATCTTATTGCAGCTTATTTACGCAATGCTTGCAGCTAAATATACAAAAAGTACAACAAAATACCAATGCTATGAGATGAAAGAAATAGAAAAAGTGTAGGAAAAGTAAAAGTATACAAATAAAATACGTTGATACGTTGTAGTTTAAAGAAATATTTATATCAAATATCTCTTGAACTTTAATAAATTCATGTTACCTTGTTATACCTTAATAAACTTAAAATTGTATTCATAGTCCTTCGTAACATTAAAGGAAGCTTATTATATTGTAAATTAAGCAAATTAAGTTTCAATTTATTCAGTTTATTGAATCCATTCGTACTCGTATAGAAATTGAATCATGTTGCATTTAATTATTGAACATAACAAAACTATGTCGGTTATTTTCATGGTCCATTGACAATTGAGCATATTCCATCATTAAGGATTAAAATCTACTACATATTTGTATGCTATTTGTGGTATTTTTAGTTAAGTAATGAATGGTTTAAGGGAGGGGGGAGGGTGGAAAATAGTAAACTGAAAATACTTATCAATAATCCACACACACGGTCTACATCAAAAGATACTTACTTATTTGATATTCCCCTAATAAACTGCTATCAATTACATTTTCCTAAAGTTTCTATCAGTAATCCTTAAGCTCGTGAAAATACAAGAACAATTTTCAAATAAAAAGCCGAAATTAATTTTTGGATAAGGTTTTTGTTGAATAATAACAAACAGTTCCTAGTTAAAGTAATATATTAATTCCTTAAATATTTTTTTTTATAAAAAGTACAAAGTTGTTTGTTGAAATATGACTGATTATAGTTATAATTAATGTCTGACAAGTCTTTGGTAATTTTAAAAGCAAAAGTTAATTTATAAAAATCGCTAAAGGTGGCTGACTTTGTTTGTTGGCACACAACGATTTCAGATGCATGCTTGAAGTAGTTACGAGAAGTTTATATGATTCACACTGCTTTCAAGAATTCAGATTACTTTAATGTAATGTATTGTATTCTATTTGATTTTTTGCTACAAAGCAACTTGAATAAAAATAACTTCACACTATTAAGAATTTAAAAATGAACTGTAACAATGGGCTATAGAACAATACACCAGAGATTGCAAGAATTCTACTGCTGGAAGAGTAACCGAAATTCCCTGGGGAAGCAAAATACTGAAGTGAAAATAGAGATTCTAAGTTTAAACAGGAAAACACTTTGGAATTGGGTTAGCATAATAACAGGACACACAGATTTAAAAAGTCAGCTTGCTGGGAGGTTGACGAGACATTTGATCACTATCACTGTCCAGCTTTCATTCAAATTATAAGACAAATCTTCCATCTTGAAAATACACCAGATATATAATATCTTACGAAATTATATGGTTGAAAGTATATGGTTAGGTTGGCTGAGGTTAGGTTAGCAGGTTGCTGGTAAGGAAGGGTGAAATTTAAAGTCCAGCTCACGTGGACCCAACACAAGGAAGGCTTTTTCTTCTCTATCACTTCCCTTCTCTATTACTATCGCTATGAAGAGATAGAGGAAAGTTTCATTCTTTTTCTTACTCTGCTTTTTGCACGTTTTGTTTTTAATAATGCAGTGCTGCAGCGCCTCTGGTGTTAAGGAAGCGTATTTAATTTTAAAACTTTGTTAAACATTTTATTGGTTGTTATAGTTCGCCGATGATTCTGCTACACAATACTGGTGTAGGAGGGTACTGTGATGTTACATTAGGAATAGTAGCTGTCAAAGCCGGTGTAGTTTAGTGACCAGTGCATATGCCTGCATCACTAAAACTTTTCATACAACAACTGATAAAAAGAGCACCAATGTACATCAGAAAAATGCATGGTCGTGGTATTTTAATGACTGTTGAAGACTCCGATTGAACCCATGACCTTCGGTTTTGTAGTCAACTTTAAGAAAGTATAGTGGAACTAATTTCATAACCTGAATAAGTTTGAGAGTATATATATATATATATTATAGAATTTCCAATTACCAACTCGCACATTTGTTTAATTGACCTCACTTTCGTGTAGCCTCAAAAAAAATCGAAAGGTGTTAAATCAGAATTGTAACTATCTATTCGAGAGATCACATGGTCAGGAATCCAAACTAACGATTGTATTGTGTCTAAAATGGCCCGAAGAGCAGTCTTTTTGAAAATCAATGTCGTCCACATAAGTGTCTTCCCATTACGGTAAGAAAAATCAATAATAATATTTTGATAGCGCTATCTATTCAGCATTATGGTTACATTTCGAAAAAGTAAGGTTCACTAACCTTAGGAGATCGAAAACTCTACCTAAAGTCATACATTGAGAATAAGTCAAGGGGTTTGTAACCCCAATATGTTACACTTCCGCTTGTTAGCGTCATAGCTCTCAAAGTGATAATGGGAATTACCGCACATGAAATTGCGAATCAGTTTGATACATTTAAAGAATCCAATCTGCAAGGACACGGCACTCTTGATGCCCAGTAGGCGTGGGTACAACAAAAATATTCGCAGTTGTTCTTGAGTGATGTGCATGAGGTCGATTTTTCACATCATTTACTTGGCAAAATGCAATGAGGCAACCTTTTACTTCAATAGTCAAACATTGCCAAAAGCCTTGAGGAACAAATTCAAATCGAAACTACTTAGTGATGTAAGAGAGCCCTCAACTTGCTTATACAACAATATAGTTTCAGACTATGTTAGGTTCCTAACCACAGCAGTGTTGAGAGAAATGAAATTGCCGATAACTTGGCGCTCCCCTTCATCGGTTTAATGTAGCAGAATCATTGGGAAAGTAAAATAATCAATAAAGTGGCTACTACACAGCGTCAAAATGTGTACGCATCATTGACTGCAGAGGCGCTGCAACACTGAATTACTTAAAACGTGAAAAAAGCAGAGTTGTAAAAGAATGAAGCTTTTCTCTTCCTTTTCCTTCACTACGTGTGTTTTTAGCACTATCCCTTTCCTAAAAAAGTTAGGACCTACTAATAGTAATAGGGAAAAAGGGAGAAAGGGAGAACTGTTGAGTCTCGAGAGCTGTGTGAACAAAACTTTAATCAAAAAGATCCAAGCTGCTACTAGATATGAATAGGATGGTTATAAGGTTCTGGATTGGCGCTTTGATTGCTAATTTTTTTGGCAACTGGCATTCCAAATTTTTGAAAATATTATTTACATTGCGCAAAGATACATACGACGTAGGTTTAGATGGCTGAACAGATGTTTTCATTAGAGTATATCACTTATGTTAGCAAAGTGTAAACTTGATTATATCAGGGACTCCATCATGGGAATCCAGTGGCGTAATAACAGACAATAGGGCTCATTCTGGGTATAGTTGCGAATTAAATTTTTCAAAAAGGGTAATAAAAAAATGGACTGTGGACCCAAATTGGTCATAGCTTTTACAGCTCGAATTTTACCAACAGTTTCTTAGTTGCTGAACAAAAAATATGTTTCAAGACAGTAGTGAATTTTAAACATTTTAGTGCATTACTGAAGCCCATATCGTTCTATTTTTATCATTGTAATTGGTTTTACTAGCCATCTTTCAACTAGCTACAGTTTGAGCCATAACATCTATTTAAATGGTGGACTATACAAAATAAAACATTTCATTTCTTTTTAAAGTTAACACATAAGTTCTATTTTTTATTTTTACTATCATCACCACTGATTGCTTGATTGCATAAAAAATATTTACTCTCTTGCCAAAACACTATTTTTATTGATTGCAAATTTTGAAGTCATTCCGATTTTTAACAACAATTGACTATTTGTCAAATAAGATGAGAGAAGCGAGAAGAAAAACCTAAACAAATTTAGAAATTATTACCACTATAATCGCATTCATACACTCAAAAAAAAAGACATGTACTATTATTAAGAATTTTTTTTTCCTAAATTCAAGTAAACAAAATTTCTAAGTTTAAGTAATTTTTTCTTAGTTTAAGTAAATTTTTACAAAAATCTAGTAAAAATTACTTAATATGAGTAAAAAATAAAAAGTTCATATGCTCAAAAATAGTTCATAAAAATACACAATAAATTTCTCACATTTCAGGAAATGTTTACTGACTTAAAGGAAATATTTAATAAGCGTAGGAAAATGGTTATAAACTGAAGGAAATTTTATATTAAGGACTAGTCAATTTCGTCTTAAATCAAAAAATTAACTTTGGGAAATGAATTACTCCTGATAAGTTCATGAAATTTCACTTACTTAAAAGATGTAAACTATATTTGTTTGTATATATATATTTATATATAGATGTATACTAAATTTTAGGAAAATATTTACCAGTTTTAAGTAGTTTTTCCTTAAATTATAGAATATATATTTGGTTTGCATTAAGCAAAAAATATAAGTAAATTTTTCATATTTTCGAGGAATATTTGAACTTGAAATTTATTTTTTTGTAAGTAAAATAAAATTTTAAAACTCAATAATTTCAATGCTTATTCAGGCTGCCTTGTTAGTTAACTTCCCAGTGAAAAAAATGGAAGTCATTCTAGCGGAAGTACATTTTCATTGCTTCCAAAAAATCGATACATTTAATTTGCCGAGAGTGAGCAAAAAACCATGCAGAAGCTTATTTTAGTCACACAAAACCTTGTAACTCCTCCATAGTGTTAGAAAATACTCACCAGAATTTAAAAAAAAATTTATTTTTTTAAAGAAATTTATGAACTATTTTTAGTCTAAAATTTAAAAGTTATTTGCTTAAATTTACATGAAAACACTGTTTCGGGCTTAAATTCGTATAAAAAGAAACGAATTGTTAAAAAAGGTAACTATTTACCATTTTTCCTAGATGAAAATATTATCATAGAACACAAAAAAGGGAATTTTTCTTAATATCGCTTCCAATTCAGTGACCAGGCATCGAAAAAGAGAACTTCTTGCAATGACAACCCTAAGTAAAAATCATTAGATCGGATAAAAATTTGCACTACTTCCGCATCGTAAACTCTACATTTTCATGACTTTTTTGGAGTCTCTTTTTTTACTGGGTTGTTAGAGTGCTTGCCTATCAATCAGAAGTTGCTGGTTCAATACTTGTCAACTCTCAAGGAATTTATATGTATGTATTGTGAATTATAATTAAGAATATAATATGAATATATAATAAATAACATATCATTTGGTATAGAATTTAATTAAAAATAAAAATAAGTACCAGAATTAAAGTAAAAAAAAAATGGAAAACTTACTAAATTTGAGATCAAAGACCGAATTTCATGGGACAATTTTACTTAAATATGAAAATATAATTACTGTAAACAAGTTCATTAATGAACTAGAAATTTAGTAAAAATTTTACTGGTTTCCAGTAAAAAACAGCTTTGGCGCCATACGGCAACTTTTTTTATTCAAATTTAGAAAATTTTCCAAAGTTTTAGTTAATTTTTTTTGAGTGTAGAACAACCCAGGACGTGTGAAAGCCAATTTTCTAGTGCATGTAAATATGTTTCCTCTTTCGGTTGTAATAAGGTTGCCAAAAAGCTCTACATATAAATATCTCTCGTATGTATTTATTGTACATTTTTCGTTTTAAAAACATACAACGTTGCTATAAAAATCCAACATGTATAAACGAAACTTAAATTTTTTCTCTGTCTAGACAGGTAAAAGTATAAAAAATATACCAACGAATTGAAATTGAAACAACAACGTTCGGTAGCGGAAATCACTTGATTTATGTTACTCCTATGCATGTATGTAAGTATGTATGTATGGCAATGTTTATACATCTGTACATACATATGTATGTACATATGCAAATATCATGTATATGGACAATTTGAACCATTTAGCACAGTTTAACAGTTGAAAAGACTTTCTCGTCGCTAGTATAATGGGGAAATCCAATTTATAATGTCATAATTTTTAATTGCCTCGGAAAATGATGATGACGGAATTTAATAAAAAATAAACTAAAAAAAACAAGTCAATATTAATAAAATATTCAAAAATTTCCCTCACTATGTACCTTCAGGGGGAAAATGAAAGGCAATAGGGAAAAAGCTAAGTACCTGAAGATATTAAATTCTGAAACTTTAAAATTTAATAGTGAATTGTAATTTTGTTAGAAAAATTTAAGATATTGAGATCATTACCAATATGGTTCCTTCTATACATAGTCAAATTATGTTATTTGAAAATGTGACAAATCTGCAATTGAAAGATAACAACATTACAAAAAATCAAATATTATTTCATGGTGTTGATAATGTTGGGATTTCCATAAGTATTTGGACACGCAAAAAATCGTGCTATTTGGGTTATTCAGGGCGATAGTAATCACACTTGGTAAAAAACGCCAAGGTTTTTAACTCAAACGTCTTACACAAAGAGGGGGTAAGTGTGTAGATATTCTTTCACAGGCAGGCATGCGCACAGGTTAGGGATTGAATACAAAGAAGTTTGCCACAGCTACCAATGCAATATTAACACGAGCCCCATCGAGATTAAAGTTCAGGATAAAAGGCTTAAAAACCAATAAAAGAAAAGATATAGGATTGACCCCACTACCTCTTTCTCCCCAGCATTATACCAAACTGTTTGTGGCGTTGGTTGAAGTACTTAACACGTTGACCAAAGGTCATGGTTTCAAGCCCGGTATCTGACAGTCATAATATTTTTCTTATGTGAATTAGTGTCTTTTTTTGTCGGTTGTTGTAGGAAAGTTCAACTGGTGAAGTTGTAGTCACTGAGAGTAAAACTTTATTAGAGCGTCAGGCGAAAATACGTACTCCGGTGCTTACACAACGCAATATAATTTAGGTTGGACTCTTAACTATATCGACTTCAGCAGATACTTATTTTAATTTAATATCAGAGCGCCCTCTTTCGTCCGCATTGTGTACCCGAATTGTCAGCTATAGCTTATAAGTAAAATAACCAACCAAATGGCTACTTAACAAAGCTTTAAAAATTCTTCACCATCTGTCTTGTCTATCACTTTCGTTAAGAATGTCACACCTCTCCTCGCCTCTTATTCCGAACTTTTACCACGATGCTGCTCTGATTTGAAATTTTTACACAATATTTTCTTGCTAAAGAGAACAATGTAACAGGTTTCCCCGTTAAATATTGCAACTTTTCGAATATACGGACCAGTCTAATGTAATGAAATTTGACCTCGATGCGATACGTGTTAGTATTAAAATAGTGAATTGAAATTTCTACTCAATATTTTTTTTGTTGCTAAAAGCAACAATTGCAAAAGGTTCTGCATTAAATATTCAGACTTTTATAAAACAAGCACCAGTGTAATGTACAAGGTCCTGCGGCTCGTCGAATCATAATAATAAATAAAATAGAGAATAATGGAACAAAACATAGTAATTTTTCCAAAAGTGGTCGGCATGACCAAAAACTTATTTTTTTATGCCAAAGCCTTGCCAACTTATACCTATTTGAAATAAAAGCTAACTAAGAAATTTTGATATGAGTTGCAATGTATAAAAGTGCATATAAATAAAAATGTTTGAAACAAACAAGCAACACTTACTTTTTCCTTGCATTCGCCTTAAAAATAAAAAATAATGTTAATAACTCAACGCATGATATGTAGGACTTATACATTGTTGTATAGTTTGAGTTAAAAATGTGCTTGAAAGTTTAAGCAGCTAAATGAAAAAGCAGCTTTTCTTGTACGAAGATGAAAAAGAAAGAAACAAGCATATATTTTTTTTAATATGACTTAATAATATATAATATGAAGAAAAAATTAAATACTTCAGGAAAAGGAAAGAGAAACTAAAGAAATAAGTTACGATAAATTATAATAGTATCTTATATATTTTTTTTTATTTCTCATGCCCAAGTTTTTATTACCTTTCGCAAGATGTTTCTTTTATTTATGGTAATAGTTTTTCTGTTTAAATAAAAAAAGAAAAACTTTGAATTATTACGAATATACAAATTTCAGTTTGCGTGTATTAGTATTTTAAGAAATAAAATAGAAATATAGATATATTTTAATTGAGTTGTGAAATTTTATTTTATCCGAAATATTATACATATGTAAACTGTACTGGACCACTTTGTTTAATTTTAAAAGGAATAAGTTGCAAATAGCGCACAATATGCCGGATTTGGCATAAGTGGAATCCCAATCTCGTGGTTAACGCAGTGGCCCCTCTTTTTAACTGTAACTAGCCTAACGTGCTTATTATTCAAATAAATTAAAACTTTTTATATACTCCAAGAAAGTACCGACTGTTTTTATTTCCGAATTAGAGAAGTTTTCAATATAAAGAAATTTCGATTAAGAAGGCTCATATAAATTAAGTTTAATGCAGTGTGTTTTGTATGCCACACTCTTCACAAAAATGAGAAAACCCCTGATTTCCAGAAACACAAAAATTTCTAGAAATAAAACCAACGGGAGGAAACTGTAAGCAAACTTGTAAAAAATATTGACTGTGTTTTTTCAAAACATATTTGTTTTTTAATGAAATTTATTTGACATATTGTCAGAAGTGTAAATACTACAATAATTGAAATTTATTTGCTGGTGGTTTAGCATGTCTATATACATATTTTCTTGGCGCTTGAACCAAATCATCAGTATGTGGTTGAAGTCTACTGATGATTTGGTTCAAGCGCCAATGAAATATGTATATAGACATGCTAAACCACCAGCAAATAAATTTCATATTTGTTTTTATTACAAATTATAAGAGTTTGTTTATGATAGTCATATCATCATCGATGGCTTAATATAAAAAAGGCAGAATTCAAATTTTAACTATTTTATAGGAGAAGCGAAAACCTTGAATTTCTACACGGGAAAAAATCCCGGGAATTCCCGGAAATTATTTTTTTTACAAATTTTGGGAAATTTTCAACGGGAATTCTCGGGAATTTAATATATTCGTTTTTGGAATTTGCTTTTTTTTACATTGCTGTTCGCTGTTACTTAAAAATACTTACTTAAAAATACAACTCTGTAACGATGCATAATAAAGCATGGAATCAGATGTAATAGAGGTTTCCGAGGTGACTCCAACAACTTGAAACGTTACGAAATATTTTCAACCTAAAAGTATTTATAGAAAATAGTGTTTAGGTTGGCAGATGTAGATGGAATTTCCATCCATACTACAACTGAAAGCATATGAATCTACTTGTTTTAGCTTTGTTTTTAAATATGTTGTTCATGAAATGAAAGAATAAAGTTGTTTTGTTTTTCATTTGAATGTTGAATGTTTTTTCATAAAATTATATTTTGTATGGAGGTCATTTAAGTAATTCATATGTTTTTGAAATTTCCGGGAATTCCCGGTAATCAAACATTTTACTTCTCGATTCCCGGGAATTGTAAAAGTCCGGGAAATTATAAACCCTACAAAAACCTGAAAAAAATCTGAAGCATTTACAATCAGAAATAATTTTTTAAGTTACCACAAGCTCCTGATTTTGAACTGTAACGCATTTAGATCTTCAAGAAGAATACAATTACACGTTGTAACCCAGAAAACTTTAAAAATGCGATTTCGTAAAAAATTGAGATGCGCCATTTTTATACTAAGCAATCGATTTACAATTAACAGGGATTTCATCAGACTTTGAATTGATAAAATAATAGGAATTAGCGAGCGAGCCAAAACATATGGGATTTTTGCGAATTAAGGAGTTTCTCTTAAGAGACAAGGTTTTTAATTCGAATTGTTACTACTGATGTAACGAATGTCAATTTTTGATATTCGCGAATACGAGTTCGAATATTATATGCAATATGAAATATTAAAACATTGTTATGAAAAAGGACTTCACACTCTTGTTGGCGTACTTAAAAGTTAATAAAAAGTGGCCAAAACTTTAGTGATCGTCATTAAATAATATTTAAAAATGATAAAAAGCACAAGTTTGTATAAAAAAAATTAATGTAAATTAATGTAAATGACTAAAAGTTTTAGTCATTTATTTAAATTTCGCTTAGGATTTATGCATTTGTTTATTTAATTTCTTTGGAAAAAAATTCGTATTCGTATTCGTCTGAAAATTTCCGAATATTCGACAATTCGAATACGAATGCATCACTAATTGGTACGAATTATCATGGTTGTACTGTATCAGAGATATTGTGATTACTTCTTATTGGCAGGATATGTGTAAGAGCAGACCTCCTGAGTGAATTCACACGATTATTATTCCTGCTATCAATTCACGTATTTTGTTTTATTTGAAAATTCAATTAAATATCTATTTTAATTTTATTATTGATACAAACACGTCAGCTTTCTATGAATATCCAATCGAACTCCATGTGTTACTGTAATATTATACGGGTCATAAAAACACAATACTAAAAAAATTATTTTAAGTGTCTGTTTAAGTTGAATAGTTTTCTTTAAAATACTTTTACTGGGTGTCAATTGTCATCTAATATACATTTTCACTGAATTTTTGACTAACATTCCGGCACTGTCATTACTACTAGGCAATGTGTTGCTCAAGCTTGTCGCTACTCGTATTTAGCAGCCGTATTACTACAATTGTACAAAATGTTTTTTCCATGGTGATGATAACCATTCATTAAGGCTTTTTGCCCCTCAATACACAAATATCTACCTTATCAACACTCTCATAATGAGTGTGATTAAAACTCACTCTTGAATGAGCTGATAAATTACAGTAATAAATTAATCAAAGTCATTGTCATTGTTATCCTGATTTAATGTTTCTATAACAGATTTATTTTCATTTAAAATATGCTTTATTCTGCAACATAATGAATTGAAATGAGTTTGTATGTAAAGGTAAATTTGTATACAAAACTTTTTTTTAAACCAAAAAAATACGATTTGAAATTAGAAAAAATATGAAATTCAACATTTCGATGCTTACAGCTTTACTATCTCTGTCGGGCGCACACTTGAAAATTTGAAAATTTAACAAAATTGGTTTCAGTTAGTTTCAAATGAAACAAAATTACATGTTAGATTTTAAATTTAGTGTAGGTAATTGAGGAATAATTTCTTAGTCGGGCTGAAATTCAGTAATTTCACTTCTTATGGAATGAAATATTTTTAATAATTAGTTAGGTCAATAAGTGTCTACACAATATCATCATTTCTCATATTCCATTTCATTAAACATTTACAGTAAATAGCTGATGTTAATAGCAATCCTCACAAAATCATAAATGTGAAAAAGGCAAAGTTCCTTTCCAAAATTTCGGCCATTAAAAGTAGTGAGATACAATTTTTTACCAAGTTCTTGTTTGGCACAATACCTATCACTGTAATATAATATGCAATATATAAATTTGTAACCATAAGAGTGTCATATAATTTCCCGATAATCTACTAACTTGACAATATTTTTTCCGATATAAAGAAATAAACAAGTACGGATTATTCTCTTCATTTTTTGAAACTTAAAAATATTGCCAAGTTAGCAGATTATCTGCAAATTATATGACACTCTTACGGTTACAAATTTATATAGTGCATAGCATATTACAGTGATAAGTATTGTGCCAAACAAGAACTTGGTAAAATGTCACTACTTTTAATGGCAGAAATTTTGGAAATGAACTTGGCCTTTTTTAAAATTTATGGTTTTGTGAGGATCTGACTACTTTTTGAAAGATTTTCTCAATAAAGCTTATTAAACTTTAAATTTCTAGTCTGTTATAGTTTTAGTCATAATGACTGCATGAATTTAAAAGGACAGACCTATATACAGCTATGGGTTACAGTGTTATATGTGCACCATTGTGTCATTACAAGGACCGACTGATGTACTTAATTTTTTAAGAATCATCAGAGTAGAAATATATAAAATATAGTGTACATTTTAGTGGAAGTGACCCTGCCTATTTTTCTAAAGTCTGCTTAGACGAAGTACTTTTGAAAATGCAAAATTAAAGGCTAGCATGAGTGAAATGTGCACGTAAAGTTTCAATAGAGTAGTTTCTGTTTTAAATTTTTCTAGTTGGTAACTTACCTAAGTAAATTTGTTTTCAAATTTCAGTTCTCTGCCGTATAACATTGCGCTAAGTTTTTATAAACATGCCTCCACCTCCCTAATGTAACAACCAGGGCTTTCGAATTTTTCCTGTACGCAACTCACCCCTTAACTAAAGGAGTATCGAATTTAAACTTTCTAGTTCAAATTCTAGCTTTAAATATTATGGATATTACCCCCACTCTCCGTCACTTTCTTAAATTCAAAATTTTATTATGAACAGCGCTCAATTATTCACGTTCTCTTTTAAGGGTGATAGTTTTAAGTTAAAGTTTCAGTTTAAAAATTTGGCTTTTTAGATTTTTCTATTTGGTTTCTCATCTTGACCTACTGGAGTATCAAATTTCAGCTCTCTAGTGCAAAATTTATTATTTTTTTATGGGTATTCCTGCCCACTTTTTTAAAAGAAAAAATTTTTTAGTCAGTGCCAAGTGCCAATACGTGTCAAGTTTCGATGGAAACGGACAAAAATATCTATATAAGTATTATAAATCTGCTGATCCAAAGTACATGAAAGAAGAGTCTTTAACTTTACTGTCATGTTAACGCCCACTTTTTTAAAGGAAGATTTATAGCCTTTCATTATTTAAAAAATTTCAATAAAACTGCTTACGCCAACGATTTAAATTACATTTTTTAGGTCTAAACTTAATCGGCGTAGCCTCGCCCCTATTGCTATATTTTCCTGGCTTTAATATTTTTCTAGTTAGTTTCTAGCTTAGACCTACTTGTTTATCAAATTTCACCTCATTAGCGAAAATTTAAATTTTTATTTTTATTTGCGTGATCAATCCCACTTTTTAAAACTCAAGATTTTCTTTGGCGAGTGTTGAGTTTCGCTGAAAACGTTTAATAATAAAAACATAAGTAGTATATGTAAATTTGTTGATCCGAAGTACATACATGAAATAGGAATGCAAATTTTGTGGGTTTTTAACTCCCATTTTGTTTAAACAACATTTATAACCTTATATTATTACAACATGTAACCCAAATTACAATAAAATTGCTTGAGTTAAACGCATTGGATTTTGTTTTTAATTCTGACCTTTTTTGCCGGCGCGGCTACGTCCTGGGCTATAATTTTCAGGTTTTGAGTTTTTTAGATATTTCCTAATCCATACCTACTTCTTTATCAAATTTCAACTTATTAGCGCAAAGTTTAATTCTAATGGGTGTGATACCGTCCACTTTTTCAATCACAAGATTTTCTTTGGCCAGTAGTTATCTTTCTTGTCGAGTTTCATTGGAAACGGATAGTGATAAATTTATGAATATGTATTATATTTAAATGTATATGAAATAGTAGGCTTAAAATGTATGGGCGTATTAACGCCCACTTTTTTCAACGTAAGTTTATAGCATTGCATTATTGCAACATGTATGCCAAATTCCAATAAAATCGCTTCAGTTAAAGACCTTAGATTTGTATATTAGATTCTGATTTTTGAGTTTTCACATTTTTCTAGTAATTTTCTAATCTATAACTACTCGATTATCAAATTTCAGCTCACTAGCGCAAATTTTAATTTTTTATTCTTATGGGCGTCTTCCCGCCTACTTTTTTTAATCCAAAATTTTCTTTGGCTAGTGTTTATCTCTCCTGTTTAGCTTAGTTGGAAACGGATAAAAGGAGTTACATAAATAGTACATTTAAATGTGTTGACAGGAAGTACATGAAATAGGAGGTTTAATATAAATAGTCGTGTTAACGCCCACTTTAAAAAAAATATAGCCATGTATTATTGTAACATGTGTGCCAAATTTCAATAAAATCACAAATTCTGGATCCTTATGCATAGGGAAGACGAACAAGCGATGTCCGTCTGCCCGTCTGTCTATACGTGAAATCGCTTTTCCCAAGCTCGCAACAGAGATAGAGACTTCGTTCTTGGACTGGTGTGTCAGAAGTTTCCCGAAAAATTTTGCTATTGAAAATCAGCAAAATCGGTTTCAGAGCTGGAAAACTCAAACTCTATTTTCCCATAGAAAAAAACTACCGAAAACTAGTTTTTATTACTTTTTTATTAAATTAACTTATTTTATACTTCGGTGTGAATAAAATTGGTATTTCTTATTAAAAAAAATAAATAAAAAATTAAAAAAACGTTTCCAGGGTTGGAAAAATTTAACTTTTTTTCTAATAATTAAACATATTTCATGTTTTAGGAAGAAGGCTATTTCCTCAGGAACGGTAAAAGCTACGGGTCTGAAATTGGGACAGAGTATGAAGAACTTTGATCGCTAGAACAACAAATATATAAAAGTTACATATTAAAGGGTGGTCGAACGAGTGACGAAAACTTTTAAAATCCCATGTTATATACATACAATTGTATGTATGTGTGTAAATATGTATATTGACAGTTGAAATTTATAATATTAGTGTATTTTTATATAGGCTACAACAATTAACACTAAAATTAAAAAAGTTTAAATTAAAGGGTGGTCCATCAGTGAATGCAATTTTGACTATGTAATTTTGACAAATTGCTATATCTTGGAAACCGTTAGAGTTAAACTCTTGAAATTTTCAAAAACGGTAAAACTAAAATATCCGAAAATTATAAAATCTCCAAAAATTTTCAAAGATCGCCAAAACGAAAAAAATCGCCAAAATGAAAAAAAATCGCTAAAATAAAATAAAACGTCCAAAACCGAAAAAAAATCGCCAAAACAAAAAAATTGCTTGTGTGAGCAAAAATCGTCAAAAATTAAGAAAAAATCGCCTAAATAAAAAAAAATCGCCAAAATCAAAAAAATCCCTAAACCAAAAATTAATCGCCAAAATTAAAAAAAAACGCCAAAAATCGAAAAAATCGCCAAAACGAGAAAAAAGTGTCATAACTAAAAAATTGCTACAAAGAAATAAAAACCCCAAAAAACCGAAAAAAATCGCCAAAACAAAAAACAAAATTGCCTATATGAAAAAAAATCGCAAAAAATAAAAAAATCGCCTTAATGAAAAAAATCGTCAAAATCAAAAAAATCGCCAGAACGAAAATAAAATCGCCAAAATTAAAAAAACCCAAAAAACCGAAAAAACGCTAAAACGAGAAAAAATTGTCAAACTAAAAAGATTGCCACAAAGAAATAAAAGCGCCAAAAACCGAAAAAAATCGCCAAAACCAAAAAAGAAAATTGCCTATATGTAAAAAAATTGCCAAAATTAAAAAAATCACCAAAATAAAATAAATCGCCGAAATGTAAAAAGCGCCAAATTAAAAATAATGCCAAAAACCTAAAAAAAACGCTAAAACGAGAAAAAAAGCACCAAAACTAAAAAAGGACCAAATTAAAAATAATGCCAAAAACCTAAAAACGAGAAAAAAAGCATCAAAACTAAAAAAATCACCAAAGCCAAAAAATTACCAAAAAGGAAAAAAGCACTAAATCGGAAAAAAATTTAGCACTTAAATAAATCACTAAAATGAAAAAGCCAAAATGTAAAAAAACCGTCAAAATAAAAAAAACCAAAAACTTAAGTATTATCGCTAAAACGAGAAAAAAGCACCAAAACTAAAAAAAAATTGCCCAATTAAAAAAATAATGGCAAAACCCAAAAAAATCTGTCAAACGGAAAAAGCGCCAAAACTAAGATAAGCACCAAATTAAAAAAACGCAAAAAAACGGCAAAACTAAAGAAAACCCTATTGAAAAACGCTTAAAACCGAAAAAAACCCCAAAAACGAAAGAAATGCAAAAATTATATTTTATACCGGCTAAAGTTTATATAGTATTATTGCAGAACCCTTCGTGCGCAAGTCAGAGTAGCACTTTACTGAATTTATTTTTAGTAAATGAAATGGAAAACTTGTTTTCTCTGTGTATGATACCATTCATTGCGATTTGTTGATTGCTCATATGCACTCTATTATTACAATGCCGGTATAACACTAGAAGCGAAATGAAATGATGCAGCATGAAAAAATGGATTTCTTTCATACCATTTACTCAATATTCGCTGATCTTTTGTATATCACATTTAAATAACAAGTTCATTTTAAGGGATTTTAATGGTTATAAATAAAAAAATTCAGTGTGAGGTAGGAAATTTAATATAAAATAAATTCCGATATTTACGGCGTTAGAAAAACACAAAATACAAAAAGTAAAATTTCAAAAATGTAAAATAGATTTGAAATGTATTTCAAATATATAACTGTTTCATATACAATTTGACACAAAATACATTTCAAATATATATCGTATTTTATATATACTTATGTAAGAGTTTTATACAAGCACAAAGTACAAGGACAACGTTGTGGTCAGTCGCAGTAAAAAGCATTCACACCATTCATCAGTGAACATTTATATAAAAAAACCAATGCACGCAATAAAATTCGCCGCACTCATCTCTTTCGATTGTGCCATGTGTTGATTTTTTCAAATGTTGTGGATTGACAACAATATGCAGTTTTTTTGTGATTGCATTCAAAACAACCATTCAATCTGTTCACTGCTGTCAATACATTGAGGTTGTGAGCTACCCAAAGTTATTCATCTCCAGATGTGGAAATGGTATTTTCTTACCAAAGAGAGAAACATACTGTTTACTTCGACTGCCTCTAATCGAATCAAAATAAAGGATGGAAAAGTATATCCTAAATGTTAGTTTTATATTCAGATCTCTACAACTGAAATTGAAGATTAATATTTATTAATAATTTAATAATTGCACTTAATATTAAATTTTTGTTAACTGTTAAGTTATTAAATACATACATTACGTACAAATGAACTTAACGTGCTTTTTTAGTTAATTAGTAAAAAGTATTAAAAAAATAAAATTAAAGAATTTTCGGTACAATAGTACTGAAAAAAGTACAACTTTTAAGGAAGAACAGTATAATTTGTAAATTTCAATCTTTAGATAACGAGCTGATTCGATCATGTTTTTTAGTTTAAGATTATGGCATTCGCTATCGACCAATGTAATAATATGGTTCGATATTGAATGCCATAATCTAAAACCCCTCTGTGGACTAAGATTACTGAACAACTTGTCTTTTGTTCCGGAAAAAGAAGGACCCTCAGAGAAACAAATGTTGTATTCTTATTAACAATTGTATTACAATGTCTGTATTATGCTGAAAGTCAACCGTACTTTATACATTTATTATTATTTTATACATAAACACAATAATTATTTTCATTTAACTTTTTTAGAATTATTTATATCCTTCCTACTTTCTTGGGGAAAGCTATGACATTCGATATCCAAACATTTAAAAAAATAAATTTCAGTTGTATTCGTATAAAAATTTTGATGGATATCGAACGGTGTAATTTGCCCCCAGGAAGTAAGAAGAATAAATTACAGAAAAAGTAAATTTACATTTGAAAAATTTTTTGTTTCAAGAATAGAAGTTTTTTAAAACTTTGAAGGCTTGATGTTTGTGCAAAAGCGACCCACAAATAAACATCAACTTCTATGATTCGTATCGCTGTCAAAAGCGGTATTTTGTTTTCTCAGCTAATTACATTCATTATTTGAATCTTATTACATAGTTAGGTTCTGTTTTAACAATAAAAAACTGTTTTATCTATTGCTGAGTCTGTATTTTATTTCTGCACATATTTTTGTGAGATGTACAAAGATTTGAATACAATTTTCTTTGTGTTACAGCTAAGTGTGTTAGTTTTGTTGTTAAGAAATATACTGCAGAGAAGTTTAAGGTCACAATAAAAAATATACAAAGATACTTCTATCGCTGCAAAAGCTCGACAGATATGCTTACGTGCCTTAACATTACAACAAAGATGTAGCTGATGATAAATACGTTGAGGAATTTAAGTTTTTATGAAAATATTTGACATGGAGTTAGGTTTAATGATCAACAAGCTATTCAAGAGCGATTTTGTTTACAAAATTATTTTGTTTTAATAAACTTTTAATAGGTCTGAAAAAGATTTTTTACTTTCCTTAATGCTTATTTCAGATATTATTTTTAAGCTTTAATTAAAATAGTTTAGCTGATTTCATAGGTAGGCTTTTATTTCCATGAATTCCCAGTTTCCCACTACATAATGATAATTTGTTATGCTGGCATTAATAATTTTTTTAATTTAATACACAAACAATTGTATAATTAAATAAATATTAATTTGACATATTTATAAACAAGTACACAGAAAAAAATATTCCTGCCATAGACAACTTTAATTGAAAACGAAGCCAAAAATCTATTAAAAATGCAATAGAATCAATTAAACTTTGTAATTAATTAAATTTTTTAAACAGAAGTTCAATTGACTTAAATTCATTTTTAATTGATTTTTGTTTTTATTTCAATTAAAGTTGTTTATTGCTGTAATATTTTTTTCTGTTTATTCTATTTTTATAGAAATAGTTTTCTCATTTAATTCTTACATTTCGAAAATTTTAGAGACAAAAAAAGCCATTTTAAGTCTTAACAAGAACAAACTACTTCATTTAGCTTATGTCATAAAAGGACAACTACTGTTCTTTTTAATGCATACCCAAGTACTTCAAAAAGTATATTAACTTCTTTTCTTGCTCGTATTGAAAAAGCAACTGCAACAATCAACAACATGTTAAATCAGTGTTCGTTGGTCATGCTGCTGCTATTATTGCTGATACTAATGGTGGCAATTGTGATTATGTTGACGACAGCAACACGGGTATTATAAGAAAGAAAAAGATAAAAAAAAATTACACATTTGAATGATGGCATTATTAACATTAGCATCATCTTATGAATATTACAGCAATCTCTCGCTTTAAGTAACAATTGCTTCTGCAAAATGATATAACTCAAATTTACTCAAAAAAAGCTTACACTCCTTTAGAAAGTTCCATTAAAAAACAAAGAACTGAAAATATTTTAGGTAATTATGAGAGTTTGGACTGACTTTTCAATCTTATTGTGTTGTTATATTTTTTAAGTCCTTAATAAACTTAAAACATTTTTATTTTATATACTAATTACTTCAATATTTATAACGATTTTTTTTTTAAATAGCTATGATAATTATAAACATGCATATATACATACATATATAAATACATAGTTGCAAGCATACATACTTATTTATGTAGTTTTTGCCTTGAAACCAGACAAGTCTTGGGCGTCCATGAAAAAATAATGTCTTTGTTCACGGCGCCTGTGCGTCATGCAACATTAGCAACAATAATTAGCAAAATGTGTTCTTTTTTTAAATCTCATTTAAACTTTTTTTATTTTTAAATTTATTTAAATTCTATTCCCATTTTTTTATTTTCTTCGTACATTCAATGTCGTCTTAATTTAAAAGACATGCGATTTTTTCTTCCTAAACCTAAATTTAGTTTTTTTAAGGGGAAAATATAAAGGTTCTGTAACAAACGAGAAGGTAATTAAATTAAATGATATACTTTTTTTTGAACAATTAGCAAAAAATTTACTTATAATAAAAACACAATAAAAACGAGCAAAAACTATAAATAAACTTTATAAGTAGATTAAATAAAAAGAATAATATTTATTGTTATTTATTTGCTAGATATTGTTTTATATTGGGAATGAAATGCAAACAGTTTTATCGCGTGAAACTTTAGTATTTTGTACTGAAAAAAAGCAAAGGAGAATATAAATCGTTCTAGCACACCCAATCAAGAAACTTTCTCCTTTCAAGTGATGCATGTACATTTTGATACAATACGAGTATAAAATTCAATAAAACGAATTATTCTACATCATTAACTAAATAATCATACATATTAACTCAAAAGATATGAGACATTATCAATAGAAAAAATTTTCGACTTAATGTAAGTTCACTTGCAATATTAAGATGGTTACCAAAATTTCGTTAACCCTTTTTAATTTAAAATCCCATATGTGCCAAAGTATGTTATGACCAGGGAAACCAGAAATATGCTCCATAAAATGTGTTTATGCGCATTCAATATGTACTAAAAACTTGAAAATATGCACCAAAAGCTCAAAAAATATGCTCTTAAAAATAAAATAAATTGGTTTATTTGTAAATGAAAATATATTTTTAATTCAAAAATTCTACATTTCCAAAAAAAATATAAAATAAGACAAAAATAAAATAAACAAAGAAAGGAAACAACAATAAAATGAGCAAAACATAACTGCCGCATTAAAATAAAATAATTTGAGTTGGAAGTGCACGGTAACACAAATCTGCCATACAAATTTTGACTAAAGCAAATAATAGAAATTATTTTTTTTATACTCTCGTAAAAATTTAACTTCAATTTCAATCATGATATCTGAATTAAAGCTTTGCAACTGTATTTTGGATGAATAGGACAAGATTTATATTCATAATTTGTACAAACAACAATATATTGAACTAGATTTTCAAATAAAAATCGTTCCATGTCACATATAAATAATCTTGTATACATTGACAATGTTCCTTCAATGTCTACCAAGGCGAAGTCCGTCACAAATAGAGAAACCGAATTTTTATTGAAACTAACGTCCGCGTAATATATATAAGAAAAGTTAATACATGATATGGAACAATGATGAGAACAAAAATGAGATTTAGATGGCGAAAATATAAATGAAAATTTTTACCAACACAACCTTGTGAACATATTAAAATGAAAAAATTCTGCAAAGTATGAAAATATGCCCTAAAAGCGTAAATTATGCTCTAAAATTTCAGAAATATACTAAAGATATGCGTGTATGGCTGATATATGCAAAAATATGCTTTAAAGGGTAAAATATGCAAAAATATGCACTAACAAATCGATGCTAACATTAATAAAAAGTTCTGAAACGAATAAATATCTTGTCCCCGCATTGAAACGTCACACAAGAAAAAACATGCAATTGCATATTTGCGGTTTCCCTGGTTATGACAATTGACAATTGGTATTGACAATTGAATTAAGATCACAAAATAAGGACAGTTCTTACTCTAAAAGGGATGAGTGTGCTTTGAAAATATTTAAGGATAAACTATAACAAGCACACTTTGAAAATGTAATAAATTTACTAATTTAGCATGTTGCTGTCATATAACCCTGTTCATTCATTAACTTTATTTAAGATTACATGACATGACATTAAAAAGTAGTCTTTGATAAACTTTTTTGCAAAAACTTTTCTCGCTACTCTCTTTTGAGCCTTATAACAAATAAACAATACCGATTAATTGGACTCAGCTGCTACTTTTGTAATATTTAATAAATAAATAAATAAAAGTTTTATCATTTTAATATTTCTGTTGGAAATTTATCGTTCCTTCAATCGCAAAAAAACCAATCGAAATTTTTGTCTACTCTACAGTTAAAGACCATTCATTTTATTGAGGCCTTAAGTTTTTTTTTCAAACAATCATACATAAACGTACATAAATAGGAATGCTTTGCAAATTGAATATTTGATTTATTAATTTCACGCCATCACAGATACACATAAAAATATATTGAACTATTGTCGTGCCATTCACACCATTTGCTAAAACTAACGTTACCCCAAACTGTCATATGCAATAAAAAAATTTTTCTTTCTCAAACTTTGTTCAAGAAAATAATACAATTTATGGCTATTATATATTTTTCACGCATATTTGTTGCCAGAAATTTACCACACTCGTACAGGGGTTCACATCTAAGGGCAGTCAGTCATACTCTAAATCAAGCATAAAATATGCTGGTGACATGTTGTTGATATTGCGTAAATGAAGAAGAAAGATATAAATGTGACTGCCAGTATAGCAAATCTAAATCACACGCTTTTATAGGAATTTATGGTAGTTTGAAGAAAAAGTCAACATTCAAAACAATTCACATCACTGTACCTTTTGAAAGTCTTAGATTTCTAAAATATATTCTAGCTTAAGAATATTTGCATAAAGGGTCATTTTACATAAAGCATATCGAGCTATAACCGCCAACATATGGAACTAGTTCATGCAATATTTCTACGATTTCAGGGTAAAACAAAAAGCCATAAAAACGTTTTTTCTATGCATCTCATGCCAGCAGTTTCACTTAAAACTACGTAACTTGTTCAAGTTAGCTTCTAGTTCAAATTTAATTTGCCATCTCCAGATATTGGTTGCCCTGCCTTTTGTTACCTTGAAGGTTCCACTAAGTTATTTTGTTTGATATATCAAATATTTACAATTAACTTTCGTGTTATTTGATGATTAATAATTATCACATGTAATTTAGATTACAAAGCGATACGAACTTTAGCCTAATCAAATCATAAATATAGAAACAAATGAAGTTCGAACAATAATAATAAAACTAGCTAGAGTTTTATTTTGGTGCAAGTTTGTGGTGATTCCAAAGGGATCTGAATACTATTTCTGTCGTTCTTATACGATTTACTGTTTCTTGTTATTTAATGTACCAATGTTCGAAAATATGCCACTGTCCAAGTAAAATATACATATACTTCCGTATTTAAAAACAAGTAACAGTGCTATATTCGGCTGTGCGGAATCTTATACATATACCCTTTACCAAAGTGCTGTTTATGTAGCATAGAGATACATACATACATACACAAGCACACAGATATGTAGGTACATATTTATTTTGTGAAAAAATTTATAATTAGGGTTCCGTACACCAAAGGTGAAAAAAGGAACCCCATTGTTTTCGCTACGCTGTCAGTCTGTCCGTTTGTACGTCTGTCCGTCACACGGTATTTCCTCAGGAACCGTAAGAGCTACGGACCTAAAATTTGGACAGACAGCCGCTACAACAACAAAAACATGTGCGAATTAAAAATTAAAGGGTGTTCCAAAGCGAGCAACGAAAATTTTTAAAATCCACTTGAAATATGTAAAATTAGTGTATTTTTGTATAGACTACAACAATTAACACTAAAATTTAAAAAAATTTTAATTAATAGGTGGTCCATCAGTTAATGTATTTTTGACAACTTGCTATATCATGAAAACCGTAAGAGGTAAACTCTTGAAATGTTCAAAAACGGCAAAACTAAAAAATCTGAAAATTAAAAAATCGCCAAAAATTCAAAAAAATTGCCAGAACAAAAAAACCCGCCAAAATTAAAAAAAAAAATTCTAACACTAAAACAAGTCGCAAAATTCGAAAAAATCTTCTAAACGAAAGAAATCGCCAAAATGAAATTGGCGCAAAAAACCGAAAAAATAGCCAAACGCAAAAAAGGCTGCAGAACAAAATAATTGTTAATAAAAAAAATCGCCAAATTGAAAAAAATCGCAAAATTAAAAAAAAAATTTCAAAACTACTAAAAAGCGCCTAAATGAATAAAGTCGCCAAAATGAAGAAACGCCAAAAACCGAAAATCACCAAAACTAAAAAAATTGCCAATACGAAAAAATTGCCAAGAAATAAAAAACACGACAAAAACTGAAAAAAATCACCAAAACAAAAAAAAAATCGTCAAAATTAAAAAAACCTCAAAAACAAAAAAAAAATTCCAAAACTATATTTTATATAGGCTACTAAGGTTTGTATTGAATTACATACCTCGTTCCCGTACGGAACCCTTCGTGCGCAGGTCAAAGTCGCACTTTACTGAATTTATTTTTTGTTCTACCCAGCTAAAAAATATGTATGGAGCATATATGATATCCCTTATATGGTTCGGATCCGAAAAATGAGGGTATATGGGTTTATATTATTATATTTATTCATACATTTTCATACATACATATATGTGTAAATGTTCCATATACGGTATGAGAAATTCATAGTACTCTCTTTATTGAAAACAGTGCAGTGCTATGCAATAAATTAAATTACTAAAACTATTTTTTTAAGTTTGAAACACGGATGTTGAATTTAACGAAGCATTTGTTTGCACAAAATAGTTAAAAACGAACTAGACGACATTTTCTTCATCATTTTAAGCGACAAGGTGAATCGAACACAAAATATAAAATTTAATTTAAGAAATCAGATAATGCAATTAGAAAACAAAATATAATCCGTTTTTATACTAATACTAGTTTTCAATATACAAAATATTATTTGCAGCAATATGAACTTTGTTTCTTAAAAATATCTAGAGGATTCTGTTGTTTCCTATCAAATTAATAACTAAATCATCCTTATGATTATTTCATTTACTAAACAGGGACATTGTCTATAAAATCATACAATAAGAATAGTTTTTTAAATACAAGTTTTGGTTTTTGAACATTGTTTTTGTTTTGAACAACTTTCAATACTGTATGTATTTTCTAATATATTTCCAATTCACCAGTGATAAAAGAGTTAATAAGATACCAACTTTTTTATTTCAAAACGATTTCATGTGAGATATAACGTATGCATATTCTGATATACTTACATATATGGTTCCATACATCTTATTTCTATATATGGATCCACAAATCCAGAGCTTTATAATTATATATACATATGTATATGAGCGGTATATATACATTCATATATTAAAAATATATGGACCTTATATAATTTTTTTTCTGGTAGTACAATTTTAAGTAAGTATTTTTCGAATAAATATATTTTTTTACGATATTAGCAATAAGTTGAATGATTTATTCATTCATATTTAAAAAATATGTAAAATTCTCTCTTATTCCGGTTGTTAAAAACGACGTCACGTCATACAACACCAAACAATCGGTGCTTGTTCACTGACACTCATGATGTTCTAGAACCGTGGAACTATTTAATAACCCTGGAAAATAGTCTTATTATTTTACCTTCTAACCAAGTAAACTAGATTGTTTTATTTAATGATCTTTGGTTTTGCAAAATTGTATCAATTTAGACATCCCATTGGAAAAGGTATATATCGCATATATCGCGGTATTATTAAAAATTTATTACTAAAGAATTTTTTCGAATTTGGTCAGCACAAAAGAACGGTTTCAGCGAAATGAAACGGCAATGAATTTTATACTTACGACTGTACTTCAATGAAAAATTTTATTTCTATCTCCACTTATTAAAAATAAATTCAATAAAGTGCGACTCTGACTTGCGCACGAAGGGTTCCGTACGGACACTAGGTGTGTAATACTATATGAGCTTTAACCTATGTAAAATATAGTTTTAGCATTTTTTTGTTTTTGGGGTTTTTTCGGTTTTAAGCGTTTTTGAATACAGTTTTTTTAGTTTTGGCGCTTCTTTCTTAATGTGGTTCTTATTTTGTTTTGGTGCATTTTTCTCGTTTTAGAAATTTTTTAGGTTTTTGGCATTTTTTTTTAATTTGGCATTTTTTTAGTTTTGGTGCTCTTTTCCTCGTTTAAGCGATTTTTTTAAGTTTTTGGTGTTTATTTTTATTTTGCCTTTTTCTCGTTTAAGCGATTTTTTATTTTTTAGGCATTTTTTTTAATATGATGATTTTTTAATATTGTTGTTTTTTTTTCTCGTTTAAGCGATTTTCGATTTTGAACTAATGTGGCAGAAATGATCCTATAGAGATTGGTACAATAATGGCGCTTCAATTTTTGCTGTCAGTATATTATACAATAACCTTCTTGGATGTAACAACTAGTATATCTCGTTTAAAAAAATTATATCCATGAATGTTACTCGTGTTCACCGGATATTATTTCCTTTTTGGAAAAAATCTTTATTTCATGAGCTAAGTATTTTTTCTAAACTTTTTGTCGGGATCACCAAGTACACATCCATGAAGTCTCCACCTAGACAGTTCAGTAATTTTCCTTTCCTGTTAAAAGCAATTAACAAATGTCAAAACATTCATTTATGATCGAATGACCTTTCGTATTGAATACAATTTCATGACGCATCGAGTTGGAAACAAAATTTATTTGCAAATGTAAAAGATTTTTTTGCATTGTAGTATAATAAAAACATGATTCTTATAAAATTTAAACAAAGAAATATACTAAAACAACGTCATAACTAAAAAACTAGAATTTTTAGGTAAATGATGCACAATTAATCCTCATATCACTCTTCATTTTATGTAAAAATTTATACAACCCAGCTAAAAAAATTATATATGGTCCATATATTTTTAATATATGAATAAATATAACTATATATGAATATGTATGAATTCATGTATGGAATTATATGGGACTATACATGGCAAAACTATTATATATGAACTAATATATGAACTAATATATGAAATGTATTATAACATATGAGCTCATATATGAAAATTTAATTATGAAGCTCTTCATATGTAGATGCATATAGTATAAATATGAGATTTTATACATGAAGCCATATAAGAATGTATGCATACATGATATCTCAAATAAGATCGTTTTTGCAATCAAAAAAAGCTTGGCTTCTGCTTGTATAGACTAAAAGTAGCGCTGACACCTGCTGCTGATTTTTATAAGACGATTTCGCGGTTTGGATTACTACATTTCTGTTCACAAAACCCCTTCGTTAAGTGTAATAAAACATGTAAAAATAGCAGTTATCTAAAACGCTATTAAAAACGCTTCTCAAGATGGATATGAGAACATTACCTAACTTTCTGTCTTTAAAACCTGCATTTTTCTGGAGCTTTCAATAAATTTTTTGTATAGTTTGCTTCTTATACGTTCACTGCATCTAAACAAGCTCATATTTTAAAGCGAATTATGATAAAAAAAAATCGCTTAAATTCCAGCTAACAGCTAAATCATAATTTCTCCCACAAAATGTACTACAAAATCGCTAGATTTGACGAGAAAATAGCTGAATTGGCAACAGTGGCGTTAACAAAACTTAAACTTAGTGTTTTTTATAACAAATGTGACTATGAATAAAAAATTCTTAACCTATCCAATGACATTTCGAAAGAAGGTTTTCGATCGATTACTTGTTACCAAATATCATAATCTCAAATTTCAATACAACCTATTCGATATCGAATATGGCGATGTCAAAAAGTAAAATTTCGGTTAAAGTCATTTGAGCACGAATGCGACGATGTGGCCTCAGGACTAGTCTAGTAACTCCGTTATAACGAAACACTTAATATAACGTATGTTTTGTTGAGTTCCTTGAGAAAATCTCTGTATTGCAAACTATAGCTATAACGAAAAAATTCTGAGCAAAAAAGCCTTTATATAGCGAAATATTCCTTTAAATGATTCAATAAAACGAAATCAGAAAAAATCCTAAATGATAAAGTCCCGTTATAAAAACAGTGAAGTCTTAATGTGTTTACAAGCGCATTGTGCTTTATATGAAATATAAACTCTTATTAGAATTTTCATGTTAAATATAATTTGAATAAAGAAAACTATAGATAACGAATTTGTTCGTATTTCTTCAAAATTCGTTGTATCCAGGCTGTGCTGATTATATTTATAACGAATCATAGGATAAAACGAAGTATTTTCAGAACCCCTTGAAATTCGTTATATCGAACTTTCACTGTATAATGTTGACGTTTCTGCCTTAAGTCTTTTGTTTTAAACACAAATTTACATATTGTTTTGGTCTTAAATCTTTTATTTTTAGATGTCGTTTTATAACGTAGATTTTTTGATTTATTTTGAAAATTAAGCTTTATTTCAATTTTGTGTAAAGTTTAATGCCCTAATTCATTAAGAAGAATTAGGACGTTTTTTGGAAAATACTTCTGAGTTCTTGCGTTTGAATTCAGTAAATTATTTTCTTCAAAACTAGTTGTTGTCTCTGATAATGAAAAATAAAAATAGTATTGCCATGTTTTTAAAACACAAAAATTAAATATATGAAAAAAGTATGTCTTGGAAAAAAATCATAAAGTAAATACACGAACCTTCTAGTATAGACAATAAATAATTATTGTTTGAAAGAATCATAACTGCTGTTTGTTTCCGTCCATAGACAAGACGGCACAATCGTCGAAAAGAATTAGGGCCTAAATCATTTTTAAAAACTTTACCTTTTAAGTGAAAATATTAAAAATAACATAATTTTTATTTTTGAAAAAACCCAGCAAAAAATTTCAAAAAATGTAATCGAGTTTGGAATTAAGATTTTTTTGGTGAAAGCTCTTCCCTACTGGATAACCATGATACTACAATAATCGATTCCTGAGAAGTACTCACTTTGCTTTATTTTGCAATTTGTTCACGTAATCTATTTAATCTAAAAAAATCATTCTTCTCATTTACCAACTTGTACATAATTTTTTAAGTTTGAGGTAAAGTGATTTGTAAGCGAGTAATGAAATTTGGTAATCAGAAAAGTAAGTTATTATATGGCAAGTAGTTCTAATGGTAATGAGTAATTTTTTGCTGAGGATCAACTCAGGACACACCAAAGCGAGATAAAAAGCAACATGCTGCAATTTTGACAAATTTATTTTTCATACATTTAATATGTAGGGACCATATATATGTACATATGATATTCTATACAAAGTTCGGATACGAAAAATTAGGGGATATGAAGATTAGTCCGCACAACAAAAAATAAATTTGAATCAAATTTAATTTTTGGAGATATTCTGTATAAGAAATAAAAGTTTTAGTCAGAAATTATTTCTTATTAGGGCTTAAGTTTAAAATTTTTAAAATTTATTTCACTGCATTTACAAACGAAAAAGTTGAATATATAAAACTTCCAAATAAATTCGAAAAAGTCCGATATAATAAATAAAGAAGGTGTAGTAGTATTTTTTAAGCCTAATAGAAATTATGATAAAAAATTAAACGCAGTAGAACAGTTCATACTGCGCTTAATTTTTTATCTTTAGAATAACTTTACTAAGGCAAAGCATCTTGAATGATTGATGCTTGAACCACGCTACTACATTTCCAAATGTTATTTGAAAACCAGTGCGATACTGTCAATTGAGATTATTACCGCATCATGACAAATGATTATTTTTAACAATGTGGAAGACACTGATCCTGCAGAGATTTGAATTCAACAGAATGGCGCTACGTGTATTGGGGAGACCCCAAGCATCGTCATATTGAAATAAAGATGTCGCTATATTTTATTTCGATAAATGGATTTGTCAACCGGCCTTCAACGTTATGCAATTTGAAAGTATTGTTGCCTTGGATGACAATGTTGTTGTCAATAATGCTGAGAAACTGGCCCAAATTCTACGTCCAGAACGTGCTTTACCAAACTTTTTGGTCCTTTGAAGAAGAAAATTATGGATCAAAGTAAAATATTTTTTGTTGATTTTCTGCAATTTATGGCTTTGTTAGGCTTAAAAAAAGAACGAATATAACTTAAATAAAATTATTCTAAGGCTACTTAGTTGTAGATATTCATTTAATACGAAATAAATTCAAAATTTTGTTGTGTATTTACAAATTTTTCTTGCAGGATGTCTGTACGCAAATTTATTAAGTTCTCAGTATTTTACAAGAAATTTTTAGTTAAAATCTGTCTACTGATGAGTTCTTTTTTTCCAAAGACAATGTGCTGAGCCAACAACAAACAAAACCTTTTGCTACAAGTAGAAAATTTATAAATGGTGGGCAAATTTGAGGTTAAGATGTAAGTTGGCTGTGAAATCATGAAATTTGAAGAATTGAGCTGTCATCCTTTTAGATTTATTTAGGAACTTTAATCAAAGAACGACACTTTTTTGAAAAAAGAGTTACAATTGAAAAATTTTAAAATTTTTTATTTGAAAGACGGGATTTACGTGAACAAGTCAAAGTCTGAAAGATGAAATTCTGCATTGACAAAATAAGCGGAGCGTTGTTGCAAAATGTGGTTAAAAATATTGTTAAAAAAAAGTGTGTTTTACTTCCTAACCTTAAACTTGTACGCCCTTTATATGTTTAATTTAATTTTCTGTACATCTTTTTTTAAAAGCAGAGACTTTTACTCTCTGTAGTGAAGCAGATCAAAGTCTTTGGAGGTTTCGTAAAACATTACTATCTAGTCACTGGAGTATCCTTGAAGTTTTTATATCCTATCGTTGAAAATCCTTATTTTTTTATATTATGCCTTAAGTAAAGATATTTTATTCAACGTACACACACAGTGCTGGCATTTTTATTATTTCAATTTACCACATCAATAGGTAACAAAACAGGAATATAAAACATATGTTTTCGTCGCTAAACTCATGATGTTAAGTGTCACTCTCCTGAGACTTTGTAATAATGAGCAAATGCCTTTTGGCTACTAGTTTTATTTGTTTGATTTCCTTAGCTTGCTTATTCTCCTTTTTCGGTAAACATAGCAGAAAGAAAATTAATTTATGACTTTGTATTTTATTTTGTTTTTATGTCTTGTGTACTGAAAAACCACAAGCCAAACTTAACCCTCACTACTACCTTATGCTGACATCTACAAATACACTTACGTGGTTGTTATTACATTGGCCAATGTCAGCCCTTAAGGTGTTTTTGGAAAAAGTGTAATAAGAATTATTCCCAGTTTTTTTTTGCTTTTCAAGAATTCGTTAGTTCATTACGTTCTGAGTTGTTGCTTTGTTGATTGCACGTTATGTTCAGGGAGAATGTATTATTTTAAACCTCAAATAGCTGTTAATGAGACAAATAGCCATAAGCTAAAAATTTATTTATAAACATTTTGATACAGAAAATTTATAAATAGAAGCAATTGTCTCAGAAAACATATTTCTAGATATTTTCATTTTTTTTTTTTATTATAAATAAAATATTAATGTACTTTTAGTGAGCGATTGCTAGACAAGGTCTTCCCAACAACAATACATCTTATTTAACTATCGAGAGTAGATTCTTACTATGCGTGGTATACATTTTATGGTAAACCTACTAAAAAATGACAATGAGTATACTCAAAAAAAGACATATATAAATAATTTTAGTTTTAGCATCTGCGCATAATCCTAATTGTAGCGCAAGAAAATTCGTACGCGCACATACGAATTCGTCAATGAGAATTCAACGAATTCGTCAATAAATTCGCTGCGTTAATTAGTGGTGTGAAGCACACTAACAACGACTTTACTCAGTGAATTCAGCTGTTATAATTGCTTTAGGCTGTTTCAGACTATAATACAAGTATTAATACTTTTGACGAAAATGCATCCCTGGTCTTATATTTGTTTAAAAAATTTCAAAAAACAATAACAACTCAACATGTCAGAGCTGCATTTTCCACAAAAGTATTAATACTTGTATTATAGTCTGAAACAGCCTTTAATGCTAGGAACACAACTGGGACGAACGACGAATTTTTCGGTGCGAACTTTCGTCATAAAAATAAAATACATTTGTGCATAGAAAAATGAGCACAACACTGCCGTTCAACGAAATTGAAAATTGAGAGAAAAGTCTCTCCTTCTCTCTCTGTTTTTGTACACACAGCAATCAACTTTATCAAATATGAGAGAAGAATTCGGTGAGTAAATTCGTCGTTATTGTGCTTCGCACGACGAATTTACGCAGGGAATGCTTATCGACGTGGACGAAATTCTTCATTCGTCCCAGTTGTGTTCTTAGCATAAGTTGATTATTGTGTATGCAAAGAGACGAAGAGAAAGATTTTTTTCGTGGTTCGTCGTCTCAGAGTTCGTCACGCACGACGAACTTCATTCTACGGCGGTAATATTTTAATTTTCATATGCACACATGTGTTAAATATTTTATGACGAAAGATCGCACCGAAATATTTGTCGTTCGTCCCAGTTGTGCTCCTAGCACCATGCTGATTCCAACATACAAGAACATCTCTACTTCGTTTATGCAAAAAACTGAAATACGCTGGAACTTAATATAAAAAGGCCCATGCGAATTAAAGTCCTATACAAAACCATTTGTAGGACATTTCAAGACATGAGAAATTTTTCAAATGCTTTAGTACAGCCAAATATTCTAAAACAAACGCTAAACAACAATTTTGGCAAGGTGATTGTTGCAGTTTTCGTCTTGCCAACTAACACTGTTGTTGTTTAGCGTTTGTTTTAGAATATTTCGCTGTAGTAAAGCCTTTGAAAAATCTCTCACGTCACCCACCCTGTGTTTTCATTGGCTAGTAAAATTCATTCATATTTCCTTCCCTCGTCGCTTTATTTTGTTTTTATTTAACTGAAGGCCGGGGTACAATGAGTCCGTCATACGTTAAACTTCGCCTTTTTCAACTGACATTAACGCAGCGGCGGAGAAGGTTGACACAATGAGTACTTTATTGACGGAAGCATTTTATTTATTAAATTCAACTTTTTTATTTATTTCGTTTATTTCTTTTGTTTAATTTTATTTTTGCTGCGACAAAACACAAACACATACCAAAAAACATACCAAAAAAAAAACCAACCAATATTTGTCAAACTACTCAACGTACGCAAAAAGTTAAAAGTTGAAAAATGTTTGTACTTTGCGTTGACGGAAACGTACTGAATGTAACAGATCTCATAAGAAACCACGTATTTCAACTTGGCTGTCATTTAAAAAAGTCGAAGTATAACGTATAAGGGATTCATTGTGCGCCGGCCTTTAGTTTTGCATTTTCTAAACAATAAGATTTAATTTTTTTTTGGAAATCTCTCTGAGTAAATTAATTACAGGGCTGCCAACTACAACAAAATACATACATATTTTGCAAGAAATTATAAATTTCACATCTGATACAGACTTGGTAGCCTTTGCAAGGGAACTACTACGTCATCAAACGGTAAATCATGCGCATGTTACTTTAAGAGTCATTAAAAACTTCTATGAGTAAGCTACACCATAACATAATAAAACGGAGTAGTTTTTGCATATTTTTCACTTCACTTTCACTTCTGTAATTAGTTTCAGACTCCCACAGCGTACACTCAAAGAAAAGAATGAACTAAAACTTTGGAAAATTTCCTAAATTGAATAAAAAAAGTTGTCGTATGGCGCCAAAGCTGTTTTTTACTTGAAACCAGTACAATATTTACTAAATTTCTAGTTCATTAATGAACTAGTTTAGAGTAATTATATTTTCATATTTAAGTAAAATTTTCCTAAAATGAAGTAAAATTTTTCAATAAAATTCGGAGCTTTGCAAAAAAAAATTTTCGTCTTTCATCTCAAATTTAGTAAATTTTTAAATATATTTCGTCTCTAATTCTGGTATTTATTTTTATTTTTAATAAAATTCTATACCAAATGATATGTTAATTATTATAAATTTCATAATTCAAAGAAAAAATACTTAAAACTGGTAAATATTTCCCTAAAATTTTGTATACCTTTTTACATCTTTTAAGTAAGTCAAATTTCATGAACTAATCAGGAGTAATTCATTTCCTAAAGTTTATTTTTTGATTTAAGACGAAATTGACTAGTCCTTAATATAAAATTTCCTTCAGTTTATAACCATTTACTTACTCTTAGTAAATATTTCCTTTAAGTCAGTAAACATTTTCTGAAATGTGAGAAATTTATTACGTATTTTTGTGAACTATTTTTGAGGATATGAACTTTTTATTTTTTACTCATATTAAGTAATTTTTACTAGATTTTTGTAAGATTTAAACTTAGATTTTGTAATACTTAAACTTAGAATTTTTTTTTTACCTGAATTTAGGAAAAAAAAATTTCTTAATAATAGTACATGTCTTTTTTTGAGTGTACCTCTCATGTATAGTACAAAATCTACTGACTCTATCAGATTATTTACGTTTGTCTAGCAGCCACTTAAAGCAACTAACGATTTTGTTGTGCTTATCTTAGTTTATTAATTTATACAATTATATAACTAAGATATTTTCTATTTTAAAAAAAGTAAATATTTTCAAATGCCTTAAGTTATTTTTCCATTAAGTTAAACATCAATTTCAGAAACGAACTTAGATTTTTTTTATTGTGTCTAAAGTTTTTCTTTTGGCCACATTTTTTGTTGTTAATTTAGCTGTCGATTTTGGTAATTGAATTTGCAGAATAAAAAAGTCAAGAAAAGATAATATTGGCAAAAAAAACTAGAAAATTGGCGTATAAAAATACAAGTGTGTTATTTGCCTCAAGTACAATTCCAATATCAATTTAAATTAAAACAGGTGCGTGTGAAGAAGTAGGAGAAAGTTAGTGAGAAAGGTAAATATCAATTTCACTCTCACAGAGAAAAAACTGCGTAATAAAATCAATAAGATTTTCTCTATGAAACGTTTTTAGGCTAAGGGGTATCCCAGCGGAAAGAAGCGAAGATTTTTTCGTAGAGATTCCTGATTGTTTTTATATGGTAAATCTTATTAATTTTATCACGAAGAAAACCACATAAAATCAAGAAGAAATCTTATTATTCACAACTTTTTTTTACTCAATTTCCGTTATTTTTGGCACCAAAAAAACAATCCATAGAGAAAATGTTCTTGATTCTATTAGGGTTTCTTATAAATTGTAAACTATAGGGATTTGTTATTGATTTCATTAGGTTGCCTTATTGATTTTTTCAAAAAGGTTTTCCTTATTGATTTCATTAGGTTGCCTTATTGATTTTTTCAATAAGGTATTCCTTATTGTTTTCATTAGGTTCCTATATGATTATGTGTAAATCATCTTATTAACTTTTTTAATAAGGAAATCTTCTTGTTTTTATTAGGTTTCTTGTTATTTCATATCTATAAATAAACATAGAGATATTTTTTTTCATGATCTTTTTCGTTCTTGTATAAGCATATTTCTACAATAATTTCAGTGGGGATTCAGGCTGCTTGTTAGCATATTGGTTAGAGTTCTTGTCTATCAGTCAGAAGGTTGCTGGTTCAATACTTGTCTCCTCCCAAGTAATAAATATGTATGTGTGGTGAATTAGTTAATTAAGAATATAATATAATATGTATGTATGTATTTATGTATAAATAAATAACATCTAAATATACTACATGCACACATACATATATCGTACAGAATTTGAATGAAAATATAAAAGTACAATTTTTTTCATGTTTTATTAGGTTGCCTAATAAAATTAAGAAGAAAACCTTTTTGAAAAAATCAATAAGATAACCTAATAAAAACTACAAGATTTCTTTTTGACTTTTTCAAAAAGGTTTTCTCTATGAAATTAATAAGATTTCCTGATTGAAAAAAACCATAGAGATATCTTATTAATTTTGTTCTATTTTATGAGGTATTTATTAGGCACTGTTTTCTTTCTCTGTGCTGAATACCACAATATTTCGCTTTTTACTCGCAATAATTTGCAGTTTTATATAAAAACAATTTTTTTGTTGTAGTCAGATTGTTAGAAATATTTTATCTATATATATATATATATATATATAAAATCGTATAAGAGCTGTGGATTTGAAATTTTCAACACAGCTTCTGGTCAATACCCGGTAGGTTTTCATTTTGTTTTCGGCCCAACAAGTGACCACTGTGTAAAGTAATTTGTAGTTAAAAAATAATTGTGGATGAGACAACGTTTTCCGGGGCCAGCTAGTAATGCTTTAAAATTTCTTAAATTAAAAAAGCTTTTTCTTTTATTGGTAAATCTTTTTCATATTTATATAAAGCGCAACCATAAATGATTAAATAATTCTCTGTAGCCTTACAATTTCTACGTTTCTACCATTAAATAAAGATAACTGTGTAGTTAGCTCTCAATTCTCGAGTAGTATTTACTTTTGTTTACGAGAAAAAAAATACTTTTTTATATGCTTAAACTTTTATTTGATATTTCAGGGTCTATGTAAAACTACAGAAACAACATTAAACCACAAAAACTTCTATCGAAGATTGTAATTTACCATTAAGTTGATTTGCCAATGTGGCAAAGGACGCTGCCAGCTTAACTTTGTTAGGTTAAATTTATTTCTCGTTATTTAAATGCAAATGCAACTGAGTTTTTTTTTTGATTTGCTTAATTCCATTGTGACTCGTGTGACCATGATACTAAAATTTTTTCTTACAAATAATTTATAAATAAAAAAGATTGCTTGCCCAAAATAATTTTAATCTTGAAAATATTCACCAATAAGGTGGACACTAAAAGGACATGATTTCTTCTCAGAACGACCATCAGAAAGCTATGACCGCTGCGACTTAAAAAATTTAAATTTTCACAGAATTGGTACTTTAGTTATATATATTAATATACTGTATTTATTTTTTATTTATTAAATGTTACAAATACAATTAAAAATTATATCATAACTTAATTTAAACGAGAATAGTAACGTAGACCGTCACTTGTTGTAGTGAAACAGACCAGGGTATATGGTGGGAATTGAACCCACAACCTCCACACTGACAGGCTAGCACACTACTCACTAGCCTACCGAGGCACCCTTAATATACTACAAAATCTTGCGTGTTGTAGAATATTTGTTGAGTCTTTTTAATATTATATAATACTATATATCTTCAAAAATGTGCGGGTGTGACCCATGTACACTTATGACGGGTGTGACCTGGTATGAAAACTCTTAAAATTTTAATAAATTAAAAAATATCACACCCGTGATCAATATGTATGTGCCGGGGATGACCTAGTATGAAAAGTGGAAAATTTCGAAGAAATAAAACTTTTTATTGACTTTAGAAAATAAAAAAATTATCTTATTAAATATCCTTACTATCATGGACCCCCAAATCTCCAGTTTTTTCGAAAGGGCTTAAAAAAGTTCACTGAAATATAGTTTTCAAAACCTTCATTAATTTTTTTTCTCACCCAAAGGGTATCTCGGCTATAACTTGACCAGTGTTGCTTTTCAAATTCTCCCACGTTAGAAGATTACCCGCGCAGATACGGTGGTTGTTGCAGCCCCACAAAAAACGGCGTCAAATGGCAGGATCTTGGTGGCCACTTGACGTTGCCGCACATCGTCTACTTCATAATATTCAAATGTCTGTTAAAAAAAGTATGTTATCATGCAGTGGTTCATTTAACTATTTTCTCGAAAAAATAAATAGCCACCTCCAGATCATAATGCGTTCCAAATAGTCACTTTGTGTGGATTCAATAGCTGTTCAACAATCAATTTTGGGTTTTCCAATCCCTTATGCGACAACTTTGCTTTTAATATAACCACCGATAGAGAAATATGCTTCATCGCTGAAGAAAGTTTTGTTAGAAAAATCAGCATTGAAAGCCACCCAATCAGGACGGGACAATGAACATTATGGTTATACTGATTGATAGGTTCTGGATTCAACCACATCGTACTTGTTCAGTGTCTTTTTCTATAATACTAGAACACATCCGAATTAAATTGACAAAAGATCACGACAATGGTGAATTTATAACCATTTACAGGAGATGTACTTTTTTCACCATACACTACTCCTTACTTTTGGTAATACTCTCATTTTATAAAGTCATAAGACGAGTACGTTTTAATCAATTGTCACCAAATTTTTTGCAGGGAAATTTTAAGTATTTTGATGCGTCTTTTGGTTGTTAAATGATTAATATTCGTGAATCGGAAACCTTTCACTAAATGCACAGAAAAAATTTTCATGCAAAAAACATGTTTAAACTTTTAATCAAATTAAATTTTGAAACAGTTTTTTTCAATTAAACGATCTTATTTTAGAATTTTTTTTTGTGTAAATGACACTGCAGATGACATATATTTAACAGCTGATAGCCTTGCCACACCAATAGCTTTGAAGCCACTAAATGCATAATGTATTTGAATAATTTGTTTTCTTTAATTTATAATCTTCTAATTTAGTTATTAAATCTATTTTACATTTTTTCCTTTAAATCTTATACATTAATCAAGAATTTGATGATCTTAGTTAAGCAATTGACCTTTTCGGTTTATTTTTCAAAACGAATTTGTTATTTTTCTCCAGATCCTGGCAACATTGTTTGTGAACTTAAACACTTCTAGTAAGTAAAAGTTAAAATGTATGTATGTTGTGAATGAATGTGGTTTCATGCGTGTATTTGTAAAATGTCTTAGAGAAAATTTCAAATGGTACTTGTTGTAATTATTTTTGTTTGTTTCTTTTCAAAGTATGAGTATGCGACTGTATACGTATGTACCCAGCAAAAAAAATTCAAAAAAGGTTCAAGTTTGGAATGAAGTATTTTTGGTGGAAGCTCTTCTGGCGTGAGACTAAAATAATCGATTCTGGAGAAGTACTTACTTTTTTTATATGGCAACTTGTTCAAGTAATCTGTTTGATTTAAAACAGGTCAGAGTGCTTTATTCGGCTGTGCTGAATTTTATATACCCTTTACCAAAGTCCGATTGTGTAGTATAGAGATACATACATAAGCGCAGAGATGTGTAGGTACACATTTATTTTGTGAAAAAAATCATAATTTTTGCTCTGTGCAATTTTTAATAAGTGACCTCTCGGTATTTTTCGATTAAATTTTTGATATTATCAATAAGTTGAATATCGATGCCTTACTTTCTAAAAAAAATACAGGTTTTTAGGAGAGCAAAAAAGAAACGGTTCAAATCTTGATACTTCGGTCTTTGGATAAAAGTTCATATGCAATTATTAAGGAATTGATTACATCTCTATATATTAGTAGTAACCCACCTAAAAAAATATGTATAGAGCATATATGATATCCCATATATGGTTCGGATCCGAAAAATGAGGGTATATGGGCATATATGATTATATATATTCATAAATTTTCATACATGTATGTGCAAAATTCATATTCATACACTCTTGATTCATAAAAGGCACTGCTGTGCAATAAATTAAATTATTAAAATTAATTTTTTTTAGACTTCGGAGAGAGGTTGTATTTAATGAAACATTTGTTTGGACAAATAATTCAAAACGAAAAAAAGTCATTTCATTCATCAAAAGGTGAATCAATTATTTAAAAAACACATAAATCATATTCGTACATAACATTTAGCTTAAGAAATCAGATTAAAAACTAATGCAATTAATTATAAAAGAAAAAATAATCCGTCTAACAATAGTTTTCAATACAGTAATATGAACTTTGTTTCTTATCTAGAGAATTTTGTTTTTTTCTATAAAATTAATGACTGGATTATCCTTTTGATTATTTGATATATTAAATGGGGCCACAATGTATAAAATCATACAAGAATGCTTTTTTTAACAAAAAGTTTTTCTTTTTTAAACGTTGAGGGTACGCATATAAACTTTGTATGCCGTATGTATTTTCTAATGGATTTTCAATTCAGCAGTGATAAAATTCCAAGCTTTTTGGATTGCAAAAACAATCTTATGTGAGATATCATGTGTATGCATACATTCTTATATGGCTCCATATATAAAAACTTATATTTATATATGGATCCACATATGAAGAGCTTCATAATTAAATTTTCATATATGAGCTCATATGTTATAATACATTTCATATATTAGTCCATATATTAGTTCATATATAATAGTTTTGTTATGTATAATCCCATATATTTCCATACATGAATTCATACATATTCATATATAGTTATATACATTCATATATTAAAAATATATGGACCATATATAATTTTTTTAGCTGGGAAGTTTAATTATGACTCGCGTTAATTAAGAGTAATTTTAATTTGATGAATAAGTTACTCGTTTGTTGCACTTATAGCTAAACAAACAAATAATGCCGTTATATCAAAACTATCCAATGAAAACAATATTTAATATCCCACTAGACATGAGATTCGATCTAATGTTCGCTTAAGCTTCGAACATCGAAAATAGTTTTAGTATTGTACTTCCATACCAAGTAAACTATGTAACTTGTTTTATTTAATAATCTTTGATGTTGCAAAATTGTTAATAGCCTCAAGTTAAACATCCCATTGAAAAAGGTATATATCGCGGTATTATGTAAACGCTTAATCCTAAAGAATTTTTTGGAATTTGATCAGCACAAAGGAACGGGTTCAGGGAAATGAAACGGAAAATGTTCTTTAATTAATTTTATAGTTAGGACTGTACTTTAGCGATATTTAGCATTTTTTAATAGGGTTTTTTAGTTTTGCCATTTTTTGCGTTTTTTTAATTTGGGCTTCTTTTAGTTTTGGTGCTTTTTTCTCGTTTTAGCGATTTTCTTAAGTTTTTGTTTTTTTGCGGCTTTTTGAAGTTTTATTTTTTTCATTTTAGTGATTTATTTAAGTGCTACACTTTTTTTCCAACTTGGAGCCTTTTTCGTTTATGTGATTTTTTCGTTTTTCTTAGTTTTGACACTTTTTTCTCGTTTTGGCGATTTTAATCGGTTTTTGGTGTTCTTTTTTTTTAATTTAGGCTATCTCTTTCGTTTTGTCGTAATTTTTTAATTTTTGGCGATTTTTTTCGTTTGGACACTTTTTTTCTCATTTTGACGATTTTTTAGTTTTGGTGCTTTTTTATCTCGTTTTAGCAACTATTTTGTTGTTTTTTGGCGACTTTATTTTCATTTAGGCGCTATTTTTAGTTTTGATACTTTTTTATCGTTTTGGCGATTTTTTTCGGTTTTTGGTGATTTTTTTTTTATTTTGGCGCTTTTTTTTCATTTAGGCGATTTTTTAGTTATGCCGATTTTTTCGTTTTTGGCGTTTTTTTAATTTTGGCGATTTTTTTTTCACTTTGGCGATTTTTTTTATTATTCGCGCATTTTTTAATCTAGAGATTTTTTCAAATTTGGTTATTTATCTTAGTGTTAGAATTTTTTTTAATTTTAGCGGTTTTTTTCTGTTTTGGCGATTTTTTTTTTAAATTTTGGCGATTTTTTTAAATTTTGGCGATTTTTTTTTTGATTTGGCGATTTTATAATTTTTGAATTTTTTAATTTTACAGTTTTTGAAAATTTCAACAGTTTAATTCTTTCGGTTTCTAAGATATAGCAAAGTTGTCAAAATTACATAGTGAAAATTGCATTAACTAATTTACCACCCTTTAATTTAACTTTTTTTTTAATTTTAGTGTTAATTCTTGTAGTCTATATAAAAATACACTAATTTTACAAATTTCAAGTGTCAATATACATATGTACATACAATTGTATGTATATTATATGGGATTTTAAAGTTCTTCGTCACTAGTTTTGGAACATCCCTTAATTTTTAACTGTTTTGTATTTGTTGTTGTAGCGACCAAAGTTCTACATACTTTCTTCAAAATTTCAGACCCGTAGCTCTTACCGTTTCTGAGAAAATAGCATATTTCCTAAAACGTGAAATATGTTTAATTATCAGAAAAAAATTTAAGGTTATCCAACCCTGGAAACGGCTTTTTAATTTATTTAACTTTTTTTTTTAAATTAGAAACACCAATTTTATTCATACTGAAGTATAAAATAAGTTAATTTAATTAAAAAGTAATAAAAACTAGTTTTCGGTAGTTTTTTGTATGGGAAAATAGAGTTTGATTTTCCAGCTCTGAAACCGTCTGCTTGATTTGGCTGATTTTCAATAGCAAAATTTTCCGAAAAATTTCTGACACACCAGTCCAAGAACGAAGTCTCTAGCGGTTCTGGGAGCTTCGGAAAACTGATTTCACGTACAGACAGACAGACGGACATCGGTTGTTCGTCTTCCCTATGCATAAGGATCCAGAATATATATACTTTATGTGTCACTTATTAATATTGTAAAAATTACACACGGAATGACAAACCTATATATAACCTTTTACCATTTTTTGGTAAAGGGTATATAAATCATTCTCGTCATTTAGAAACTGGTACACAATTATTTTAAATTTTAGGTAATCTGAAATTTGGTAATCTTAAAAGTAAGTAATTACATGGCAAGTAGTTCTGATGGTAATGTGTAATTTTTTGCTGGGTACTTATGTACGAGTAAGTTTGTATGTATATGTGCATTTTATTTTCTTTGTTAGACTTATTTAAGATGTCCTTAAGTTGTACACATAAACTTAATAGGGGTTGTACTTATATTCAACAGCCAAAAAACTGTTTTCCCAATAAATTTAAAAAGACTAAAATCACATTTATTTGTATGTGTATGTGCATGTGAGTATAGTACATACCCACACATTTATACATGCATATACTACAAGGACATTTATGTGTTGTCTGCTTGTGACATGCACGCGTTTGCAATCAGGCATTAAATTAGCAAGGCTTTTATTTGCTTTTAGGAATTTTTATAAAAGTTTATGTCTTTTTGTTTCTTCAAAATATAATAAAAAAACATTTTTCTAATATGTGAAATGCTTAAAATCGCATTGCAGACGACAGTCAATAAAATAGCATTACCAACGTAATGTAAACTTTAATTATTTGTTAAAAAAATAATTGACTTAAAGTAATTTTTTGTTAATATAGAGTTATTCTCACGTTGAAGGCGTGAAATTACAAAAGATTCAGTACTTTTTGTAAAATGTTATGTTATGCTTGTCTACATAGTCACACAACAGGACAAGCGAAGACAAGTTCCAACAAAACCCATATAATCTCACGGACAATGCTTTGCGTGGCAACGTTGTCCATTACCAATTACCAATTCACATGATTGTTAAATGTTTCTAGAAATAAATATTAGATTTTTATTTTTTTGTGCAGAAATAAAAATCATTTTCCGATTTTTACTTTCTAGAGCAGAAATAAAAATCAGTTGCTGGTTTTTATTTTTTTGAGCAGAAATAAAAATCAGAAAAGTTACATATGTTCTGATTTTTATATTTTATATATCTAATTTTTTTATACTTTTTTTTATTTTTTCTTTTGTGATTTTCAAAAATTTTATTATTTTATGAATTCTCGTATGGTTTTTCACAGTCTGTGCATAAAGTAAGAGGTTTGCGACTGTTCAGAATTTGTGGTTGAAGTCTACTGATGATTTGGCTTAAGCGTCAATGAAATATATAGACATGCTAAACCATCAGCAAATAAATTTCAATTATTGTATGTACACTTCTGACAATATGTCAAAAATAAATTTCTTTAAAATAAAATAATCTTACTGCCTTATTTACAAAAATTATTAAGGCTTTATAAAGACGTTTTAAGAAAATTTTGTATGAAATTTTTTTCTAAAATACCTTTTTTAAGCCTTAATAAGTTTTATAAATAAGGCTGTTAATATTTAAGAAATTTATTATTCGACATATTGTCATAATTATAATAATAATAATAATAATAATAATTTTAATATTTTATTTTTATTTAAAGCGTGTCAAAATGAATATGAATTTAAAAAAGACTTATTTGTTTATGGATTAGCACCAAAGCTTTCCTTGATGTAAAAAGTTAGTAGACAAACAAAATAGGCAATACATACTGAATATTATTTTTTGATTTTGAAAAAGTTTCTTAGATTGCTATAATTGCAGTTTTGTAATTTGCAATAATATATTGCGAGTTTTTCTATGAATATTTAGGTTTTGTAACCTTTTTTGCAACGAAATGCATCTAGATATGCTAAAGCATTAAAAAATTATTTTCTTAAATAAAATAATAATAATAAAATAGTAAGACATAACAATATAAAATTAGGAAAAAATAGCTTGGAGTTTATAAAACGTTTGAGAACAGCACATACCAACCCAATTGTTTGGGTTCAAATGGAAATTGGTTTTCTGCAAAAAGTATTGTTCGTTATTTAGAGCCTGAAGCTTTCTTCACAATTTAAATAAAAAACTGCTCACATTAACGCAATTTCACTGCAATTAATTTAATAAATGTGCAATGAAAATTCCTTGCCTTTAATATCCATACAATAAAAGCGGCAGGTATACATACCTATGGGCACCTAATTGAACACAAACATAATAGTGTGATTGGCTAGGCTCTGCGATATTTCCTTGCCCTTGATTTTTTCTCTAAAAATACAAGAATAACATTTATTTTCGGTCCCTGCTAATTACACATCATTTAAAGCATCTCTACCGTTCTCTGGTTATACGAGTAGTTTATATATTTCAGAAATTAAATGTAATTATATCCCAGTGAAAAAAAATGGAAGTCATTCTAGCGGAAGTACATTTTCCTTGCTTCCAAAAAATTGATATTTTTAATTTGCCGAGAGTGAGCAAAATACCATGTAGAAGCTTATTTTAGTCACACAAAACCTTGTAACACCTCAATAGTGTTAGAAAATACTAACCAGAATTTAAAAAAAATTTATTTTTTTAAAGAAATTTATGAACTATTTTTAGTCTAAAATTTAAAAGTTATTTGCTTAAATTTACATGAAAACACTGTTTCGGGCTTAAATTCGTATAAAAAGAAACGAATTGTTAAAAAAGGCAACTATTTACCCTTTTTCCTAGATGATAATAATTTCATAGAACACAAAAAACGGAATTTTTCTTAATATCGCTTCCAATTCAGTAACCAGGCATCGAAAAAGAGAACTTCTTGCAATGACAACCCTATGTAAAAATCATTAGATCGGATCGAAATTTGCACTACTTCCGCATCGTAAAATCTACATTTTCATGACTTTTTTGGAGTCTCTTTTTTACTGGGTATTTCATGATTTTATTTATTTGATTCAGAAATAACACATCTTAAAATAAGTTCTTATTTTTTTTGGCTTAACAGAAACCCTATGTACACATTGACATAAGTAAATAAATATGTATGCACGTTGTAATTCATCTACACTATTTTGCTAAATGACTCAATAACTCATGAAATTATTGAAACAACAATTCAAATTATTTATTGATTTGTGGTGGATATTATTTGCTCATATTTGTGGCCAGAAGTGATTTGTTTATATTTTCCCACAAAAATAATTTAGTAAAGAGTAAAATTTACTAAAATATTTGTGTGTGTTTAAAATTGTTTAACCACAACAAATATGAAAAATTTAGCAGCTGACAAAATAGCATGAAATATATAAAATATTTTTGTTATAAAAGTAAATTAATATTTTGTTTTAAGCAAACATTAAAGTTGCAATTAAAAAAATTATTTACAGACACGACTACTTTAATAAGCAATATGTACACCTTATTTGTTTAGTTATTAAAGCAAAATAAAAATTTTGCCAATAGCTTTATAAATTTAATTTATTCCTAAAACTTCACTCAGTGACAAAATCACCAATAATAACAGCCTCTGTTGACACTGATATAATGACAAATTCCAATAATTGGCAGCTGGTGGTCTCTTATATCTCTATTCAGCTTCATAAACAATACTTCATTCACTCTTCCTTCTTCATTTGCACAATCACATATTGTTATAATTTTTCGATGGATGATTTAACAGACAGCGAGCGGCACATAAACGTTTATCTACAACCGACCAAACAAAGCTTTTATAACTCAATTTGTACATAAAATTTAACAAAATTTGTGAAAGGGAATTTGATAAGAATGACAGTGTGCGTGTTTCCTATGAATATACCCCGATAATGCCACAGGTTGTTGGTCAGGGTTTATGAATGTGCCACAACAAGAGAACAACATGTCGTTAATAAAATGACAGGTAAAATGACATATTTACAATTACCCCCACACACACACATACACACACTTAACCTTAAACAAATATGGTACGTTTGGGAGGGTGGGATAATTTGTCATTTAATGGAAAGCAAAGGAATAAAAAATAAAAACAGCAGTACCAATTTAGCCAATTTCAATTAAGCTATCAATTATAATTTCAAATAACGTAAATTTAAAATATCTTTAATAACTTGAATTCATCAGACTTTAATTTTTACTATATACATACATATGTATGTCATAAGGCATTATTGGAACACTAGGAATTTTTGATTTATTTTATCGCCGGATAGAATTAGCCAAAAAGTTAATTGTCACATGAACTCACATACTGCAGTCACTTCCTGGCATTAATGATCATCAAATTTTGGCAAATTATCATGAAAGTATTATAGTTTGAACAACGCTACCAAACCATCTATATTTACTTTGAAAATCAGCGCCCTTTCTGGCGCCCTTAACGTCATACTATCATAATAAAGCAGAAAATTTGTGGAATAGGGCGGGGAATAGAAGTACGTGCCATACAAAATAACTAGTTATCCTATACGTGGAGACCTTAAATAGATAGAGTCCTAAATTTGGTAAAGTCTACTTTTGAAATAATGTACATAGTTAAGCAGAAAACTTACATGGTAGGAGCTGGGGTACCCCTCATACAATAAAAAGTCAGTTTTGCTATATATAGACATCGGTAATACTCGTGGTTATAGTTCTAAAATTTGGTGTCCATTGCTTTGAAAATAATGTTCGTTGGCAAGAACATGCCTGAATGACTAGGACTATATTCATTGTTAAATTCCATTCGCTATTAACAGCCGGTTGTTTAAATATGAAACAGCTGTAGTTTTTACTCCCTTCCCTAAAAACTGTAAAGAGGGGTTATATAATATTCATATCGTCATCCGGGGTTTTAAGTGCTCTATATGCAAAAAATGCATTTTGAGTAAATCGATGTTCAAGTTTCACATAATTTTTTCTAAAAAACTGCTCGATAATTTTTATACCATATATTTATTTCAAAAAGATGATTTTAAGGAAAATTTTTATATCCGCATCGTATCTGTAACGGGATATTATCAAAAGGTAAAAAAAATCATGTTTGCTTCATACGCTACCTTAAGCATATTTTCTTGCAAATACGTGCACTTAGAGCAAAGTTATATTAATAAAACAAGAAAACCAACTAAGAATTTTAATAAAAAAAATGTGCACAGTAATTATAAAATATATCAAAATTATAATAAAAAAATTATTATCTTAATTTATTTTTTTTAGGTAACAATTTTTGCCTGCTTCAGATTTTTTCGTTTTTAATTTTTTTCCCTTTCAACGAAAATATTTAACGGTGTTGGTAATTGATTCCGGTAACCATTTTTTAGGGTTCCGTTCACCAAAGGTGAAAAATGGAACCCTATTGTTTTCGCTACGCTGTCCGTCTGTCCGTCTGTCCGTCACACGGTATTTTCTCAGGAACCGTAAGAGCTACGGACCTGAAATTTGGACAGAGTACGTAGAACCTTGGCCACTACAACAACAAATACATGAGAATTAGAAATTAAAGGGTGCTCCAAAACGAGCGACGAAAAATGTTAAAATCTCATGTAATATACATACAATTGTATGTACATATGTATATTGACACTTGAAATTTGTAAAATTAGTGTATTTTTATATAGACTACAACAATAAACATTAAAATATTAAAAAATTTAAATTAAAGGGTGGTCCATCAGTTGATGCAATTTTGACAGTGTAATTTTCAGAAATTGCTATATCTTGGAAACCGTAAGAGTTAAACTCTTGAAATTTTCAAAAACGGTAAAACTAAAAAATCCGAAAATTATAAAATCGCCAAATCGAAAAAAATCGCCAAAACCTGAAAAAACCGCCAAAAATTTAAAAAAAATCGAGAAAATTAAAAAAAAATTCTAGCACTAAAATAAATCGCCAAATTCGAAAAAATCGTTTATATGAAAAAAAATCGCCAATATGAAAAAAACGCCAAAAACCGAAAAAAATCGCCAAAACGCGAAAAATGCGCCAAAACCAAAATAATTGTTTATGAGAAAAAAAAAATCGCCAAAATGAAAAAAAAAATCTCCAAAAATTAGGAAAAAAAAAAAATTTTTAAAAAAAATCGCCAAAATTTAAAATAAACGCCAAAAACCGAAAAAAGTCCTCAAAACGAAAAAAAAGTATCAAAACTAAAAAAATCGCCAAAACCAAAAAAAAATCACCTATATGAAAAAAACGCCAAAATTAAAAAAAATCGCCAAAATAAAAAAATCGCCAAAATAAAAAAAAAACGCCAAAATAATAAAAATTCCCAAAATTAAAAAAACTTCAAAAACCAAAAAAAAATCGCCAAAACGTGAAAAAAAGTGCCAAAATCAGAAAGCGCCAATAAATTCAAAAAACCCCCAAATTAAAAAAAAACTTAAAACTGAAAAAACCCAAAAACGAAAAAAATCCCAAAACTATAGTTTATATTGTTCGTATTGAAATACATATCTCGTGCCCGTACGGAGCCCTTCGTGCGCGGGTCAAAGTCGCACTTCACTGAATTTATTTATATATATGCTGTTTGGATATGAGGCTGCTTAATTGAGTTTTTCAATTTTATTGAAGAACTTCCATTTTAATAAATTAAAGAATTGAAAAATTTAATTGGTTAGATATCTTAGAAAAATTCTTAAAATCTAAAGATTCCATTTCTACAAACTTAAGTTTTATTTTATTTGTTTCGAAATTTTTCAAATAATTAACGAGTGACTAAATGTTATAAATTTCTAAACGTTTCAGATGTTTGCGTAAAGCACTGTGAATGCAATCGATTTCTTGGATTTGTGAATGACTAGGCTCAGAAAATATCTGGATGATACTTTTGACCTGTAAATGGTCTTGTATTTTATTTTGGGAAACGCACGAATTACTCCACATAACTATATTTTGAATACTTGGATGTTCTATAATAAGAGTATTTAGTATTTTGTATACAAATTTTGTTATCTCCACGGCTGTTATTAATTTTGTCACAAACTAATTGTTGTTGTCATACTCGTATTATAAGCATTTATTTTTCGCTTATAATAAAATGACAATTTAAGCCCATCAGGAAGGTTGAAAACGCTTTGTAAATCAAAACGTACACAAACTGAAAAAAGGTGTGGTCTTCGGCGATCTACATCACGTTTCACTTTAAGGTCTTTCGTTTCGTTTCTGTAAACACCGAATTCGACAACTTCATCCTCCGTTGGATTAAAACTTTTTCTTTGTCGCCACAGATATTAGCTTCCAACAATATATACTGCATGTAACTAGAGCAAAATATCATTCAGTAATTAATTTATAGATTTTGTAGTGAAATGGCACAAAAAAGTAATGTTTAGCAAAATGGACATGGTTTATCTCAGCAACGACAAGAGATAGCCGAAACCGGACTGCAGATTTGTAAAATTTGGGGTCGAAAACATAAGATTTCATACTTAAATCAAAATTGTAAAAATTTAAAATATATATATCGCACTCAATCAACAAGAGGGTATTAGCTAAAAAATTTTAAAATTTCACTTTTTGAAAGAAATCAACTACTGACTGTTTTTATGATAAGATTGTTAAATTTTTGCTTGAGTTGTGACTTTTTTCAAAGCAAAGATATGCTTCCCCAATAATTGCGAGGTTTTAATATAAAATATAAAAATAACATATTTTCAAATGGAGTTTGCTTAATATTATATATTCAGATTTTCAAATTCTCTTAAATTATAGCAACAAACACTTTTTCGTCTCTACTGAAAATTGATTAAGTGCGATTCTTATGAATAGAATAATAATAAGTCTTGTCCGTCTGTCTGCATGCGAAATTGGGTTTCTGAAGCTCTCAGGTGTTGAAAATAAGCAAAATCGCAAGGATGGTTTTAAATCTGGAAATTTTAAACTTTATATTGCCATGTAAAACTAGCCAGCTAAAACTATATTTTTTTCAATGAACACGTTTTATATATTAGTATTATATATTATATGTTGGGTATTAAAAATGAAAAAATGATTCCAGTGTTGGAAAATTTTATTTTATTTTGTATCAAAAAGTAACATATTAAAATAAATGATTTCTTTTTCTCTATAAACTAATCATACTTTTTATCTTAAAAAGATGTAGATTAGTATAACAAAACAAAATAATCTAGAAGTATGATTCAAGGTTTGGAAAATTTAAAATTTTTTTGGTATATAAAAGTAACTAGGTCAAACTAATTTTTGTTTTGTTTCTAAATTAAATATATTTTAAGGTTAAAAAAATTTGTTATGAAAAATTTCAAAGTTGGAAATAAATCTAATCTATTTTCTTTTTGAATTAAATTTGCTTTAAAACGAAATCAATTATTATTAAAATTACAAAAATTTTAAATAAGATTCCAGAGTAGTACAAAAAGGGTACTAAATAAAAATGATTTTTTTTTGGTCTTTAATTAAAAATATTTTATATTTTAGGAAGACTTTTTTATATATGCTTAATTTTAATATAAAAATTTAATTTAAGCCTATCTTTGGGCATTAGTCTTACGAAGCTGTGTGACATGTTGCTGTCAGCACAATTATGTTTCAAATCGATTGATTGATTGACAGCTTCCAACAATTTCTTAGTAATTTTTACTAAATGGAAATAACATAAAATATATCGCTAAGGAGCAGTTATAACAACAAAATAAATGAAAGAATATGTTCCATTCCATTTTCCTAAAATTGTTTCTTTCTGCTGAACAAAATCGAAAAACTCTTTGGTAATAAATATCGCATTACTCAAAGAACATCATAACTCAAAAAATAGAATTTTTGCATTATGAGTTAATCCTCATATAGCATAAAAATTTAATACAAATACGAGTATATTCTTTGCTTAAGTCTTAAGAGAAAAATAAAAATGTATTTTTCCATTAATTTTTTTTAATTGGTTTTCTGGCAAAGAACTAGTCTTTTTGAATAATGAAGTTTGTTGAGTAAATGAGCGATATGTTATCAAAACAAAACGATTGTTTAAAATTTTCCACCCTTATCAGAGTATTTGTTACTTTTTGAAAAACCATAGTTGAAACAGAAAAGTTTGTTTTTTGCTCCAATATTCGGTGTTGGTATCAATATAATAAAAGCTGGTAAAAATTTTACCTTACATATGTACTAGTGATGCACGAATACTCGTATTCGTATTCGACATGTCGAATATTCGGCCATTTTCAGGCGAATACGAATATATTCGTATTCGCTGAATTTAGGCGGAATCGAATACGATTGTATTCGTATTCGTCAAATTCAGGCGAATACGAATACGAATATTTTTCCAAAGAAATTAAATAAATAAATGCATAAATCCTAAACGAAATTTAAATAAATGACTAAACATTTTAGTTTGTACAAATACATTAATTTATAATTTAATTTCATTTTAATTTTATTTATAGAAATTTGTGCTTTGTAGCATTTTCAAATATTATTCAATGACGATCATTAAAATTTTGGGTAATTTTTATTAACTTTAAAGTACGCCAAAAATAGTGTGAAGTCCTTTTTCATAACAATTTTTTAATATTTCATATTGCATATAATATTCGTATTCGTATTCGCGAATATTGATCTCTGTTAAAGTACCTTCTTTAATAATCTAAAAATCAAAAGGATCATGTATATCCAGTGTACTGACTCTCTGCCATACTTATAGTCTGAGTATGATTATATTTATACTATTGATATTTAATCGGAAAAAATATACGTATGATACTCGGGATATTTATTCATTATTCGCCACCATGTACATATATTCGTGCATATAAAATGGAACAGAAAATGTGTGGTGTATGTGTGGCTGTTTCAAAACATGCTTTTTGTGTGTGAATCAAATAGCCCTGTATACGCACATGTAACCGTTAGTACTCAGAGTACTCATGGGTGTGATTCCAGCTCATACAATCTATAAAATTCAGTTGTAGTTGTTTGTCATATTTAATAAAAAACCTATAAACATAATTATTGGATGTTGCTAGTTATGCGTATTCGGTGTAAAATTACGCATTCATAGTTGTTTGACGGCCACTACTCAAAGAGTACTTAAAACCAAATTTTTGTCTTTCTCTGATGTATAATTCAAGCGTTGAAGATACATTTCATATGTTTTTCTTAAGATGTCTATAAGTTTTATTATGGATAATAATATAATGATGATAAAAAGACACTAAGAGCCCACGATTTGCCGTAAGAACAATAAATAATAATTATATAAAGAGGCAAACTAATCACCACTAAGTATATACATTTTTATTTTGATATTTTGAATCTAAAAATTCATTCACTGAAATAATCCAAAAATAAGAAATGCAAAAACTCTTACAAATCATATTCATTTGCATTTTTGGATTACAATTCATGCATCGTTTGGCAACGTTTCTACGTTTCTGCATCAATGATAAAAATTATATTAGCACTTAAGCTTACAACAACATTTTAAATTTTTTGTCCAGGACGAAGAAAATTACTTTTTACTGCGTAATAAGTATTTTTCAACTTTTTTTTTTTTGATTTATCCCAAAACTTTGTATTTTTCTCATTTGTTTGTTCAACAGAAAAAATAAGTATTTTTACCAGTCATTTCTTTAATGAGCTTAACGAACCACAAACTTTGCTTAGCAATACATTAATTATCCAAATCGCATTAATTTCGTAATAAATTAGCAGCCAATCATCATGATTTGCGAAAATTTAAGAAAAAAGCAAGATTTCAAGCTCTCAAAATATTATGTTATTTTATATTTGTATATAGTAGTGTTGTTTCTTATTAGACAACATTAAGCAACATTACATAACAAAAGATACGAAGCATAGTAAAAAGAAAGTTATAAATCATTTTGAAGAGGGGAAGTATAAGTACTTAGCTTAGATAAATCTTGTTATGTTAAGTTAAAATTTAAGTTGAGCTAAAATTTTAAAATATTTATTAATTTGCTAAGTTTCATTTACACTTCTTGGTTTGTGATATTTAAAAAAGGAATTCTTATTTTACAAATTTATTCAGATTCATAAAGCCACAGACAATGAATGAATAGCACAAAACAAAGTTTTCAATCACATTAATTATAATTTGTTAAATTACATTAGACACGTTAAAGTTTATTCAATTCCAAACAGTGCTTCCGAAACCGAACGAAACCCCTTGACAAAAGATTGACTTGACTCTTTTCATTGTTAAAAAAGGACACTTTCAATCTTTTCTTTTTTTAGCCAGATGTTAAGGTACAGTGTTCTGCACGTATGTATGTATGAGTGTGTGTGCGTGTGTTCCTTTATGTGTACATGTTTGTGGGTGTAGTTGTGCCTATGTGCGTCTTTTGCCCCTTGTGCGTGTTTGTTAAGAGGAAGTCCTTTGTAATGATTTTAGTTAATTTAAACGCTATTGTGTAAAAATAAATGTTCTTTTCTTTATACAATAAATGAAAACAGCATAATTGTAGTCCTTAACTTTAATGTTTTCGCATGCTTTGATGCTTTTTTCGTCATGGTCCGTTAAAGTTACTCGTAATTTTACAGTTGAAAAATGGTGGAAAAGAAAAAAATTCAAGGGAAAATTATGAATTTTTGGTGCAGTTTCAATAGTTTTTCTTCTCCACTGTATTTCAAGCATTATGCCTGTCTTTTGTTGTATGATCCTTATAACGGTGATGATATTTTTATTATTATTTTTCCGTTTATATGGTTGCCTTTGAGGAATTTATTTAATGTTCTGTTGATAGTGATTTCAATAGATTTCTTTTATAATAAAATTGTGGTGGTTGATTTAATGATGATTCAATTTTTGAAATATTTCGCATTTATTTGATTATAAATGGATGTATGCATATTATTTGAAAGGGGATACTTAAAATATTAAAAATTTATGGTACATTTTAAGGTTGTCCTTCAAATTGTATAAACTTTGAGAAGAAAATTCTTTTGTTATTATTTGTTATAAATTCTTGTCATATTAAAATGTTATAAATCTTTTTAAATGGGCCATTAAATATTTATAATTTATTAGATGTGTATTTGAATTGGAAAACTTTTAAAGAGTTCTCTTATAAATAATCTGTTTAAGGCTAAATAATGGTCATAGTATTGTTGTATTGAATATGTGTTTATAACAGGAATACCATGATAATTCCGAATTTTTCAAATTCATGTGGAATGTATCGTAACATAACATAGTAACAACATAACAAGATAACGTAGTAATGTGCATAACTGCATATGTTTGTAACATCATACAAACTTTAAGCTGAAGGTCCATACCATCCGTTCAATGCGTAGCTGCGTTTTATGCATGTGTCAAAAAAGTAGAATCCGAGTAATTGTATGTGGCAAGTTACAGAACAAAACGCAAAGAACGTATAGACGCATAGGACGGATAAAGTAGATCTACTTTCTACTTTTGTATGCGTCGCATGCATCATGAGAAAATGTGAGTTATTTTTGAGAGCCAAATGTTAGTGTGGTGAATTTGTATTTTCTCTTTTTAGGGTTCCGTACACCAAAGGTGAAAAAAGGAACCCTATTGTTTTCGCTACGCTGTCCGTCTGTCCGTCACACGGTATTTTCTCAGGAACCGCAAGAGCTACGGATCTGAAATTTGGACAGAGTATGTAGAACATTGGCCACTACAACAAAAAATACATGAGAATTAGAAATTAAAGGGTGCTCCAAAACGAACGGCGAAAAATGTTCAAATTTCATGTAATATACATACAATTGTATGTACATATGTATATTGACACTTGAAATTTGTAAAATTAGTGTATTTTTATATAAACTACAACAATAAACATTAAAATATTAAAAAATTTAAATTAAAGGGTGGTCCATCAGTTAATGCAATTTTGACTATGTAATTTTGAAAAATTGCTATATCTTGCAGACCGTAAGAGGTAAACTCTTGAAATTTTTAAAAACGGTAAAACTAAAAAATCCGAAAATTATAAAATCGCCAAACCGAAAAAAATCGCCAAAACCTAAAAAAAAATTGCCAAAAATTTAAAAAAAAATCGCCAAATTGAAAAAAATCGACAAAATTAAAAAAAAATTCTAGCACTAAAATAAATCGCCAAATTCGAAAAAATCGTTTAAATGAAAAAACAATCGCCAATATAAAAAAAAGAGAAAAAACCGAAAAAATCGCCAAAACGCGAAAAATGCGCCAAAACCAAAATAATTGTTTATGTGAAAAAAAATCGTCAAAATGAAAAAAAATCGCCAAAATTAAAAAAATCTCCAAAATTTAAAATAAACGCCAAAAACCGAAAAAAAATCTTCAAAACGAAAAAAGTGCCAAAGCTAAAAAATCGCCAAAATTAAAAAAATCGCCAAAATAAAAAAATCGCCAAAATAAAAAAACGCCAAAATAATAAAAATTGCCAAATAAAAAAACTTCAAATACAAAAAAAAATCGCCAAAACGTGAAAAAAAGTGCCAAAACTCAGAAAGCGCCAATAAATTCAAAAAAAACCCCAAACTAAGAAAAACGCTTAAAACCGAAAAAACTCAAAAACGAAAAAAATGCCAAAACTTATCTTGTTCGTATTGAATTTCATATCTCGTGCCCGTACGGAACCCTTAGTGCGCGATTCAAAGTAGCACTTCACTGAATTTATTTTGCATTAAAACAGTTTTTAGTAAAAGAAACTGCTTTCGTAATAAAGTTTACAGCTACATACACATGTACATATATACAAGACTTAAATACATTAATATAAATTTTTAACATAGTTCTTTCATGAACTATATTTGCATTAACTTAGTAATTAATTTTACATATGTACTGACTGTCAGGTCAATTGTGTTTCTTATTTTTTAAGAAAGTGCAATGGAAAAGAATCTTATTTCATCTGTTAAAAATACTATGTATTATTTTTATTACAAAATATTATGTGCATTAAATCAATTAATTCCACAAACTCTATTAAAGTCATAATTTCACTTTCCATTTCCCCCAAAATTGAGTTTATTTGATAAAAATATTTACACTACAGATGATCACAACAAAACTTCCAAAGCATAAGACGTATTGCATGTAACTTGAATATAAAATCGGAGAGAACGTACAGAAACGCATACAACGCATGTGCAAAGAACGGATGGTATGGACCTCCAGCTTTAGAAAAGAAAGCAGCCAAAACAAAGAGAAACACATAATTTATAAGTACATTATAAAATTCTTCATGAAATTAGTTGCATGAGCATTTTTTTGTTTGTCTGAAGAAGCAAATCGGAACAAAAAAATTACCAAAAATGCTTAAAAAATTTAATTTTTTACCCCTAATGCAAAAAAAATATTTTGCTTTAGCTTTAAATTTCATAGTAGTTGCCAAACACTTTAAGGCTAACATTGCCTTGTTAAGGAATTGTATGCAAAAAACAACTTTATAGTGTTTTCACACTGACATGGTTTTAAGAAAAGTTGGTTTTAACGTTAAAAACAACTGTTAAAACCTGATTTTACCATACATATTGTTGTTGTTAAAACCAACTTAAAACCATTTTTTTATTTGGTTTTAAGTTGGTTTTATGAAATGCAACCTTGTTTTCGCTGTAATAAATTCAGTGCTGCCAAGTCAAAATGACCAGAAGCAGCTGATAATTTTTATCCCCAGTGAATAACAATAGATGTCACTTGGAAAATTTTAAACTTAAAAATGGAGTTTTTTGGAAGAAAAACAACGAAAATAAAAGTGGAAATAGACGATATGTAATGTAATTTTGTATTTTTTTATATACAATAACTTGATTTCCAAGCTCTTCTTCAGTTTGTATAATTAGTTTAATTTTATTTTAACATATTTATTTACAAAATATTAAATGATTTCCATTTTACAACGCATTGTTAAATTTCCTAAGTTTTCATACAAACAAAGTTTGTCAAATAATTGTTATAAGAAGCAGAAAAAATATAACAACAAACACACGCATTTTTGCAGAAGATTTATTTTATTTTTCAGCAAAGTTATTAGACAGTCTGTGAGTTACAACCTGAATTTAAGAAACTTGCAGTGTGAATGCAAAATGAGCTGTTTAAACCCATTTTAACATTAAAACCAGGTTTTAAGTTTCAGTGTGAAAACACTATTAATTATTTTGTTATTTAATAATAAATACTGGTAACTAGCTAGGTGACAGCGCTACTTCAGCTGATAATTTTTTGCTCTATGTGCTTTGTAGCTAACGAATGTCAAAGACTTCGTTTTGCTTTGGTTTTGGTACAAATATTTTTGTGCTTTTGACATTATTCGGTTCTTTACACAGCTATGGTTGACGTATTATTCTATAACAAATCCTTACGCAGTCACCTGTATAATTAGACCATGACCACCATGTTCAACAACCACTTCACAGCTTATGGTGTACAAAATCGAAACAATTTCGGTTATTCAAATATTTTTTTATTTTATTAAATAACTTTTTATTTTCTTGAAGTAAAGCAACCTAATTTAAACAATATCAGTTTCTGACATGGAAAGGAAAACAGATAAACATTTCTATGAAGTATACGTAAAAAAATATGAGAACAAAGAAGAATTATAACAATTTCTTTTATTCGAATGAAGAGTATTTGAATATCGAGCTTTTTTCGATTTGTTTTGATTGTATGTACATCACTAAAACATTTTTGTACAATTGTATTTATTTTAATATTTTTTATGGATTTTATCATGTATTTCGAATCAGTTGGATAATTTGATGATGTTTTCCATTACATGACAGAAATAGTAAATCTAAGCTAAGAGTTAACAATTCTAGCTTCATTTTCATATGTAACATTAATCAATTTATGCTATATTAACAAAAATATTTGAGGTACAAAATACACATTTTTGAAAATATCAACTTAAAGTAGTCTTAACAAACATGGGGACCTACTTTAGAAATTTGATATAATAATTTTTTTTAGAATACAACTTTACTTAAAATTGCTTTGCAAAGCTTTGTTAAGTTTTTTTGCATAAGACCCTTAATCTATAGCCCTGCTATTCGCAAATAGAAAAACTTTCGTACATTAAATTTTATAAAAAACGCATAATTTAAATTAAGTAAAACTCAATTCTTTAAAACATGAGAATCATTTATATTTAATTTGTAAGCAAAAAAAAAAAAACAATTTAAATACACCATCATCAACACATCCCCTCATTTTTATACGATTGATATTAAAAACACTGTCTTTGTAATTTCGCTGACAAAACTTTTAATTTAAAAGCTATAAAATCACAATAAACATTTTTTTAATACAATGATTACAATTGACTGAATGAGGCATAAGTTTTTGAAACTCCAGAGTATTGTACAAAATTAAAATAATATGTCTCAAACATTAATTTAAAGAAAAAAAATATATTTCTTCTTGCTTAAACTTTTTATAACAAGACAGTAAAAATCACAAATAATTTAAGTTGTCAAAATGTGACAGTTTGAAATTTGTACATAAAACTGTCAAGTGTTATTGTTTATACTAAACAAAAGGAATATTAAATAAAAAAACAAATTTACAAGTAAATTTTTCTAAATACTTGAAGTAATTCCTAATTAAAATTGTTATCTTGTGTCTGATAGAAATTAATTTCTCTTGATTTAAATTTATTTTATGTATTCTTTTTACTTTTTATTTTTTTTTTGTGAAAAGTAAAAAGGCATCATATATATCATTTTATATCTCTCTCTCTCTTCCATACACGTATAAACATAAAGTAAAATCTAAAAGAAATTTCACTAAAAGGTTCATTAAGCATATGAATTTAATAAAATCATTAAATAATTAAAAGGTTTGCATTATTTGCAATTGTATTTGTAACATTTAATAGCACAGTATAAAACGAAAAAGTATAATCATATACGGACACCACTTAGTGATAAAACACCACAAAAAACCCATATCTCGCAGTTTTGACCCAAGTTATGCATTTTTTATGGGCCCAAAAGATTTGGGGCTCGGTGTAATTTTTACATTTTCTCAGGCTCATATCCTGCAAACCGTTCGGAATTTCTATTTACTCTCTGCAGCAAAGTTGTAGGTCTTGTCATATAAAATAAAAAAAATCAATCATCTTCAGTATCAAAATCGAAAAAAAATAAAAAAATAAATAATTAGTAAAGAATAAACGACAATGGTAAGTCTGTTGTAAATTAGAGATGGTAAATTTGTGCTTTTATTAAAAAACACGTTTCAGCAAATTGAAATACGATGAATCAAAACAATTCACATATTCCATTTGCAAGAAGGTTTCGTATATAAGGCAGAAATCTACATCAACTGACACCACACACAGTGGAACAATACAGAAGAACGCTGATGATGAAGATTTAGTGGCCTTCGAAAACGGATACTTGTTCTGTTCAACTATGTGTTCTTGTCAGAATATTTACAACTAACTTTGAGGTTATTTGTTCATTAATAATTATCACATGTAATTTGTCTTACAAGGCGATACTAACTTTAGCCTGTTAAATATAGAAACAAATTAAGTTCGAAGAATAATTATGTAAATAAACTTCGATTTTCCGGAAATTTTTAACTTTGGCGGCTAGCTAAGCGCTACCTAAACGGCGTTAACAATCATTCCTAGGAATATATGCTATTGTTAACTCGCTATATTAATTAAAAATAAATGTTTATACCATAAATGTGTTATTAAAAATAAATACTCTTAAAGTTGAGCTTCTTAACGTTGAAATATTTAAAATGTTTCTAATTTCCTGCCTGTCATGCTTGCGAACACACACGCTCACAAAAATATTTATGTTGTATATGTATGCATGGACAAATTTACATTACACTCTCCAAAACATTCTTCCAACACATTTTCTATTAGGTGACAAAATTCGTTTTAATCGATTACGTGTTCGGACTAATCAAACAGCAAGTGGGTATACTAACAATATTGGCGGCATTATAAAAAGCCATAAAGAGTATAAAAAACTATTGAAATGCATGCAGAAGAAACCTTTTTAGCCCTTAACATTATTCCCAGGGCCAAAACATATGATACCTTAAGCAATGTTAATGTAATGCTGATATCACACCATTGATTGCCCAGTATGTTGAAAAAAATTTATATGTTAAAAAATACATGTAAGGAAACATATCGTCACCTTAATATATAAATGTCCTAATTTATTATTATTTTTTTGAAATCTAGTTTTTTGTATAATTCTATAGAATAATATTTGATGTATTGAAAATGAAAAAACCTGGATTTGAAAAAAATTATGGGTTAGGTCTTTTCTATATTAAGCTAACGATATGTATAGTATGTACTATGTATGTAACTCTATGAATGTGTTTAGGTGAAACATATGAATTTTATGTTAGCAGTAATCGATTCAAAGGAACGGATATTATTAGTAATATATATGTATGTCCCAAAAATAATTTTAAGAAAAGAAAACGCTTTCTGACTATTAATATGTAAAATTTTTGGGTAAACCTTTGTAGGCATTAGTATTTTGAATAACATACAAGAACGGACGTAAAGAGTAAACAAGAAAATTATTTAAAAAACAAGAGAATTCATCAAAAATTTCAATATTATGAAAATGCTACTAATGTCAGCTAAAAGAAAGAAAGGATATACATATAAGAGAAATTAAAATTTAACTGCCATATTCATAAAAAATATTTCAGGTTTATTAAGTGCTTATTTGACGTATTTCTATGGGAAATTTGTCAAATAAACCTGTAATAAACCTAAAATATTTTTATGAATTAGACCGCAAATATATTTAATTACATATATGTACATATGTATGAATCTATTGAGTGAGACCATCATAAGAACAACATTTTCATTTCTAACCGAAATAACTGCAATTTAAATAAGCTTTAACAAAATAACTCCCAATAAAATGGGACATAGAAAAATTTAAGTAAGACCCAAATATGTAATACAAAAATTAAATAAGTTTCAAAATTTGGATTATGCTTCATAACTTAAGAATCATCGGCTTAACAAAATAAAAACCATTCATGAAATGGAACAAAAAGAAAGAAATAAATTCCAAAAATATTTAATACAATAAATTTTTGCACTACGAGTTCAACGAGTTTATAGCACCCAGCAAAATAATCGATGACAAGCGTTTAAGCACTCTCTGCTTATTACTTTAGAAAGCCTTAATAATTTTTATTAATAAGGCTGTTAGTAATTTTTTAAATATCCGTTTTAAGAAAATTTTGTATGAAAAATTTTAAATAAAAAACATTTCAAATTCGTTTTAAATTTAATGAATATGTGGGTCAGTATTCAACACTTCAAAGTAACAGTTTTTTTATTTTCACTGGTTGAACTGAAATAGAACCGAACAGAACGAAAGAGAAAAACTAACGGCTTGTATAAGATTTCTATAAATAAAACACAGTTAGCTGATACGTAACAGAACAGGAAGTACAAACTAACTCTGCTTATACCCACACAAATCAAACTTGACGTTTAGCTTAGTTATACAATAAAAATCACCTGGCTAAGTGGGGCCACCTTATAGTGCCTTATTTGCCTTGGCTGTTATTATGAAATGTCTCTTTTTTTCGCGTCAGTAGCAGTGATGCCAGTATCGTACAGTTAAAAAACGGCTAAAATTTATAGACCTCTTAAAAGCATCTAAAGCCGATACTCGTAAATAAGAATCAATGTATCGATATATCGGTTTTTTAAATATTGTCGACATATATTTGTAGAGCTGGCGAACAAAACCAGACTAGTCCCGTTAGAGAGTAGCAAGGAGGAGTTAGTGTTTTTTACTTTTTTTTTTACAAATTTTGATCTTAATTAATAAAAGTTTCTTTTTCTGAATCAAACAAGATTTGACTTCTCCATTAGTAAAACAGTGGACCAAGGTTGGTAAAAGACCAAAATTTTAATTTTTTCTCTAGAATATTTCTTAAGCTGTGAGCGAAAACCCACAAATGTACCAGATTTCTAATCAGAAATAATTTTTAGTCAGGCTTAAGTTCAGTAATTTCAATTCTTATTGAATGAAATATTTTTATTAATTATGTGACTTTCTAAAGAAGAGAAGAAAAATTAAACTTAGACTTTACTAGCTGGGGGAAATACCGATACTTTTCTGTGCAGCCACGCACTTCATCAGCACCCTAGTCTATCTACTAGGGTAGAGATTCTTATTATCATCAGCGATTTAACTTAAATTTTCTATGAAACGGAGTATGAGAAATGATTGTTATGTATACAATTGATTTACCTTTGGTAAACATATTTATAAGTATCACTATTAATTTTCTGTTTTTCCATTTTTCTATTTAGGTTAGCACAAAATTATATTACTTTACCTAAGTATGTTTAAATATTCTTGCTTATCTTTTACTATCATCACATTAATTAGTTTTACTTATTCGATGTAACATCGGTAGATGCATGTAAGTATTATTGAAGTGACCTTATGTTACTTTGTTTTTGCTTTCTACAGTTTATTTTGCTTTCCAAAGTTCTGAAACTGTGATTGCCAAGTCACGTGACCATGATGAACTAAGTGAGACATTTTTAGATTCTTAATTTGAACTGTAGTGATTTTTAATGAGAAATAACTTTTAGTCAGGCTTAAGTTCAGTAATTTCAATTCCTATTGAATGAGATATTCTTATTAATTATATGACTTTCTAAGGAAGAGAAGAAAAATTAAACTTAGACTTTATTAGCTGGAAGATAAATCCAATACTTTTCTGTGCAGCCACTCACTTCTTATTAACATCAGCTATTTAACTTAAATTTTCTATTAAACGAAATATGAGAAATGATATTTTAGCTCTTGGATAGAAAAATATTCCACTTGCAAAAAATCTTTTTTATCAGATCAAAAACATCAGCTTGGCATAGGTTTAAATTTTTCCTTAACCCAAGGTTATCCACTTTGGTGCTTTGTGGCTCCGCCCGCCTGTAATGTATATATTCCAAATCCCGGTCTTAGCTTTGTGTCATCTTTTCTAATGCTCTATGAAATTTCATTATAATCAGACGGCCCGTTTAGAAACCGCATAATTATTTCCATTTTCTTTAACAAAATCCCCCACAGTGTGTGGGGTATATTATGCCTCAATAAGCAGCAGAAAGCACCGTCGGATCCAGCTAAAAAATTAAGACCGCATTTATAACAGCAAACCTCATATTTAAATTGGTGCAAATATATCAATCAGAGAAAAAAATTTTTGCGACCAGTACTGTAACATAAATGCCGAAATATTTAATTAAATAATGAAATAATCATGCAAAAAAGTTTTATTCATGCATGCTCGTTGGTATGTAAATATTTGAAGCATACTGGGTAGAAACCATAATTTCCTCATAATCATGAGTGACAACTTCTGTGGCTCTGTTCTGCGCTGTGAATAGATTTTCCACCTATGATTTCGAATAACAAGTCCTTCAGATACTTTCTCATGCAAGAACAGAAAATTTTGATATCGTTGGTTAGAATCTGCTATAGTTCTAGTTTCTATTCAAACCACTTGCAACCAATAAAATGAAGCAAAAATATTTTATCATGAACGTGTAGTTTTTTTTTTCTTTTTTCAAGCTAATTCCACGGTATATTATGTAAAAAAAATTAGGAAATTTAAGCAGCAATTTTTAAAATATCTTAACGTTATAGAATAATGTATTAGGCCAGTTTACATTGAAGCAACACTTTTTCACTACAGAAACAAATGTTTTACAAATTTTATCTTGACACTAATTTATTTCATGCACTCAGGTTTGAACTTTGAATATGGAAAAGGTGTGAACGTAGACGCGCACAATTAATGTGTTTAATTTGTCAAGAAGTGTTTGTCATTTTTGTTAACAAACGCTTCTTTCTATAGAGCTTTTAGAAAACTCATGCATTTGCATGACTTAACAAATAATTGTGAGGTCTTGCATGTGTGAAAGATAAGATTTAGTTTGAAATAAATTTCAAAAGTCATGTTAAATTTAAGACATTGTCGTACTTAAGTGTTTATATGCAAGAAAAAATTTTCATATATTTTTTAAACATTTACAGCCTTATTTATTAAACTTATTAAGAATTTATAAATGGTGTTTAAAACAAATATTCATGAAAAATTTTTTCTTAAAAAGCCTTAATAATTTTAATAAATAAGGCTGCTATTTTATAACTTTGCTTAATAAGATTTATATTTTGATTTTTATTGCAGTTTTTTGCCTTAAATATTTTCGAAATAATGTTTCAATGGGAACTGTTGAATAACTAAATATTAAATATAACACCATAATATATTTTTTTGTCAAAATACTTGATGCATTTGATAAACAAGCACCAGTAGGCAGAAAGCGAAAAGAAACAGGGTTGTGCATTTAAAAATTTAATGAAAATATCAAAAAAAAAAAAAAATAATAACCTCAAGCTCTTACGTTTCTCCCATTGAATTGCAAAATTATTGAACGACTGCCAGTAGGCCTTAAAAATCACAACAAAAACTATATAAAGCATCGCCAAAGTGTTATTTTACCCTGGGGATTATTTCATTTTATTCGCGAACATTTTAAAACTCTGTTGCTGTTGTCTAGCTAGCTACACTTTGCTTTTCGTTTTATAATATTTGTTTGCATTCTGTTGCTGTTATTGTTATTTTTTAGTTTTTTTTTATGTTGACAAACAAAAGCAGGTTAACAAAAAAAAACCTTAAATTGGAAAAATTGTTTTCATGACTCTTGCGTTGATGCTCAGTATTGTTCCAGCACACAACTGCATGGTGTTTTGAAATTATGATAAACACTTGAACTTAAACACCAATATTTGGCAATAGCTCAAATAAAATCACATTATTAAAAACCCTTTGGGAACATGATTGTGCAAGATTTTCTTGTAATTTTATTATTCTGTTTCTGTACAATTTTTATTTTTAATTAATAAATTTTTTAACTTGAAAACTCTTCTATATTATATGTACGTCTACTAAGTGGAGCAGAAAATTTAAAAAAAAATTGTTGCATTTAAAAAAATTTTAAGGTCATTACCAGGGAAACCACAAATATGCAATTGCATGTTTTTTCTTGTCTTATATATCAATCCGGAATTAAGATATTTATCCGTTTCAGAACTTTTGATGAATTCTGGCATCGATTTGTTAGTGCATATTTTTGCATATTTTACCCTTTAAAGCATGTTTTTGCATACTTCAGTCTAACGCGCATATTTTGAGCATATTTCGAATTTTTAGAGCATATTTGGCGTTTTTAGTGCATATTGAATGCGCATAAAACACTTTTTTTGGAGCATATTTCTGGTTTCCCTGGTCATTACACATTAATATAATTACACTTCTGTGGACAAAATATTTATTTCAAACAATAACTAGCAAAACTTTTTTCTTTCCACGATATTTAAAGAAGATTTCAGTATTGAGCACCAATGGCTTTTAAGGTAAGTCAATCAATATACAATATGTTGCTGTTTGTGCCAATTCGTTAAAAACACATTCGGAAAAAACTAAAGACACCTCTTGAGCATTTTTTGTAATTCTCAATTATTTATTGTGCGTTTTTACATAACCATTAAAGATTTTTTAATTACTTTGGAGTATACCCGGGTGTCAAACCCGGGGTATTTTAACTACGAAAATGGATCAATAAGTCCGTGACATTTTGAAAAAAAAAAACACAGTTTGGTTTTTGCAAAACAAAAATTTATTTTTCAACATAATCTCCTTTTAACTCAATACACTTAGTCCAATGTTTCTCCAGTTTTTGTATCCCTACCATAAAATTGGATTTTTAAGGTCCTTAAAATATGCAATAATTTAATTGTTGGAGCTAAAACTCCTTCCACCGAGCCATTTCTTTAGGTTTGGAAATAGAAAGTAATTATTAGAAGCTAAATCCTGATAATAATTTGTATCCCAATTCATATAGTTTTGCAATTGATACTGCACACTTGTGCACTCGTGCATTATCTTGATCAAAAATAATTTTTTTTTGGCCATATAGTGTAATTTTGCTTTTAAATCCTCATTAAATCGGTCTAATAAGTTGGCATAACATTCACCATCTATTGTTTTTCCTTTTTGAAGGTAATCGATGTGCATTATGTCGCGTACATCCCAAAAAACTCTTGCCATCACTTTATTGGCCGACAAACTCACCTTGGCCTTCTTCGGAGCAGGTATAGACTGCTGCTTGGTCTCCATATTACAGTAGTGGATCCATGTTTCATCCACAGTTACAAAACGCCGCAAAAACTCATTCAAATTGCGGTTAAACCACTCCGAACAATCCTTTGAAGTTGTCAAACGTTTAGGTTTATCGTCAATTGAGAGAAAACGTGCCACCCATCCTGCTATATTTTTCTTAGGCCCTTTTGATCATTTAAAATCAAAACCATACTGCCATATGAAATGCCTATGGCATCAACAATTTCACACGCATTTACACTTGGATCGGCCAACACCATATCGTGAATTTTTTTCCACATTTTCGGGTGTACTGACCTCAATTTTCCGTCCAGAACGTTCAGCGTCATTTTTACTTGGGCGACCACAACGAATGTCAGTAAACCGCTTTTTTACAATTGAAATAGATAGTGCAGAATCTCCATAGTATTTATCGAGATTTTCCTTGTTTTGATTGATTTTGCAAAAAATAATGTTTAATGACCACACGAAATTCTCTTTTTTTACATTTTCTACTCAAAAGACGAGTATATATAAATAAATAACAAAGTTTGTTCAAATTTAGACAGGAGTGAACTGACAGTTGCCGCTTGGCATAATCAGTGTTGCCTTTCAATTAAGACACGAGAAATTAAAAAAGACTAACTCAGTGTCTTCGTGTGTGATCCAGCCTCGTATTTTAGCATAAATTCGAAAAACTTAGCAAGAACACTAATTCTTGCACTTAGGCAGATTATAGCCCTATCGGGGAATTAAAAAGCAAACACTCAAAAATATTTTCACATAAAAACTTTATAAATTCTCTTATTGTATTAGAGCATCATTTAAAATATTTATGCATTATTTTTTCTATTTTTTTCTTTAGGGCCATTATCTTTAATATAAAAAAACACTCCTCTTCATGCAAAAAAAATTTTTCTTTATTAATTTAATTATCAAAGTTCCTTTTAACAATTAGCGCTTATTAATTTGCTAGAACAAAAAAATAAACAATTATAGAATCCTTACTAAGTTGACCTTTTTTTACCGTGTTTTCAGCCTTGAGTGACCATTTTTTTTGTTGTTGAGTTGTTTTATTTTCCTCTAATTATTAAGTATATTTTCCTCTTGACTTTTAAACAAGTTTTGTTTAGTTGCTCAGTTTCATAGAAGCGAAGTTGTGAAAGACATAAACATCATTGAAGTGAAATCTTTGTAAAGTACTCTTCAGCCTTCTTCACCGTGATTATTGTTGTTCTAAACGGTTGTCGTTATTAATAACTACATAAAGTTGTTGAAAACTCTCTATTGCTTTTAGCCTTTTTGCTGTTTAACGAGTTAAATGACACTTCATAGGATTAGTAACAGTTGATGTAATTATTTATATTTTTGCTTGTATTCTATAATATAAAAAGTTTTTAAATTTATAAGCATGTTTTTGAAATTTGATTAAAGGTTTTTCTAAATTAATAAGAGAACAAAAATACTATATCGAGTGATTTAAATAATTAAATTTTTTCTTTCTTTTTAAATTTCGTCTTAATTTTTTTTGTGTGCCGACTTGTTGAAGACTTTACTTTTATTGTTTGTAAAACACTTCAAATATATTCCCTACCAGCCACAATTTCTAGCAGTAACACCAATAAATACCATTTACTGCACATTGTAGCTGTGATTTTCATTTCTTTTCTAAAAGTGCTAACAAAACTTCAAAAAAAAAAATAAGAGGCAAGTCTCCTTGCTTTTGTTAAACAAATATGAGCAAGAAGAACTTAAGTGTTCATCTACGTTTTATTGCTGTAAATATTGTAAATAAATGTAATTGAACACACAAAAATACACGAATAACATCAAAGTATATATAGTATAGTAATATATAGTATAGTTATTTTGACTTTGTCTGATTTCTGCATGAACTTTTGCAAAGTACAGTGGGCTACATACAAAAGCTTTAAGGAACGCAATATACATACATATTTTAAAAATATGTAAAAATTTTTTATAGAGGTCCTGTTTATCTAAATGCGATCAAATGTTTCTTTCGAACATTAGTATTGGAAACAAAAGCAAATTTAATTTTTTTTGTTCTTAATATTATATTAATATAAATGTTCAATCGAATCTTTCATTCGCATTAAGACAAACAGGTCCATAAACTAGGTAAGGAATTATGCGAATGTTCGACAAATTTTTTTAATGATTCTTTATTTTTGCTTGTTCGAACAAAAATTAAAACAAAAAATTTTAGAAAATTCGAATAATTATTGTTACAATAACAACAATCATAAAAGGTCACAACTCAAAATTATCAAAATGGTTTTATTTTCATTTATGTAAACCCGTTCAGTGAACAAATATCTAACGACCGCAAACAAATTTTTATGCTTATAGAATTATTTATATTCGAATTGATAACGCCCTGTCATATTAAACTCTACGAAAATGAGGTTAATTAAATATTAGTTGGCAATAATTTTGCTTCATGTGTGTTTCATGTTAGTTCAACATGATTTGCAGAATATTCAAAGAAAATTTTTCCTTTTGAAAATTTTTTTTAAAGAGAAGTAAGTGTTCTTTAGAAAAGGGATAGTGGCAGGTAAGACAGAGGTGCTGAAGGAAGAGATAGAGGAAAGCATCATTCTCTTACAACTCTGCTTTTTGCACGTTTTTAATGATGCAGTGTTGCAGTGCCTCTGGTGTTAAATGAGGGGTATTACATTTGTTTTGAAGCTGTGCTTAGTAGCCATTCTATTGGTTATTTTACTTTGCTGATGATTCTCCTATACAACGAAGGAGAGTGCTCTGATAACTACTTATACCTTAATAACTTGAACTGCCCTATACCAAGTGATACCAAATGACACTAATTCACATTAGAAAAATTCGTTGTGTTGTTATTTAATGACTGTTGAATACTCGGCTCCAGCCCAGGACCTTCGATTTTGTAGTCAACGTGCTAAATACTTCCAAAAATTTAATACATGATATACCGAATCATATTTATCTGACATAAAGTATTTATTTAATTTGAAAACAAAATAGGTTCAAAATCGAATAAAGATTTTTGTTTTGCAAATATTTTTATTTGAGGCTTTCAAGTTCTAGTTCCATAAGAGGGAACGAAAGGCATACAGGCAATGCTTAGCCATATAAAAAAGCAAAATTTTGTAATTTTATTTAATGTTGACTTATCATTTCAGTACTTTTAAATCAAAATAAAGAATCATGTCCAATCAAAGTTATTTAGAATTGAAACATCATTAATTTGATACTGAAATAACATGAAGAACCACGTTGAATCAATGTTGTTTCAAGTTGAAGCAATGTGAATTTAATATAATGTAGTCGTCTATTTTAATAATTATTTAAATTGCGCGACTGTATATATTGGCACGGGCATCAGGAAAATTGTATGTTAAGTTGGCTCCCCCGTGCCTATTTATTAAGTTGAGAAAACTTTAAACAAGTTTTCTTTCAAACTGGGTTATTTAAGTTATGACTGTTGTTTAGTAAATGACCGATATGTATAAGTTTATTTTGTCTTAAGTCTACTTATGCTGTATTCACTTTTAGCACAGACACATCTATATTTATTAATGTTTTACATTTGTGTATGATAGTGCTTTCATACTTAAATTTAAAAACCTGGTGGGAGCTGATTTTACGTTCACACTCCAAGTTTGATAAATTCAGGTTTTCAGCAATAGGTTGTCCAATAATGTTGCTCAAAATAAAATAAATTTCCAGCAGAAATAACGTGTTTGTTGGTTATTTTTTTCTAATTTTTATAACACTTATTTGACAAACTGTACAACATCCAGTTTTGTTTGTATGGAAAGCTCAAGTGTGCTCTAAAATGGAAATTATTTTGTATCTTGTAAATGAACATCATTAAATTATAAAACTATCTATAGAAATTTAAAAAGTGCTAGAAAACCAAGTTATTACATATAAAAAATGCACAAATACATTATAAGCTAAACCTTTCTTACCGGCAAACTAATGACATTCATATCGTCTATCTTCACTTGCCAGAAGTCAATGAAAATATTTGCATTGTTTTCCGTCCAAATTATACTTTTTCTTCGCAAGTTTTTGATTATTGTTGCGTGGCTAGGGATGAAACGATACCACTAAGGTATCGATACTTTTACTTGAAACGGCATAGGTTCTGAAGTATCGATACATACTCAGTATCGAATAAAAAGCATCGATACTTACTTGTATCGGTCAAGCTTTTCACATGATTTAAAGTAGTGAAAACAAACTAAATACGAACCAAACCAAATGCTCCTAATTTGTACAGAATTCTTAACGACTAGTCAACAAAATCTTCAAATTTCGGAAGCGATTAATACAAGAAAAAACTAATTGTTTAAATTTCTCGCAGACGAGTTTTGATTGAATTTATTTATAAAAATACTCCTTCAACAAACTAATCTTACTGAATTACAAAAATGTTGAAGTTCAGTTTTGTTAAAAACATATCCAAAATAGCCAGCAAAATCGACATGTCGCCAAATCAAAAACTTAGACGCCAACCAAAGTGGAAAAATCGCCACGTTTGGGCTGGACGGGAGCAGAAGATATATTCGAGATGACATTTTAAATGTTTGTGCAAATTTCTTTTGTTACCGCAATAACGCACGCTTTTAAAACAATTTTTGCAGCTCGCAATTTTATCGTCTTTTTTATAAAATATTTGATTTGAGTGGTCCCATTTTCACGAACTTACTCTAATATATATTCTAGATATAGATTTACATTTAACACGAACAATTAAAGTTGTGTTAAACTGGCTTCATGTTCATCTTTTTTTTGTAGCCCATAAGAAATGAGATTTGACCGATACGAGTACTTTTTACCGATACCTCCTTGGTACCCGGCAGTAGAGTATCGATACCAAAAGTACTTGGTTTCTAAAAAAAGTATCGAGTATTTACTTGTATTTACTCGTATCGTTTCATCTCTATGTGTGGCATTAATTTTTAAGTTGACAATTTTTCAATCGGTATCTATTCTTATTCAGTTACATAAACACTATCAGCTGATTCTGGTTATATTAACTTGGTAGCACTGACTACATTCATAATACATTCGTAATGCATATAAATTATTGGTGCATTTATGGCAATAATATGCTGCTGCGGGTTTTTATCCTGAAGACAAATAAATTGTACTATTCAATTTGTGAAGCTCAAGAAATACTTACCAAATACTTTTCCTAAATTTTGAAAGAAAAAATGCTAAAATTTAAAATTTTTGTAAGACTTTTATTTATTTTTGTCTACATGCTCTTATCTGTGACCATGTGCCAACTTTCTGAAACCAAAGAGTATTTCTATTTCCTTTTTCTCAAATTATTAAGTGAAAAAAGCATATTATTTTGAGTGAAAGTTTTACTTCAAATTTAAATATTTACATCATCATTTAATTTGGCATTGCTTCCTGCAATAAAATAAGCCGTATGCAAATGTTTTCCTCTATTACCCTTTTATGTTTGAATATTTACATATTTCTAACTTTCATATTGACACACAGTTCTATTCCGTTTAACTCTCCATTAGGCAATTTTTACACATGATTAACTTTGTTCTTTCTGGGATTCACTTTTATATGAATGACTTCTTCTTACAACGAAATATGGAATTTTTGGCATGCAACAATTTATATCTTGCGTGCATGTATGTATGTACATATATATATACTAGTGTTGGGCATAGGAATAAATTTTTATTTAAAAATTTTATTTCATATAAAAAAAGTTTGCCAAAACTGCTTTAAGTAAGTTAAACTCAACCTCTTTTCAGTATAATTTTATTTCATTTGCTATATTTTTGGTAAATATATGTTTTTTAATCTCTAAGAGGATCAAAACGTTTGCTGCCCACATTAAACCATATTTTTGAAGAACAAAGTATCAACTTTTTCCCTGTAAGAAGATTAGTCACAAAATCCTTAGATATTTCTTTTATAACACAACAATCTTTATATTGATGAAGTTTGTAAAGTTTGCGTGTTTTAACAAGGACACTGTGGTAAGGGAAAAAGTTCGATAAACTCTACTAAAAAGGACATTGGCGCATGTGACTTGATTTAAACTTAAATGAAAGAGAATCTTAAAAATAATTGTAACTAAATGAAAACTTATTCGTATCAATCATTGTTAAGAGGATTGGACAGAAAGATTAATCTTCCTTCCCTGGTATATTTGATATATTATACAAGGAAGTATTGAAAATATCATTATGCTACAAATTATTTTATTTTTAAATACAATTACAAAATCAAGTCAAAAGTTTATGTCCTGACAATGATACATGTCGTTGGTTTTAATCATGTATTGTAAATTAAAATGACTTTCGAAAGGACATTTCCTTTATTAATGAAAATTAAATTATACGTTTATTGTGGCAAATAAAAAAACGAAATAGCGTCCAATAAAACTAGAGAAATTTTAATTGGGGTTTTATTCGTTTTTTGGGCTTTATTTAATCTGGAATTTAGTTTCATTGGGCTTTATTTCATTTTCATTCGGTGTTTTTTCATAAATTTTTTCTTGGGCCTTATTTATTTTGTTTGGGTTGTATTTCACATGAGGACTTTTTTTCCCTTTTAGGTGTTATTTCCTTGGGCCTTATTTTGTAGCGTCCAAAAATTTATTTTCTGTTTATAATTTGATTAGGCTAAAGTTCATCTCACTCTGTGTAAGCCAAATTATATTTGATAATTTTTAAGTAACACATAGCAGTAAGGACAACTATAAATTATTATGACCACCACAAGCAAAACGTAACAACGTTTTCGAAGGTCCCCACACCTACAGCATTGTACTTGATCTACTGTGCGTGGTGTCAACTGGTTAAAAATTCAGATTTACGTACATAGTTTTCAATTCAAATGGAATACGTGAATTCTTTTGATTCATCGCACTCCAATTTGTTGAAGGGTTTTTATGTAATGAAAGCTCCAAGTTAGCTTCCTCAATTTATTACAGTCTTGCCGTTGTAATTTTTGTTATTTAATAATCATGAACATACCCGCAAATTTGCTTATCGCTTTATTTTGTTTTTTTTTTTGTTTTTAAAAGCTGGTACTTTATAAATGATGGTCTCACTATTGAAAGATGCCTCCCAGAGTGTTTTTTTCTGTTTTGGTTTATATTTGGTTGATCCGCATCACTTAAAATATCTCCCGTAAGAGGGTTAATTATAATCACGAGTTGAAATGATTGCAACCTATATCTACTTTGCAAGTTACTGAGTATTTCATTAGTAGACAGAGAAACACAGAGAAGGAAGCCAATACTGATTTGTAGGCGGCGGTTGCTTACCAAAAATATCTACGGTGGGGGCCAAAAGTCGACTAATGCTGAGAAAACCTCAGTGATGGCTGATATAAACAAAATCTCTTAGCTGCCATTAAAGCAGCGAAGCCGTTGATTTAAAAAATTAGTATTAAAAAAAAAAGCTGATAAGTCGAAACTGAAACTAGCCGCAGAGGTCGGCGACAGCTACATCTTGCCAAACAATTTTCGGTGGCCTGCCAGCAGATCGAATTTGTTCTCTTAAAATACATTAGTGAATTCTTAAGTTTTAAAGTATTAATGCTATCGTGGTATAAGGTACTCACACAAATTCTGGACTCATTATTCTTCATTGTCTCCTAACTTATTTCCAATGAAAACAAAAAAGGAAAACTTTCTGCTTGATATTATTGGTGAAATTTCTGTTTCATATCTATGAGATAAAATTGACATATGTATATATGTTTGTAGGTAATCAAATGCTAGCTAACTTGTTCAATTGTTATACAGAATCTTCCAAAATTTATTAATAACATCTAATGACAATACTATTTAAGGGCCACTCAAACTATTATACTTTGCATTTATACATGTCAAAAATTAAAATAATACGTGTAAGTGCGATATTGTGAATGCGAAATGTCATAATAAAAATTTGACATCCCATAATACATAGCCAGGGAAACCAGAAATAGGCTCCAAAAAAAGTGTTTTATGCGCATTCAATATGCACTAAAAACTTCGAAATATGCACTAAAAACTCAAAAAATATGCTCTTAAAAATAACATAAATTGGATTATTTGGAAATGAAAAACTAATTTTAATTCAGCAATTCAACAAAATTTACAAAACAAGACAAAAATAAAATAAACAGAAAAAGGAAACAATAAAAAAATTAACTAAGAGCGAAAATTTAACTTTACTTCAAAAGCGATCATGAACTGTATTTTGAAGAATAAGATAAGGTTTTTTATAATTGTTATTGCAATAAACAAAAACTCTTCACTTAGCTTTTTAAATAAAAATCGCAGCCGGTCACATTTAAATTAACTTTTATACGTTGAAAATTTTCTTTTTCAACTTCAACTGATGTAATCGGAACAGCGTGCGTCACAATTACCAAACCAAGTTTTTATTGAAATTAGCGTCCAGTGAGGATGTTAAAACACATGTTACACCTGTTCAAGTTGAAATTTGAAATATGCAAATCAATAGTATTTGTTCTAGCATTAAAATTTAGCAGAAAAAATTGGATATTTACTGCCTTATTCATAAAAAATATTTCAGGTTTATTAAGCACTTATTTGACATGTTTCTATGGGAAATTTGTCAAATAAACCTGTAATAAACCTAAAATATTTTTTATGAATTAGACTGTTAAGATTTAATTTTTTTTAATTTTGTTGTTTCGTTTTCTTTCACAAGACTGCTTACCAGTAAGTGAAAATTAAAAAAAAAAAATCATTTCTTTTGTTCTAAGTTTGGTTGTCAGAACACATACTAATAATTAGTACATTCTAAATTGCAACTTAAACACGTGTAGCATGTGATTTAACATCAGAACTCACAAGAAAACGCGTGAAATCGATTCCGAAGCCAGAACATGCACAAAAAATATTGCTTCCCCATACTACTGTTTCTTTCACTACAAAATAAAATTTTACAGAAAAAGTAGAAAATTTTACCAAAAAAATTTTTTTAAATATTAAAATAAAATTTTTTTTAAAAGTACCAAAATATGCCCTAAAATCGTCAAATATGCTCAAAATATGCGCGTTAGACTGAAGTATGCAAAAACATGCTTTGAAGGGTAAAATATGCAAAAATATGCACTAACAAATCGATGCCAGAATTCATTAAAAGTTCTGAAACGGATAAATATCTTAATTCCGGATTGATATATCAGACAAGAAAAAACATGCAATTGCATATTTGTGGTTTCCCTGTACATAACACTTGACCATTTTTTGAAATTTTTCTAAACGATAATTTTTTCATCTGATCAGAGTTACATTAATACGAAATCCAAATTAACAAGTCGTCTGTTTCGACGCCGTTGCCGTGTCATCATTTATGATATACGTATGTCCTCGTCTTAAACCACATATGTAATAATATTGAATATGCTTATTCTATTGAATAATTTTTCGTGTTATATAATAATCGTATTTTCTTTTTCTTTATCTTTATCAACTACTTAACCGCCGTCTGTTTTCAAAGACCGGCACAACCACAGCGTACATTAAACTGCTGTTTTGTAAATAGCTGTTTGCTTTATACTTGTGTTTTTAATTTAATATGAGGTGTGAATGTTTGAACTAGGGATGTAACGATACGCCGTTTTGCCGATCCGATACCGATACCGATACTCAAAAAGAAATATTGCCGATACTGATTCCGATACGCATATTGAAACTGAACTTAAGTTAAAATTAACAAAACCTTTTATTATACAAAATTATAGTGCTAGAGATTATTAATATTTAAAATTGATAGTTGAATTCATTCTGAAATTAACAAGAAACCAATTATTTTTTTAAATACTAAATACATGGTAAATCATGTTGCATTGAGAGAACATTTCACTACAATGGTGCAAAGCAAAATAAAAGAAACGATTAATTATTCTGTTTAGACTTTATGTTCTGCTTTTAATATGTTATTTCTTTTATTTTTTATGCAAAAATATCGTTGAATTGTTTGTTCAAAACAGTTCTAAAAATTTTAAGAAGTATCGCCGTATCGGCAATAAAATATCGCCGATATCGATACATCGGCAAATGAGAAATATCGCCGATATATCGGAATCGGTATCGGTATCGGTATTCGTTACATCCCTAGTTTGAACATAAAATGTCACTTTACGTTAGATTTTTTTGGCAGTCGAAACAAATGTCTTTAGATTTCTTTTTCGTAAAGTGTGATGAAAGTCTTTATACATGTATAATAGTCTGAGTGGCTCTTTAATAAGTTTTGTGATTTTATCATGCTTCAGTTCTTATTACTAAGTACTAAGTCTTAGTTTTGTATACGAGATACAAACTCCATTCTGTGGTGATCGGCAGTTGTCATGGCATAAGTTCCTAGGCAATTTTTTTCACCGTGTACCCATAAGTGTGAGTACATTCTTAATACACATATACAAATGTATTTGTGAATTGAAGAAAACATAAAAACTGCTGCATTCAATATTGAAGAAGTTTATGAAAAACCGATTCGGCACCGATAAACTCTGTAAAGAATCATCATAGAAACAAATCGTATTTCGTAACTAAACTAACGCTGAATATCAGGCTGATTTTTAGCCAAAGATTGTCTTATTTTATATCAGTACAAAGGCAAAAATTTAAAGTGACTGGCTTCTGGCACAGCGAAATTATTAGACCTTATTTCGAAATAGCCAAGGATACAGCGTTGCCGTCGATAGTGCTCGGTGCAGAATAATTAAATCTGAGCTGCAGCTTCACCAATGTGACACGACAATGAGCAAACGATGCAAAGCCTTAAATGAAAAAAATTAAATTTTTGTGAATGGACATACAGTCTTAAAAATTACATCATCATCACCATCAAATTTGCCGCAACTATTATGCAACTTAATGCCACGAGGGTATTTCCGCTTTATCTATGTCAGTTCATGAAAAAAAGTGATAGATTCAAAAAAATTATTCCTTTTTTTCTAATAAACTGTGTCGTTGAATTCAATGTATGCCGATCATTGACTTGTTGAATTGAAAGTGCCAGTTCAGTAAAAAAATCAAATTGCTGGTTTCTTAAATCAAAGAACTCGTTAATTGGATAAAGTTAAAATGAACGTACCTTACCTAAAATCATTTGACATGAAAATTGACACAGGTACTTTTAAGAATACGCAGACTTAAAAATTCATAATGGGCGGGTCTTTTAGCTCTTCTGAAGTTTACATATTCGATAGTTTGACATGGTAGGGACGATATTATACATTCAGTCAAGAAACTAGTTCATTGTTTAAATCAAAGAATAAAACCAAAAAATGATTTCAACTTACAGTTCATATTTTCATAATTTCCTTTTTAGAATTTCAATGAATATTCATTTTAAAACAACGTATGATATACATACAAATGTATGTTGAATAAAGGAATTTTTAGAAAAAATTTCAATGAATTTAAATAAATGAATATGAGTTCGTTGTAAAAATGTTTTTTCAGTGTAAGCGAGATAGTATAACTCCAAAAACCTGCTGACAATCTTGCAAAAATAACTAAACATATTCAGATTTTAGCGTAGTCTAAAATAATAATTTTTTGAAATTAGTTATCTTCCTAAATCGCAATTTCAATATAATTGCAATTTCAAATATGTAAATAAGCATAATAATTTAACTTCTGGTATTTTATTGAATTTCCTTTAATTCGCTTGAAAAAGACACACAAGCAAAAAATTATCTTTTAGTTGAAAAAAAAAAATTCAATTTCGCTAATGGTGGCCGCATGTTTATCTGGTTTAACAGTTTTTTTTATACAAAGCATTTTTGGCTGCTATATTACTGTCCTATACCTCTTTTATTTTGATTTTCAATCCAAATATTTTATTAGTTTGTTTTTACCGCATTGCTAATACAAATAAACACAATTATGAAATGTTGCCAACGAAAAGTTTTGCCAGGAATTTGTGAAAATATTCTCCTACTTTAATAAAGACGCAAAGGATAAAAAGTAAAACCTATTGAAATTTAAATGAAGATGTTTTTTTTTTTTAAATAAAATATTTGTCAGCTTATTTGATTTAAAAAGTCAAGCAAAAATTTAAAACTATCCTTACAACGCGTTGTGAGGATAGTTGCACCGTTGCAACGGCGTGTGGTTGGAAAAATTATTTAAGGACGATTTATAGATTTCTATTTCTATGTCATACATTCATACATTTCATTACACATGAGTATAAAATAAGTACCTTCAGACGGGAATGTAAAATGCGTTAATGTGTTCCACAAAAATTTTCCCATTAAAACCACAGGATCATTCATTCTGCTCTATAATTATTTCAATCATTTTTGTATAAGTTGAATTTGATAGATAAAAAATTGGATATTTTTACGAATTCCGCTGACTTTGAGTTTTTCTGCTGAAGTATAAATGGTGCATATTCATAGTCAAAGCAAAGTATACTTTAAAAATTTAAAACCAATGGGGCAAAGTCATAGTAAAAAAAATTTATACTTTAAGAGTTTAGAACCAGTATTTTGTATGGGAATACTGGTTTTAATTTCTTAAAGTTAACTCAATTTTGACTATGACTATGCGCCAATATTGCCAAACAAAATACTGGTTTTAAACTATTAAAGTATATTTTTTTCACTATGGGTATGTCCTATGCTTAATACTGAGAAAAAAAACAAAAAAAATTTCTAATGCTCATAAGTTTTAAAATCCAAACACAAGTAACTGAAAAGAAAAGAGGTTGGAAAATAAAAAAAGAACTTTAGTTAGAATTAATTAGACTTAAACAGAATTAAATTACGCTTTTCTAAAATAAAAAAAAAATCACTCAACAATTATTCAATATTTATTATTCGTTCACTGGCTACTTAAAAGTTCTTTTTTCAATTCTTAATCTCTGATAATTAATTTTGTTCATTAAATTTTTTCTTGCATGTAAATAAATTTGTTATTTTCATTTGCCTGTACCTCTTGAATATAAATGTCTGTTACTATGTTGAAAAATGTGTTTAATTATCATAGTAATTAGTATGGATTAAAACAGCTGCCAATACCAACCGCAGAATCAAGGAAGTGGAAATAAAAAATGTGCAATTGAAATCCAATACGTTTTATTAATATGAACAAAAAGTAGAACGATTACAACCTGTAATCGTAAAACAAGTAAGTGCAATACTTACTTTCGTGCATAGAAACCGCACGCACATTCAAAGAGTGTTTGATTATGAGCAAAAACTGTGTACATTTATATCTATAAAAAAAATAAATAAATAAAATTATTTAAAATATTATTTTATATTTAGCAGACAAACACGATGGCATACAAATTAAATCAATTGGTAATATGCAAAATACAAATTTCTTCAGCAAAAAAATTAGCACGCATTGAATAAAATTAAATCATGTATACTGAATTTAATGAGGGTAATCTTTCTAAAAGGTTATAGCTAAAATTTATCGAAACATCTTTATTTTCTAGGGTTTAGAATGCGGTAGGTGCTGGTGCAAAGTCACTGATTACGACTTAAAAATTATTGTTAAACATAAAATGCACAGGCTTAGGACAATACAAATTTACATTTTCGCGCAACTGCGTGCCACTTCGTTTATAAATTATTCCAACTTTTCCTTTTTCTTGCCTTACAATATATTAAACATTTTGTTTAAAATTTTGTAAAACTCTGCAATAATAGAACGGTGTTCATTTTGTAACTTTTTAAATGGAACTGAAAAAAATAATAAAAATTGTAAGGCTACCCAGCAAAAAAAAAAAAACATTTCAAATCATGTGGTTAGTCATGTATTGAAGTGATGACGCATTGTTTCGATTTAGGTGAAACATGCATGATTTTTACATTAGCTTATCATTGGAGATAATGTGTTTGTGTGAGAATTTAAATACTTTGATATCCATTCAAATTAATGAATTTAAACCCATGCAAGTTCCGTGATTTGATGATGTTTTTTCACGTAAATACAAAACAAATAAATAAATAAAAATGTTTGTCGCAGGATACGAACCAAGCTTTTCTTACTCTCAAGGCACACTCTCTACCAATCTCTACAGAAAAACTCATCGATATATTATACTTTAATATATGAACGTAAATATTGAAGCTATGACAAATCAAAAAAGGTGACCTCTACGGACTGCAACAAAGAATTTATCAAATTATTTTTTAAATAGTTGTGCTGTAATTATCTAAATACTTTCTTAGCAAAAGTTTTATGATTTTTCGCGACCTATAAATTTCTAACATTAGAGTGTTACAGTAGGGTGGTAGGAAATGAGATTTGGAGGGTGTAAGTATTAGAACGGTACACTTGAGGTCACTGGATCTAAGAGCAAAAATATTGGCCTTCTTGAGACAAAAAATTCGCTATACCAGACCTTAAGACCGGACTGTAAATATGGAAAATGGAACAAAAAACTAAAAACGCAACCCCTACGTTCGGCATTTTTTTAAATGCCCTTGGAACAATACTTTATATTCGCTGGTGTACGGAGAACTTTTTTTTGTTGCCTGTTGGGCGAGACGCTCTAATGTACATATGTATATTGACACTTGAAATTTGTAAAATTAGTGTATTTTTATATAGACTACAACAATTAAAACTAAAATTTAAAAAAAAATTTAAATTAAAGGGTGGTCCAGCAGTTAATGCAATTTTGACTATGTAAATTTTGACAACTTGGAAACCGTAAAAGGTAAACTCTTGAAATTGTCAAAACCGGTGAAACTAAAAAATTTGAAAATTATAAAATCACCAACCCAACAAAATCGCCAAAAACTGAAAAAATCGCCAAAACGGAAGAAACCGCCAAAATTAAAAAAAAAATTCTAACAATAAAATAAGTCGCAAAATTCTAAAAAATCGTCCAAGTGAAAAAATCGCCAAAATGAAAAAACGCTAAAAACCGAAAAAATCGCCAAAATTAAAAAAAAATTTCTAACACTAAAATAAGTCGCAAAATTCGAGAAAACCGCAAAAATGAAAAAATTGCCAAAAAAATCGCCAAATTGGAGAAACGCCAAAAACCGAAAAAAAATCGCAAAAATTAAACAAAAGTGTCAAAATTAAAAAATCGTATAAATGAAAAGAAGTCGCCAAAATGAAAAACCGCCAAAAACCGAAAATCGCAAAATTAAAATCTAATCGCCAAAACGAAAAAAATCGCCAAAAAGGAGAAAAAAGTGTCAAAACTAAAAAAATTGCCAAAATTAGAAAAAACTCCAAAACCGAAAAAATCGCCAAAATAAAAAAATCGTCAAAATAAAGAAAATCACCACAATTAAAAAAAGTCAAAAACCAAAAAAAAATGCCTTAAGGAACCCTTCGTGCACGGATCAAAGTCGCACTTCACTGAATTTATTTTATAAATATTTTGTATAGGACAGTAAAAAATAAATAAAAATATTAGGACATTTTTGTTTGAAAATACTTTTTAGTCTGTCTGCCAGTTTATAGAAAAAATTAACCTCTGTCAATTCACATTGATAAAAAAAAATTACTCAAATTTGTTTTTGTTAACGATATAAATAGTCAGACAAGATTTTTTTTAACTTATCTTCTAAAAGCTGGCAGTTTGTTATTAAATGTTCTAATGTGTCATTTACATTATCTCGAAATCTAGTACTTAAGAGGTTTCAAGCTAAATCTAGCTAGTTTTTACTAGATTCCCCAAACAAACCGCAATCTAGTTAGCCAGTAGATTTGTGGGAAATCTTAATCTAATATTTTTATTAATTTTTTACTACCCTGTAAAAAGTTAGTGATTTAGCTAAGCTCTATAAAAGTTTCTATGGAAGGTGTGTAACTGAGCTAAATTTGCACTTTTTAAATTACAGTTGGAGACTGAAATTTAGCCAAAGGATTTTGTTTTAGAATCGAAATCTTGAAAAATGTCAAAAAGCTGGGTGTAATTGTTATATATTTTGATAACGATTTTAAATTAAACAACTAGATGTGAATACAATATTATACTTATGGAATTTTGAGCAAAATCCAGGGGTCTACTCTGTAATTCGATTCGAAAGAAAATGCTTTCGTATTTACATGTTATAAACATACAAATTCGAACTTCGAGGCCCTCTCTTCTTTTTTTAATAACCCTTTAAAATAGTTTTAGTATTTTACTTACATACCAAGCTAAACAATTTGTTTTATTCAATAATCTTCGATTTTACAAAATTGTTAAGTGTCTCCATTTGAAAATTTAAACATCCCATTGCAAAAGGTATATATCGCGATATTATGTAAACGTTTGTTACTAAAGAATTTTTCGAATTTATTCAGCACAATGAAATTTGTTCGGGGAAATGAAACGGAACATGTTCTTTAATTAATTTTATAGTTAGCGATAAAATTTCCATCTCCATTTTCTAAAAATAATTTATTAATATGCGACTCTGACTTGCGCACGGAAGGGTTCCGTAATGACACTAGATATGTAATACTATATGAACTTTAGTCTACATAAAATATAATTTTTGAATTTTTTCGTTTTTAGTGTTGCCGTCTTTTGTTTTTTTTCAATTGGGTGCTTATTTGCTTTGGTGCTTTTTTTAGTTTTGGTGCTTTTTTTCTCGATTTATCGATTTTTTTAATTTTTTGGCGTTTATTTTTTTTGGCGATTTTTTGACATTTTGGTGATATTTATCATTTTAGCAATTTTTTTCATTTTGGTGATTTATTTTAGTGCTAGATTTTTTTTTCCAATTTGGTGCTTTTTCCGTTTTTGTGATTTTTTTCGGGTTTTGGCATTTTTTTAGTTTTGGTGTTTTTTCTCGGTTTAGCGATTTTTTAACGTTTTTGGCGTTTATTTTTATTTTTGTTGTGGTGATTTTTTGTTCAGTGCTAGATTTCCAATTTGGTGCTTTTTTTCGATTTTGTGATTTTTTTCGGGTTTTGGTTTCTCTTAATTTGGTGCTTTTTTTAATTTGGTATTTTTTTTATCGTTTTAGCGTTTTTTTATGTTTTTAGCGCTTTTTTATTTTGGCGATTTTTTTTCGTTTTTGTGCTTTTTATATTTTAACGACTTTTTTCGTTTTGGAGATTTTTTTAGGTTTTTTTTAATATAATGCTTTTTTCAGTTTTGATGCTTTTTTCTCGTTTTTAGCGACTTTTTAAGGTTTTGGGAGTTTTTTATTTTGGCGATTTTTTTTCATTTTGGAGATTTTTTTCCTTTTACCGATTTTTTTAATTTTTGCAATTTCTTTTAGTGCTAATTTTTTTTTAAATTGGTCCTTTTTTCGTTTTGGCGATTTTTTTTTACGATTTTTGTTTGTTTTGGCGATTTTATAAGTTTCGAATTTGTTTGTTTTGCCGTTTTTGAAAATTTCAAGATTGCAACTTACGGTTTCCAAGATACAGCAAGCTGTCAAAATTATATAAACTGATAGAACACCCTTTAGTTTTAATCTTTATAAAACATGAAGTATGTTTAATTATAAGAAAAAAAGTTAAAGCTTTCCAACCCTAGAAACGTCTTTATAATTTGTTTAATTATTATTAATTTTTTTTAAATTCGAAATACCAATTTTATTCATACTGAAGTATAAAATAAGTTAATTTAATAAAACTAGTTATAAGAACTAGTTTTCGGTAGTTATTTTGTGTGGGAAAATTGAGTTTGAGTTTTCCAGTTCTGAAACCGTCTGCTCGATTATGCTGATTTTCAATACAAATCTTATTCTCTGTCTCTGGCTATTCTAGGAGCTCCGGAAAACCAATTTCACGTACAGACAGACGGACAGACGAACATCGCTTGTTCATCTTCCCTATGCATAAGGATCCAGAATATATATACTTTATGTATCGTTTATTAATATTGTAGAAATTCCACACGGAATGACAAATGATACAACTCAAGTATTTGTTTTTGATTCATAAATAATTTGAGTTATTTTCGAAACAATGCTCGAAAAGCTTAGCTATGCTAAGTTTTTTGAAACCATAGTAGCCATCCTGAAATCTTATGTTTTAGGAACATGGCAACAATATTTTTTGACAAATGTGATAGATTGGAGTCTGGATTAGTGAAGCAAAATTAACACAATATTCGAAATAAAAACAAAAACACAATTGAAAAAAGCTGGGGGGTTATTATGTATTTCTATTCGAATCGAAAAGAATTAAGAATTAATTAAGAATATAATATGAAGATATAATAAATAACATATCATTTGGTATAAAATTTAATTAAAAAAAAAAATAAGTACCAGAAGTAAAGACAAAAAAATTTGGGAAATTTACTAAATTTGAGATCAAGGACGAAAAAAAAATTTTGCAAAGCTCCAAATTTTATGGGAAATATTTACTTAATTTACTTAATACTATAAACTAGTTCATTAATGAACTAGAAATTTAGTAAATATTTTATTGGTTTCAAGTAAATAACAGCTTTGGCGCCACACGACAACTTTTTTATTCAAATTTAGAAAATTTTTAGTTAATTTTGTTTTGAGTGTAGAGTGCGTATGAGCAATCAACAAATCGCAATGAATGGTATCATAGCAATGACATTTGTTATTGTTGTCGAATAAATGCATGGCAAAAGCAACGAATTTATGAATTGTTAGCAAATGCGAATGGTCTCATTCGGTTCTCTGTTTTGTACCTGCATATAAATTAGAAAATCGCTCTTTCAACTCTGCTTTAATTTATGTAGAAAAAACATGTGTTTCATACTGATAATTAGAGATATTAACTAAGCTTTCCAACATTACTCACAATTTCAGTAATTCATTTTCTTTATTAGAATCTTATATGTATGTGTGTGGCATTTATGGTTTGTATAATTTACCAATAAATTAGTTTTGTATTATTAGAAATCAATAAAACACATGTGTGTAAGAAATTTTGTTAGAATTTTTTATTCTTATTGATGACACTAATATTTTGTGTTGAATCCACTACAAATAATTTATAATAAATTTTATGGTGAATGGAATATATTTTCAGTTAGAAAAAAAGACTCGCAAAATAATACATAAGGTTTCTCTCAGAAAAGAAAGATGAATATCCTATGGAATGTTTATGTGTGCTTATTTTATATAAGTGTGTGTTAATAATACGAGTATACAAATATAATAATAAACAAACTGTTTAATTTCCTTTATTAATACAGGGTCTTTCATAAAGCGCTTTCTATAATTAAATTTAAGTTAAAAAGAGTGTGTGTGAAGGACGTATTGATGCCATTATGTGTGGAATATAAAGTCGTCTAAATGTACGCCACGGCTTCTCTGGGTGGATCGGATCTGAAATGTGCAATTTCTCATGACTCTAGCGCATAAATCTTGCTGAATTTGACCGATGGCGTGAGTTATGTTGGCTTTTTGAGGACCATTGTGGCCAGTGAAGAAGACTTTTCCAAGAAGTCGTGAAAATTTAGAATTTGCGATGCAACAAAAAGGGCAAATTTAGATCATCTCCAATGATTTTACATAGGATTTTTAAGTGCAAGAAGCTCTTTTTTACGATTTCTAATCACATAATTGGAAGGAATGCACAGTGCGGCCAAAAGTCGAAAAATGTAGAAAATTATCCAGAAATTGGTATTTTGGGGGTTTTTAGTGTCGCTGACTACGAATCTGTTATCAGAGCTAGCAAATTCAAAATGGCCGACCTAATACGGCGTCATGTTATTCGAAAAAACTTATAAAAAATTCAATGAATTTGCTAATTGATGAAGAGGTTTTGTGTTGTTAATATTAGGGTATAAAATTGAAAGTTTTTTAAAAATTAATAAATAAAAAATAGAGGAATGCAATATGGCGATGTAAAAACATAAAAAAACTAAATCATGAAATATTATTATAATTTTATTGAAATTATAATGAGCAAGTAAATTAACAAAAAGTTATATTGAAATAATATTAAATGAAAAAGTTTTCGTTCACAATAGCCTATACTTGTATATGTCTGAGAGGCTGAAAGACTGTAAAAATATTTTCTCAAAGCCACCAAATTAATATTAAAAGTACATTTTAAAAGCCAAAGTTCAAAAATAACTAACTCAGATTTAAAACGTTTTAATTATATGAAATCTCGCGAATTTTAAATTGTATCACCATTTCCCGTATTTACCCTTTTGGTATCTTTTGGGCCCTTCGAAAAAACTTAGATCTTTTGCCTCTTCTATTGAGAGGAACGAAGCAATAATATATTACACGTAGGTATGTATGTGTGTATTAGTGATGCCAATCGGGATCGATTTTTGGAAAGCCTGGGATTCGGGATTTTCTAAATCCCGATCCCGAGAATCTCGGGATTTTCTGGGTCTTGGGTTTTTTTGGGTTCCCGGGATTTTTTTAGAGATTTCGGGATCCCGGGATTTTTTACAGATTTCGGGATTTTCTAGATTTCGGGATCTATTTTTTTTTTGTAAAATAAATATTTTTTTTAATAAATATTACTTTAATAAAAAAATGTGTGCATTTTAAAACTTTAAGTTGATTAATCAAATTTAATATTAGAGAAATTACACTGAAACCCATAACTACATAAATATGAAAATTTGTTTTTGTTTTCAATATATGTAAATTTTTTCTATAATCTTAACAAAAACGAACATACATATGTACATATCTATGGACTTTTTGAAAAACGAAACGTATTATTCGGTAAATATTTCATACGTTTACGTTAACCCGACAACAAAAAGTTTGCACTTGCCTAGTATTGTATTCTACTTCAATTTTAAAGAGCTCAATTTTACTCAATTGTTACCGAAAAGTAGATAAGTGCTAATTTTTTATAGCGTTGAGTAGTCGACATACAATTATAATTCAATTGAGCAAGAAACTTCTCCCTTTTCCAAATAGATTTTTTTGCTTTCTCCAATTATTTGCTACTGTTTGAAATTATTCTCAGGGGAAAATTTCTCGTGAAATTTTATTAATAATTGCCCTCATAAAACAGAATAAGACGGAATAAGTTTGTGAAACTTGTGAATTTTCCAAATGTTATTTCCCTTGCAAAGCCCATATGCTTCTTTTTGTTTTCAAAATAATTCTTAGTTGTATATTGTAGCCCCTTTGATGAAAATAACAATGAAAAAGTAGTTAATTTATTTTGCTCTTGTTGTTAATTAATAAGAAATATGTCACGAATAGTCATTAAATTGTTAAAACTGCAGGTAAAAAATTTTATGGGACTTTTATATTTTATAAAAAAAATACCATAAAATCAACGAAAATTTCAATTTATAAATGGTTTTTATATTAAAATTGCTAAGAAATCCCGAAATTGAAATCCCGGGCTTGAATTTTACAAATCCCGGGAATCGAGATTTGCCAAATCCCGAAAATCCCCGGATTTCGGGATTTCCCGTTTGGCATCCCTAGTATGTATGTTATGGCTTAACATTAATAAAAAAAGTTCAGTTCAGTTTTTCAGTTTTTACCCCTCTTTTAACCTCTAAAAGTACACATATCTATAAGGTACCAAGCACTTTTAGGCTTTTTTAGCAGCACTCGTGTGCTTGTGGAATTAAAAGTCAATCTATCGTAGTTTCCGAGATAACTGGTGGCCCAAATGAGATCTAGTGATGTTAAACACGTTTAGCTCTTGTAATAACGGTTTTTTAAATGATTTATTTTTATATGTTAAATTTAACGTGACTATGTGTGAAATATGACATCAGACAAATGACCACCATTTTGCTCGATACAGACATTGGCTCTTTTTAGCGCATTTTGCATTACACGGCGTAATGTTTCTGGTTGCAGGCATCGTATTTCGTCTCGAATATTTTGCTTGAGCTGTCCAAGTTTCTGTGGTTTGTTAACATACACTTTGTCTTTTAAATATCCCCATATCATCCATCATCAAAAGATTATTTAATAAATCATTTTGTGTGGCTAATTGTGTAAAGCGAATAACCTATTGTAGTCGTTGTTGGTGGTCTTGCGCTAGAGGCTGTTGCACAATTTTAACTTTGTATGGATACATTTTAAGATCCATCTTTAAAATTCTCTGTAATGTTGTTCTTTGTATAACCAATTGGCTGGAACGGCGACGAGTTGAGACATATAGAGATCATTTGCAACACTCTGATGTACAGCTTCCACGTTGTCTACAGTACGAATATTTCAATGAGCACCTCTTCCTGGACGGTCGGCAACTGAACCCAGTTCCTCAAAACGGTGAACTGAACTTGTAATCATTGAAGATGTGGGCGCTGATCTTACGTTAAAACAACGGCGATAATTTCGGTGCACCAGAAAAATTTATCGTTGAGAAGAATAATAAAAATCGATAATTTTAATGCATTGTTATGGACTGTACGTATTCATTTTAAATTTCCAGGAGTTCAGTTATAATCTGCAAAAAGAAAAAATAAATTACATATGTCAAAAAATAAAAAAGTTATTTGTGTGTTTTTTGTGTTTCGCATCAGCTGATCTTATTTGGGCCACCCTGTATAAGATAGCGATTTTAAAATTTTTTAATTCCTTAACATTCGAATTTCAAAAAATATCTTCTTATAGCCCATTTATTTGCATAGTCTCGAAATCTAGTACTTAAGAGATTTTTTTTACTAGATTTCCCATACAAAACTGCTTAAAAAGGTGTGTGAATTTACAACTTTGTAGTTGTTTGGTGGTAGTTTTGGAAATTTTCAGGTAATGGGTTTTGTTTTGGATAAAAAAATTTTGATAAATTCCAAAAAATGTTGGTGTAAACGGTGTAGATTTTCATAAAGATTTTAATTAAAAGTTGCTAGATTTTGAGCAAGTCTAAATGCCATATTAGTGAATCCATACATCGGAAGAGAAACCTACACACAAAATTTGAGCTCAGCAGCCATAGTGGTTAAGGGTGTGCGATGATACTTCCGTCAGAAACGTTACTCTTTTATAGCTGAATTTTGTTTTATTTGCTGTATAATAATATTAATTACTACCTTCAATAGCTTAAGGATCAGAATATAGCAATCACGTCCACATTGTTTGAAAAAATAAAAATAAGAAATAGTCCTTATATGTCTTGTTCTAAAAATTTACTATTTCTAAATTTACTGGCTAGATTTTCATTTTACTTAATGCTCTTAAATTCTTTACATAGTTGAGCAAGGTGAAATGATTCAAATCGTGTCCTATTTTTCATGCTAAAGGTCTTCAACATTGTACATGCAAATTATTTGAGGTTTCATTAATCAATTAGTTTCAGATAAGCAGGTGATTGGCCAACTGTATCACAGACTGACTGAGTAAGTAACACATTTATATAGCGAGCCGCTTATTATAAGAACAGACGCCCGCTCGCAGCCACTCCAACTGAGAGAACAGATGCTGCAATCGCCTCTCACGACTCGCCGATGCTTGAAGGTTATCAAGAACATCGCCCAGGTGCCACCACGAGGAGGTTCGTGAGTCGACCTGAAGTACAATTAATAAGGATCACTCTGGGTCCACCAAATCGGACCGATGAGAAATTTTGCCTTATCTATGTACGCCCTGACCCCTATACCCCCTGAGGCCCTATGTTCCATGTAGGAACGATGGGAACCTATATATAAATATATATACATATATATTGCACTTACTTTTAGCTGCAGAATTAATTTTATTGTGTTTGATTTGGTTGCTTTCACACGTGTTTAACGCAAGTGTCTATTATATGATTTTTCCTACAGTAGGATGCTATTCGTATGAAGGCCTCATTCAAACTGAAATGAGAAAGGGAATTTGAGACAAGGGATCTTTGAAAATATTTCATCACCTAAAACATTCCTTTAGCCAACCCAATGACAAAAAACCCCTAACTAAAAACTTGTTTTTCAGACTTTTAGCCGCATAAAAGGGTTTTTTGCGGCACTGTGCTTTGTTGAGAGAAATGTACTTACTATAATGATATTTTTCTTTGGGAAAAAGTGTAAAATTTGTTTCCGTTTTTGCGAATTTTAGCGCAGAATAGTTGATAAATTTCTTTAACAAAAATTCGATATTTTGAAAAGCATCGTAATAAGTTCACTTGAGTCCAAATAGCAGGTCCTTTATATTACCTGAAAGTAGACAGGTAGTGACAGGTAGATAGATATATGGAATTTTAATTAATTTTTAATTTCTACAACTCTGTTATTGTAAATTTTTTTAATTTGTATATCATCGTTGCAGCGCCTCTGGTGTTAAGTAGCCGCATTAATGTAAGCTTTGTAACCATATTATTAGTTGTTTTACTTCGCCGATTAGACGCTGCCAATATTGACGAACTAACTTCTTTAGCCAACAGCACGACTTCCAATTTTTTTTTGCTGGAAATTTGTTAAAAATTTTTACTTTTCCGTATTAACGAAATTTTGAATGTAAAACAAAAACTCTTCTACTACCTTATAAAGTTTTTTCGTTTTTCCTGTAACATTGAAAATTATAAATGCATCGTTATTATATCTAAGCCAATGATATATCCATACATTTCTATTATTTAAACCTGCCAATTGTGCATTTCGAGTAATATTATAAAGGTTTTGGTTTTCAGGTTCTCTGACCCTTTTAGAAAGCTCTCGGCATTTTCAACGACTGCAAGATTATCTTTTGGTAATGCATATATGAAATAACACACTACTAAAAATTTTTTTCTTCACTATTTTATGCACAATCTATTACTCATATACTGTAAATGAGGATGCACTCGATTTATTTAAAAAAAATTGCAAATAATTTTTTACGCATGTAAATAATATCAATTTGGTAAACATTTTACAGCCTCAATTTGTTAAAGAAAATTTTCTCTCAAGTCTTACTTAGCGCGCTATTTGTAGAGGAGAATCTCAAAAACACGTTTTCTTTGATACTTTCACATGTTAATCACCAACGTCAACATCTGCGTCTGCATCAGCATATTAAAAAGTAACTTCATTGGATTTGAAGCTGATTAAGTCCAGTCAAAATATGCGCCTGCAATTTTTCTTTTTTTCTTAGCAAATTATCCAATCCTTTGCCAGACAGACCTCTTTGTATCAGAGATAAGAAGAAAACTAGAAATCCGACTGGCGCCAATTAAACATGTTTTGGTAGTTTCAAAATAATTTTCTTTTTTTATATTTAATTAAAAAGTCGTGTTTTTCTCTAATTGATCTCAATTAATTGTATTTCAATAGTATATCATTAAATAATTTGTCATTCTTGTTAAACAAATAATAAATTATTGTACGTTTTATTTTATGTCCAGATTTAATGAATGAACGTTGAATGAATGTTGCGTTTTTGGCTTTTAGCACACAAATTGTAAAATTATTTTAAGGTAATTCAGGTTTATTTTAAGACTGAAATAGATGTTAAGCAAATTAAAGTGCAAATTAAATACGTACATTTTTAGTATTGAGCCTAAAATAAAATATAACAGCAATAATATTTCAAATCGACTGTCACCCAAACTGAGTGTGACAGAACCTGTGCTGTCCTTTTTTCCTCCAGAAGGCAATAGAGAAGGCTTACATGAAATGGTTTTGAAGTAAGAGTCTTCACTTACTAATGGTTTCAACAATGGTTTACGGTTTCTTACGAGTTTTTTGAAATGACCTTGGTGAACAACAATCATACCGTCTTCCTAATGCAGCAAAAATATATCAGGCTAAAGTTGAGCATGTAGAATGCTGAGCGTAAGAAATTCTCGGGATAAATAATCATTTTTGTCGCGAATATGGTTGTACTTCTTCCGCTAAGATCACAACTAACCTTTTCAATTGTATAGTCAGTTATTATGGGGATGTATTATTCAGATTATATCGTCAGATCGGCACTACTGTTACCTGAGTTCTCTGTTGCTTTTTTTTTGTTTCTTGCAGGCATTGAAAAACAACCCTTTTTACTGCTTTTATATAATACTTGCAAACTGTTTAATGCCTAAACTTTTAAATAAACATACATGCATGAGTTAAATGAGCTAAATCAATGTGAGTAGTATAAGTATTTTCTTAAAATTAGATATCAAACTGAGGTGCTTTATAAGTGTAAGTGTGCTATGAATATGAATGTCCACGTTGTTTTCATATTTATTTTAACCTATACTTATAAATCAATCTTCTTGTGCGTGTGGGTACATCAGAGTATTTCAGTTTAAACGCATTTATATATAAAATTTCATGTGTCAGCATGAATAGCAAAAAAACTATTCATTGCAGCTCACTGATTCCCACACTCTGTCTCCAGTAAGCAATAGATAGGTGGAATAAGCTAATGAATTCTAGAATCGCAAAGACAATCTGACTACGCTTTTACGATAATAGAAAATTTAAATGGCTTTTCGCGACTGATCGATGCATTGACGGGCCACTGGATGATCGGCAGATATGGTACTATGAAGTGTCTTCTGCAGTAAACTGTTTTGCAGCTGGCAATGGAATATTAGAAGAGATAGTTTTTCACATCATGTGATACAAATAGTTAGGCATATATATAAGATGACCTATAGAAAATATCTGAGACTAGCATAGGTGACCTTATGAAAGATTTCAATGCAACAGTATGGATATAATACTTGATTGCTTGCCAGCGAACAGCCACGCCAACTAACTAATCAAATTGGTATATAGAATACCTTAGGGTTATACTCTAAGAAATTGCGCAGCTTAAATTCTTATAAAAACGTAAAATCTTTCTGTAAAACGAAATGATGATAAAATTTTAACTGATCTTACAAAAGACTAGAGTAGAGATAATATGTCGTACTAAGTTATGCCATTATCCGGACACATTATTTCCCATAAATAAGTATTTTCAAAGAAAGGTGAACCCAGCAAACATTTGGAAATGACTTACGGAAAAAATTGTTTCACCCATTAATGCAGAGTGAAAAAAAGATTGGAAGTAACTATTAAGGGACTACATTTAAGAAATTTATTATTCGACATATTGTCATAATTATATTTTACTTCTAGAAAGTCTGTGCATAAGATAAGAGGTTTGTGACTATTCAAAATGTGTGGTTGAAGTCTACTGATGATGTTACAGCAACAATGAAATGCATATATACTGAGCTGAATCACCAGCAAATAAATTTCAAATTAAGGGACTACTTTTTCTCTAGTTTCAAAGTATCAATAAGTGTACATTTTTAACTTTTTAGGAAGTGATTACTAACAATATTTAGATAATTAAACTACGAGATATCTCTTGATTTTAAAGTAAACGATTTCGATGTCATAATATCTGACTTTTTTAATTATATTTTTTATTTTTTTTAAAATTCGGTCCTTCCATGGTTGGTGGCGAGTTTTTCTCTACTCTATATAAGCAAGGAAAAATGGATTCATTTGCATTCAATAAAATGTTTATAAAAAATCGGAGTTAATTAACATTATGAAAACGACTTCGGATTCATTGAATAGGAATCAATAAAATGTAAATTCTTGCATTTACAACCCTATAGAAAATCGGATCAGAAATTCTGGATCTAACTTACTTCTTTGGGAGTTATTTTTAATGAATACTTTTAATTCAGAATTTAATTGATGCAATAAAAAGTTTAATTGATTTAATCGTTTGGAGTTGGAGAACTCAATTGATATCATTATATATTTCAGTCAAAACTTGTTTTGAGCATAACAAAGTAACTAAGTGTACAATGTAACAGTAAGTAAAATGTTTGAATTTAAGAACAAGGAACACAAGATAAATATTACAGCTGAATTTAGATTTTTTTCATTTCGTCATTAATCTAAAACTGTACAAAGATGTCGACAGCTGGAACTCTTCATTTTGTATAGCTATTCGTTTATTCTTTTAACTTCAACTAAGACTCTTTAAATTTCAGTAGCAGAAGTATGAGCAACTGGTTGTGATTGAGTAGTCAAAAAAAAAAGTCGAAGAAATAGCACAATTTTTTCAATCTTGCTATTTCGACTGCAGTTTTTTTAACACTGCTTATGCCGTATTTTTCTCAAGGTAAGGTATGTTATTGGCGCGCCTTTTCACCATATTAAGATTAAGAGTTAACGTTAGCTTTAACTACAAGATCTTCATACAAAACTAGACGTTAAAATACCTGTTAGCTTTTAACTGTACATTGTTAAAAAGGCAGTTATATTTTATTATATTAGCAATTTAACTAAATAACGCGTGATCCATTTCGAGGTTCCCTACTTTTTTAAAGAAAAACACAGAAAATTCATATTTAATGGAGAATGTTTATTATTATTTGAAAGAACATTCTTTGGCATTTATTTTTTAAAAATTGTGCCATGGCTACGTAGCAGATGGTCCATCCATTGAGTCTAATTTTCGATGAATCGTTCGAGCATTTCGACTGGTAACTGGCGAATAACAACCGTGATGTTTTCCTCCAAGGTATGAATCGAAGTGGGTTTGTCCGCAAAAACTTTAGACTTTACATATCCCCGCAGGAAAAAGTCTAACAGTGTGATATCACACAATCTTGGTGGGCAATCGACCGGCCCAAAACGTAAAAATATGTGTTTACCGAAATGTTCTCTTAATAAATCCATTGATTGATGCGATGTGTGGGAAGTGACGCCATCTTGCTGAAACCAAATGTCGCCGAAATTACGAGCTTCAATTTCAGGCATCAAATAGTCGGTTATCGTTCTATTCGGTCGAATATTATCCAATAATGAATGTTGGGTCTCTAAATGGGTGATAGTGTTTCGAATAGTACGCTCAGTAGGCCGACCATAAGTTGAGCGAAGTGCACAAACACATTCTTTACAGAACGTGAATTTTCGTAATTAAGTTGAACGATTTGTAAACGTTGTGCAGGCATAAGTCGTTCCATTCTGAAATGCCAAACAATACTGGAGTTGTCAAAAAAAGGCTATAGAAAAAAGAATCTCTACTTGGATCACCCATTAAATATTTTTAAAACATATATCTAATTTTTTATAAAATTAATCCTGATTTTATAACCTCTCAATATATCACTATAACTCGCATAATACGAGTATAATCATAAAAGAAAAAACAAATGATACTTATTGATATTCATCAACTTCAATCTGATTAGAAATTTAATATCATAAATTTAATTTTATTTTAAAATAATTAAAAACTTTATAATAGATTTCAGTAATAATATCTAGTGCATAACACTGAATAGTCAATCAATCTCGATAAGTTTTTGCTCATTATTATACAAAAGCTATTAGACTAAACGGTTGATAGACGGTTGGTTAGTACTCGTATTTTAGTTGACGATTTGAGCAGACCAGACCAGATCTCACACTCGTATCGTAAATTATATACTTTTATATCTATGTATATTTTTCATAAAAGCAAACTAAAGTTTATGACATTGATGATATGTTGATATAAATATGAGTATTAAATAAATTTTGTAGCTTATCCTACGGCATGTGACGATGTGTCTGCTGCTTTATACCGCACAAAGAAAAAAAACACATTTGTTTTATATAAAAATGTTTTAACAAATTAGGTTAAAAGCATAAAATGATGACAATGCGGCAGATGGTTTTTAGATGCGAAAATAAACTATGATTTTATATGCAAAAATGTGAAAAAATTTTAATCATATTTTTTTCATAATTAAATAGTGGTCCAAAAGAAATATTTTCAATTTCATTTTCTAGTTAAGCCATCGTTGCTGTAGACAAAAAGTGTTTCTGCTTCTAACTTTTAAAAGTAGTATACTAGTTATTGTAATTGTTAGGAAATATGAAAATTTAATTATCCTTAAAATTATCTTTGAAAAAAAATATGGACACTATACCTAAGAAAAACAAAAAAAAAACTCTTCGTAATAATAAGTAATAACTAATTTACATTAGACGTTGTCCATAATATGAAAAATTTGCTGTGAAACTTTTGAGTTTCTAGGGGAGAGGGGAAAGACTAATGGAAAAGGGTAGTTTTATGAAATAAGTTCTATGAAAATGTTTTCATTTCTCAATAGAGAGCAGGGAGAAGCATATCAAACCAAAAAAGTTGCTATAGATGTTTTCGCGATTCATGTAAAATCACCCAGTTAAAATATTTACTTCTATAAATATTACAACCTCTCAAAATGAAAGTTAAATATTAAATCTTTCTCATATGCTAATAATTGTTTTTGTTTTTACATTAAAACACTTTTAAGTCGACCAACATTAAATTATTTATAAAAAAATCCATTTCCTATATGTATAATATATTTTTTTTCAGTAAAATGTATTGAAATGTTATTACAGATGTTGTAATTCACAGATTTGTTGTGGTTCATTGATGTTTTTGTTAAATATTTAATAAGTATTTGGATATTGTGTAAACAACAATATAAGGATTTATGCTCTTTTGCACATACAACACACTTAGAATACATACATGCATACATACCTTCATAAGTATACAATACACAGTGTAACACATTTGCAATTTGTAATTAAAGTCAATTTTATTTAAAATTTAAAATTTTTAATGTTAGCAAACATATTTGTATTATTGTAATTTAGAGCTATTGAGTTAAAAAAATATTAGTATTCTTGTTTAATTAATATTACATTTAGTAATATTTGTTTGCTTTTTGCTGTTCTTTTTTTAAAGGCGGTTTCAATAAGGACAGGTGAGAACTAAAAATTATTTAAGTTTAATGACCAAGCAGTATTCCTTCATTGTAAATCATTCAAACTTCGCATATAAAGTTACGTGAATTTATTTTATTTATTTATTGTGTTTTAAATTTTAAAATTGTAAAATGACTGGGTAAACAGTTATGAGGGGGATAAAAATAGTTCGAATGAATTCGTGTAAATATACACACTGTATGTATTGGCCGGAACTTGGCCTGGCGCACGGAAAGGTATTCCATTAGTAGACTGTAAGGACAATAGTATCCAATCATCACTCAAATTATGTTGAATCTCTTTGAATACGTAATTTGAAATTGCATTATAGAGAGCGTTTAACTTTTATAGATATTTTATATAATTATATTTTTTATTTTATTTTTATATTTTATAGATATTATTCCAATTAAATATTTAAACTTATTTATTAGAAAACCTTTACTACGAATTTAAATTTCATTAAGAAAATAATTTTTTTTTAGTTTATGCTGTTTGAACCATAATTAGTTTAGGAATATTTAAATTGAGATGGAAACAAATCATACACATGAGAAAATTTCACATATTTCACTAAATTTTATTTCAGCATCAAATATTTATTAGACAATAAATAACTTATAGGTAAATATTTTGTAGTAAATTGTTTGTTTAATCTATACATATAAAAATGAAACCGTCCATGTATGAAATCGCATAACATGAGAACGGCTGGAGCGATTTGGCTGATTTTTTTTAGTCGATTAGAAATTTTCAGGTAATGGTTTGTAAAGAAAAAAATTAAAAAAATGCCTACTATTCACTTCTCATTTTTTCTAAGCACAAACTAACAAAGGGGAACGTAGTGTTTTAATTTTTAATTCTATATGAAATGATAATCATTAGTAAAAAACTTTCGAGCAAAGCCCGGGCGGTCAGCTAGTTTTAAATAAAATTTACTTTATCATTATTTTTTGACATTTTAAATTTATTTCACCCTAAAATATTTTAAATAAAGTTTATCAAATACACATAGAAAGATATACATATAACACTCAGTAACTGACTGACATACAGCTATCATTGCACAGCCCAAACCACTATAGCTACTGAGATGAAATTTTGTGTACAGGTTCCTCTTTCGATTTAAAGAAGAAGGAATTATTTGAAATTATAATGCTAAGAGGATTAAAAATTATAAAATCGATTTCTTTATATATCGGAAACTATAAAAGATAGACTCGAAGTATTAAGAGCATACAAATGCTGCGAAAAAAATAAGCCGACACGTGCTTGGCACTTTTTCAATATGTGCACCCGTTAAGGGTTAAAAAGGTGACCCCCTTTTTTACACTCGATACATCTTCCAGTTAAATTATAGAATACAGCAAAAAGCTTTTTGGTGCGTTCTTTTCTCCTGCGTAGAGTATCGAAGCTGTATTGGCACTTGCTGAAAATTCGCACTTATGTATGAAGGGGTAAGTTAGTACCCGATTTCGGTACTTTTTTTATTAATGATAAGGCACATATGAGATACATGTAAAAATAATTTAATATTACTTTCTACCGCTCAATAGAAGAGACAAAAGATGTCAGTTTTTTTTGAAGGGCCCAAAAAATGTACCAAACGGGTTAATACGAGAAACGATGCTAAAAATTTAAAATTCGGGAGCATTCACATAATTGAAATGTTTTAAATCTGACTTACGTCCCTTTTCACAATGTATGGTTAAGAGTTAAAGTGAACTTTAACTGACAGTTCTTGATACAAAACTTGCCGTTAAAGTCCCTGTTATATTTTAACCACACATTGTGAAAAGCACGTTAATTATTATTATTTGATTTTAAAGGGTACTTTTTATATTAATTTGGTACCTTTGAAAAAATATTTTGACCGTTCTTCAGCCTTTGAGACAAATACAGATATAGGCTATTACGAGACTAAGAATGAAAACTTTTAAATTTAATATCATATCAATATAACTTTTTGTTATTTTATTTTCTCATGTTCAAGTTCTGTAAAAATACAAAAGTAACTTTTACTTAATTTTTGTTTGGTATGTTGTTAAATCGCCATATTGCATTCCACCATTTTTAATTTATTAATTTTTAAACAATTTTCAATTGTACCCCTAATAATATAAAAACAAAAACTTTTAATCAATTTAAAAATTCATTTAATTTTGAATAATTTTTTTCGTATGTGACATGAGGCCATATTAGATCTCCCATTTTGAATTTTCTAGTTTTGATAGCAGATTTGTAATCAGCAACCCAAAAAACCCCCATATACAAACTTGTGAATAATTTGTTATATTTTTCGACTTTGGCCGCATGCAAGGCACTTTGGCCGCACTGTGCGGCTACCCAAAAATACTTCTTTTTAGGAGTGTGAGCGCTAGATATTCAGCATTTTCGTAGTGAATTTAAATAATTTCAATACGCTGCTTACGAGTTTAGAGTCTCCTTTATATAAATGGTGTAGCTTTTATTTGTCATATGTCAAATTCTCGTAGTTACGACTTGAGTCATGACAAATGTTAGAACGGTGGCTTTTTCAAAATGCAATGTCTTATATACACATAATTATGCAAATTAAATAATTAGTGCTGAGTTTTTTCGAGCTTTGCTGAAATATCTTTTTTAAATAAATGTATAGGTAGATAAATTTTCTACATATTCCCTGGTAGTTTGAATTTATTAACACCTGGAACTGAAAAAAATACCAACAAAGGCTTTTTACATTCCTACCACCACTTTTAACGGATTTCATTTTGATATAAATACTTTAAAACCAAATCAGTTTCTTATATTTTCATATTAGAGTGGAATCCTAAATACAAAATTAATTCGAACCCTTCAATACCAAATATTAAATGCAATTGTTAAATAAAGCCAATGAATTTACTGATTTTTAAAATAATTTCTTGCTGACTGAAGGCAGTAAATATTTATTTAACATCAAAAACAAAGTTATAAGATAAACAATTAAGTAAATTAGAAATAAACAAAATAAAATAAAATTGCTAAAGCAACATTTAAATGATAAATATTTTAATTGCCGTTTTCTAAAAACATCACAATATTTATCATACAACCAGGCCACAACAAGCGTTTTATATGTTTTCCACAAAAAGAAAAAAAATTGTGGGCTTACATCTTTGTTTGTATTTAAATTTATACTCATTGTACAATGAAAATCAAAGAGCAGAAGAAAATATCGAAAAAAATCCTTTTATTTGCTTGATTTTTCTTTAATTGTTTATTTAATATTTACCACAAAATATTGTTGTTCAGCTTGCCTCATTTTAGAATTTGTAATCAAAATTTATAGCAAGATACACCAGGAGGGCAGGGAAAAGAAAAACAGCAAAAGATCAAAGAGTTTATATAAAAAAAGTTAAATAAATAAAAAGTGGAAGAAACAAAGTATACAAATTAAATGTTGTTTCAAATTGAGTTTACACAAATACATTTGTATGAATGTTTATAAAATACACACTGTATTTTAAAAAATTTTCTGCTAAAGTTTTTTTAAACATTCTATTTAACTATGTATGTATGTATTATATCTGTGGGAAAACTTACAGAAAATGGGTAATTGGAAAATAATTGATGCTTGTACAGACAATTTTGTAAGTGTATGTATTCAATGAAAAAGAGAGTTCGAAGCGTGGAAGACGCAAAGGGTGGCCTTAATTGCAATAAAATTTATGCTAAATACTGATCTTAATATTTGTTAAAAAATTTTCTTGTCATCAAAAAATTAATAGATTAATAGATTTTTTTTAAATGAGTTCGCTTTTTTTAAATAGTTTTTGTTTGTTTTAAGTTCGTGTAAATAATGAATATAATAACAATGAATTTAAAAATTTTTGTTTTAAATTCAGAAGAACTTGCCTTTATAAAACAAGATAAGAATCAAAAATAATTTCATTTTACGGTTCCGTACACCAAAGGTGAAAGAAGGAACCCTATTGTTTTCGCTACGCTGTCCGTATGTCCGTCACACGCTATTTTCTCAGGAACCGTTAGAGCTGCGGACCTGAAATTTGGACAGTGTATGTAGAACTTTGGTCGCTACAATTTCAAATACATGAGAATTAAAAATTAAAGGGTGCTCCAAAATGAGCAACGAAAAATTTTAAAATCCCATGTAATATACATACAATTGTATGTACATATGTATATTGACACTTGAAATTTGTAAAATTAGTGTATTTTTATATAGGCTACAACAACTAACAATAAAATTAAAAAAAATGTAAATTAAAGGGTGGTCCATCAGTTAATGCAATTTTGACTATGTAATTTCGACAACCTGCTATATCTTGGAAACCGTAAGTGGTAAACTCTTGAAATTTTCAAAAACGGTAAAACTAAAAAAATCCAAAAATTATCAAACCCAAAAAAAAAATCGCCAAAAATTTTAAAAAATCACTAAAAACAAAAAAATCGCCAAAATTCAAAAAAAATCTAACACTAAAATAGGTCGCAAAATTCGAAAAAGTCGTCCAAATGAAAAAAATCGGCAAAATGAAAAAAGCGCAAAAACCGAAAAAATAGCCAAAACGCGAAAAAGGTGCCAATAATTTTTAATATAAGAAAAATCGCCAAAATTAAAAAAAATCGCCAAAGTGAAAAAACCCCAAAAACCGAAAAAAATCGCCAAAATGAGAAAAAATAGTGTCAAAACTAAAAAAAGCGCCTAAATGAAAAAAATTCGCCAAAATGAAGAAACGCCAAAAACCAAAAATCGCCAAAATTAAAAAAGTCTCCAAAAAGAAAAAATCGCTAACAAAAATAAAAAACGCCAAAAACCGAAAAAAATCGCCAATCAGAGAAAAAAAGTGTCAAACCTAAATAAATTGCCGGAATTAAAAAAAAAAACCGAAAAAATCGTTAAAACAAAAAAAAATCGCCTATATGAAAAAAATCGCCAAAATTAAAATAAATTCAGTGAAGTGCGACTTTGACCCGCGCACGAAGGGTTCCGTACGTGCACGAGATATGTATTTCAATACGAACAATATAAACTATAGTTTTGGGATTTTTTTTCGTTTTTGGGTTTTTTCAGTTTTAAGTTTTTTTTTAGTTTGGGGGTTTTTTGAATTTATTGGCGCTTTCTGAGTTTTTAAACTTTTTTTCACGCTTTGGCGATTTTTTTTTTTGGTTTTTGAAGTTTTTTTAATTTTGGGAATTTTTATTATTTTGACGTTTTTTTTTATTTTGGCGATTTTTTTATTTTGGCTATTTTTTTTAATTTTGGCGTTTTTTTCATATAGGTGATTTTTTTTTTGGTTTTGGCGATTTTTTTTTAGTTTTGACGCTTTTTTTTTCGTTTTGAAGACTTTTTTCGGTTTTTGGCGTTTATTTTAAATTTTGGCAATTTTTTTCGTTTTGGCGATTTTTTTTTAAATTTGGCGATTTTTTAGGGTTCCGGTGACCAAAGGTGAAAAATAGAACCCTATTGTTTTCGCTACGCGATTTTTTTCGCTGGCGGTTTTTTTTTCATTTTGGCGATTTTTTTTCACATAAACAATTATTTTGGTTTTGGCGCATTTTTCGCGTTTTGGCGATTTTTTTCGGTTTTTGGCGTTTTTTTCATATTGGCGATTTTTTTTCATTTAAACGATTTTTTCGAATTTGGCGATTTATTTTAGTGCTAGAATTTTTTTTTTAGTTTTGTCGATTATTTTTTTGATTTGGCGATTTTTTTTAAATTTTTGGCGATTTTTTCAGGTTTTGGCGATTTTTTTCAGTTTGGCGATTTTATAATTTTCGGATTTTTTAGATTAACCGTTTTTGAAAATTTCAAGATTTTACCTCTTACGGTTTCCAAGATATAGCAAGTTGTCAAAATTACATAGTCAAAACTGCATTAACTGATGGACCACCCTTTAATTAAAATTTTTTAATATTTTTATGTTTATTGTTGTAGTCTATATAAAAATACACTAATTTTACAAATTTCAAGTGTCAATATACATATGTACATACAATTGTATGTATATTACATGAGATTTTAACATTTTTCGTCGCTCGTTTTGGAGCACTCTTTAATTTCTAATTCTCATGTATTTGTTGTTGTAGTGGCCAAGGTTCTACGTACTCTGTCCAAATTTCAGGTCCGTAGCTCTTACGGTTCCTGAGAAAATACCGTGTGACGGACAGACGGACAGCGTAGCGAAAACAATAGGGTTCCATTTTTCACCTTTGGTGAACGGAACCCTAAAAATCGCCAAAATAAAAAATACCAAAAATTAAAAAAACCCCAAGAACGAAAAAATATATAAAAACTATATTTTATATAGGCTAAAGTTCGTATTAAATTACATATTCGTGCTCGGTTCAAAGTCGCACTTCACTAAATTTATTTTCATTTCTTATTGAATGAGAGATAAAAACTTTTATTTTTCTTTAATGTGAAAACTTACTCATGACATATGTAAATATACACAGTCAAACTTCTCTCTAACGGATTAGCTGGTGACCGACAAAATTATGCATTATAGAGAAATTTCGCTATAACGTGGCTATCATCTTTATATACATACATATGTACATTATATTCCAAGTAAAATGTTGCTTTTTCTTATAAACATGAAATCGTCAGGGCTTCATACTATATCTAGGCCACCTGCTTACTTGACATCATTTTTACCCATGCAAAGAAGTAAATAAATATCAGCTATTATCTTTTGTATTACAAGGATAAAAATATTGCCAAGTAAGCAGGTAGCGTAGGTATAATATGAAACCCTGACAATTTCATATTTATAAAATGAATGGCAGATTATAGTTATATGTATTGTGCAAGAAAGAACTTGGTAAAAATTTATATCTCACTAGTTTTAATGGCCGAAATTTTGGATAGGAACTTGGCCTATTTTCGCATTTATGTTTTTGTGAGGATTATTATTAGGCCCGAACAGTGTCGGACATTAACTTAGTGATAGTTATAAATAATACATAAGTGTTGATAATTAAAAAGGAAGAACAAAATATTTTTAAGCAGTCCTATCTGGAGTGTTGAGTATAAGAGCCCTTGTGTTGCTCTTTTTTAGGCGGATGTGTCCAGTAAAGTTTAAGATGTCACTAGAAAGCGGATTAGGATGTGACTCGAGTTTTATTAAAGATTTGGCTGCGTATTTTGCAATTTCTTCAATCACTATTGGCATATTTAAATCACGATGTATATTTGAATTTTTGATGTACCATGAAGCCGATGTTACTAAACATAAAATTTTTTTGCCTTCGTTGGGTTCTCTCGACATTGGAAGCTGGCCCAGTGCCCCAAAGTTAAATTTCGTAGCATATATATAGCTAGTTGCATTTGTGTTAAATTTGAGTCAATATGTTGTTTATATGTCAGTCTTCAATCAAGGTGTATACCAAGATATTTCACATGTAAATGTGGAACAATTTGATTATTGATTCTAATGAGGGAACAATTATCTTTTCGTATGGTAAATGTTCCTGAGCACACGTCTGTGCGTTTACCTTTATTGTCCATAAGTTTAACCAAAGTTCCATCTGGGTAATATGTTCCTGTAGATATCTGGATACCTCGTGAGGATTTTCGTTCATACTAAGATATGCTGTATCATCGGCTAATGTATTACTGCCCACAGGCATATCACAAGTATATATCACATACAAAACTGGCCCGGATGATATAGTTACAGGCATACTCATAAAGTCTCCTTCCACAACAGTGAACTTCCGGGCAATAGTGTAACTTTCCAAAATATTTAGAATATTTGTTGGTAGGTAAGCCTTCAATTTTAAAATTAGGCCTTCATGCCACACTTTATCAAATGCCTGAGAAACGTAAATAAACAGTGCAGAGCAATATTTATTTTCTTAAAAAGTTCTTCTTATGAATTGAACCAATCTATGAGTTTGTTCAATGGTGGTATGCTGACTTCTAAAACCAAATTTTTGGTACGGGACTTACCCATTATCAGTTGGAATTGGGGACAATTTTATTATGAGTAACTTTTCAAAGAGCTTTGACATTGTTGACAGTAAACTTATTGGCTTATATGACTCAGCCTTGGTAAGGCCTTTGCTTGGCTTTGGAATCATTTTTATCTTGGCAAGTTTCCAGCTGTGTGGATAATACTCTAGTCGTAAAATTGTATTAAAAATTAATGACAGGATTCTAATTGCAATATGAGGCAAGTTTATCAAGATATTGTTACTAATTCCATCAATACCTGGAGCTTTCTTCGGATTAAGCTCAGCAATTAGTTTTTGAACATCACGCGTCTTAAACTTTATGGGGTAAAGTACTTCGCCTGAGCAGACTTTACTACACTAAAATTAACGCTATATTTTACATATTTCTGCTCAGATGACTCTTAAAAAATTAATCAAATTACTCGGTCCTTATTATGATACAATGGTGCACATATCATCCTATAGCCCATTATTTTATGTAATTAACTCTGCCCCTTTGAACTGGCCCAGACATTATGAATAGAATGGGGGTAGAGCAACTACACTCGGAAAATCAACAACACCAGTACATGTGCTCGGGGTGAATACGGATTTTAAATGCTCAGCAAATATGTTACCTTTTTCTGTATCGGTTCTGGCCCAACCTCCGGTAGATGCGCGCAGAGGTGGTTTAAACTCAACGCGTGTTTTAAGCTTTCTAGCTGCGCTGGTGTGACATCCAGACCTTCCAGATAATTTTTGAGAGATGCAGTTTTTCCAGATGCAAGCAACTCTTGGAGTCGTGTATAGAACTCTTTAAGTCTGATTTTATGTTGGGGAGATCCTCGTTGTTGCCATTACCTTCTAGCTCTTCTTTTTTCACATACGACACGTTCAATATCCATAGAATAAATTCTATTAAAAAAGTCTGCGAATGGCAGGTGATAGCATGTTCAGTAACCTTGTTTATATGGCAATATAAACAAGTTTTATTTAAGCTTTAGGTCCTTTTGTAAATAATTGATAACAATAATAAATACTGTTATCAATTATTTTTAGAAGGACCTAAAGCTTAAATAAAACTTGTATATATTAAACTAATAAATTATTATAATATTAAGGTTGGCAATATTAGATTCAATACCAAAAACCATTAATAAATTAAATTTATATTTGAAGCACATTATTCAATATAACTATAAATATCTGACTGAATAGATGTTTTTTTTTATAATATGGGGAACTTTGGGCCCTACTAGGCACGACTAGGCACCGTCGGATTGAGCTGAAAAATTAGGACATGATTTCTTACACCAAACCTCATATTTTAAGTAGCGCAAACAATTTAATTTAAAAAAATGAAAAAATCCCATACAAGATGCGGCCAGTCTAATGTACAAGTTGCTAAATGAGGAGAAAAATTTTTTTTAGATTAATTAGATTACGCGAACAAGTTGCCAAATAAAAAAAGTAAGTACTTCTCAAGAATCGATTATTTTAGTCTCACGCCTTGTTAAAGTCATTAAGTTGGTAAGTAACCCAGTAGGGAATTGCCTCCACCCAAAAAGGCTTAATTCCAAACCCGATTACCTTTTTTGAAATTTTTTGCTGGGTTATGTATGCAAATTAATATGTATGTATGTATGAATGTTATTTGTGGCTTTGAGATTTATTATAAAGAATTGTATGTATAGTGATTATGGTTAAATGATAACCATTATTGTGGCACTATTGTGTCAGTTTGTAAAATTAAAATTAATCAGCTTGAGTGTACCATGCACATAAATACATACATACATATTTATGCCAATGCTGACCACCGAGAGTAATATATTCGCGTATTGTATTTCATTTGTATAGGAAGCCGATTGATATTCCGCACTCTGGTGTCAATTAAGCCAGCCGTGATTTACCGAGTACATACATATGTCTTTCAAGATCCTAAGATCCTTTAAAAATCAAAACTTATAATTATGCCTCTTTTATTGCAACATAGGCATAACTCAAAAAAAAAAAATTATTTTGCAGAAAATAAGTTTAAATTTTCCAAACAACTCAATGAATATACAATTTTTTAAGCTTTTCGTGTACACACCTTATACATGAAATTTTTAACCAAAAATATGACTTAGCGATATTTTCGGCATTATTATGTTAAAAAGCGCATTTTCTGATATATTTCTATGTTGCAATATAAAAAATTTCGTGTTTTATTCCACTTTTAAAAGCAATATAAAGCATTTGAAAACACTTTTAAAAATCTGAAATAATTCCATGAATTCTAGTATAAAAAACTGTCTATCCTATATTGAAAGAAACACCTTCAGTTGCTCCATGAATTTTGTGATTTTTAACGAGCTAACGTAATAGGTTATTGTATTAATGAAGAATTTCATGTATATAATGAAAACTTTCAATAGGTTAGATTAGGTTAGGAAGGGTGGTGCTATACCGCACCTCCACTCGGAGACCCAATTGGGTTCATTGTGATAATACTTTAAATTAGTTAATGAGCAATTTCATCCATACATTGAAGAATTATCAATGATGCCGCTTCATTAGCTGACTTAGTTTTTTCTCTTAGTGTAGTAAAGACCGTTTTTTTTAACAGCTTTAAGCTTTATTTAAGCTACGTCATTTAATACAAGCAATGATATTACCCCATGGAATAGTTTTTTAATAAAGTAAAATCAGTTTTTTCATAAAGAATTTCATATCGCTCATTTATTGCAACGTAGTCATATCTAAAAAAAAAAACATTTTTTTCGAGTAAATGATGCAAAAATAATCCTCATATCATTATTTGTATTGTGTAAAAATTTCATGCAAATATCTTATTTACTCAGCTCTTGAGAAAATAATAAAATTTTCTTTTTCCATTAAGTCGTGTGTAAACTGAAAACTTTAAACTCGTTTTCTGGCGAACTATTTTTTTTGAGTTACATTACAATATAGGAGCGATATTTCTTTGTATATACTAGCTGATCCGGCAAACGTTGCTATACCACATGCATTATTTGTAGGGAATTTCTAGAGTAGAAAATAACAACTAACTCATTGTAAGCATGTGGATATGTGGTATATAAGTGATAGAGGCAGGGCGTTCTGTGAATGATGATAGAATATAAAACTAATAAAATACCAAACATGTGTTCTTTGAAATTGATTATAATTTATACATATATTAATTGTTTTAAAATTAACTCATACCAAATCTGAAGACTTGCTATTGTAGCTTTCAAGATATAAGATTATTATTAATTACTTTGTTTGGTTGGTGCCCCTTCCCACGTTTCTATTGTACTAATATTTTGAAGTACTTATCATCTGGATATTAAAAGAGTCCACAACAAATTTCAAGACTCTTACCGTTATAGCTTTCAACATATAATATTATTATTAATTATTGTGTATGGTTGGTGCCCCTTCTCCCGCTCCCATTCTATCAATATTTTAAATTACTTTGCACCTTTTATCAAAAGAGTTCATACCAAATTTGAATTCTTTGACTCCTAAAGCTCGTGTGGGCACAGCTCACTTAGATGTATGCAGATTATATCAACCGAATAAAAATATGAAATTTTATAAAAATCGATCGAGCCGTTTCAGAGGAGTTCAATTATAAACACCGTGACAAGAGAATTTTATGTACATATATGTATATAGTTACCTTAATATAGAATGGCCCTAACTCATAGTTTTTATGATATCGAGATTTGTGCATTTTTCGATACATTAGATGTTCTTTTATCGAAATATACAATAAACTCGAATTCAGATAAATTATAAGTTAACGCTTTTCTATATTAAGATAACGATGTATAGAATGTTTCAATTTATTAAAAAAAATGCAGAATAATTGAAATAATTGAAGCAAAAAATAAAAAATCACAACTTTTTGCTTATAAAGTTCGAATTTTGTGGTATAGGTGACATCTATTAAATATTAAAAATACAAATTATGTTGTGATTTATTTTGACGATCAGTTAAACAAAGACGTTCACCCGGTGTAGTGAAACAGACAAGATGTGGAACCCACTCACTCACAATACAAATTAGACAATTGAGAACCGAGTTTTCATATTAAAAGTGATTTTTTTCAAATTTTGTTTTTAAACTTTAGTCTATTAGTTAGTCCCAGTTCACACTAGTCAAGTCTCATTGCTAAGCTTATAATTTTTTCTTGTTTTAACTTTCATCGGCGTCCACACAATTCAAGTCTAATTTTTCAGCTTATATTTTTTGTGTATGCATGTGTGATTTTTTAAAATTACGAATGAGAAAGCAAAACGTATTGACAGTACATGAAGCTGAGTACTCGTTTCTTTTCCCCTCGTCTCTCTCTCCTACTAACTAATCAGCTTAACAATAAGACTTGCATTGTTTAAACTAGAACATATGGACCCAGATATGAAGCCAACAAATGTTTTTGTAGGGAACTATCAATTGTTTTTGAAAAAGATCAGATTGGCTAAGGACCTGCCAGGAACTTCATTCAACTCGTAATCATTGTTTGTGCAAAAATTGTTTCCTGACATAATCTTAACTTTACTAATTTTCACACCAAAATAAATTTGAAAGTATGAATGTATGTTGAAATTAACATTTAACATTTAGTTTTCTCCTAAACTTATAAGTTCATTCTAATCTTATCAATAATGCGTGAAATGGCAAATTTATATTTGAATATCCTTCAACTGTTTTGCCATCAAAACCAACAATACTTAAAAATATTTATCCTTTTGTGACCTACATACTTTAGAATCATTTCAATCAATTGTGTACTCGTACTTGTTAAACTGATAGAAGCTTAACAACTACAGACTAAAAATGAATTAAAATTGTGTGCATATGAAGCAACATGTCATTTCACACTCACTTCTACAACGATTTAGCATAGTGTTTATTTTTTGATAAATTTAAAAATAAAACAAATAAAATACAAGAGAAGAAACCACAATGACATGTTTGAAATATTGAAGAAAATCTTAACTCTGACATGAAAAAATAAGGATAAATACAAGTTTTTCTTTTGCGCTTGTGATTTTCTGTATACAAGTGAATTTGCAAAAAAATGACAAATTGAAGTGAAGAACGTACTGACAGTTAAACCAAAAGTAATGGAAATATTTTAAGAATATTAAAAACGTATCCTAAATTCAGTTCAAAAACAAATCTTGACACTAAATTAGAATTGTTTTATGTTGAATGTAATACGGAATTCACATCATGATTTTCTACATGAAGCTTTATTTAATTTGTTTAATGCAGCTTTTTCTGTTAAGGTAAAAGATTTTTAAAATTTTTTCGTCCTAGATACCTCTATATGCTTATCAGTTAATTTTCTTGATAATTTTGAATAACTATATATAATACTATACTATATATAACTATATATAATTTCTAGATAATCTGCTTACTTGACAACATTTTTCCCGATGCAAAGAAATGAACAAATATACATTATTTTCTCCTTTCGTAGAAGAGTAAAAATATTGCCAAGTTAGCACATTATCTAGAAATTATATAACACCCTTACGATTACAAATTTATATAATGCATACCATGTTGCAGTGATAAGTATTGTACCAAACACGAACTTGGTCAAAATTTTAATCTCACTACTTTTGATGGCCAAAATTTTCGAAAGGAACTTGGCCTTTTTTCACATTTATGTTTTTGTGAGGATCTGACTACTTTTTGGAAGGTTTTCTTAATAAAGCTTTTTGAACTTTAAATTTCTAGTCTGTTATAGTTCTATTCATAATGTCTGCGCCAGTTCAAAAGGGCAGAGTTACAAAAAATAATGGATTATAGGGTGACATGTGCACCATTGTGTCATAATAAGGACCGACTAATTTGATTAATTTTTAAGAGTCATCTGAGTAGAAATATGTAAAATATAGTGTAAATTTTAGTGTAGTAAAGTCTGCTCAGACGAAGTACTTTAGAAAACGCAAAACTAAATGCTAGCATGAGTGACTGTACATTCAAGGTTTCACTACAGTAGCTGGTGTTTCAAATTTATCTTGTTGGTAACTTACCTAAGCCTAATTTTTTTTTGCAAACTTTTAGTTCTCTACCGTATAATATTTCGATAAAAATTTTATAAACGTGGCCATAGTTCCCTAATTTAACAATCGGTGCTTTCAGATTTTTCCTGTTCGTAAATCCTTTAACTTAAAATCTTAATTTTGGGCTTAAAGTGCGTGTCCATGCCCAGAGATTTGCGCCGAGCATTTTCATCGGCGGCGGCTAGACGAAAATAGATCGGCGGCGGCTCAAAACCGGCTGTAGCCGACAATTGATTAGCTAGCCGTTTTATGTTCAGCTCATACCAAAAAATCGGCTTAAATTCAGTTATTTTCAAGATTTTCAATAAAAAATTATTTAAATATTTTAAGTTGATAAATTCGTATAGATCTCGTTTTACAAAATGTATATGGATACATTTGCAAGTGCGTGCATGTTTGTATATATAGATATGTATTAATACATTCATATAAATGCATTTATATTACTTTATACTAAAAATGGGTTTACTTTTTTAAATGGTTAATAAACATTATTATTATTTATTTATTGATACATTTTATACAAAGTAAATCAAGAAATAATTACGATGACTCTAGAACTGTTATTCAGTAGTGCGATTCAGTAAATAAAATTTTGTCGCACTAATTCGAATAATTTGAAGTAATTAAAAAATACATGTATATTCCGCAATATAAGTTTCATTTCTCAGAAATAAATAAATGTTGAATTGATTAATTTGATTGTACATTTTCATTCTATTTTTTGATTCATTATATCTTGATAATGCTTCAAATCCGATTCCAGCTCAGTAAGCTCCACGGATTCTTCCGAGCTAGTGGAACCCTCACAATTTTTATTGAGTTCTGAGCCCTTTTCAATTGATTTTTTAAAAAAACTGGTTATATTGCTGTTGCTCATTGTTTTACATATACAGTATACGAATGCACCGAAAAAATTTATTAAACTTAACAAGCACAAAACACCGACAAATTCAATTTATCAAGTCAACATTCTCAAGCAAAAAAGTTGGCGCTTTTCGTGCAAGACGAAATGATACGAAAAGTTGTTAAATAAAAAAAAAAAAGGTAAAGTATAATTTATTATAAACAATTTTGTTATCAATTAGGCGTATCCAGTTTTCGTATTTTGCATCTTTATGTCAAATTTCTTTCTTGAATGACGGTTTGAGAGTCAAACAAAACCTATAGTATGTACTCTGCAAACTATAAAGTATCAAAATCGCTAGATTCGACGGAAAAATCACTAGACTACCATCACTCTTATTCTTCTATCACTAACAACGGAATCTATCAGTGTTGCCAGTTACAGGTACACAACCTTACAATTACCTTCAAAAAATCATAGAAAATGTCAAAATGAAAAATATTAGAAATTCGTGTAGAAAAAAGGGCAAATAAAAATAAATCGGCGGCTAGTTTTAAGCCGATTTTAGTCGTCAAATTTTCAGCGGCGGCGGCTATCAAAACTCATCGGCGGCTAGGCTTAGCCGGCTTTAGCCGAATCGGCGTAGGTCTCTGTATAGAGTATTCCTCAATGTCACTGGTTATGTTTTTTTGTTTCTGTTTTTTATTGTTTTATTTGTTATGTAAAAAAAATTATCAAAGCAAAAAATTATTTATTAAAGTCAGTATGTACCTATTACGAATAATATGTACTATGAATATTTTTTTGTACAATTTTTTGTTTGTTTGGTATGTAAGAAAAAAATTCCGCTAATCGACTGTTCGCTATGAAGGTACCACGAGAACTCGTATCTATAGCCCATTTAATTTTTTTGCATGAAAAATAGACGATGTATAGTGTTTTTAGTTTTTTGCAACTGAAATTAAATTTGTTCATAAAAATTTTAAAATTGACGATTTATAGTTCATTAAATTTTTTTCATAAAAAATTTTTTTTCATAAAAAATGGATGATGTATATTTCATTAAATTCTTTGCACGAAATATAGACGACGTATATAGTCCATTTAAGTTTTTGTATACGAAATGGACAATTTATAGCCCATTAATGTTTTTCATAAAAATTTAAAAAATCAACCATGTATAGCCCATTATATTTTGTATCTATAGCCCATTTAATTTTTTTGCATGAAAAATAGACGATGTATAGTGTTTTTAGTTTTTTGCATATGAAATGGACGATTTATAGTTCATTAAATTTTTTCAGAAAAATTTAAAAAATTGACGATAATTAAATTCCATTAAATTTTTTTCATAAAAAATTTTTTTTCATAAAAATTGGATGATGTATATTTCATTAAATTCTTTGCACGAAATATAGACGACGTATATAGTCTATTTAAGTTTTTGTATACGAAATGGACAATTTATAGCCCATTAATATTTTTCATAAAAATTTAAAAAATCAACCATGTAAATAGACGATGTATAGTGTTTTTAGTTTTTTGCATATGAAATGAACGATTTATAGCTCATTAAATTTTTTCATAAAAATTTGAAAAATTGACGATGTATAGTCCATTAAATTTTTTTCATAAAAATTTTTTTTCATAAAAAATGGATGATGTATATTTCATTAAATTCGTTGCACGAAATATAGACGACGTATATAGTCCATTTAAGTTTTTGTATACGAAATAAACAATTTATAGCCCATTAATGTTTTTCATAAAAATTTAAAAAATCAACCATGTATAGCCCATTATATTTTGTATCTATAGCCCATTTAATTTTTTGCATGAAAAATAGACGATGTATAGTGTTTTTAGTTTTTCGCATATGTAATGAACGATTTATAGTTCATTAAATTTGTTCATAAAAATTTGAAAAATTAACAATGTAGTCCATTAATTTTTTTCATAAAAAATTTTTTTTCATAAAAATTGGATGATGTATATTTCATTAAATTCTTTGCACGAAATATAGACGACGTATATAGTCCATTTAAGTTTTTGTATACGAAATGGACAATTTATAGCCCATTAATGTTTTTCATAAAAATTTAAAAAATCAACCATGTATAGCCCATTATATTTTGTATCTATAGCCCATTTAATTTTTTTGCATGAAAAATAGACGATGTATAGTGTTTTTAGTTTTTTGCATATGAAATGGACGATTTATAGTTCATTAAATTTTTTCAGAAAAATTTAAAAAATTGACGATGTATATATAGTCCATTCAATTTTTTTCATAAAAAATGCATGATGTATATTTCATTAAATTCTTTGCACGAAATATAGACGACGTATATAGTCCATTTAAGTTTTTGTATACGAAATGGACAATTTATAGCCCATTAATGTTTTTCATAAAAATTTAAAAAATCAACCATGTATAGCCCATTATATTTTGTATCTATAGCCCATTTAATTTTTTGCATGAAAAATAGACGATGTATAGTGTTTTGCATATGAAATGAACGATTTATAGTTCATTAAATTTGTTCATAAAAATTTGAAAAATTGACAATTAAATTTTTTTCATAAAAATTTTTTTTCATAAAAATTGTATGATGTATATTTCATTTAATTCTTTGCACGAAATATAGACGACGTAGATAGTCCATTTTAGTTTTTGTATACGAAATGGACAATTTATAGCCCATTAATGTTTTTCATAAAAATTTAAAAAATCAACCATGTATAGCCCATTATATTTTGTATCTATAGCCCATTTAATTTTTTTGCATGAAAAATAGACGATGTATAGTGTTTTTAGTTTTTTGCATATGAAATGGACGATTTATAGTTCATTAAATTTTTTCAGAAAAATTTAAAAAATTGACGATGTATATATAGTCCATTCAATTTTTTTCATAAAAAATGCATGATGTATATTTCATTAAATTCTTTGCACGAAATATAGACGACGTATATAGTCCATTTAAGTTTTTGTATACGAAATGGACAATTTATAGCCCATTAATGTTTTTCATAAAAATTTAAAAAATCAACCATGTATAGCCCATTATATTTTGTATCTATAGCCCATTTAATTTTTTGCATGAAAAATAGACGATGTATAGTGTTTTGCATATGAAATGAACGATTTATAGTTCATTAAATTTGTTCATAAAAATTTGAAAAATTGACAATTAAATTTTTTTCATAAAAATTTTTTTTCATAAAAATTGTATGATGTATATTTCATTTAATTCTTTGCACGAAATATAGACGACGTAGATAGTCCATTTTAGTTTTTGTATACGAAATGGACAATTTATAGCCCATTAATGTTTTTCATAAAAATTTAAAAAATCAACCATGTATAGCCCATTATATTTTGTATCTATAGCCCATTTAATTTTTTTGCATGAAAAATAGACGATTTATAGTGTTCTTAGTTTTTTGCATTTGAAATGAACGATTCATAGTTCATTAAATTTGTTCATAAAAATTTGAGAAATTGACGATAATTAAATTCCATTAAATTTTTTTTTATAAAAAATTCTTTTTCATAAAAATTGGATCATGTATATTTCATTAAATTCTTTTCACGAAATATAGACGACGTATAAAGCCCATTTAAGTTTTTGTATACGAATTAGACAATTTATAGCCCATTAATGTTTTTCATAAAAATTTAAAAAATCAAACATGTATAGCCCATTATATTTTGTATCTATAGCCCATTTAATTTTTTTGCATGAAAAATAGACGATGTTTTTGTTTTTAGTTTTTTGCATAAGAAATGAACGATTTATAGCTCATTAAATTTTTTCATAAAAATTTGAAAAATTGACGATAATTAAATTCCATTAAATTTTTTTCATAAAAATTGGATGATGTATATTTTATTAAATTCTTTGCACGAAATATAGACGACGTATATAGTCTATTTAAGTTTTTGTATACGAAATGGACAATCTATAGCCCATTAATATTTTTCATAAAAATTTAAAAAATCAACCATGTAAATAGACGATGTATAGTGTTTTTAGTTTTTTGCATATGAAATGAACGATTTATAGCTCATTAAATTTTTTCATAAAAATTTGAAAAATTGACGATGTATAGTCCATTAAATTTTTTTCATAAAAATTTTTTTTCATAAAAAATGGATGATGTATATTTCATTAAATTCGTTGCACGAAATATAGACGACGTATATAGTCCATTTAAGTTTTTGTATACGAAATAAACAATTTATAGCCCATTAATGTTTTTCATAAAAATTTAAAAAATCAACCATGTATAGCCCATTATATTTTGTATCTATAGCCCATTTAATTTTTTTGCATGAAAAATAGACGATGTATAGTGTTTTTAGTTTTTTGCATATGAAATGGACGATTTATAGTTCATTAAATTTTTTTCATAAAAATTTTTTTTTTATAAAAAATGGATGATGTATATTTCATTAAATTCGTTGCACGAAATATAGACGACGTATATAGTCCATTTAAGTTTTTGTATACGAAATGGACAATTTACAGCCCATTAATATTTGTTAGTATCACCCTGTAATTCTATTTCACAATCCATTTACTTTACTATTTACTTCAACATTTGTCCACGTCATTGTTATATATACATATGTACTTAGTTGTAAGTTAACTTTAGTCGTTACATTTCATTCGCTTAATAAACGTCTTATAGAAAAGTTCGTCTTTTGTCTCGTGTACTTAATTCAACATTTACATTTCACTTATACACCAACAAAGGTTATGGGCCCAGTGTGCCAGTAAATTGTCTAAATTAAGTCGGTCGAGTGTTTTTGTCTAAAATTTGTTTTGTTTCTAATTAAAAGAAAAAACAATAAAATGTCGAGTTCGATGCAGATCAAAAAATTGAATGAAAGCAACTATCCTAGTTGGTCAATCCATATGAGGAGTCTTTTAATCACATTGGACTACTGGTCAGTAACTGAAGGTTTTTGTCCTTCAACAGCGACGCCACAAGAAAAAGCGCAATGGAACCTGATAGACCAAAAAGCATTGGCAACTATCACCCTAAGTGTAAAACCATCTGAGTTAATACATATAAAAAAGTGTGTAACTGCGAGAGAAGCATGGCAAACATTAAAATCAATTTATATAGCAAAAAGTCCTGCTCGGAAAGTTAATTTATTTAAAAAACCTGTACGTTTCAAAATGCAAGATTCTATTGGTTGTACTCAGCAAATAAACGAATTTAGCAGTTTGGTAGAATCATTAAAAGAAATTGATATCACAGTGCCTGAAGATTTTATTAGTATTTTGTTGTTTTGTAGTCTCCCCGATGACTTTGAAAGTTTTATCGTAGCAATTGAAAGTAGAGACAAATTACCAACAATAGATCAATTGAAGGTCAAAATATTGGAAGAATATCAACGTCGTGACGAAAAAGGTCATATGAGAGTAGAGCACGTATTTTCGGCGAATTCAAAACATACTGAAAACAAAGAGAGATATAATAAAAATAAAACTCAATCAACCAAAAAATATTCCAATGTTAAATGCTATTCATGCGGGAAGAGGGGACACATAAAATCACAATGTAATAACAAAAAAGAAGTTGTAATGAGTGTAAGAGAAAACAAAGTAAGCTCAAATGATAATGAGTGGATTGTTTGTTGACAGCGGAGCTTCTTCACACATGAGTGGAAATAAAAGCTTGTTCTCTTCAATTAAAGAACATAATCAAAAGATTACAATTGCTTCTGGTGAGTGCGTATTTGCAGAAGGTATAGGTAATGTTACATTGAAATCGGAGTTTACCGACATTACTCTATCCAATGTTCTCTTTGTACCAAAGTTAAATGCTAATTTTTTATCTGTGAATAAAATAATTAAGCATGGAAACAAAGTTAATTTTTCTAAAGAGAAAGTCATTGCAAAAACTAAATTTGGTGACACAATTTTTGAAGCTCAATTAAAGAGTGGTATTTTTACAACACAGTTTTTGAAGAAGAATCAAAAAGAAAGTGTGATGATGGCAAAGTGTAAAGAAATAAATTCTGAATTATGGCATAGAAGATTTGGCCATGTAAATATTTGTGATTTAACAAAAATGTCAAAGCACAACATAGTCCGTGGATTGCAAATAAATGATGTTGAAAATTTTTCATGTGTTACTTGTGCTCTGTGTAAAATTAATGTACAACCATTTGCAAGTTATGGCGAACGTTTTACGAAGAAACCATTAGAGGTGGTGCATACGGATATATGCGGTCCTATGAGGATAACCAATGAAGGTGGTTCGCGGTACTTTATATCATTCATTGATGATTTCTCCCGCTTTACAACCACATATTTCCTTAAGAAGAAATCCGAGGCTTTGGCAGTGTTTAAAGATTTTCACGCTAACGCAGAAAGACAAACTGGTTGCAAGCTGAAAATTTTACGTAGTGACAACGGCTGTGAGTATACAAATAATAGTTTTAAAAATTATTTAGTGTCGGCAGGTATAAAACATCAAACAACCGTGTGTTACACCCCGCAACAAAATGGTATAGCGGAAAGAGCAAACCGAACGCTCATAGAAATGACCCGATGTTTGCTAATGGAATCAGAATTACCACACACGCTGTGGTCTGAAGCCTTAAGTACTGCAACATATCTTAGAAATCGTTGCCCAACGAAGGTGTTAAAAAATAGCACTCCATACGAATGTTGGTTTGGACGCAAGCCCTCTGTTTTTCACTTACGTACGTTTGGCTGTCTAGCTGTGGCTTTAAACAAAAAACCAGGTCAGTCCAAACTTAATCCAAAGGGTAAAAAGTATACGTTTGTTGGTTACTCGCATAAAACCAAGGGATATCGTTTGTACGATAATGATAGCAAAACAATTACTGTTGCGCGAAGTATTATTTTCTTTGAACAAAAGAATACTAAAACCTCTGATGTGAGCGAAAATCAATTACAAAATACTGTGGGTCAAAAAAGTGATGATTGGTTTGATATTAATATTATGCCCAATCATGAAAATGAACAACATCGCTTACAAACATTGGAAAGTGATGAAAATATAGAAGAAATTGGTGATAACGCAACTTCTGAAGAAGAAAATGTCAACGAAGCAGGAGTTAAACGCAAGAGAGGAAGGCCAAAACTTGAAAGAACTGGAAAAAGAGGACGCCCTAGAAAGATTCGAGCATTTCAAAATCCAGAATGTCTTAACGAATTAACATTAGTGAGTAAAGATCCCCAAACAGTTCAACAGGCCATGGAAAGTGAAAACGCAGAAAATTGGAAAGATTCGATGCATGCAGAGTTTAATTCTTTGAAAAATAACAACACGTGGGAACTAGTGGAAAGACCAAGTAATAAAAATATTATTGGTTGTAAGTGGGTTTTCGTTACCAAGACTAACTCATCGGGAAATATCGAAAAATATAAGGCACGCCTTGTGGCACAAGGATTTTCCCAAAAGTACAACGTGGATTATACAGACACCTATTCCCCTGTTGCAAGATATTCTGCAATTCGAATGCTATTTGCAATAGCCGCACAGAAGAAAATGTTTTTAAACCACATAGATGTTGTTTCTGCTTACCTAAATGGAGAATTGCAAGAAGAGGTGTATATGCACCAGCCACAAATGTTTGTCGATAAGGATCATCCAGATCATGTTTGCAAACTAAAAAAGTCGCTTTACGGCCGTAAACAAGCCGGCAGAGATTGGTATCGTAAAATAAATCAAATTCTTATTGATAATAATTTTGTTCGTTGTAAAACCGACAATTGTTTATATACAATGAACAAAAATGGTGAGCTAGTAATAATAGCTATTTACGTTGATGATATTTTGTTATCATGCTCAACTCAAAAAATGATTGCATACGTTGTGTCGATGCTAAATAAACATGTTGATGCTGTAGATAGAGGACCAGTCAAATACTATTTGGGTATGGAGATAGAACGTGATGGTCTTAGAGGTCCAATAAAAGTACATCAGAGGAAATACACAAAAGAACTTCTTCTCCAATGGAATATGACAAATTGTAAACCATCCCACACCCCTTTACCAATTGGTGCTGTTTTAGAAAAGTGTACAAAGGAAGATTGCAGTGGTCACGAAGCCAAGACTTATCAGTCACTCATCGGCTCGTTGATGTACCTGGCTGTTATATCTCGTCCGGATATCGCCCATGCTGTATCAAAACTGTCACAGTTTAACGTGCACCCCGAAAAAGAGCATTTTGTAGCAGCCAAACACATCTTAAGATATCTTAAGCAATATCCAGAAGGTACGTTAAGTTATTATTCTACTAATGGTTTAGTTTCTTATGCAGATGCTGACTGGGGGTCAGATAAAAATGACCGCAAATCGTATAGTGGGTTCGTTCTGTTTTTGGCTGGTGGACCAATATCGTGGGAGTCCAAGAAGCAGTGTATCGTATCCCTTAGCTCCATGGAAGCCGAATACGTAGCTGCATGTCAAGCAGTAAAAGATGTAGTATTTCATCGAAACATTTTGGGCGAAGTCGGCCTTGAAGACTACACGAATAATCCAACAACTCTTATGTGCGACAACCAGAGTGCAATGTTTCTTATACAAAACCCAGTAGCACACAAAAGAAGTAAGCACATAGATATACGCTATCACTACATACGTGATAAATTTGAATCAAACGAAATTGATATTAAATATGTTAGTACAGAAGAAAATATCGCAGATTTGTTTACTAAATGTTTAGGAAAAGGAAAGCATTTAAAATTTTGTAATATGATGAATATTATATTTTAAAGTTGTTAATATTTCAATACTTGTATTAAATGTAATTAAAAATTCATATTTCAAAAGTATTTGGATTAAGGAGGAGTTTGTTAGTATCACCCTGTAATTCTATTTCACAATCCATTTACTTTACTATTTACTTCAACATTTGTCCACGTCATTGTTATATATACATATGTACTTCGTTGTAAGTTAACTTTAGTCGTTACATTTCATTCGCTTAATAAACGTCTTATAGAAAAGTTCGTCTTTTGCTCGTGTACTTAATTCAACATTTACATTTCACTTATACACCAACAATATTTATCATACAAATTAATCAATCAACCATGTATAGTCCATTATATTTTGTATCTATAGCCCATTTAATTTTTTTGCATGAAAAATAGACGATGTATAGTGTTTTTAGTTTTTTGCTTATGAAATGGACGATTTATAGTTCATTAAATTTGTTCGAAAAAATTTGAAAAATTGACGATGTATAGTCCATTAAATTTTTTTCATAAAAAATTTTTTTTCATAAAAATTGGATGATGTATATTTCATAAAATTCTTTGCACGAAATATAGACGACGTATATAGTCCATTTAAGTTTTTGTATACGAAAAAGACAATTTATAGCCCATTAATGTTTTTCATAAAAATTCAAAAAAACCAACCAAGTATAGCCCATTATATTTTGTATCTATAGCCCATTTAATTTTTTTGCATGAAAAATAGACGATGTATAGTGTTTTTAGCTTTTTGCATATGAAATGGACGATTTATAGTTCATTAAATTTTTTCATAAAAATTTTAAAAATTGACAATGTAGAGTTTATTAAATTTTTTTCATAAAAAATTTTTTTTCTTAAAAAATGGATGATGTATATTTTATTAAATTCTTTGCACGAAATATAGACGACGTACATATATAGTCCATTTTAGTTTTTATATACGAATTAGACAATTTATATCCCATTAATGTTTTTCATAAAAATTTAAAAAATCAACCATGTATAGCCCATTATATTTTGTATCTATAGCCCATTTAATGTTTTTGCATTAAAAATAGGCGATGTATAGTGTTTTTAGTTTTTTTGCATATGAAATGGATGATTTATAGTTCATTAAATTTTTTCATAAAAATTTGAAAAATTGACAATGTAGAGTTTATTAAATTTTTTTCATAAAAAATTTTTTTTCTTAAAAAATGGATGATGTATATTTTATTAAATTCTTTGCACGAAATATAGACGACGTATATAGTCCATTTTAGTTTTTATATACGAAATGGACGATTTATAGCCCATTAATGTTTTTCATAAAAATTTAAAAAATCAACCATGTGTAGCCCATTATATTTTGTATCTATAGCCCATTTTGTTTTTGCATGAAAAATAGACGATGTATAGTGTTTTTAGTTTTTTGCATATGAAATGGACGATTTATAGTTCATTAAATTTTTTCATAAAAATTTGAAAAATTGACGTATATAGTCCATTTAAGTTTTTGTATACGAAATGGACAATTTATAGCCCATTAATTTTTTTCATAAAAATTTAAAAAATCAACCATGTATAGCCCATTATATTTTGTATCTATAGCCCATTGAATTTTTGTGCATGAAAAATGGATGATGTATATTTCATTAAATTCTTTGCACGAAATATAGACGACGTATATAGTCCATTTAAGTTTTTGTATACGAAATGGACAATTTATAGCCCATTAATGTTTTTCATAAAAATTTAAAAAATCAACCATGTATAGCCCCTTATATTTTGTATCTATAGCCCATTTAATTTTTTTGCATGAAAAATAGACGATGTATAATGTTTTGCATATGAAATGAACCATTTATAGTTCATTAAATTTTTTCATAAAAATTTGAAAAATTGACGATGTATATCCATTAAATTTTTTTCATAAAAATTTTTTTTTCATAAAAAATGGATGATGTATATTTCATTAAATTGTTTGCACGAAATATAGACGACGTATATAGTCCATTTAAGTTTTTGTATACGAAATGGACAATTTATAGCCCATTAATGTTTTTCATAAAAATTTAAAAAATCAACCATGTATAGCCCATTATATTTTGTATCTATAGGCCATTTAATGTTTTTGCATTAAAAATAGACGATTAATAATGTTTTGCATATGAAATGAACCATTTATAGTTCATTAAATTTTTTCATAAAAATTTGAAAAATTGACGATGTATATCCATTAAATTTTTTTCATAAAATTTTTTTTTTCATAAAAAATGGATGATGTATATTTTATTAAATTGTTTGCACGAAATATAGACGACGTATATAGTCCATTTAAGTTTTTGTATACGAAATGGAAAATTTATAGCCCATTAATGTTTTTCATAAAAATTTAAAAAATCAACCATGTATAGCCCATTATATTTTGTATCTATAGCCCATTTAATGTTTTTGCATTAAAAATAGGCGATGTATAGTGTTTTTAGTTTTTTTGCATATGAAATGGATGATTTATAGTTCATTAAATTTTTTCATAAAAATTTGAAAAATTGACAATGTAGAGTTTATTAAAATTTTTCATAAAAAATTTTTTTTCTTAAAAAATGGATGATGTATATTTTATTAAATTCTTTGCACGAAATATAGACGAACTTATATAGTCCATTTTAGTTTTTATATATGTACGAAATGGACGATTTATAGCCCATTAATGTTTTTCATAAAAATTTAAAAAATCAACCATGTGTAGCCCATTATATTTTGTATCTATAGCCCATTTAATGTTTTTGCATGAAAAATAGACGATGTATAGTGTTTTTAGTTTTTTGCATATGAAATGGACGATTTATAGTTCATTAAATTTTTTCATAAAAATTTGAAAAATCAACCATGTATAGCCCCTTATATTTTGTATCTATAGCCCATTTAATTTTTTTGCATGAAAAATAGACGATGTATAATGTTTTGCATATGAAATGAACCATTTATAGTTCATTAAATTTTTTCATAAAAATTTTAAAAATTGACGATGTATATCCATAAAATTTTTTTTATAAAAATTTTTTTTTCATAAAAAATGGATGATGTATATTTCATTAAATTGTTTGCACGAAATATAGACGACGTATATAGTCCATTTAAGTTTTTGTATACGAAATGGACAATTTATAGCCCATTAATGTTTTTCATAAAAATTTAAAAAATCAACCATGTATAGCCCATTATATTTTGTATCTATAGCCCATTTAATGTTTTTGCATTAAAAATAGACGATGTATAATGTTTTGCATATGAAATGAACCATTTATAGTTCATTAAATTTTTTCATAAAAATTTGAAAAATTGACGATGTATATCCATTTAATTTTTTTCATAAAAATTTTTTTTTCATAAAAAATGGATGATGTATATTTCATTAAATTCGTTGCACGAAATATAGACGACGTATATAGTCCATTTAAGTTTTTGTATACGAAATGGACAATTTATAGCCCATTAATGTTTTTCATAAAAATTTAAAAAATCAACCATGTATAGCCCATTATATTTTGTATCTATAGCCCATTTAATTTTTTTGCATGAAAAATAGACGACGTATAGTGTTTTTAGTTTTTTTTTCATATGAAATGGACGATTTATAGTTCATTAAATTTTTTCATAAAAATTTGAAAAATTGACGATGTAAATTTCATAAAATTTTTTCATAAAAAATTTTTTTTCATAAAAAATGGATGATGTATATTTCATTAAATTCTTTGCACGAAATATAGACGACGTATATAGTCCATTTAAGTTTTTGTATACGAAATGGACAATTTATAGCCCATTAATGTTTTTCATAAAAATTTAAAAAATCAACCATGTATAGCCCATTATATTTTGTATCTATAGCCCATTTAAATTTTTGCATGAAAAATAGACGATGTATAGTGTTTTTAGTTTTTTGCATATGAAATGAACGATTTATAGCTCATTAAATTTTTTTCATAAAAAATTTTTTTTCATAAAAATTGGATGATGTATATTTCATTAAATTCTTTGCACGAAATATAGACGACGTATATAGTCCATTTAAGTTTTTGTATACGAAATGGACAATTTATAGCCCATTAATGTTTTTCATAAAAATTTAAAAAATCAACCATGTATAGCCCATTATATTTTGTATCTATAGCCCATTTAATTTTTTAGCATGAAAAATAGACGATGTATAGTGTTTTTAGTTTTTTGCATATGAAATTAACGATTTATAGCTCATTAAATTTTTTCATAAAAATCCATTAAATTTTTTTCATAAAAATTTTTTTTTCATAAAAATTGGATGATGTATATTTCATTAAATTCTTTGCACGAAATATAGACGACGTATATAGTCCATTTAAGTTTTTGTATACGAAATGGACAATTTATAGCCCATCAATGTTTTTCATAAAAATTTAAAAAATCAACCATGTATAGCCCATTATATTTTGTATCTAAAGCCCATTTAATATTTTGCATGAAAAATAGACGATGTATAGTGTTTTTAGTTTTTTGCATATGAAATTAACGATTTATAGCTCATTAAATTTTTTCATAAAAATCCATTAAATTTTTTTCATAAAATTTTTTTTTTCATAAAAATTGGATGATGTATATTTTAATTAATTCTTTGCACGAAATATAGACGACGTATATAGTCCATTTAAGTTTTTGTATACGAAATCGACAATTTATAGCCCATTAATGTTTTTCATAAAAATTTAAAAAATCAACCATGTATAGCCCATTATATTTTGTATCTATAGCCCATTTAATTTTTTTGCATGAAAAATAGACGATGTATAGTGTTTTTAGTTTTTAGCTTATGAAATGGACAATTTATAGTTCATTAAATTTTTTCATAAAAATTTGAAAAATTGACGATGTATAGTCCATTAATTTGTTTTCATAAAAATTGGATGATGTATATTTCAGTAAATTCTTTGCACGAAATATAGATGACGTATATAGTCCATTTAAGTTTTTGTATACGAAATGGACAATTTATAGCCCATTAATGTTTTTCATAAAAATTTAAAAAATCAACCATGTATAGCCCATTATATTTTGTATCTATAGCCCATTTAATTTTTTTGCATGAAAAATAGACGATGTATAGTGTTTTTAGTTTTTTGCATATGAAATTAACGATTTATAGCTCATTAAATTTTTTCATAAAAATCCATTAAATTTTTTTCATAAAAATTTTTTTTTCATAAAAATTGGATGATGTATATTTCATTAAATTCTTTGCACGAAATATAGACGACGTATGTAGTCCATTTAAGTTTTTGTATACGAAATGGACAATTTATAGCCCATTAATGTTTTTCATAAAAATTTAAAAAATCAACCATGTATAGCCCATTATATTTTGTATCTATAGCCCATTTAATTTTTTTGCATGAAAAATAGACGATGTATAGAGTTTTTAGTTTTTTGCATATGAAATGAACGATTTATAGCTCATTAAATTTTTTCATAAAAATCCATTAAATTTTTTTCATAAAAATTTTTTTTTCATAAAAATTGGATGATGTATATTTCATTAAATTCTTTGCACGAAATATAGACGACGTATATAGTCCATTTAAGTTTTTGTATACGAAATGGACAATTTATATCCCATTAATGTTTTTCATAAAAATTTAAAAAATCAATCATGTATAGCCCATTATATTTTGTATCTATAGCCCATTTAATTTTTTTGCATGAAAAATAGACGATGTATAGTGTTTTTAGTTTTTTGCATATGAAATTAACGATTTATAGCTCATTAAATTTTTTCATAAAAATCCATTAAATTTTTTTCATAAAAATTTTTTTTTCATAAAAATTGGATGATGTATATTTCATTAAATTCTTTGCACGAAATATAGACGACGTATATAGTCCATTTAAGTTTTTGTATGCGAAATGGACAAATTATAGCCCATTAATGTTTTTCATAAAAATTTAAAAAATCAACCATGTATAGCCCATTATATTTTGTATCTATAGCCCATTTAATTTTTTTGCATGAAAAATAGACGATGTATAGTGTTTTTAGTTTTTTGCATATGAAATGAACGATTTATAGCTCATTAAATTTTTTCATAAAAATTTGAAAAATTGACGATGTATATATATATAGTCCATAAAATTTTTTTCATAAAAAATTTTTTTTCATAAAAATTGGATGATGTATATTTCATTAAATTCTTTGCACGAAATATAGACGACGTATATAGTCCATTTAAGTTTTTGTATACGAAATGGACAATTTATAGCCCATTAATGTTTTTCATAAAAATTTAAAAAATCAACCATGTATAGCCCATTTAATTTTGTATCTATAGCCCATTTAATTTTTTTGCATGAAAAATAGACGATGTATAGTGTTTTTAGTTTTTTGCATATGAAATGAACGATTTATAGCTCATTAAATTTTTTCATAAAAATTTTAAAACTTGACAATGATAGATAGTCCATTAAATTTTTTTCATAAAAATTTTTTTTTCATAAAAATTGGATGATGTATATTTCATTAAATTCTTTGCACGAAATATAGACGACGTATATAGTCCATTTAAGTTTTTGTATACGAAATGGACAATTTATAGCCCATTAATGTTTTTCATAAAAATTTAAAAAATCAACCATGTATAGCTTATTATATTTTGTATCTATAGCCCATTTAATTTTTTTGCATGAAAAATAGACGATGTATAGTGTTTTTAGTTTTTTGCATATGAAATGAACGATTTATAGCTCATTAAATTTTTTCATAAAAATCCATTAAATTTTTTTCATAAACAATTTTTTTTCATAAAAATTGGATGATGTATATTTCATTAAATTCTTTGCACGAAATATAGACGACGTATATAGTCCATTTAAGTTTTTGTATACGAAATGGACAATTTATAGCCCATTAATATTTTTCATAAAAATTTAAAAAATCAACCATGTATAGCCCATTTAATTTTGTATCTATAGCCCATTTAATTTTTTTTGCATGAAAAATAGACGATGTATAGTGTTTTTAGTTTTTTGCATATGAAATATATACAATTAATGTTTTTCATAAAAATTTAAAAAATCAACCATGTATAGCCCATTTAATTTTGTATCTATAGCCCATTTAATTTTTTTGCATGAAAAATAGACGATGTATAGTGTTTTTAGTTTTTTGCATATGAAATGAACGATTTATAGCTCATTAAATTTTTTCATAAAAATTTTAAAAATTGACGATGTATAGTCCATTAAATTTTTTTCATAAAAAATTTTTTTTCATCAAAATTGGATGATGTATATTTCATTAAATTCTTTGCACGAAATATAGACGACGTATATAGTCCATTTAAGTTTTTGTATACGAAATGGACAATTTATAGCCCATTAATGTTTTTCATAAAAATTTAAAAAATCAACCATGTATAGCCCATTTAATTTTGTATCTATAGCCCATTTAATTTTTTTGCATGAAAATTAGACGATGTATAGTGTTTTTAGTTTTTTGCATATGAAATGAACGATTTATAGCTCATTAAATTTTTTCATAAAAATTTGAAAAATTGATTATTAAATTTTTTTTATAAACATTTTTTTTTCATAAAAAATGGATGATGGATATTTCATTAAATTCTTTGCATGAAATATAGACGACATATATAGTCCATTTAAGTTTTTGTATACGAAATGGACAATTTATAGCCCATTAATGTTTTTCATAAAAATTTAAAAAATCAACCATGTATAGCCCATTTAATTTTGTATCTATAGCCCATTTAATTTTTTTGCATGAAAAATAGACGATGTATAGTGTTTTTAGTTTTTTGCATATGAAATGAACGATTTATAGCTCATTAAATTTTTTCATAAAAATTTGAAAAATTGACGATGTATAGTCCATTAAATTTTTTTCATAAAAATTTTTTTTTCATAAAAATTGGATGATGTATATTTCATTAAATTCTTTGCACGAAATATAGACGACGTATATAGTCCATTTAAGTTTTTGTATACGAAATGGACAATTTATAGCCCATTAATGTTTTTCATAAAAATTTTAAAAATCAACCATGTATAGCCCATTTAATTTTGTATCTATAGCCCATTTAATTTTTTTGCATGAAAAATAGACGATGTGTAGTGTTTTTAGTTTTTTGCATATGAAATGAACGATTTATAGCTCATTAAATTTTTTCATAAAAATTTGAAAAATTGACGATGTATAGTCCATTAAATTTTTTTCATAAAAAATTTTTTTTCATCAAAATTGGATGATGTATATTTTATTAAATTCTTTGCACGAAATATAGACGACGTATATAGTCCATTTAAGTTTTTGTATACGAAGTGGACAATTTATAGCCCATTAATGTTTTTCATAAAAATTTAAAAAATCAACCATGTATAGCCCATTTAATTTTGTATCTATAGCCCATTTAATTTTTTTGCATGAAAAATAGACGATGTATAGTGTTTTTAGTTTTTTGCATATGAAATGAACGATTTATAGCTCATTAAATTTTTTCATAAAAATTTGAAAAATTGACGATGTATAGTCCATTAAATTTTTTTCATAAAAAATTTTTTTTCATAAAAATTGGATGATGTATATTTCATTAAATTCTTTGCACGAAATATAGACGACGTATATAGTCCATTTAAGTTTTTGTATACGAAATGGACAATTTATAGCCCATTAATGTTTTTCATAAAAATTTAAAAAATCAACCATGTATAGCCCATTTAATTTTGTATCTATAGCCCATTTAATTTTTTTGCATGAAAAATAGACGATGTATAGTGTTTTTAGTTTTTTGCATATGAAATGAACGATTTATAACTCATTAAATTTTTTCATAAAAATTTGAAAAATTGACGATATAGTCCATTAAATTTTTTTCATAAAAAATTTTTTTTCATAAAAATTGGATGATGTATATTTCATTAAATTCTTTGCACGAAATATAGACGACGTATATAGTCCATTTAAGTTTTTGTATACGAAATGGACAATTTATAGCCCATTAATGTTTTTCATAAATATTTTAAAAATCAAACATGTATAGCCCATTTAATTTTGTATCTATAGCCCATTTAATTTTTTTGCATGAAAAATAGACGATGTATAGTGTTTTTAGTTTTTTGCATATGAAATGAACGATTTATAGCTCATTAAATTTTTTCATAAAAATTTGAAAAATTGACGATGTATAAGTCCATTAAATTTTTTTCATAAAAAATTTTTTTCATAAAAATTGGATGATGTATATTTCATTAAATTCTTTGCACGAAATATAGACGACGTATATAGTCCATTTAAGTTTTTGTATACGAAATGGACAATTTATAGCCCATTAATGTTTTTCATAAAAATTTAAAAAATCAACCATGTATAGCCCATTTAATTTTGTATCTATAGCCCATTTAATTTTTTTGCATGAAAAATAGACGATGTATAGTGTTTTTAGTTTTTTGCATATGAAATGAACGATTTATAGCTCATTAAATTTTTTCATAAAAATTTTAAAAATTGACGATTATATAGTTTTAAATTTTAATTTAATTTAATTTAAATTTTTTTCATAAAAAATTTTTTTTCATAAAAATTGTATGATGTATATTTCATTAAATTCTTTGCACGAAATATAGACGACGTATATAGTCCATTTAAGTTTTTGTATACGAAATGGACAATTTATAGCCCATTAATGTTTTTCATAAAAATTTAATAAATCAACCATGTATAGCCCATTTAATTTTGTATCTATAGCCCATTTAATTTTTTTGCATGAAAAATAGACGATGTATAGTGTTTTTAGTTTTTTGCATATGAAATTAACGATTTATAGCTCATTAAATTTTTTCATAAAAATTTGAAAAATTGACGATGTATAGTCCATTAAAATTTTTTCATAAAAAATTTTTTTTCATAAAAATTGGATGATGTATATTTCATTAAATTCTTTGCACGAAATATAGACGACGTATATAGTCCATTTAAGTTTTTGTATACGAAATGGACAATTTATAGCCCATTAATGTTTTTCATAAAAATTTAAAAAATCAACCATGTATAGCCCATTTAATTTTGTATCTATAGCCCATTTAATTTTTTTGCATGAAAAATAGACGATGTATAGTGTTTTTAGTTTTTTGCATATGAAATGAACGATTTATAGCTCATTAAATTTTTTCATAAAAATTTGAAAAATTGACGATGTATAGTCCATTAAATTTTTTTCATAAAAAATTTTTTTCATAAAAATTGGATGATGTATATTTCATTAAATTCTTTGCACGAAATATAGACGACGTATATAGTCCATTTAAGTTTTTGTATACGAAATGGACAATTTATAGCCCATTAATGTTTTTCATAAAAATTTAAAAAATCAACCATGTATAGCCCATTTAATTTTGTATCTATAGCCCATTTAATTTTTTTGCATGAAAAATAGACGATGTATAGTGTTTTTAGTTTTTTGCATATGAAATGAACGATTTATAGCTCATTAAATTTTTTCATAAAAATTTGAAAAATTGACGATGTATAGTTAATTAAATTTTTTTCATAAAAAATTTTTTTTTCATAAAAATTGGATGATGTATATTTCATTAAATTCTTTGCACGAAATGTAGACGACGTATACAGTCCATTTAAGTTTTTGTATACGAAATGGACAATTTATAGCCCATTAATGTTTTTCATAAAAATTTAAAAAATCAACCATGTATAGCCCATTTAATTTTGTATCTATAGCCCATTTAATTTTTTTGCATGAAAAATAGACGATGTATAGTGTTTTTAGTTTTTTGCATATGAAATGAACGATTTATAGCTCATTAAATTTTTTCATAAAAATTTTAAAAATTGACCATTAAATTTTTTTCATAAAAAATTTTTTTTTATAAAAATTGGATGATGTATATTTCATTAAATTCTTTGCACGAAATATAGACGACGTATATAGTCCATTTAAGTTTTTGTATACGAAATGGACAATTTATAGCCCATTAATGTTTTTCATAAAAATTTAAAAAATCAACCATGTATAGCCCATTTAATTTTGTATCTATAGCCCATTTAATTTTTTTGCATGAAAAATAGACGATGTATAGTGTTTTTAGTTTTTTGCATATGAAATGAACGATTTATAGCTCATTAAATTTTTTCATAAAAATTTGAAAAATTGACGATGTATAGTCCATTAAATTTTTTTCATAAAAAATTTTTTTTCATCAAAATTGGATGATGTATATTTTATTAAATTCTTTGCACGAAATATAGACGACGTATATAGTCCATTTAAGTTTTTGTATACGAAATGGACAATTTATAGCCCATTAATGTTTTTCATAAAAATTTTAAAAATCAAACATGTATAGCCCATTTAATTTTGTATCTATAGCCCATTTAATTTTTTTGCATGAAAAATAGACGATGTATAGTGTTTTTAGTTTTTTGCATATGAAATGAACGATTTATAGCTCATTAAATTTTTTCATAAAAATTTGAAAAATTGACGATGTATAAGTCCATTAAATTTTTTTCATAAAAAATTTTTTTCATAAAAATTGGATGATGTATATTTCATTAAATTCTTTGCACGAAATATAGACGACGTATATAGTCCATTTAAGTTTTTGTATACGAAATGGACAATTTATAGCCCATTAATGTTTTTCATAAAAATTTAAAAAATCAACCATGTATAGCCCATTTAATTTTGTATCTATAGCCCATTTAATTTTTTTGCATGAAAAATAGACGATGTATAGTGTTTTTAGTTTTTTGCATATGAAATGAACGATTTATAGCTCATTAAATTTTCTCATAAAAATTTTAAAAATTGACGATTATATAGTTTTAAATTTTAATTTAATTTAATTTAAATTTTTTTCATAAAAAATTTTTTTTCATAAAAATTGGATGATGTATATTTCATTAAATTCTTTGCACGAAATATAGACGACGTATATAGTCCATTTAAGTTTTTGTATACGAAATGGACAATTTATAGCCCATTAATGTTTTTCATAAAAATTTAATAAATCAACCATGTATAGCCCATTTAATTTTGTATCTATAGCCCATTTAATTTTTTTGCATGAAAAATAGACGATGTATAGTGTTTTTAGTTTTTTGCATATGAAATTAACAATTTATAGCTCATTAAATTTTTTCATAAAAATTTGAAAAATTGACGATGTATAGTCCATTAAAATTTTTTCATAAAAAATTTTTTTTCATAAAAATTGGATGATGTATAGTTCATTAAATTCTTTGCACGAAATATAGACGACGTATATAGTCCATTTAAGTTTTTGTATACGAAATGGACAATTTATAGCCCATTAATGTTTTTCATAAAAATTTAAAAAATCAACCATGTATAGCCCATTTAATTTTGTATCTATAGCCCATTTAATTTTTTTGCATGAAAAATAGACGATGTATAGTGTTTTTAGTTTTTTGCATATGAAATGAACGATTTATAGCTCATTAAATTTTTTCATAAAAATTTGAAAAATTGACGATGTATATATAGTCCATTAAATTTTTTTCATAAAAATTTTTTTTTCATAAAAATTGGATGATGTATATTTCATTAAATTCTTTGCACGAAATATAGACGACGTATATAGTCCATTTAAGTTTTTGTATACGAAATGGACAATTTATAGCCCATTAATGTTTTTCATAAAAATTTAAAAAATCAACCATGTATAGCCCATTTAATTTTGTATCTATAGCCCATTTAATTTTTTTGCATGAAAAATAGACGATGTATAGTGTTTTTAGTTTTTTGCATATGAAATGAACGATTTATAACTCATTAAATTTTTTCATAAAAATTTGAAAAATTGACGATATAGTCCATTAAATTTTTTTCATAAAAAATTTTTTTTCATAAAAATTGGATGATGTATATTTCATTAAATTCTTTGCACGAAATACAGACGACGTATATAGTCCATTTAAGTTTTTGTATACGAAATGGACAATTTATAGCCCATTAATGTTTTTCATAAATATTTTAAAAATCAAACATGTATAGCCCATTTAATTTTGTATCTATAGCCCATTTAATTTTTTTGCATGAAAAATAGACGATGTATAGTGTTTTTAGTTTTTTGCATATGAAATGAACGATTTATAGCTCATTAAATTTTTTCATAAAAATTTGAAAAATTGACGATGTATAAGTCCATTAAATTTTTTTCATAAAAAATTTTTTTCATAAAAATTGGATGATGTATATTTCATTAAATTCTTTGCACGAAATATAGACGACGTATATAGTCCATTTAAGTTTTTGTATACGAAATGGACAATTTATAGCCAATTAATGTTTTTCATAAAAATTTAAAAAATCAACCATGTATAGCCCATTTAATTTTGTATCTATAGCCCATTTAATTTTTTTGCATGAAAAATAGACGATGTATAGTGTTTTTAGTTTTTTGCATATGAAATGAACGATTTATAGCTCATTAAATTTTTTCATAAAAATTTTAAAAATTGACGATTATATAGTTTTAAATTTTAATTTAATTTAATTTAAATTTTTTTCATAAAAAATTTTTTTTCATAAAAATTGGATGATGTATATTTCATTAAATTCTTTGCACGAAATATAGACGACGTATATAGTCCATTTAAGTTTTTGTATACGAAATGGACAATTTATAGCCCATTAATGTTTTTCATAAAAATTTAATAAATCAACCATGTATAGCCCATTTAATTTTGTATCTATAGCCCATTTAATTTTTTTGCATGAAAAATAGACGATGTATAGTGTTTTTAGTTTTTTGCATATGAAATTAACGATTTATAGCTCATTAAATTTTTTCATAAAAATTTGAAAAATTGACGATGTATAGTCCATTAAAATTTTTTCATAAAAAATTTTTTTTCATAAAAATTGGATGATGTATATTTCATTAAATTCTTTGCACGAAATATAGACGACGTATATAGTCCATTTAAGTTTTTGTATACGAAATGGACAATTTATAGCCCATTGATGTTTTTCATAAAAATTTAAAAAATCAACCATGTATAGCCCATTTAATTTTGTATCTATAGCCCATTTAATTTTTTTGCATGAAAAATAGACGATGTATAGTGTTTTTAGTTTTTTGCATATGAAATGAACGATTTATAGCTCATTAAATTTTTTCATAAAAATTTGAAAAATTGACGATGTATAGTCCATTAAATTTTTTTCATAAAAAATTTTTTTCATAAAAATTGGATGATGTATATTTCATTAAATTCTTTGCACGAAATATAGACGACGTATATAGTCCATTTAAGTTTTTGTATACGAAATGGACAATTTATAGCCCATTAATGTTTTTCATAAAAATTTAAAAAATCAACCATGTATAGCCCATTTAATTTTGTATCTATAGCCCATTTAATTTTTTTGCATGAAAAATAGACGATGTATAGTGTTTTTAGTTTTTTGCATATGAAATGAACGATTTATAGCTCATTAAATTTTTTCATAAAAATTTGAAAAATTGACGATGTATAGTTAATTAAATTTTTTTCATAAAAAATTTTTTTTTCATAAAAATTGGATGATGTATATTTCATTAAATTCTTTGCACGAAATGTAGACGACGTATACAGTCCATTTAAGTTTTTGTATACGAAATGGACAATTTATAGCCCATTAATGTTTTTCATAAAAATTTAAAAAATCAACCATGTATAGCCCATTTAATTTTGTATCTATAGCCCATTTAATTTTTTTGCATGAAAAATAGACGATGTATAGTGTTTTTAGTTTTTTGCATATGAAATGAACGATTTATAGCTCATTAAATTTTTTCATAAAAATTTTAAAAATTGACGATGTATAGTCCATTAAATTTTTTTCATAAAAAATTTTTTTCATAAAAATTGGATGATGTATATTTCATTAAATTCTTTGCACGAAATATAGACGACGTATATAGTCCATTTAAGTTTTTGTATACGAAATGGACAATTTATAGCCCATTAATGTTTTTCATAAAAATTTAAAAAATCAACCATGTATAGCCCATTTAATTTTGTATCTATAGCCCATTTAATTTTTTTGCATGAAAAATAGACGATGTATAGTGTTTTTAGTTTTTTGCATATGAAATGAACGATTTATAGCTCATTAAATTTTTTCATAAAAATTTGAAAAATTGACGATGTATAGTTAATTAAATTTTTTTCATAAAAAATTTTTTTTTCATAAAAATTGGATGATGTATATTTCATTAAATTCTTTGCACGAAATGTAGACGACGTATACAGTCCATTTAAGTTTTTGTATACGAAATGGACAATTTATAGCCCATTAATGTTTTTCATAAAAATTTAAAAAATCAACCATGTATAGCCCATTTAATTTTGTATCTATAGCCCATTTAATTTTTTTGCATGAAAAATAGACGATGTATAGTGTTTTTAGTTTTTTGCATATGAAATGAACGATTTATAGCTCATTAAATTTTTTCATAAAAATTTTAAAAATTGACCATTAAATTTTTTTCATAAAAAATTTTTTTTTATAAAAATTGGATGATGTATATTTCATTAAATTCTTTGCACGAAATGTAGACGACGTATACAGTCCATTTAAGTTTTTGTATACGAAATGGACAATTTATAGCCCATTAATGTTTTTCATAAAAATTTAAAAAATCAACCATGTATAGCCCATTTAATTTTGTATCTATAGCCCATTTAATTTTTTTGCATGAAAAATAGACGATGTATAGTGTTTTTAGTTTTTTGCATATGAAATGAACGATTTATAGCTCATTAAATTTTTTCATAAAAATTTTAAAAATTGACCATTAAATTTTTTTCATAAAAAATTTTTTTTTATAAAAATTGGATGATGTATATTTCATTAAATTCTTTGCACGAAATGTAGACGACGTATACAGTCCATTTAAGTTTTTGTATACGAAATGGACAATTTATAGCCCATTAATGTTTTTCATAAAAATTTAAAAAATCAACCATGTATAGCCCATTTAATTTTGTATCTATACCCCATTTAATTTTTTTGCATGAAAAATAGACGATGTATAGTGTTTTTAGTTTTTTGCATATGAAATGAACGATTTATAGCTCATTAAATTTTTTCATAAAAATTTGAAAAATTGACGATGTATAAGTCCATTAAATTTTTTTCATAAAAAATTTTTTTCATAAAAATTGGATGATGTATATTTCATTAAATTCTTTGCACGAAATATAGACGACGTATATAGTCCATTTAAGTTTTTGTATACGAAATGGACAATTTATAGCCCATTAATGTTTTTCATAAAAATTTAAAAAATCAACCATGTATAGCCCATTTAATTTTGTATCTATAGCCCATTTAATTTTTTTGCATGAAAAATAGACGATGTATAGTGTTTTTAGTTTTTTGCATATGAAATGAACGATTTATAGCTCATTAAATTTTTTCATAAAAATTTTAAAAATTGACGATGTATAGTCCATTAAAATTTTTTCATAAAAAAATTTTTTTCATAAAAATTGGATGATGTATATTTCATTAAATTCTTTGCACGAAATATAGACGACGTATATAGTCCATTTAAGTTTTTGTATACGAAATGGACAATTTATAGCCCATTAATGTTTTTCATAAAAATTTAAAAAATCAACCATGTATAGCCCATTTAATTTTGTATCTATAGCCCATTTAATTTTTTTGCATGAAAAATAGACGATGTATAGTGTTTTTAGTTTTTTGCATATGAAATGAACGATTTATAGCTCATTAAATTTTTTCATAAAAATTTGAAAAATTGACGATGTATAGTCCATTAAATTTTTTTCATAAAAAGTTTTTTTTCATAAAAATTGGATGATGTATATTTCATTAAATTCTTTGCACGAAATATAGACGACGTATATAGTCCATTTAAGTTTTTGTATACGAAATGGACAATTTATAGCCCATTAATGTTTTTCATAAAAATTTAAAAAATCAACCATGTATAGCCCATTTAATTTTGTATCTATAGCCCATTTAATTTTTTTGCATGAAAAATAGACGATGTATAGTGTTTTTAGTTTTTTGCATATGAAATGAACGATGTATAGCTCATTAAATTTTTTCATAAAAATTTGAAAAATTGACGATGTATAGTTAATTAAATTTTTTTCATAAAAAATTTTTTTTTCATAAAAATTGGATGATGTATATTTCATTAAATTCTTTGCACGAAATGTAGACGACGTATATAGTCCATTTAAGTTTTTGTATACGAAATGGACAATTTATAGCCCATTAATGTTTTTCATAAAAATTTAAAAAATCAACCATGTATAGCCCATTTAATTTTGTATCTATAGCCCATTTAATTTTTTTGCATGAAAAATAGACGATGTATAGTGTTTTTAGTTTTTTGCATATAAAATGAACGATTTATAGCTCATTAAATTTTTTCATAAAAATTTGAAAAATTGACGATGTATAGTTAATTAAATTTTTTTCATAAAAAATTTTTTTTCATAAAAATTGGATGATGTATATTTCATTAAATTCTTTGCACGAAATGTAGACGACGTATATAGTCCATTTAAGTTTTTGTATACGAAATGGACAATTTATAGCCCATTAATGTTTTTCATAAAAATTTAAAAAATCAACCATGTATAGCCCATTTAATTTTGTATCTATAGCCCATTTAATTTTTTGCATGAAAAATAGACGATGTATAGTGCTTTTAGTTTTTTGCATATGAAATGAACGATTTATAGCTCATTAAATTTTTTCATAAAAATTTGAAAAATTGACGAGTATAGTCCATTAAATTTTTTTCATAAAAATTTTTTTTTCATAAAAATTGGATGATGTATATTTCATTAAATTCTTTGCACGAAATATAGACGACGTATATAGTCCATTTAAGTTTTTGTATACGAAATGGACAATTTATAGCCCATTAATGTTTTTCATAAAAATTTAAAAAATCAACCATGTATAGCCCATTTAATTTTGTATCTATAGCCCATTTAATTTTTTTGCATGAAAAATAGACGATGTATAGTGTTTTTAGTTTTTTGCATATGAAATGAACGATTTATAGCTCATTAAATTTTTTTATAAAAATTTTAAAAATTGACGATGTATAGTCCATTAAATTTTTTTCATAAAAAATTTTTTTTATAAAAATTGGATGATGTATATTTCATTAAATTCTTTGCACGAAATATAGACGACGACGTATAAAAATTGACAATGTATAGTCCATTAAATTTTTTGCATAAAAAATTTTTTTTCATAAAAATTGGATGATGTATATTTCATTAAATTCTTTGCACGAAATATAGACGACGTATATAGTCCATTTAAGTTTTTGTATACGAAATGGACAATTTATAGCCCATTAATGTTTTTCATAAAAATTTAAAAAATCAACCATGTATAGCCCATTTAATTTTGTATCTATAGCCCATTTAATTTTTTTGCATGAAAAATAGACGATGTATAGTGTTTTTAGTTTTTTGCATATGAAATGAACGATTTATAGCTCATTAAATTTTTTCATAAAAATTTGAAAAATTGACGATGTATAGTCCATTAAATTTTTTCATAAAAAGTTTTTTTTCATAAAAATTGGATGATGTATATTTCATTAAATTCTTTGCACGAAATATAGACGACGTATATAGTCCATTTAAGTTTTTGTATACGAAATGGACAATTTATAGCCCATTAATGTTTTTCATAAAAATTTAAAAATCAACCATGTATAGCCCATTTAATTTTGTATCTATAGCCCATTTAATTTTTTTGCATGAAAAATAGACGATGTATAGTGTTTTTAGTTTTTTGCATATGAAATGAACGACTTATAGCTCATTAAGTTTTTTCATAAAAATTTGAAAAATTGACGATGTATATATAGTCCATTAAATTTTTTTCATAAAAAATTTTTTTTCATAAAAATTGGATGATGTATATTTCATTAAATTCTTTGCACGAAATATAGACGACGTATATAGTCCATTTAAGTTTTTGTATACGAAATGGACAATTTATAGCCCATTAATGTTTTTCATAAAAATTTAAAAAATCAACCATGTATAGCCCATTTAATTTTGTATCTATAGCCCATTTAATTTTTTTGCATGAAAAATAGACGATGTATAGTGTTTTTAGTTTTTTGCATATGAAATGAACGATTTATAGCTCATTAAATTTTTTCATAAAAATTTGAAAAATTGACGATGTATAATAGTCCATTAAATTTTTTTCATAAAAAATTGTTTTTCATAAAAATTGGATGATGTATATTTCATTAAATTCTTTGCACGAAATATAGACGACGTACATAGTCCATTTAAGTTTTTGTATACGAAATGGACAATTTATAGCCCATTAATGTTTTTCATAAAAATTTTAAAAATCAACCATGTATAGCCCATTTAATTTTGTATCTATAGCCCATTTAATTTTTTTGCATGAAAAATAGACGATGTATAGTGTTTTTAGTTTTTTGCATATGAAATGAACGATTTATAGGTCATTAAATTTTTTCATAAAAATTTGAAAAATTGACGATGTATATATAGTCCATTAAATTTTTTGCATAAAAAATTTTTTTTCATAAAAATTGGATGATGTATATTTCATTAAATTCTTTGCACGAAATATAGACGACGTATATAGTCCATTTAAGTTTTTGTATACGAAATGGACAATTTATAGCCCATTAATGTTTTTCATAAAAATTTAAAAAATCAACCATGTATAGCCCATTTAATTTTGTATCTATAGCCCATTTAATTTTTTGCATGAAAAATAGACGATGTATAGTGTTTTTAGTTTTTTGCATATGAAATGAACGATTTATAGCTCATTAAATTTTTTCATAAAAATTTGAAAAATTGACGATGTATAGTCCATTAAATTTTTTCATAAAAAGTTTTTTTTCATAAAAATTGGATGATGTATATTTCATTAAATTCTTTGCACGAAATATAGACGACGTATATAGTCCATTTAAGTTTTTGTATACGAAATGGACAATTTATAGCCCATTAATGTTTTTCATAAAAATTTAAAAATCAACCATGTATAGCCCATTTAATTTTGTATCTATAGCCCATTTAATTTTTTTGCATGAAAAATAGACGATGTATAGTGTTTTTAGTTTTTTGCATATGAAATGAACGACTTATAGCTCATTAAGTTTTTTCATAAAAATTTGAAAAATTGACGATGTATATATAGTCCATTAAATTTTTTTCATAAAAAATTTTTTTTCATAAAAATTGGATGATGTATATTTCATTAAATTCTTTGCACGAAATATAGACGACGTATATAGTCCATTTAAGTTTTTGTATACGAAATGGACAATTTATAGCCCATTAATGTTTTTCATAAAAATTTAAAAAATCAACCATGTATAGCCCATTTAATTTTGTATCTATAGCCCATTTAATTTTTTTGCATGAAAAATAGACGATGTATAGTGTTTTTAGTTTTTTGCATATGAAATGAACGATTTATAGCTCATTAAATTTTTTCATAAAAATTTGAAAAATTGACGATGTATAATAGTCCATTAAATTTTTTTCATAAAAAATTGTTTTTCATAAAAATTGGATGATGTATATTTCATTAAATTCTTTGCACGAAATATAGACGACGTACATAGTCCATTTAAGTTTTTGTATACGAAATGGACAATTTATAGCCCATTAATGTTTTTCATAAAAATTTTAAAAATCAACCATGTATAGCCCATTTAATTTTGTATCTATAGCCCATTTAATTTTTTTGCATGAAAAATAGACGATGTATAGTGTTTTTAGTTTTTTGCATATGAAATGAACGATTTATAGGTCATTAAATTTTTTCATAAAAATTTGAAAAATTGACGATGTATATATAGTCCATTAAATTTTTTTCATAAAAAATTTTTTTTCATAAAAATTGGATGATGTATATTTCATTAAATTCTTTGCACGAAATATAGACGACGTATATAGTCCATTTAAGTTTTTGTATACGAAATGGACAATTTATAGCCCATTAATGTTTTTCATAAAAATTTAAAAAATCAACCATGTATAGCCCATTTAATTTTGTATCTATAGCCCATTTAATTTTTTTGCATGAAAAATAGACGATGTATAGTGTTTTTAGTTTTTTGCATATGAAATGAACGATTTATAGCTCATTAAATTTTTTCATAAAAATTTGAAAAATTGACGATGTATAGCCCATTAAATTTTTTTCATAAAAAATTTTTTTTCATAAAAATTGGATGATGTATATTTCATTAAATTCTTTGCACGAAATATAGACGACGTATATAGTCCATTTAAGTTTTTGTATACGAAATGGACAATTTATAGCCCATTAATGTTTTTCATAAAAATTTTAAAAATCAACCATGTATAGCCCATTTAATTTTGTATCTATAGCCCATTTAATTTTTTTGCGTGAAAAATAGACGATGTATAGTGTTTTTAGTTTTTTGCATATGAAATGAACGATTTATAGCTCATTAAATTTTTTCATAAAAATTTGAAAAATTGACGATGTATATATAGTTAATTAAATTTTTTTCATAAAAAATTTTTTTTTCATAATAATTGGATGATGTATATTTCATTAAATTCTTTGCACGAAATGTAGACGACGTATATAGTCCATTTAAGTTTTTGTATACGAAATGGACAATTTATAGCCCATTAATGTTTTTCATAAAAATTTAAAAAATCAACCATGTATAGCCCATTTAATTTTGTATCTATAGCCCATTTAATTTTTTTGCATGAAAAATAGACGATGTATAGTGTTTTTAGTTTTTTGCATATGAAATGAACGATTTATAGCTCATTAAATTTTTTCATAAAAATTTGAAAAATTGACGATGTATAGTCCATTAAATTTTTTTCATAAAAATTTTTTTTTCATAAAAATTGGATGATGTATATTTCATTAAATTCTTTGCACGAAATATAGACGACGTATATAGTCCATTTAAGGTTTTGTATACGAAATGGACAATTTATAGCCCATTAATGTTTTTCATAAAAATTTTAAAAATCAACCATGTATAGCCCATTTAATTTTGTATCTATAGCCCATTTAATTTTTTTGCATGAAAAATAGACGATGTATAGTGTTTTTAGTTTTTTGCATATGAAATGAACGATTTATAGCTCATTAAATTTTTTTATAAAAATTTTAAAAATTGACGATGTATAGTCCATTAAATTTTTTTCATAAAAAATTTTTTTTCATAAAAATTGGATGATGTATATTTCATTAAATTCTTTGCACGAAATATAGACGACGTATATAGTCCATTTAAGTTTTTGTATACGAAATGGACAATTTATAGCCCATTAATGTTTTTCATAAAAATTTAAAAAATCAACCATGTATAGCCCATTTAATTTTGTATCTATAGCCCATTTAATTTTTTTACATGAAAAATAGACGATGTATAGTGTTTTTAGTTTTTTGCATATGAAATGAACGATTTATAGCTCATTAAATTTTTTCATAAAAATTTGAAAAATTGACGATGTATAGTCCATTAAATTTTTTTCATAAAAAATTTTTTTTCATAAAAATTGGATGATGTATATTTCATTAAATTCTTTGCACGAAATATAGACGACGTATATAGTCCATTTAAGTTTTTGTATACGAAATGGACAATTTATAGCCCATTAATGTTTTTCATAAAAATTTGAAAAATCAACCATGTATAGCCCATTTAATTTTGTATCTATAGCCCATTTAATTTTTTTGCATGAAAAATAGACGATGTATAGTGTTTTTAGTTTTTTGCATATGAAATGAACGATTTATAGCTCATTAAATTTTTTCATAAAAATTTGAAAAATTGACGATGTATAGTTAATTAAATTTTTTTCATAAAAAATTTTTTTTTCATAAAAATTGGATGATGTATATTTCATTAAATTCTTTGCACGAAATGTAGACGACGTATATAGTCCATTTAAGTTTTTGTATACGAAATGGACAATTTATAGCCCATTAATGTTTTTCATAAAAATTTAAAAAATCAACCATGTATAGCCCATTTAATTTTGTATCTATAGCCCATTTAATTTTTTTGCATGAAAAATAGACGATGTATAGTGTTTTTAGTTTTTTGCATATGAAATGAACGATTTATAGCTCATTAAATTTTTTCATAAAAATTTGAAAAATTGACGATGTACAGTCCATTAAATTTTTTTCATAAAAAATTTTTTTTCATAAAAATTGGATGATGTATATTTCATTAAATTCTTTGCACGAAATATAGACGACGTATATAGTCCATTTAAGTTTTTGTATACGAAATGGACAATTTATAGCCCATTAATGTTTTTCATAAAAATTTAAAAAATCAACCATGTATAGCCCATTTAATTTTGTATCTATAGCCCATTTAATTTTTTTGCATGAAAAATAGACGATGTATAGTGTTTTTAGTTTTTTGCATATGAAATGAACGATTTATAGCTCATTAAATTTTTTCATAAAAATTTGAAAAATTGACGATGTATAGTCCATTAAATTTTTTTCATAAAAAATTTTTTTTCATAAAAATTGGATGATGTATATTTCATTAAATTCTTTGCACGAAATATAGACGACGTATATAGTCCATTTAAGTTTTTGTATACGAAATGGACAATTTATAGCCCATTAATGTTTTTCATAAAAATTTAAAAAATCAACCATGTATAGCCCATTTAATTTTGTATCTATAGCCCATTTAATTTTTTTGCATGAAAAATAGACGATGTATAGTGTTTTTAGTTTTTTGCATATGAAATGAACGATTTATAGCTCATTAAATTTTTTCATAAAAATTTTAAAAATTGACGTCCATTAAATTTTTTTCATAAACAATTTTTTGCATAAAAATTGGATGATGTATATTTCATTAAATTCTTTGCACGAAATATAGACGACGTATATAGTCCATTTAAGTTTTTGTATACGAAATGGACAATTTATAGCCCATTAATGTTTTTCATAAAAATTTAAAAAATCAACCATGTATAGCCCATTTAATTTTGTATCTATAGCCCATTTAATTTTTTTGCATGAAAAATAGACGATGTATAGTGTTTTTAGTTTTTTGCATATGAAATGAACGATTTATAGCTCATTAAATTTTTTCATAAAAATTTGAAAAATTGACGATGTATAGTCCATTAAATTTTTTTCATAAAAATTTTTTTTTCATAAAAATTGGATGATGTATATTTCTTTAAATTCTTTGCACGAAATATAGACGACGTATATAGTCCATTTAAGTTTTTGTATACGAAATGGACAATTTATAGCCCATTAATGTTTTTCATAAAAATTTAAAAAATCAACCATGTATAGCCCATTTAATTTTGTATCTATAGCCCATTTAATTTTTTTGCATGAAAAATAGACGATGTATAGTGTTTTTAGTTTTTTGCATATGAAATGAACGATTTATAGCCCATTAAATTTTTTTCATAAAAATTTTTTTTTCATAAAAAATGGATGATGGATATTTCATTAAATTCTTTGCATGAAATATAGACGACATATATAGTCCATTTAAGTTTTTTTATACGAAATGGACAATTTATAGCCCATTAATGTTTTTCATAAAAATTTAAAAAATCAACCATGTATAGCCCATTATATTTTGTATCTATAGCCCATTTAATTTTTTTGCATGAAAAATAGACGATGTATAGTGTTTTTAGTTTTTTGCATATGAAATGAACGATTTATAGCTCATTAAATTTTTTTCATAAAAAATTTTTTTTCATAAAAACTGGATGATGTATATTTCATTAAATTCTTTGCACGAAATATAGACGACGTATATAGTCCATTTAAGTTTTTGTATACGAAATGGACAATTTACAGCCCATTAATGTTTTTCATAAAAATTTAAAAAATCAACCATGTATAGCCCATTTAATTTTGTATCTATAGCCCATTTAATTTTTTTGCATGAAAAATAGACGATGTATAGTGTTTTTAGTTTTTTGCATATGAAATGAACGATTTATAGCTCATTAAATTTTTTCATAAAAATTTTAAAAATTGACGATGTATATTTTTTTCATAAAAAATTTTTTTTCATAAAAATTGGATGATGTATATTTCATTAAATTCTTTGCACGAAATATAGACGACGTATATAGTCCATTTAAGTTTTTGTATACGAAATGGACAATTTATAGCCCATTAATGTTTTTCATAAAAATTTAAAAAATCAACCATGTATAGCCCATTTAATTTTGTATCTATAGCCCATTTAATTTTTTTGCATGAAAAATAGACGATGTATAGTGTTTTTAGTTTTTTGCATATGAAATGAACGATTTATAGCTCATTAAATTTTTTCATAAAAATTTGAAAAATTGACGATGTATAGTCCATTAAATTTTTTTCATAAAAAATTTTTTTTCATAAAAATTGGATGATGTATATTTAATTAAATTCTTTGCACGAAATATAGACGACGTATATAGTCCATTTAAGTTTTTGTATACGAAATGGACAATTTATAGCCCATTAATGTTTTTCATAAAAATTTAAAAAATCAACCATGTATAGCCCATTTAATTTTGTATCTATAGCCCATTTAATTTTTTTGCATGAAAAATAGACGATGTATAGTGTTTTTAGTTTTTTGCATATGAAATGAACGATTTATAGCTCATTAAATTTTTTCATAAAAATTTGAAAAATTGACGATGTATAGTTAATTAAATTTTTTTCATAAAAAATTTTTTTTTCATAAAAATTGGATGATGTATATTTCATTAAATTCTTTGCACGAAATGTAGACGACGTATATAGTCCATTTAAGTTTTTGTATACGAAATGGACAATTTATAGCCCATTAACGTTTTTCATAAAAATTTAAAAAATCAACCATGTATAGCCCATTTAATTTTGTATCTATAGCCCATTTAATTTTTTTGCATGAAAAATAGACGATGTATAGTGTTTTTAGTTTTTTGCATATGAAATGAACGATTTATAGTTCATTAAATTTGTTCATAAAAATTTGAAAAATTGACGATGTATAGCCCATTTAATTTTGTATCTATAGCCCATTTAATTTTTTTGCATGAAAAATAGAAGATGTATAGTGTTTTTAGTTTTTTGCATATGAAATGAACGATTTATAGCTCTTAAATTTTTTCATAAAAATCCATTAAATTTTTTTCATAAAAATTTTTTTTTCATAAAAATTGGATGATGTATATTTCATTAAATTCTTTGCACGAAATATAGACGACGTATATAGTCCATTTAAGTTTTTGTATACGAAATGGACAATTTATAGCCCATTAATGTTTTTCATAAAAATTTAAAAAATCAACCATGTATAGCCCATTTAATTTTGTATCTATAGCCCATTTAATTTTTTTGCATGAAAAATAGACGATGTATAGTGTTTTTAGTTTTTTGCATATGAAATTAACTATTTATAGCTCATTAAATTTTTTCATAAAAATTTGAAAAATTGACGATGTATAGTCCATTAAATTTTTTTCATAAAAAATTTTTTTTCATAAAAATTGGATGATGTATATTTCATTAAATTCTTTGCACGAAATATAGACGACGTATATAGTCCATTTAAGTTTTTGTATACGAAATGGACAATTTATAGCCCATTAATGTTTTTCATAAAAATTTAAAAAATCAACCATGTATAGCCCATTATATTTTGTATCTATAGCCCATTTAATTTTTTTGCATGTTTTTGCATGAAAAATAGACGATGTATAGTGTTTTTAGTTTTTTTGCATATGAAATGAACGATTTATAGCTCATTAAATTTGTTCATAAAAATTTGAAAAATTGACAATGTAATAGTCCATTAAATTTTTTTCATAAAACATTATTTTTCATAAAAATTGGATGATGTATATTTCATTAAATTTTTTGCACGAAATATAGACGACGTATATAGTCCATTTAAGGTTTTGTATACGAAAAAGACAATTTATAGCCCATTAATGTTTTTCATAAAAATTTAAAAAATCAACCATGTATAGCCCATTTAATTTTGTATCTATAGCCCATTTAATTTTTTTGCATGAAAAATAGACGATGTATAGTGTTTTTAGTTTTTTGCATATGAAATGAACGATTTATAGTTCATTAAATTTGTTCATAAAAATTTTAAAAATTGACAATGTATAGTCCATTAAATTTTTTTCATAAAAAATTTTTTTTCATAAAAATTGGATGATGTATATTTCATTAAATTCTTTGCACGAAATATAAAAATGAAAAAAATCGCCAAAATTAAAAAAAAATCGCTAAATTGAAAATCGTCAAAATATAAAAAAAATCGCCAAATGAGAAAAAAAAGTGTCAAAACTACAAAAAAGCGCCTAAATGAATAAAGTCGCCAAAGTGAAGAAACGCCAAAAACCAAAAACCGAAAAAAATCGCTAAAACGAGAAAAAAATGTCAAAACTAAAAAAATTTCCGAAATGGAAAAAAATCCAAAAACAGAAAAAATCGACAAAACAAAAAAAATCGCGAAAATTAAAAAAATCGTCAAAATAAAAAAAACGCCAAAATTAAAAAAACGTCAGAAACGAAAAAAAATTGCCAAAACTATTTGTGTCCGTACGGAACCCTTCGTGCGCGGGTCAAAGTCGCACTTTACTGAATTTATTTCCTAATTTGGCTCCGAAAGTTCAGAAATATCTTTTCGGAAAGAGATTTCATATTTATGCATAGTATCTATGAATTGAAAAATCTTATATACAATTTTTTCTCAACAAATAAGTTTTAAGTACGTACTGCACAGTGCAGTCCATATAAAACAAATATTTCAAGCACTGTGCGTGTCAGTATTATGTTTTACTCAATAGCAGTAAAATAATAGTGCCTGACAATTGATTTTCTTTATTTGTTTCTATTTCAGTTATCTATTGAAATTTTACTCGTTTCATTTACACAGAGATGAAAATGTGTATTTGTATAAATGAATATTGTTCTACATACTTCTCGTCCTTGTGTTTTAATACTGTCTCTAGGTTTGCATATACAAATGTACATACATATGTATTTATGTTTGTTAGCTTTTTTATTTATAAATTGATATTAAATTACCGTTGATACAGCATTCTCACACCTACAGCAGGCAAACCTTTAAAGGGAAGGTCCTATCATTTAAAATATTTATAAACGAGTGCATATAAAACTGAATACGAAAGATATTATGAATTAAGCAGAAATTAAAAAAAAAATATTTTATTATTTCAAATTTAATCAAAATAATTTATAAAACTAATTTTCTATCAAAGTTTAAATTTATGTAAGCCCCTTGTCCCTATTATTATACTCTATAAAAAAATATTTTTTTATGAGGTATTATTACACAAATTAGTCTTTAAAATATTTACTTATTTAACTTTACATTCAAATTATTCCTCTATTTTATTAAACGTTCCATAAAAAAGTTGCAATGTAATAAACATGTTCAACTATCAGATTGTAGCCTATGAAAAAATCATTACAAAAATTTAAATGCTGAAATATTTAATAGCCATTTCCACACTAAATTCAAGTTTACCTACGATTGTCTGCACAAAAATACGTGCTTTCACTAACTCTCGTTCCCTGCTTGTATTTACTTGTTCGTTTCAATAGGAAACTGAAAGAATACACTGTATACTATACAGTGTTAATAGACATAGATGTAATTGTATATGTGCTTATACCAGCTTTTTATGTTGTTGCATTCAGTTGTCTAATAAAATGTATAATTTGATCACAACTTTTATAGCGATTTCATAAGGCTCATAAAATTTAAGAATGAAAACAGAATAAATTTATATTTCGCATATTAACACACTTAATTGAATTGGATATGTAATCAGTGAAAAACCATTAAATTATTATATTTATGTATTGTAAATTATTTAGATGTCAGTTTGTAATATAAGTTAATTTTTAGAGAATCAAATTAGGAAAAAAATTGTTTTTAGATATATATTTGAATTTTTTATATATTTGTAATTTTGTATATATGTACATATATATATATATTCTGTGCATTAGCGTAGCTAAAAACTGTTTCTAGGAGGCATTATGAGTGGTGATTTTCGTGAGTAATAATAAAAAACAATAACGCACAATTTCAAATAATTCTACGGGGACAATGCACACCGCAGAATGACCTTCCTACTCCTATGATTCTGGGTCCTCTTGAACTGTGAGAGTTGGAGAAAATATATTCACTTTCGCACGATTACAAATAATGGAAAAGTAATCTGAATTACTTGAAATTACTAAAATAATAATCCAAGAGAATCAAAAACAATTACAAAAAATTCGATTACTTTTAAAGATTGGTTTGAATTGTTTTTGATTATTTAATTATCAAAATTAATCTTTGAAAGTAGTCCGATTATTTTTTGATTATTATTGATTCTTTTTGAATATTTGTTGTAATTTCAAGTAATTCAGATTAGTTTCCGATTATTAGTAATCGTAATTAATTATTTATCAAAAATTATTTAAAATGGAATTATATAATCAGTACAATTCTTTTTAAAATGTAATCTAATTTATTCCTAATCGTAATAGAAATTTAACAGCTCTGGTCTTAAGTGTCATATTTTAAAATTTTTGTTTGAAAAAAAAGACAAATGCAAAAACAATTATATTAAAATATTGTAAAACATTAGGTTTGTTCGTTTACAAAAACGAATACGAATTACGAATTTATAACAATTGTTACTGGAAAGTGTTCATTAACTCAAAAATTTTGCAACGAGATAGCGTCACAAATTGAGAGACAAACAAAATCGTAAAAATTATTACTAGTAAGTTTTTTACTTGCAAGAATTATTCAACCACCTGTTGAGTGTTTTGTTGTCAAATTAATTATTTAAAAATATGTATACGTATGTGAAAAGAAAGCATGTATTCTTAATTTATTGTTTTTGTTTCATTAAGTCACATAAATTTAATTTTAATGGCAAACAATTTTGTTTGTTTCTCATATATGATCAGAGATCGAAAGTGGCATTTTTGTATTTGTTAATGAATAAAACTTAATTATATTTAAAAAATTATGAAAAATTTATAAAAATTTTAAAAATAAATAAAACTGTGTAAAGAATATCATATAAAATGTCAGTTTCTAAAAAAATTGCAATTTATAAATACATCAGAAAAAGTACAAATGTATCATGATTTTCATCTATGGTTCTGATATGAATAACAGTTTCTTGCAATTCTTTGTAAGTAAAGCGTTCATTTACCATTTCATATTTAAGAGAGTATTTTTGTATTTCTGCTTTACTCTCTCTTTGTTAGTTTCTGTTGGGAAAGTAAATGAACAGGTCTATTATGACAATATTAAACTTAAGACCAAACCGCCCAATAATTAAAATGAAAAATCGCCCAACATTTTACCATAAAGTGCGTGGCTGCACAGAAAAGTATCGGTATTTCCCCCAGCTTAAAGTCTAAGTTTAATTTTTCTTCTCTTCTTTAGAAACTCACATTAATTAATAAAAATATTTCATTCAATAAGAATTGAAATTACTGAACTTAAGCCTGACTAAAAATTATTTCTGATTAAAAATCACTAAAAGTTCAATTAAAATTTACAAATGTTTCAAATAAAATTTTTGAGTCATTTTTCATATGAAAAATGTTTTCATGAAAAGTCGCCCAAAAATAAAAATTAAAATTGGTCCAAAATTTTTTTCATTTAAATTTAAATAATTTTTTGTAAATCGCAAAAATTCTTAGATATTTTAAAATTAAAGAAGAAAAAGTACAACCAATAAATCTTGCAATCATCAAAATCGAATATAAAATTTAAAGGTTTTGCCGATGTGTTCCATCTTTATCATTATTTTGGCTTCTGTAGCAGTAAAATTGGTTCAGCAAATTGTCGTAAGCGAAGCCGATATTTGACATACCATAGAGTTTAAAATACTTCCACACGGCTGAAGGCTAGCAGCGCAGCAAAACGTTGTTAGGAAGGAAAACTTTGCAAGGGAGAAAATTTTTAATATGCTGCGATTTATCGGGAAACACCATGCATTGCCGGGCTTCAGCCGAGCTTAAGGATTTTCTCCACCATGGTGTTTCCCGATATGGCGCAGTTTAATAAAATTTTTTTTCTGCCTTCTACAATTTTCCTATTGTATAACTTTCTCATTTATTGTGTTTAACAAAAATTTACAATAGGGTACTGGTCAAGGTTTCATTACCTATATCTCTGTAATCCTTTGTAAAGATAAAAGCGTTCACACTACATGACATAAATAATTCTACCTCTTCCACTATTAAAAAAAGGATTAAAACGTTTTGCTTTCACGAAACTTTCAAATACAAAATATATGTATGTATAATGAACTCGACTTTTTTTAGACTCAAACCGCAGACGCCTGTTTAATACTGATAAAAAGATTCACATTCGCTCCAAAACACGCAACCATAGACAATGAGAACACAAGCAGATATACAACATATAATACCAGTGTTGATGTGTATGCCAATGCTTGTGTGCAGTCAAGCTTTAATCAATGGAAAACATAAGAAGGACATTACATTTCATTTCTATTAGAAACATGTTTTACTATTTTTTTTCCAAATAATGGGCCTATTACTTTAAACAATTTTTTAAAAATCAAAAAACACAGATTTTTATAGGAAGGAATGTATTACTTACAACAGTTTCTTTTAAGAGAGTTTTTGATTTTTCGATGTGCTTTAAATGAAAGCTGAAAATCTGCGACAAACATATTTTTAAAATATAATAATATCTATATATCATATATAAATTTGTATATCAGATTTGGTAGATGAACTTTAATTTGTTCTGCCTTATGACGATCTTTCTTTTTGCGTTTGAGAACAGTTCCTCTCATCTCATGGCAGTTTTAGAATTTAAAGGAATATTTTAGAGACAAATTTTCAGCTACTGTACATTTCCTTTGTTAAGAAAAAATTAGCATATCGCAAAAATTTCTTCAATAATTACCAATTTATAGCATATTGAGCCCTCTACAAGGCGATTAGCTCATTTTTATTGCTTGATATTTGCATTTTCAATATCATTGGAGAACAAACTTGTTTGAATGAAAATAGAAGCACATCATACATCCAAGTTACTCAACCATTACGGATTATAAAACAATAGAGAGAATACAGCTCCAACACATTTTTAAATGGTTTTGCTTTATTCAAATACGATACGATGAGCCACAGAAAATATTTCACTAGAAAATATAAAAAATTTCTTCAGTATGATTGATATAAATAAGTTAATATTTAAAAATAAACTTCACATAATCAAAATATAATTGATTGTGCAAACATATGTTAAATCAAGTATTAGAATTACAGAAACTTCAACTTTCTAAATTCTGATTTTTAACTTCTCGCTAAAGGGAGTCAATGACTTTAGTCTAATTTTGTATTGACGTTTTGAAGCCCTAAAAATCGATGCTGACTATATCCCTGATGATGTCTGTATGGATGTGCGTATGTATGTGTGTGTATGTCTGTGTGTGTGTGTGTGTGTGTATGTGTGAACATCTCATAACTCATGAACGGGTCAATGAATCGGAAGCAAATTTCTGGTATTCGAAAGATCTTAAGCTCAGTTAGATGTCGTAAGATAGTAAATCGATTCGATGTTGTAAATTTAGAAAATTTTCGAAAATAAAGTGTTCACAGAAATAATAAACGCAATGCTACATGTCGTGGAATAAAATTTTAAGAAAAATTAACTTTTTTCTTTCTAAAAACTACAAAAGTCGTCATCAAAGGTTTTTTAGAAATTCATTGATTTGAAGAGACTCATAAAGTGTATTGGATCCCACAAATTTGACCAAAAACTATAGCTCAACATGCATTTTATGGGATGTCCTGGAAGTTAAACTGTTTCTCATTTTTTAAGTCTGTCCATAATTGTAAGTGATACGGTACCTTAAAAACTTTGTCTCTACACAAAAAAAGTTTATGGCTTACTGAATGCTTACTAAATTTATTAAAGCGCTTCCTATCTTTAGTTTAGGTTGGGGTTTGTAGGCTGCCAGTTTCATGAGAATCTAGCTTGATGGGTACTGATTGGTCCCGTTATGCTGCCCGGATAGGTGAGAAAACAAGAAAAATTATCCTTCACCATTATCACTCACTTAATCGGTATTAAATCAAACTGATTTTTGTTAAACTCAAATAACAAAGTGTGAGTGATATATCATGAAATTTTTTAATTTGTTTTAAAGGCGTCTAGCTGTCATCATCTATTGCATATTGTATTTTGTAAAAGCTACCTCGATGCTCATTTTAACTTGACACGATTGAGGAATAAACTGTGTGGCATGAATCGCTGTCCTGTTGAAATCACATGTCACTTGTGTCTATATCATCCATATGGGAAAAAGAAGTTACCAAGCATAGTATAGCGCTAACCATCGTAAAATGTGCAAAGGGCATGGAGCATTGCCCGAACATAATATTCATTTTGATAAAAAATATTATCCTTATACGTCTCATTGGAAGCTTATAACCTTTCAATGTGATTTCAGAAAATATACTGAATAAATTATATTTGAGTCGATAGACTTTGATTGACTGTGGCCGCTTTCACCTGTCAAAGTTTACAAATCCCCATTGGAAGTTGCTATATTACGGCCGGTTTCCTTTAATAGTCTAAAAATATATTTTAACATCATTTAGGTAGTCCCTGAAAATATTAATTTCGTTTCCCCTGTAGGATCTCATATTTTACCTAGCAAAAGTCCATCATAAAAAAAGTTCTCCTCGTTCACAGCAATTTTCAATAAATATATAAAAAAATCTTAATTTGGGATCCACTAGATGCCATATCTTTCGCTTACTACTGCATTCATAGTTATGGTCCCTTGAGCTTGATTAAAATTATTAACAGCATTTACCCCGCAGTAGCCTTACCGCAGATCTTATTATTTAAGTAAAAAACTATGTTTTCGACAAAAAAAAAGTTTAATGGCTGAATCCAAAAAAATTATTTGAGCTCGAAAAGCAAAAGAACACTTGAAGTTCAAATTAAATTTTTTTAAGGATACGGCCCTAAATTTTGTTCATAAATGTTATACTTGGCGGATTTTACGCTACCAATCGCTGAACAACTTATGCAGGCTCAATCGTGACTACAAATTTCCTATAATAAAAAAATTTTATTGCTTACTCTATTCACGGTATGTTTAACTATTGCCATGGTAGCTTTTACTTTGTTTTATACCTAATTGAAATTAGTGAGTTGTAAAAGGATTTATGTCTGTCTGCTTTTACTCGAGCGAAGTATGTTGCATACATTCCTAAAACTATATGATATACACGCATATTAATGAAACTTGCCTTTTATATACAACATCATCATACCATACATATGCTGTAGCATGGGAGTACAAAGAAAATGCATATAATTCAATATTATTGTTGAAGGCTTAAATTACTCATTTTGACTTTGAAACAAATAAATATTTTTGGCTTCAGCAGTCTATTTTCAAGTATGATAACATTTTGGTTTATATTTTTGTCTTTACTGCTGAGCACACATTTGTATTGTAAATATTGAAGGATTTTTGATTAAGTGCATGTTGACAAACAACATTATAAGCAATTGTATTTGTGTAGCGCTAGATTTAGCGCATTTTAACTATACCAAACGCGTTCTTTTGTCTTAGCGCTTTTTATAAAAAACGCGCTAACTTGGCGCGTTTTGAATAAAGTGTTATAGGTTTTTTTTAAATTTTTTTTATAAGTTTAACAATTTTCTAGTATGCATAACTCTGATAAAAATTTTCAAATTGGTTATTGATTCAGCTGTCGCAAATAAAATTACCTTGACTGTGGTAAGGATTCAAAACGCATTTTAATACTGTGAACGGCTAAAGTTTTTGAAACTTCACAGCTAAAAATATGTATAAATGACCCAAAAAGATTACAAAACATATTAAGCATCTATTCTAGCTAAAGTACAAATAGCATTTGAATCAGTAAACTATTCGACAACTTATATGTTGTTACAAAGTTTAAAAAGGAAGGCGATTCGGATTCTGTATTAAATGATTTCACTTATTTAGGATATAATTTCGAAGAAGCAATATTGAAAAATCTGAAAAAGGGTTACTAAAAAATTCTATTTACTGGTACATACATCGACTTTTATTAAAATTTAATTTAGCGCGCTAGAAAATAGCGCGTTTTGGCTATAAATAGTTGACAATGTTGTAAATTAGAGCGTTCTAGCGAGTTTTGAGAAGGGCAATAGCCCTGACTATGTTGTGTATAAATGCAGCTATAACTTCAAAATTGGCGTTCATGTGTTAATTGTTATCACTGTCTATTTTGTCAGTTAATACAAACTTCAGCTTAATACACAACATTTAGTGGAATACGTAAACTGTTCTAATTCATCATACCACAATTTATTTAAAGATTTTTTGTAATGAAAGCTAAAGATAAGTTATACCATTTTCTGTTGATTTTGTGTTTGTTTCTATTATTATTATTTTACCAGGAATCAATTAAATGTAAGTTCTCGCACTTATTTTAATATTTTTTATCGGTAATATACGAGTATATAGAAAAGCTCTTAGGAGTCTATGCATTTTCTTAAATTAAATGTCCGCAGAGGTTTTACTTTTATACAATAACTCTTCTTCTTTTATATATCCCATTTGTAATCCTTTTAACATTTGTAAACAAAATTGAAGTTAAGTTTTCTTTTCTTTTAATTTGAAATGTTAAAGTGTTTTAAAGTCTAAACTAGCTTAATATTTGTATACGTCTTTTTTATATTAGATTACATTTTGAGATGCATTTATTACATGATATTTTTTAATTAACCAAAAAATAATAAAAAGAAGTCTCGTTAAAATTTCAGCTTTAACATCCTGCAAAAATGTTTGGAGTACACGGTACATTTTACTTGAAGCGGAATACTTACAACATAAATTTTATGCAATGCAGCCGGTCAGTGCTGCTCGACAAGTGTTGGTGTTTTTTTTGCTAAGTGCCTTAAAAACTATTACTACTCTTTTCTATTCAAGAATTGTTTTAGACGCAAAATAAGTTTATAAATCAAAGAGTTGAATATGAAGACGTGCCCTTAAAGTACGGTCACACTTGGCAAACATTTACCCAAAATAACATAACCATTTTATACTGATGAAAAACTTTTTAATTCAAATACGTGTTTATGAAATTAAATAGTTTCCTATAATATTGAATTCTATGATATTGTCTATTAGTTATGTATGAAACTGTTTATTTCAATAAAAAGCAAATAGTCTAAAGCAAACGGGTTTTCATTAGGATTTAGCTTCTTTGGGCAAATGTTTGCCAAGTGTGATTTTACCTTTAGCTGCATTGTATATAACAGATTTCTGTGACGTGGATATACATATACAGTCTAGTTTTATTTAAGTTGTATTGCTATTTACAATAGATTCAATTTATATTTTCTATTTTAAAGAAAATCTATTACCAATCTTTTGGTTTTTTAATTCGTATTTCATTGAAAAACAATTAAGAGTCTAGCAAAAAAAATAAAAAAAACACTTGAAATGAAGAATAATTGCCAATATTTTCGCTTTCAAACAACAAACCAGGATGTCTATTATGGAACATGTCTGCTGCCTTGGCTTATGTTGAGGTTGGTTTTTAATAGTATTCAGAATTGCCGTAGACAATGAAAATGTAAAAACTAAACTTTAATTTTTCTCATGTGTCTAGACAGGTGAAAATATAGAAGAAAAAAAATATTTGAAAGAATTGAAACAACAATGTTCAGCAGCAGAAATCACTTGATATATTTGTTCTTCACATCATTTGAATATACTGATGTGAACAATGAAAAGGTATGCACATGGACATTTTAGCATCAATTTAGCACAGTTTAACATTCGCAAACAAATTCTCGATTTTACTTATATGAATTGCTATTTATAAGGTGAAAAATTTTAATTGCTCAATTGTCATGATGATTGAATTAAAAATAAAAACTTTAAAGATTAAAGGTAAAAAACTTTAAAGCATTAGTAATGCTTTAAGCTAAATAAATAGTATATCATAAATTTTATAAATCTCTTTAGCCATTATTTGATAGTTAATATATATTAATAGTTGTTGTTGTTTTAGGGTCTTATACAAAAAAAACTTAACAAAGCTTTGCAAAGCAATGTTAAGTACAGTTGTATTCTAAAAAAATTATAATATCCAAAATCTAAAGTAGGTCCACACGTTTGTTAAGACTACTTTAAGTTGATATTTTCAAAATGTATATTTTGAAACTCAAATATTTTTATTAATATAACCCATATTCATTCCTGTAACATCTGAAAATAAAGATAGAAGTTTCAGCTCTTAGCTTAGATTTACTATTTCTGTCATGTAATAGAAAACATCATCAAATTATCCAACTGATTCAAAATACATGGTAAAATCCATAAAAAATATTAAAATAAATACAATTGCACACAAATGTTTTAGTGATGTACATACAATCAAAACATATCGAAAAAATCTGGATATTCAAATACTCATTTCATTCGAATAAAAGAAATTATGATAATTCTCCTTTGTTCCGCATATTTTTTTACGTATACTTCATAAAAATGTTTATCTGATTTCCTTTCCATGTCAGAAGCTCGTATTGTTTAAATTAGGTTGCTTTACTTAAAGAAAATAAAAATTTATTTAATAAAATAAAAAAATATTTGAATTCCCGAATGAAATTGTATTCGATTTTGTACATCATAAGCTGTGAAGTGGCTGTTGAACACGGTGGTGTTACCAGTATTTATTATTAAATAACAAAATAATTAAAGTTGTGTTTTGCATACACACAAAAAAGTAATATGAATGATTTTGTAATATTAATTAAAATATTTGTAGTATCAATTAAAAAATTAATTAAATTTTCACCTATAAACAATTTGATAATATCAATTAAGTTTTTCTAGTCAAATTAATTAATATAATTAAAAGTTTAATTAATATAATTAAATTCTTAATTGAAAATATTAATTGGTGAACACTTTTTTCTGTGTACAATTTCTTAACAAAGCAATGTTAGTTTTAAAGGGCTTAGCAACTACTATGAACTTTAAAGCTAAAGTAAAATATTTTTTGCATGAGGGGGTTGTTCTCTTGCATGTGAAAAAGAAAAAAATTATTTGAATTTGACTTAATTTTTTAGGGTTCCGTTTACTAAAGGTGAATAAATTCAGTGAGGTGCGACTTAGACCCGCGCACGAAGGGTTCCATACGGACACGAGAAATGCAATTCAATACGAACTTTAGCCTATATCAAATATAGTTTTTTTTCTTTAATTTTTGGGCTTTTTTCGGTTTTAAGCGTTTTTTTAGTTTTGGGACGGACAGACGGACAGCATAGCGAAAACAATAGGGTTCCTCTTTTCACCTTTGGTGTACGGAACCTTAAAAAAGGAACCCTATTGTTTTTGCTACGCTGTCCGTCTGTCCGTCACACGCTATTTACTCAGAAATTGTAATTTGACCAGAGTATGTAGAACCTTGGCCGCTACAGCAACAAATACATGAGAATTAAAAATTAAAGGGTGCTCCAAAACGAGCAACGAAAAATTTTAAAATCCCATGTAATATACATACAACTGCATTTACATATGTGTATTGCTATATCTTGGAAACCGTAAGTGCTAAACTCTTGAAATTTCCAAAAGCGGTAAAACTAAAATATGCGAAAATTATAAAATCGTCAAACCGAAAAAATCTTGGAAACCGTAAGTGTTAAACTCTTGAAATTTCCAAAAGCGGTAAAACTAAAATATGCGAAAATTATAAAATCGTCAAACCCGAAAAAATCGCCAAAACGAAAAAAATTGCCAAAATTAAAAAAAAAAATCCAGCACTGAAATAAATCGCCAAATTCGAAAAAATCGTCCAAATGAAAAAAAACGCCAAAAAACGAAAAAAAATTGCCAAGACGCGAGAAATGCGACAAAACCAAAATAATTGTTTCTATGAAAAAAACGCCAAAATTAAAAAAAATCATAGTAACGAAAAAAATCGCCAACAACCGAAAAAATCCTCAAAACGAGAAAAAAGTGCCAAAACTAAAAAATTTGCCAAAAGGAGAGAAAAACGCAAAAAACCAAAAAAATCGCCAAAAACAAAAAAATCACCTCCCAGCTAAAAAAATATGTATGGAGCATATATGATATCCCATATATGGTTCGGATCCGAAAAATGAGGGTATATGGGCATATATGATTATATATATTCACACATTTCCATACATGTACGTGTAAATTCCCTCCACAGTATGCAAAGTTCATATTCACACTTTTGATTCACAAAAGCGCACTGCTGTGCAATATATTAAATTACTAAAATTAACTTTTTTTAGACTTGAGAGAGAGGTTGTATTTAATGAAATATTTGTTTGGACAAATAATTCAAAACGAACGAAAAGTCATTTCATTCATCAAGAGGTGAATCAATTATTTAAAAAACACATAAATCATATTCGTACATAACATTTAGCTTAAGAAATCAGATTAAAAACTAATGCAATTAATTATAAAAGAAAAAATAATCCGTCTACAATAGTTTTCAATACAGTAATATGAACTTTGTTTCTTATCTAGAGAATTTTGTTATTTTCTATAAAATTAATGACTGGATTATTCTTTTGATTATTTGATATATTAAATGAGGCCACAATGTATAAAATCATACAAGAATGGTTTTTTGTAACAAAAAGTTTTTCTATTTTCAACGTTGACGGTACGCATATAAACTTTGCATACCGTATGTATTTTCTAATGGATTTCCAATTCAACAGTGATAAAACTCCAAGCTTTTTTGATTGCAAAAACAATCTTATGTGAGATATAATGTATGTATACATTCTTATATGGCTCCATATATAAAATCTTATATTTATATATGGATCCACATATGAAGAGCTTCATAATTAAATGTTCATATATGAGCTCATATGTTATAATACATTTCATATATTAGTCCATATATTAGTTCATATATAATAGTTTTGCATTGTATAATCCCATATATTTCCATACATGAATTCATACATATTCATATATAGTTATATACATTCATATATTAAAAATATATGGACCATATATAATTTTTTTAGCTGGGCTATATGAAAAAAAAACGCCAAAAATTAAAAAAATCGCCAAAACCAAAAAAAATCGCCAAAAACAAGAAAAAAAAGTGCCAGAACTCAGAAAGCGCCAATAAACTTAAAAACCCCAAAACTAAAAAAACGCTTAAAACCGAAAAAACCCAATAAGGAAAAAAATGACAAAAGTATAGTTTATATTGACTAAAGTTCGTATGAAGTTACATATCTCGTGTCCGTACGGAACTCTTTGTGCGCGGGTCAAAGTCGCACTTCACTGAATTTATTTATATTTCTGTAACTTTTATCACTACCCAGCTAAAAAAATATGTATGGAGCATACATATATGGTTCGGATCCAAAAAATGAGGGTATATGGGCATATATGATTATATATATTCATACATTTTCATACATGTTTGTGTAAATTCCCTCCACAGTAAGCAAAGTTCATATTCATACACTCTTGATTCACAAAAGCGCACTGCTGTGCAATAAATTAAATTACTAAAATTAAATTTTTTTAGACTTGAGACATTTGAAACATTTGTTTGGACAAATAATTCAAAACGAACTAAAAGTCATTTCATTCATCAAAAAGTTAATCAATTATTTAAAAAAAACACATAAATCATATTCGTACATAACATTTAGCTTAAGAAATCAGATTAAAAACTAATGCAATTAATTATAAAAGCAAAAATAATCCCTTTAACAATAGTTTTCAATACAGTAATATGAACTTTGTTTCTTATCTAGAGAATGTTGTTATTTTCTGTAAAATTAAAGACTCGATTATGCTTTTGATTATTTGATAAATTAAATGGGCCACAATGTATAAAATCATACAAGAATGGTTTTTTTTTGCAACAAAAAGTTTTTTTAAACGTTGAGGGTACGCATATAAACTGTGCATACCGTATGTATTTTCTAATGGATTTCCAATTCAGCAGTAATAAAATTCCGAGCTTTTTTGGTTGCAAAAACGATCTTATGTGAGATATCATGTATGCATACATTCTTATATGGCTCCATATATAAAATCTTATATTTATATATGGATCCACATATGAAGAGCTTCGTAATTAAATTTTCATATATGAGCTCATATGTGATAATACATTTCATATATTAGTCCATATATTAGTTCATATATAATAGTTTTGCCATGTACATATAATCCCATATATTTCCATACATGAATTCATACACATTTATATATAATTATATACATTATATACATTCATATATTATTATTATATACATTCATATATTATTATTAATTCATATATAAAATTAAACCATATATAATTTTTTTAGCTGGGTATGTTAATTTTTCGTTCAGTGTGAGTCCTTGTTTTTTATATAAAATTTGTTAGTCTTGTCATAATAAGTCCAACTGAATTGCATATCAACACTATTTCCCCTTCTTATTTTATATAAACACACTTCCACATCCAGACTCATATTTTCAATCAAAATCCACATGCACATCATGACGCGTGCGATAAAAATAGCAATAATTTTTATTATTGTTTGGTGGCCAATCGTAAAAGGGTGACCACATTATAATTATCGCCATTTTTTTATTCTTTACAATGACTTATTTCTACATATTTTCAACAGTAAATATTAGAAAATAAAATATGAAAACATTTTATAGATGATTTGCTTTAAGCGTTATCAAGAACTATTAAAGTCATTTTCGGTCATGTGTCAGTTTTGCTTGTGCAAGGTTCAATGGGAAGGCGCATGGTAAATGTGATTCCAATTTATATTATTTTAAATACATACATATAGTAGTACACTCACTTCAGCGTTGTATAAATAATGTATGTATATACGAGTAGTGTATAAACCTTCCAGGCACAGCGTTTAATATCATACACGTGCTCCAATGGTCTGCATATAGATAATTTTTCATTTTTTGTTACTGATAGTGTTTGGGAGGGTGCTGAAGTGAAATGCTTTTATATAAAATGTTTTTTCACTTGCGTCTGTTCTGTCTTGCGGCATTGTGTCACTGCCCGTGGTATTTTTATAGTGCTCTCTCTTGTAACGAAAAAGGCTGAAAAAATAAAAGAAAGAAGAAAGAATTATTATATTGCTTAAAATTTTACGCCACTTGTCAAAATTTTCTTCTACATATTATAGTAGCAAATATGTTTTTTTTTATATAAAGTAGTTATTATTTGGTAAAAAAAACCAGCATTTGTAACATGAACAGTTAGAAAAAATTTGAGATTTCTGGATATCTAAGTGTTTAGCAAGCATATTTTTTTTACTAAAATTTGTTTTCGAATTTTTCGAAATTCATGTTTTCTACTCCAAAATAAATCCATTTCATTTTTTCTACACTAAAGTAAATCCTTACTTTTTTATTGCACAAGCACGCTTCATGAAAAGCTATCTTTGTTTTAAGGTATAACCTAAAGGAAATAAGTAATTCAGTCTTTATAGCACTGATGTCAGTTTCTTGGCGCAATTGTGCAAACTAAAATCACACACATTCTTATTCTCTTTCATTTAGTCGTCAATGAAACAGCGACGATAACACATGCGTACCGGGCACAGAATACACAGAAGTGAAGAAAGTGACAGGTAAAAAAAGCTTCAATCAGGTTTTTGTTAAAAAAGTATAGTGTAGTTGATACTGTAGTGCATTACTACTTACCGTTTAACACAGCTAATTAAAATCTATTGCACTAGAAAGAAGTATGAAAACAAAAACGACGACAAAATTTGTGGGAAAACGAGACAAACAGAAAAATACCCTTATCTTCCGTCTCGTGACACTTCTGTATGTTTTGTGTATCGGGTTTTGAGTTTTTGCATTTAATATCAAAACTTCAAATACAAATAACTCGGAAAATATGGGTCACAGCCAATTTTTTTGTCTAATTTTTTCTTCTTATTTTTCAAATTTCTATCAAATAAGTTATTTAAAAATTAATTTTTGCAAAAATTTCACATTTCCTATGAAAAGTTCACAGCCCCGTAACTCGTAAAATATGGGTCGCCACCAACTTTTTTATTTAATTTTAATACCTTTGTTATTTTCTATCACACAGGCTCCTTTTAATTTGTTTTGCGCAGGTTTACTAAACTGCATTTCTTCCAAATATTTATTTTTTTCTATGTACTTTAGAGAGGAATGAGGCACCTTTTCTCACACATAGAACTATATTTTAAGGTTTATAGCCACATCGTTGTAGTCGCAATTCATTACAAAAAGCTGCTCTTTCCTCAGCTAGTGCGAGTATATACGAGTATGTATATACGAGTAAACGTACATATGTATGAATGTAAGTTTGAATTTCTTATAATCTTAAAAATTTTATTTATTATGTTGTTCAGATTTTATGACTCCTGTTCAGGCACTTACATATATACATAAACATTATAAATAATTTATTAAGGTTCTTCAAACTAGCCAAAGATATGAGTGAGTTTATGAACGATATATGTATGTGAGGTGCTCTAAAATAATAAGACTTAGCATCTATACACTTTTTACAATATTAACAATGTGCCAATATAATTATAGAAATAACTTATTTGTTATCAATTCTAAAATAAATTAAAGAATTTTATAACACTAATCTCCTTTATTTGATTTATCGATACCGATTAAAAGTTGTAGATTATGGATGGGGAAATATAATGAAGTCGCAAGGAACTATTTCGTTTACGTTCTTAGATGTTAGGAAAAAATTTGTGTAGAAAATTTTGAAAACTTTCGTTTTATTGTCAGTAAAGAGGATACAAAAATTAAGTGAATATTTATTACCTCTTTAACAATAAACTTAGCATAATGTATTAGTGTTGCAATTTCATATATAGCGTTCTACGAGTAAAAATATATATAATTTTCAATAGACCGCTACAGTTGAAGTGGAACGATATACGCTTCAAAAACACATTGTAGAAATTTTGCGGTCACCGTTAACAAAGCCAACCACAATTAAAACAAATTTCCTGACGGTGTCATTTTTCAAAGAGGTGATCTTATGACTCCTTTAGATCTTTGCGCCCTTAGACTTTGTGTGCCAATGGCACACAATCAATTCACGGCGTTAACGGAGGAACCCGTGAAGGTGTCAAGGATAATTAGCGGCAAATGTGCAAAACGCTAATAGAATATTTGAGGAGCTGGCGAACAAAACAAGACGTGCCCTCAGTACATGATTTTTTTTTTAAATTTTTTTTGAGTTCTCCAAGTACACATCTTTGATGTCACGAAATATTTTCATTCAAAACAAGTTCGATCCTACCTTAAAAAATATAAAGAAAACAAATTTTTCCTTGCTAATCTTCAACCAAATAGTTTAGTTATTTGCCTCTCCTGTAACAAAAGTTAAAAGGACTAGTCTGGTTTTCTTCGACAGCTCTACATTTCATAAAATACACAAACTTAGCCATGGCATTGGCCGATATGACTTGCCCTTCTCTTTATAGTAAAATAAATACCACAGAAGTTCGCTTAAAACTACCCTTTGTGTTTTAGGTGTCAAATTAAAGCTTAAATTAGACGTCACATAACCATAGCCATACAAAATAGCTGTTCGAACCGAACTTATGGGTTGCACTCTATTTTATCATAGGTGAATCGCCATAACGCGATACGTTTCACTTACGGTACGTCTAATTTAAGCTTAAAACCTATTGTTACAGAACCCTGTATTTGTCAAGCTTGTATTAGCTTTTAGCTTTATTGAGTTTTATTATTATCACGCACACGTACATATGTATAAAGACATATTACATATATTTATATATTTTTACATATGCATATAAATAAAGATAATATATCAAATACTTCCTGCATTTCAGTGTCAAAGTGGTGACCTAAATATCATAAAACACATCATTTATCAAAATTTATATTAATTATTTATTAAGAAATAAAATTTTTTTTTCGTGTCTGCATAGTGTATTCATTAATGTACGAAAATTAAGAATCACACAATCTGACATTAAAGTGAATAAATACAAAAGAAGTTAAAGAACATTTAGGGGATTCACAATCAATATCTAAAAATTTAAATGGGGCAACATTGTGCGATTTAAACATTTTATTATTATTTATATGATATATTATAATAATAAAATATAATGTATACATCACAGTAGTATTGAAAAAACAAAATTTTTTATATTAAAATTATTTGTTGGATAAGTCTATAAAAATAACTTTTTCTTTAAAAAATGCCTAACGACAGCGAAAAATACAACTACAGCTGCGATGATAAATTAATATGTTAAACTTTTAAATTTGCTCCCTGGCAATAAATTTGATTTACACACAAACAAAAACAACAAACTTGCCAAACCATATTAAAGTATTAAAATTGAAATGTTGCAATATTAAGAGACAATTTAAGACGCTTTTATTTATTTAAATAAACAACAATTTGTTGACATTGGAAATCAAAAATAAAAGGTTTAGTTCTTTTACTAAAAATTGTTACAAACTTGTAACAATTAATACTGGAAATTGTTCATTAACTCAAAAAGTTTGCAAGGGAAAAAGTTCAAAAAGGACAAAAAAATTAAGGCACAAGATACAAATTATTATTGGAAATATTTTTACTTTGCTTTTTTGTGTTTTGTGTATTGGAAAAATATCTGAAAAAGGAAAACTGACAAACGTAAATTTTTTTATTAAACAAATACGAGTGTGTATACGTATCTAAAAAGAAAGCCACATAAATTAAATTTAATTTTTATTTTATTTCTTTGTTGATCTGATCAGAGATGGAAAGTGGCATTTTGATATTTGTTAATAGAATAGAATTAAGAAATTACGAAAAATTCATAAATAATTCATAAATAAATTAATTTTTAATTTAAACAGAAAATTTACCGTTGTATCATGGTTTCCATCCATGTTTCTATATGAATGAAATTTTCTTGCAAGTTTTTACAAGTAAAGTGTTCATTTACCTTTTAGTATCTGGGAGAGTAATTTTGTAAATTTCTGCCCTGCTTTCTCGTTACAAGTTTCTGCCAGGAAAGTAAATGAACAGACCTAATAAAACATAATCAGACCGTTCTAAATTATTAAACATTTGAATGAAATCAAAACCCATATGAAAGAGTGATTAATTAAAATTTAGCTGTGTTGACCCACGGGTTGTTGTACTAATTGGAGAGAAAACCAATTTACCCTTAAATATATAAGATATAAACTATTAAAATTTTTAAAACATATATACTTGCATACATACATACGTAAATATGAGTCTAAAAGTATAAAAGTGGTGTAAGTCATATGTTCCATTTTTTGAGATATTAAATAATTTATACCTACATCAATTTAAAAAAACATTTTTTAATTGATTTATTAATTGATTTTTAATTTATTCACCTGAACTGAAGTAAATATTTATTTGGTTTTTTTTTTCAACATTTATTAATATTTCGGAGTAAGAATATGTGTATATGACTTAGGCCACTTTCATAATTACGGGCAAGTTAATACAGTTTATAAGTGATTCATACCATATAAACTTTTTATTGACAATCCACCGAAATAATTTGGATTAATGGATTTGAGTTAGAATTTTTGACAGCCTATCAAGCATTTATTCAATTTTATTTTTTCTCAGTCTATATATTATTTGTCAGCCATTCATGACAATTTATCAAGGCAAGGCAATTATGTATATCCATAAATTTAATATAAATATAAAATATCAAGTTCGTGCGGGTTACAATGAAAAACATACATACATACATATGTATTCGTAATTAAAACAAGCAGTGAATATACATACATAAATGTTAAAGTTTATTTGCTTCTTTAAAAGCATTGACATTTGAGTTTGGAAGCAATTATTATATTTACTTAAAGTATGAAGTTTCTTTGGCCAAGTGTGTGATTATGCGTGAAAAGTTATTGTGAATAAGATAGTCTGAGAATTTTTTTTATATACCCATACATTATTACCTATCTTTTTTGAAAGCATATACATGCATGCAAACTTGCTTATGCACATTCATACCTACACAAAATTTCGATGATTATCTGTAGACATAAAAATATTTCTCAAATTTATAATTAGCTTTAAATTTTTTAGTTATAAAAACTAATAATTGATGAAACATCCTTAAAAAAAATTCAAAGATTTCCTCGTCTAATATTTGAACTAACCAAAAAACATTTAACTGAGAACTTCAAAAAGCCATCAAAAAGTTACGTTTGCTTTCTAAGAATTGCGAAATAAATTAACTCTAAGGTTTCAATTTTGGCAGGCACAATAAAAAATTTTATTTAAAGCACGACTAATGGCTTTATACTTCGCTGTGTTCTTTAAGTTTTTGTTTTAATACTATAATTAAGTCAAATGTTAGAGATTTTTCATCAAATTGCGTAGAAATTAATTTTTTTAACACAAGCTAAAGTGCTAATACTAACAGACTTACCTGTCGTTTTTTTTAACTAAAAAGAAGAAAAAAACAGTTTCTTAGCAATTATTTTTTGAGTTTTTGCTTAAATAAAACACATCAACGAAAAAAGGGAACTCACAAATATTTAAGTTATAAATTTATAGCCGTTTAGGTATTAAATGAAGCAAAGAGAAAAGAGTGTTCAAGTCCAGACTTCTTCTTTGATATTCTAACAGAAGTCAGTCATCATCAGCATCAGTTTGTCTAGAGATGGGCACTACTCTGATGATTGTCGTGACTCATGCCCCAAAACATCGCAACAAACGTGAGCATAAAGGCTTCATTAGTCTTTACTTTCTGTTGCTGTTCTGTGCCGTTCTTTTCCGTATAAAATATTTTGCAATTACTTTTTCTGTGAAAAAAATCAGCTGGCAACCTATAGAATTGATTACACTTGTTGACAAAGTATCACAACACACTAATACATACACACTTTTGGCTGTCACTTAACGTTTAATTCTATTTTCTACAGATCTGTCCGCAACAGAACAGAACGAAAAAGGAAAATCTAACCACACATACAGATTTTCAACTAAACAGAAACAAAACAGCTGATTCAGAACAGAACAGCACGTACAAACTAATTCTGCCTTAATAGGATAGAGTAGAACGAAAGTCACTCAAAATAATGAGTGCTTTTCATATAAATTTCGTACTAAAGTAGACCGTCTGCGTTTTGGAAACAGGGGCTAAGTTTTCATGAATATGAGCTTGAGTAAAATTCATTATTTTTATTATTTGTTGTTTCGAGTTAGTGATTTGGTACTCACTGTCCCATCGCTAATAATACTAAACTCTATAAAAAAAGCAGACGGAAAGGATGCTCTTAAAAATTCACATAAACTGTGTAGCCAATGAAAAAACATAATTATTTGATGCCTTATAATGTTTGAACTTCAACATTGGAGAATGATTTACATTGAGCTTTCATATAGATATTTAAACAATAATATTAGAGTTTAATTAAATTAAAAATCAATGTAAAATAAAATTTGAATTTTTCACTTTCGTATTCGCATCCGCTTAAATTTAGCGAATATGTGTGTTCTTGTTTGCGACCATTTTATTACATTTTCGAAATGTAACACATGTTTACTGAAAATTTACTTGATTTTTTTTACACAAAAAATTATTCGTTTTTAAAAGTTTTGATTAAAAAAAATTTACATAATCTTAAAATATTTTTTTTTTATTATTTTTAATGCTTACTGTATTATACTTTTAATAACAAAACTAGTGCAATTTATTATATTGTAGAAACGCTTTGTAAAGGTAAAGCGAATGAAAAGATAATATTTTTATATTCTCTCTAGCTGGCACAATATTTTTGCTGTGATGTTTGTTTTAAATATATATTTTTTAGCCATATATTTGAAAGAAAAAGAGAAAAAACTCTAAATTTTTGCATATTTTGCAGTTATAAATAATAAAGCTGCTCCTTCATGTTGCTGCTTAAACTTTCAAGTGCACTTTTATTTAAATTAATCTGTGCAGCCAGAGCTGCTCCAAAATGTTGAGCTATAAACATTGTTGGGTATTTAGGGCTCAAGGAGAACAATAATAGCAAAGAGCTGTAAAATAAAGCAAGTGTTGTTGTGCTTCTTAGTTTAAACATGTTTTATTTATACGAGTATGTATGTATGTACCCGTAAGCAATGGAAGTAAATTTTAAAATATTTTTTTGTATGCCAGAGTTTAGAAAAAACTGAAAAAAAACTGTTCATCTGGGGCGTTACAAACAGATTTGTATTGCACATCATGGCAGTTTTGTATTACAGTTTTTTTCTGTATTACATTTTTTCTTTGCTCCTTCAATTTAGAAGGTATTCAGTTGTTTTTAAAATGCAAATGTATTTATGGATACATTTCCTTAGGATTTTCATTTTAAATATTCTATTTTAACATTTAATGCCGTTTTACCTTGGATTTTCTTTTAGCATTTTATTGTTATTTTTCGTTACATGGTCGAGATGAATTTGAAGTAATCACTTGTTTAATGAATTTGATATTATATTTTGTTGAAAGGGATATGGGATTATTGTGCAATTACTTTAACAAGATATCATGTGTAAGATTTTGTAATTGGAAAAGCTTTTACAGCAAAATTTTTAAGTAAAATAAAATATGTTAAAAATAAATAAAAAAAGCTTAAGCTTTTTTGGAATCCAGTTATTTTTTCTTGACGTAAATCAACTGTTTACAATGAGCTTTAAAAATAATGTCGCTAAGGCTTTTATACTCTTAATATATTGTATCAGTCATATTTTAAATGAAATTTTTTTTAGGAAATGTTCCTTTTTTATTGATTGTATCAATTATCAATTCTTATTTTTTTAATATATAAAATTAATTTAAAAATTTAAAAAAATATTTCATTCTATGAGAATTTAAAATACTAAACTTAATCAATATTAAAAAACTATTTGTGATTGAAATTTTTATTCTTTAAAATTAATATTAATGTGCAGTTTTCACAAGTCAGGCAGGCGACTCGTCTAGAACATTTTTATGAAAATCACTAAAAAAGTTGAGTGCTTTCCATACAAATCTTATACTCAAGTCGACCGTCCGCGTTGTAGAAACAGGAGGTAAATCTTTAATAAAAAATTGGGCAGTATTCTTTTTTTAATGATTTCAAACAAACATTAATATAAATTTTAAGTTTCAATCAGTTTCACTTTTCCCCTTCAGTTACCAATTGAAGTCATTCTTTAATTTCTGATATTTTTTTGTGATCTACAAAACATATTTGTTTTGTCAAAAATATGAGTATTTCGTTAAATAAATTTATGACTGTTGACGACAGTTAGTTGACACGTTGACAACAAAACCGAATTTATAAATGTACATTAGCGTTCCTTTGTATCAGTTGTTGTAGGAAAGTTCAAGTTATGAACAATTGATGCTATAATAAAGAAAAAGGGATTCATATTAACTGAACTATAATGACTTCAGCAATTTAATATCAGTGTCCTGCGTTGTCAGTATTGTGTAGCAGATCAACGGCGAAGTAAAATTAACAACAAAATGGCTACTAAGCAGAGCTTCAAAAATTGAATACCCCTTATTGACACCAGAGGCGCTGTAATACTGCATTATTAAAAACGTTCATAGAAGAAAGTTTGCCAAAGAATTAACCTTTCCTCCATCTCTTCCTCCACCACCTGTCTTCTCTATCACTATCCCTTTCATAAAAAAAGGTAACACCTAGTAATAGTTGCAGGCACTTATTGCCTGAGTGTTAAAGCAATTGAAAATGCAAATTATATTAAAAAAAATAAAACTGTAAAACTACCAAAAATATTTGGTTAATTTTTGATACCGGTACCTTCATGAATTTAAATATATTAAATAAAGAAGCAAGACCAAAAAGTTTAATACAAATTTTTTTCTATGTGTGATTAATTCAGTATTTTATTTGTTTCCTTTTTGGCGCCACTTAGAACATCAGGCATCTAGTTTATGTTAAAAATTTTTAGTTAGTACACGCTAAATAATTTTTACCACAATACTTAGTTTGATCCAATACAGTTTCAAAATAGGAAATATGATTTTTTTGTTAAGATTTTAAACATACTAAAATCTTAAAAGCTATAATACCATATTTAATTTAACAAACATTTTGCAAGCAGATGCTCATGCTTTATTCACCACTTATCAGTTATTCAAAGTCTCACTCATTTTAAATATTATAAAATGAAATCATAAAATAGAAAAGAAAAAATCATATTTATAGTGAAAATAAATATAAATCATATGCATAATTGAAGACTTTTGCAGAAAACAACCAGAAGCGATTTGCAAAAAAATTTTAAAATAAAATTCAAAGCAACCAGCTTCTACAATGTAATCAAATATGTCTATAGTAAAGTGTGAAGTGTACATTTTTGTGCACATTTACCATATAAAATAAGATATAAGAATACGACATAATTTTTTATACAGTATCTTAATTGTTATAAAAGGTACATCCCGGCAAAAAAGTTTGCTTACTAAAATGCAAAAAAGTGTATGTACTCCCCAGTCGTAAGTACTTACAATTTGAGAAGTTCAAAAAGTATGCGGTACCCTATACTTTTTGCATACAAACATCGAAAAGTTAATGGATTACTGATTGCCTAAAAGTATTCAAAATATAATGGGTTATTTTTTGCAATTAAAAATACTTGCAAAAATTTTTAGATTACTTTTTGTTTAAAATTACTCAAAAGTTAATGAGCATTTTGTTCTTTTTGTTTCTTCGAAGCTAATTTTCACGATAAATTTTTCTTTACATATACATATTTCGTTATAAATTAGAAAGTACTACAATAAGTATTTTCGCGTAATGGTATAAATAAGTTGTTATTTTATTAATTACAGAACAATCATTATTATACATATGAAATAATTATATAAATATATACCACTCATTACTTTGTAAGCCATTAAAAGAGTACTACCCATTACAAAATCTTGAACATTTTTTGCTGGGATTTTGATTTCAAAATCTACTTTAATCAAACAAATTAAAATTAAATTTACTTTTGTTTAAAGTTATATGTACATATATTATTATTAGGGACAACTTATTGTAAATAAATTTATTAAATAATTTTCAAGACTAATTTTAATTTTCTAATATAAGCCCGAATCCCAAAAATCGTTTATATTGTTTAAGAAATATATTTTGTCACACTGCTTGTACTGAATACAGGGATCAAATGCTTACACTAACAATAATTTCAAATGCTCAAAATATTACTCAAAAGAATGCAAAATTTAAATAAATACATAAAGTTATGAAAAAGATATTTAAATATAACGAAAAATTTTTATAGAAAGAAAGCACCTTCGTCATATAACAAATGTCTACAGACGAATAATGTCTAAGTATAGACCAAAAAAAAATTGCTTAAACCTAATTAAAAAATGACTAAGTAACATTGAATGCAAAGTAAAAAAATGCAGGTAATTCATATATATACTATTCACAAAGTCTAAATTGATAAGTGATAAAAAGCTACTTAAGACCAAAAAGCACCATTTTGACTTTGCATGTGTAAGCGCAGGTTTACTAAGGCTTTTAAAGTCAGTATTTTAGATATTTTTCTTTCATTAAAAATTAAAATTTTTTTTTACTAATTAACTAGAATCTTCCCGCAACGCGTTGGCTGAAGTAGTAAGTACGTTGACTACAAAGCCGAAGGTCCTAGGTTCGATCCCGGTCTACGACAGTCATTAAAAATAACAACACAACACGTTTTTCTGATGTGCGTTAGTGTCCTTTGTATAATTTTTTGTATGAAAAGTTCTAGTGATGCAGGCATAAAGCACTAGTCACTAAAAACTATACCGACTTCATCAGATACTAATCTTAGTGTAACATCAGAGAGCCCTCCTTCGTTGTGTAGCAGAAACATCGGCGAATTAAAATAACCAATAAAAGGCTACTTAACAGAGCTTCAAAATTTATCTCGCCTTGTTTGACATCAGAAGGTTTGCAACACTGCATTATTAAAAAAAGGGTGCAAAGAGCAGAGTTGTAAAAGAATGAAGCTTTCCTCTATCTCTTCCATCAAAAACTGTCTTCTCTATCACTATCCCTTCCCTATCACCCTCTCTCACTATCTTCTCTTCAACTAACAGGTAGCACAAAGGGCCCATTGTATTGCACCCAAGTGAGCTGGACTCTAAATTTCAGCCTTCCTTACTAGCAGCCTGCTTGCCTAACCTAACCTTTCCGCAACTTCTATGGTAGTCAGGATTAGACTTGTACCGAACTCTTTCAGTAGCTCATTTTTGACACAAACTAATGATCAAACCCATTTAAATTACATGGGTTTGACCATTGGTTTGTGTCAAAGGAGTTCGATAAAAGTTAACAAAAACGAAAAAGTACCGAAAGTACAAGTTTTCACTATTTTACCAACTAAAAAGTGGTCTTTTTTGAACTATGTATATGCAGTGCGTCTGCTCATCCCATTCCGATAAAACGTGTTCGCTTTACAGAGGAACAAACTCAAAGTGACAGCTATTTCAACTAATACTTTTTTGTTGCACAGTGTAATGTTCTGAAAAATTTTCATAGTTTTTTCTTTTATATTATTCCTTAAGAGATAATATAAACAAAGCAAAAAATAATTGGGGAATCGATTTACACGTTCAGGCGTGATGCATAGACAAAGAAAAAGAGATTCATATTTATATAAATACCCAGCAAAAAAAAGAGACTCCAAAAAAGTCATGAAAATGTAGAATTTGCGATCTGGAAGTAGTGAAAATTTCGATCCGATCTAATGATTTTTACATAGGGTTGTCATTGCAAGAAGTTCTCTTTTTCGATGCCTGGTCACTAAATTGGAAGCGATATTAGGAAAAATTCCCTTTTTTGTGTTCAATGGTAATATTTTCATCTAGGAAAAATTTTAAATAGTTACCTATTTTAACAATTCGTTTCTTTTTATACGAATTTAATCTCCAATTAGTGTTATCATGTAAATTTAATCAAATAACTTTTAAATTTTAGACTAAAATTAGTTCATAAATTCCTTTAAAAAAATAATTTTTTTTTTAATTCTGGTTAATATTTTCTAACACTATGGAGGAGTTACAAGGTTTTGTATGACTAAAGTAAGCTTCTACATGGTTTTTTGCTCACTCTCGGCAAATTAAGAATATCGATTTTTTGGAAGCAATGAAAATGTAGTTCCACTAGAATGACTTCCATTTTTTTCACTGGGTACGTATTAGCTTAATCTAGTGTATTTTACTACCCTTTCCACCAATTTCTAAAAAAATACAGTAAGCTTTAACGATACGCACTCAAAATTTTGAAAGTTGGCCCACAAACGACAAATTTTGTTTTACAATTAATTAGCAATCCGCAATTTTCATTAGTGGACCTTTTCAATATGCAAAAAGAATTTTAAAAATTTGTCCACAAACGGCAAAGCAATTTGAGAATCCATTTTTTGGCAATCACATTTAGCACCCTGCTTCTAATCCCAATATTTGAAAACAATTTAGTGCACCTCTTCCATATGCAAAAAGCATTTTGAAATTTTGTCGATAAATAACGAATTTATTTTTTAGTCAATTAGTGGCGCGGGGAATTTACAACATCTTTCCACCCCCTCCCCACATTTCCTTGATAATATTATAAAATCTGTTAAATACTATATGGGAGGAGTAAATTAATTTAGAAAAGCGGGTTTGAAAGTGGGCACGGTTGGAAAAAAGTCACCGATAATTCATTCATACCACTTAAACCTCTTAAACGTTGTGAAAATTTTCAGAAAGATCGGTCTAGAGGTGTAGTCTTCTTTAAGGTACAAACAAAAACACATACTCGGCCAACTTTGTTTTGCCACATAAATTATTTTTAGGGAATTTCTAGGATAAAAAGTAATAACTTACTTATTGTAAGTTTGTAAGAATGTGGTATATGACTGATAGAGGCGGAGATTGCTGTGTGACGGAATATAAAAATAACGACTCTAGACGACTCGTCTAGGAAAGTTTTATGAAAACTACTCAGAAAAATTAATGCTTCCATAAAAATTTTACGCTCAAGTCGACCGTCTGTGTCGTAGACAGGGGGTTATTGTTTTGAATTTATTATAACTTCACTCAAAAAGAGACCACACCAAATTTGAAGATTCTTGCTATTAACTATAGCGTTTAAGATATAAGATTATTATTAAATTGCTCTGTATGGGGGAGGCCAGGATATGAGAAATAAATTACGACCTATTCTCGGACTTACCAAATACGCATACAAAATGTTATAACAAGCCGTTTTGTACTAGTTCAATTAGAGACAGGAAAATTTAATATACACATATCGTTAGCTCAGTAGGCAAATATGCTAAGTCCTTTTTCTCAAGGGGAAAAAACTGTGTGAATTTATTGAACTAAATGTGTGTGAGGACAGCGAAATTATTAGTTTTGTTATTTTAAATTAACACAAAAAACAAAGCGAATACATACTAGGTGACTGCTAGGGATCAGGTGACTATTTTCGGAAATTTTTTTTGGCAATTATTGCCAAGCAATCTGCTGTCATTTTTGTAGCATTTTTCATTAATTTTTACATAACGGCGAATTCGAGCAAAATATAAAAAGACATCATCCGAAAACATAATGTAAGAAAAACGAAACATAAATTTTTTGTACTTTTGCATTAGAAATATGTATATGTACATATATTTTAGTCAATACCTCATCTATAAATGTGTAAGGTTTGTGGAAAAAATTACCATACGAGATCTCCGCCTCAAGCAAGAAGCCACAAAAATAAAATTATTCTGCCGACGTTATTGTTATATGAATTGCCTTGACAAAAAAGTTATTTGTTAAGTAAATGCAAGTACACTAGATGCAAAATATTTTTCGCTGGATTTAACAGGTGGTTTTTTTTGCTGGACTTAGTATATTTGCTAACTACTGCATAACAGCAAGAAAAAATAACATAACGGCATTTTACTTTTTGGTAATGATGTGTTTTGAGTAACTGTAGTATTTTACATTAAAAACTCACTTTGCATAAAAAGTGGACTTAGTATATTTGCCGACTAAGCCAAAGATATAGATTTTCTTTAGGAAGACAAAAAAATTTAAATTTATGTCGGCTGAGAAAATGCAGCACTTTCTGTCCCAGCATAAATTTCATCGGCACTCATGTCTATCTACTCAAACAGTGATCACTTTTAACATAAACATTTGCATATAATAAAATACGAGAATTATAGTCTTAGTATTCCCTATGCAGTTTTAAGTATTATTTAATTTCGGCAATCATCACTATACCTAGAATATGCAATAATAATAAAAATTATTACTCTTAGTTTAATTAAAATTTACTTTATATTTTCAATATATTTAATAAACTAAGAGCCCATCCATCAACAAAGGTATGCAATAAATAAGTTGCAATATGTTTTCTACTAATACACTTTGCGGGAATGAGTTTATTGAAACCATTGCCTCGTTTCTGCAAGGAATGTAAGAACTTTTCGTGTCCAAAAATTTGTTATCATCACAGGGTAAGAGTAAGAAAAAACTTTATAATAAAATATATTAATCGAAATTTCACTGACTCTAAGCACTTTAATTCAATAATGAGCTGGCTTATTAATTGTGAACACATGCTTTTTAAGAACTTGCTTGAATTATAAGCATATGTTTTAAATTTAAACTCACCGCGTAATTTTTAGTGAAATAAATCATTTATTAACTTATAATTTCCTTTTTGTTTAGCAAAAGCTTGTTTGGAGGTTTCTGTGAGTAATATTTTCATTGCACTATTCTAGCATTTTTTTTAACTTTAACCTTTTTTGATATTATATAATAGAACAAATTTTCTTTAGATTAAAGTTTTTTCTATTTAATAAATCAAAAAAAAAACTTTAAATAACACATGGGACATATATTTTTTTTTATATCATTCCCATCAATTTAAAATTACACATCTTCCACTAAGATTTGTTATTTGTTCCGTAACAGTAAATACTTCTTTAAATCATTTCATTTTGTATAAAAAAAAATTTTTGTAGTTTCCAAATCAAGCAAATGTTGCAGTATTTTCAATTTATCTTGCCGTTGACCCTTATTAAATACTGAAAGTTAAGCTCTCTCTTCTTGCCTTCTTCAATAATGATTATATAAATCATCAAAGTTAAGGATCTAAGAACTTAGATTTTCTCTTTTTTAAAGAAAGATAAATACTTCTTGTTTTTTGCACTAAACGAATCCAAACCAAACCAAGTAATTAATAAATAAATGTCAAAAAATTTGTTTGGGCACATACATACACAAATTGTTTGTAGTATGTAAGCAAATACACTTGGGTCAGTTGAAAAATCACGATTTGATAAAAGGATTTGCAAGGGAGCAAAAACATAAACAAGCAATAATCTACAATAAGGAGATGATAAAATTTGTATATGATTTATATCACTAGCAAAAGTAGACATAATAGGATGCTATTAATTACATTAATGAAATTACTTTGGGCTTTTGAGAAAAAGTTTAAATTTCAATACTTGCATACGAGGGCTGTTCTCTAATATTACTCCAAACAGCAACAACCAAGAAAATACATAAATTTTGCTATGACATTGTTATAATATGGGCCTAAGAAAATTATATGATTACATTTTTAGTCTAATCTTTTTATATAATCTTAGAAGCTTGTTTGGTTTCACTTCTGCTGGATTTCTAATGGAACTTTCAGTGTTATGTTTTTCAAGGAGAAAACTTTTTTCAAAGCTATATAATTTTCAATGCAAGTGTTTCACTTTAGTATTCTAAAGAATTGCAAACTGAAACACCCCTGTTTTAACAACATAAAATCAAACTGTGTTAAAATGACAGATTTTACGCATTTATAGATTGTCTTACCCCCATTTCCTGTGTTGAACTAAATTCAATTTCAGCGGAAATAAATATTTCAAGTGTTTCCAAAAAAGGGTGTTTTGTCGATATTGACTGTATGGCAAATTTCACTTTGCTAAATAACTCAAATCACTGTTTCATTATTATTTGTTAAGCTTCACTTTTACTTTTTGGAAGTTTGTTTTTTAATAGAAATTGTATGTAGCAAATACCTCATGCTTTTTGTTCCACCTCGTTTTGATTTATTTTTTCGTTTTACGAGTAGTTTTGCCACTGAAGTCAATTACTAAGATTTTTGGGGCGACCGACTGCATGAGAAATCATAAAGCAAGTAAATTTCATTATGGTACTTAATGAAATTTGCACAAATGTATGTTAAAGTATTTAATGATTTTTTGACTGATGCATTAAGGATGTTCACTGTAAAGTGCAAGTAAGTAATGGATTTTGATTAATGATTTTTGTATCTTAAGCGGGTGCCAAGTACGTCAATACTGAACCTTCAATGCACATACATATGTGCTTGTGTGCTAGAGACCTGCATAAAAAGTCTTAAAATGTAAATAAGTTTTGTTTTTTATATGTATTCTCGTGGCATGTAATATACCAAACCAATAATAAATGCTGTCGTATTATAAGCGAAGCAGGATGGATGTATTGGTGTACGTGTATATGAGTGTTAAGAAATGATGTCGCCAAGACATCTTGTTCATAACAAACATTCAAAAGAAGTACTGTTGATACGTGAATGCTTGTTATTTAGCATATTGTACGTTTGAGTGTATGTGTAAGATGTAGATGACCTGTAGAGAGCCTGGGGCAAAATGTCTATAAGTCAACTAGTGGTGAGTGATAATGTGATTTTTTAATAATGTTGCTCCTTGTGAATATGATTTCTATATCGCTGTTCTTTTAAACTGTGACTGTGATCACAGTTTAGCAGTACTTTGTTTGTAGCAGTTCTGTTATTTTGAGAAAATCTAATAAGAAGAGCAGCAGTGAAATTAAACTGTGACTGTGATTTCATTTCAGCTCTTCATTTCAGCTGTTCTGCTTTAAAAGTCTTTATTAGTATTGGTATTTTGATAAATACTAATAAGAAGAGCGACAAGAACAAACAATTAGCAAATCAACCCCGTCCAAATATTGAGATTTTCGTATAAGAGACAGAGATACAAAAATTTGCGAATATGAACATGTGAGATGTACATAGTTGCCAGAAAAGACGATTTGACGATTTTTTTTATCGACAAAAGCTGAAGATATAAAAAAATCAAGTGGCGGCCTTATCTAATGTTAAGTAAGCATATAATAACAATCACAGTTTGCATAAAAGAACTATATTTCCAAAACCTGTTACTTGATAAATTCAGTCACAGTTGTGATTAGTGATTTTTAAATCGCTGTGAAAAAAGAACAGGTTTCAAAATATCGCTCAACTCTGTCAAAAAACACCAGTAGTAGTTACATTGTCTACAATTTCTCTTCTATTCATCAGTACTAAAGAGAGATAGGAAACAGATGTGGTGTTTTTCTGGTGTGGATTTTTTAACAAGTTGTCAATATAAGTAAATTTGTATGTACTTAAGGTATAGAAATGTACCAGTAAATGTCTGGTTGGTATGTCTCCATGTTCCCATAAGAACTATGTAGTCAATACTTAGTCAATTGGTTTAGTGTTACTAATAGATTTTCAATGACAAACACAGGCTAAATGTCTATAGCACAAAGTATTTTATGGGGAATAAATGTAGAGTAGTACTGGTGACAAAGTCAAAAGCGACTCAGTACATTTTCACCATCGACATTTCCTTCAGGGTGGTAAGCTATAATGTGTTTAAGGGAGGTTTTTTTAAAGCATGCGCACACAACTAATATCAATGCATGTGGTGCGTTTGTATTTGAGCAGAAAAATAAGAGCATGCACACAACTTTTGTAGGTATGTATGCATGTAGAAAGAAGCAGCACAAATTTTTCAGTCAGGAACTATTTTCTTTTTAACTCCTATACCTGCAATAAGCTGAACAAATGTATTGCCAACAGTGTTGTTTAGCGCTTGTTTTAGAACATTTTGCTGTAGTAAAACATTTGAAAAATCCCTCATGTCCTAAAAGTTCTTGTAAAAGGTTTTATGCAGGTCTTTATTGTGTGCGCTTGTTTACAAAAAATAGTCACACATGGAGTATATGAGGGCTTAAGGTTCCCTGATGATCTGCATTGACAACAGTGAAACGCGAATAAGATCTAGAGAACCCGTCAATTTCTAACATACTTTAGGCAAAAATTAATATTTACTGCACAAATTAAATATTAATTTTGGGAAAAACTTCGATAAAAATATTAGAACCTAAAACTTTTATTGTTTCTGCTATTTCATATTTTTATACACAATTTATAAACTATACAAAACTATTTGTACAAATTTGTTCGTTCTCACACCTATTAAAAATGCGACTTTTGATAGTTCTTGGGAGAAACTTTTCATAAAATATTTCTGCTAACGCACTTATTCCAATATTCTTCCAACAATTGATGAACTATTATTTAAATAACGATGCGAGAAATACAGAAACGGCTAACTGGTATGCACATGGCAAACCAAACTAAACTATTCCCTAAAAATATATTTGTTCTTTCTCACGAATATCCGTAGTGTTTCTTCCTTGCAATCCACCCCAAAATTTAATTTGTTTTATGGTATGAAATGATCAACACTTGAATTGAAATTGAATTTTTGCCGACGTAATCCAATAAACAAATTCTTAGAAGAAAAAAAAAACAAAACAAGAAGAAAGACATGAGAAATCAAATTCGAAAAATTATCAACTGACATGAAGATTCCATACATGATGTCAATAAGATATTGCAAGCACACACATGCATAATTTGAAGTGCAAAATATTTGAAGCATTTTAGTTCTAGATCAAATGATTTATAGACAGAATGTCAAAGCCATGTGCATATTGATTTATTAATTATTAAAATAATAATTTTGTTTTGAGTGGAACTTTCAATAAGCTTAAGATAAAGTTAAAGATAATATATTAATTGTTAACATATATCAAGATATAAAAAATAATGGCAGATTAAGAAAAAGTTCAAAGCATTTTCAATTTTAGACTCATACTCGTTAAAAACTTACAGCCTTGTTAAGAAAAATTATTTAGCCTTAAAAATTTTATAGATAAGGTTGTTAGGATTTTCAGCAGCACATATCGCTTGAACAACCTTAACCACATAATTATTCAAATAAATTCAGTGAAGTGCGACTTTGACCCGCGCACGAAGGGTTCCGTACGGACACGAGATATTTAATTCAATACGAACTTTAGCCTATATAAATAATAGTTTTGGATTTCTTTTACGTTTTTGGGCTTTTTTCGGTTTTAAGCGTTTTTTTAATTTTGGGATTTTTTCCGTTTATTTGCGGTATATTGTTTTGACACTTTTTTCTCGTTTTTGGCGATTTTTTGCGTTTTTTCTTAATTATGGCGATTTTTTTCGTTTGGGCGATTTTTCTTCATTCAGGCGATTTTTCGTTTTTTTTTTGGCGTTTTTTCAGTTTGGCGACTTTTTTCATTAAGGCGTTTTTTTATTTTGTCGATTTTTCGTTTTTTTTTTGGCGTTTTTTCAGTTTGGCGACTTTTTTCATTAAGGCGTTTTTTTATTTTGACGTTTTTTTCGGTTTTTGGCGTTTTTTCGATTTGGCGATTTTTTTGGTTTTTGGCGTATTTTTCATTTGGCGTTTTTTCATTTTGGCGATTTCATCGAATTTGGATATTTATTTTCGTATTAGAATTTCTTTTTAATTTTGGCGATTTTTTTCGTTTTGGCGATTTTTTTATTTTTGGCGATTTTTTTTTTTGGTTTGGCGATTATATAATTTTCGGATTTTTTAGTTTTACCGTTTACCTCTTACGGTTTCCAAAATATAGCAAGTTGTGAAAATTCCATGGTAAAAATGGCATTAACTGATGGACCACCCTTAAATTTAAATTTTTTAATATTTTAATGTTAATTGTTGTAGTCTATATAAAAATACACCAATTTTACAAATTTCAAGTGTCAATATACATACATATGTACACATAATTGTATATATATTACATGGGATTTTAACATTTTTCGCGTCTCGTTTTGGAACACCCTTTAATTTTTAATTCTCATGTATTTGTTGTTGTAGCAGCGAAGGTTCTACATAATCTGTCCGTAGCTCTTACGGTTGCTGAGAAAATAGCGTGTGACGGACAGACGGACAGCGTAGCGAAAACAATAGGATATGAACTTTTTATTTTTTACTCATATTAAGTAATTTTTACTAGATTTTTGTAAAAATTTACTTAAACTTAGAAAAAATTACTTAAACTTAGAAATTTTTTTTACTTGAATTTAGGAAAAAAAATTTCTTAATAATAGAACATGTCTTTTTTTTAGTGTACATATGTATGTACACACAATTGTATGTATATTACATGGGATTTTAACATTTTTCGCGTCTCGTTTTGGAGCACCCTTTAATTTTTAATTCTCATGTATTTGTTGTTGTAGCGGCGAAGGTTCTACAGCATCTGTCTAAATTTCAGGTCCGTAGCTCTTACGGTTGCTGACAAAATAGCGTGTGACGGACAGACGGACAGCGTAGCGAAAACAATAGGGTTGCTTTTTTCACCTTTGGTGTACGGAATCTTAAAAATGAGATTTTTAAGTTTGTAACGTAGAATTAGTCCTCATATCATTATTATATTTTTGTATAAATTGCATACAAATATTTTGTATAAAAATTAAATTTTCCTATACCATTAAATTCAAAACTATTATATAAATCAGCCATATGTATTTAAACACATTTATTTACTTATAAGCTTCATCTTCTATCTATTTGCATTGTTCGTTAATATTTATTGCAAATTAATATTTGCATTCACTTTTGCTTGTTGCCGCCTGTCAATGCTGTCGACATCTAACATTTTAATCATTTTAAATTGTAAAACGATACATACAAGGAAATAATAATAAATTAATGACTAAATCAATGTGGCACACACATACAAACACACATATCATTACTTTAATAAAGAAAGCCCCTCATTATTTTGTTAAAATCGAGATTATTACAGTTTTTCGATTAATTAGATGTTCTTCTATTGAAATATACAAAAAACTCGATTTAAAAAAAATATTGCTTTAGGGCCTTTCTGTATTAAGGTAACAATATGTATGTATGTCTATACAATTCCATAAATTTTAATTGCCTTAATTTGAATGCAATTTATGGTTGCTACGCAAATTAAACTTTTTATATTCTGCAAAATCAGACAATCCCTTTAATCATTATTATCCGGTGATTTGTTAGTTCATTTCTATAATAAATATTCATATAATATTGTAGAGGGGGAATTCAATATTAATCAAACAAGATTTTTTATTTGCAATTTTTTAAAGAGATTTTTCTACTTTACACATGATTTTTATTCCATGATGCATAACGGTTTTTTTTTGTGTGCAAGGCCACTTTTAGTTTTATACAAATATTTTAATGATCTCCGGTTATTTTTCTCCGCTACCAGTGTCGGCGTTCTAAGTGAATATTATATTTTTATACCCTTTACCAAAAAATGATAAAAGGATATATATAGGTTTGCATTCCGTTTGTAATTTCTACAATATTAATAAGCGACACATAAAGTATATATATTCTGGATCCTTATGCATAGGGAAGACGAACAAGCGATGTCCGTCTGTCCGTCTGTCTGTACGGTTTTCCCAAGCTCCCAGAAGAGCTAGAGACTTCGTTCTTAGACTAGTGTGTCAGAAATTTTCCGAAAAATTTTGCTATTGAAAATCAGCAAAATCGAGCAGACGGTTTCAGAGCTGGAAAAATCATACTCAATATTCCCATAGAAAATAACTACCGAAAACTAGTTTTCATTACTTTTTTATTAAATTAACTTATTTTATACTTCGGTATGAATAAAATTGGTATTTATAATTAAAAAAAAGTTTTAAAATTTAAGAAATTAAAAAAACGTTTCCAGGGTTGGAAAACTTTAACTTTTTTTCTAATAATTAAACATATTTCATGTTTTAGGAAGAAGGCTATTTTCTCAGGAACGGTAAGAGCTACGGGTCTGAAATTTGGACAGTGTATGTAGAACTTTGGTCGCTACAACAACAAATATATAAAATATAAAAATTAAAGGGTGTTCCAAAATGAGTGACGAAAACTTTTAAAATCCCATGTAATATACATACAATTGTATTATGTATGTACATATGCGTATTGACACTTGAAATTTGTAAAATTAGTGTATTTTTATATATGCTACAATAATTAACACTAAAATTAAAAAATTTAAATTAAAGGGTGGTCCATCAGTTAATGCAATTTTGACTATGTAATTTTAACAAATTGCTATATCTTGGAAACCGTAAGAGCTAAACTGTTGGAATTTTCAAAAACGGTAAAACTAAAAATCCAAAAATTATAAAATCGCCAAAAATTTAAAAAAAATCGCCAAAACCAAAAAAATCGCCAAAATGAAAAAAAACGCTATAATTAAAAAAAAACCCAAAAACCGAAAAAAATCGCCAAAACGAGAAAAACGTGTCAAAACTAAAAATAAATTTCCACAATGACAAAAAAACGCAAAAAACCGCAAAAATCGTCAAAATTAAAAAAAAACGCCAAACACTGAAAAAAATCGCCAAAACAAAAAAAAAATTGCCTATATGAAAAAAATCGCCAAAATTAAAAAAACGCCAAAAACCGAAAAAAATCGCCATAACGAGAAAAAAGTGTCAAAACAAAAAACAATTCCCACAATGACAAAAATCCGCAAAAATCGCCAACACAAAAAAATGCTTATATGAACAAAAATCGCCAAAAATGAAAATAAATCGCCAAAATTAAAAAAACGCCAAAAACCGAAAAAAATCGCCTAAACAAAAAAAAAGCCTATATGAAAAAAAAATCGACAAAAATTAAAAAAATCGCTTATATGAAAAAAAAATCGCCAATTTCAAAAAAATCGCGAAAAACGAAAATAAATCGCCAAAATTAAAAAAAACGCCAAAAACCGAAAAAATCGCCAAAACAAAAAAAATTGCCTATATGAAAAAAAATTAAAAAAATCGCTTATATGAAAAAAAATCGCCAAAATCAAAAAAATCGCGAAAAATGAAAATAAATCGCCAAAATTAAAAAAAAAAACGCCAAAAACCGAAAAAATCGCCAAAACAAAAAAATTGCCTATATGAAAAAAAATCGCCAAAATTAAAAAAAAACGCCAAACACTGAAAAAAATCGCCAAAACAAAAAAATTTCCTATATCTAAAAAATCGCCAAAATTAAAAAAACGCCAAAAACCGAAAAAAATCGCCAAAACGAGAAAAAATTGTCGAAACTAAAAAAATTGCCAAAAAGAAATAAAAACGCCAAAAAAACGAAAAAATCACCAAAACAAAAAAACAAATTGCCTATATGAAAAAAAATCGCCAAAAAATAAAAAAATCGCCAAAATAAAAAAAAACGCCAAAAACCGAAAATAATAATAATTAAAATTGCCACAAAAAAATAAAAAAAAAAAATAAATATATAACAATCGCCAAAACCAAAAAAAAGTTGCCTATATGAAAAAAAAATCGCCAAAATTTAAAAAGCACCAAATTAACATAATGCCAAAAACCTAAAAATTGCACTAGAAAAAGTATGAATTTTTTCTCAAAATGAATATGTACCTACATATCTCTGTGCTTATGTATGTATCTCTATACTACATAAACGCACTTTGGTAAAGGGTATATAAGATTCGGCACAGCCGAATATGGCACTCTTACTTGTTTTCTTTTTTATTTAAATAGAACTAAACTCACTCTAATTCCAATTGTCAACACAAAACGATAATTTTTTGAGTTGCTTATTTCAAATAAATATTCTTGTTGTCGTTACCAAAAATTATCGATAACTGTCAATAAATGATTCTACAAGAAAGTTTAAAAGCGATATTGCACTAAAATTACTGAATATGTTGTCGTCTTGTTGGTTTTAGATGCACCAGTTTTTTATTGCTAAGACTCAGGTTTTATAAAAAGAAAGAAATAACATTTTTTGAAAGGGTAAATATAATTTCATATCCCTCACTCTTTTCCTCTCTCACTCACGCATAATCAGAACAAAAAAAAATCCATGTAAAACGACGCACTATGAGCAATTTTCGTAACTTGTGCGGACTAAGCAAGCAGACCGATATTTGAATACATGACATATGACACAAATACACTTAGTAGAAAAAATTTGCGTACTAGCTTTTATATTAAATTTGAAAATTTAGTTTTTCCAAGGCACTGTTTAGAAATTAATCTGTTTAGCTCAACATGTATCTTAAATCCATTTAATAAAATTTGATGACAATTTCCCAATTAAAAATTTAAATCTATATATACATACATATGTATACAGTTATCATGTTAAAAAAAATATAAAATTATTTAAACGGAAAAGTCTGCGTGAAACAAAAAATATGTTAATTTATTAGTCGGATGTTTAAATTTTTTATGTTAATTTTGAGAAATTTTTTCAATGTACTTTGTGTAATAAGCTTTATGCTAATTTCGAAAAGTAGTTGAATTTTTTATGGATCCAAAAAGAAAATAAATTAATTCCGAACAGAGAATAAATATTGCAAGAGAATCCCATAAGAGAAATTTGCAAAATAGCAGAGCTCACATTCCTTTATCCAGAGAGCCATTTAACTAGAACAAAGGAACTGGCGTTTTGTATCTAAGACACGTACCCGGCCGCCCTTCAAAGTTAGTTTCAAGCAAAAAAAAGTTACATTGTTGCTGCTTTAAAAGGGGCATAAGATATCAAGACAAAGTTTGATAAAAGTGTTTTGGACGATGCAGTCCGAAACATTTTAAGCCAAAGCAGTATGACAGAAAACCTTATATACGTAAAAACACTGGCAAAAGTTTGTTTGCTAAATAAACCACTAGAATTTTGAAAAGAGGTCAAATATATATTCAAATGATTATAAATTTATAAGATCTGTCACTTTGTCACTTTCATGCATGTCTTACGAAAATTTTCTATGAACGCAGACTTTTTCTAGCAAGTGTATACATATTTGTTATTGTTTTAGGTTACTTAGGGCCATTATTATGACATGACGATAAAGTTCCGGATAATTAATCTTAAGTTTAGCAAAATTGAACTATGAAGTGACATTTAAAAGTTTTTTTTTAAACTTTGTTTGTTTGATGGTTAAAAATACTTAGTGACAACTTACTTTTGTTTTTTTTTTGCCAAATTACGAACATAATGAAAAAATTTTTGTCAATTCTTTTGTCTTTTTTTTGTAAAAAAAACTTCCCGATATAAGTTACAGCTAGGGTAAGCATGCCTTTTAAATTATCGCTCACTTTTGGTTAAAGTCAAGTTGTAATAATGAAAAAGTATTTATCCATCCAATAAAATTCACCTTTGAACTAACTACAAGTTATAACAATGAACCTTAATATTATATTATATTATTATTATTAGTATTATATATGTATATCCAGTAAAAAAATTGGAAGTCCTTTTTAATGAACTGCATTTTCATTGCATAGAAATATTATTAGAAATATTAAAAGTTATTTACTTAATCAGGAACAAACAATTAAACTTAATATGTTATATATTTACTTAAATTTCCACGATAATTTCTACTATTTCACGTTTAAACTTGTATAAAAAGGAATAAACTGCAAACATGTTTACCAGTTTTCCCTAAGAAAAATATTATTATAGAACGTCAAAAAGGAAATTTTTTTTTAACAAGAGTTCCAATTTAATGTTTGGGAATCAAAAAAGAGAAGCTCTTGCAATGACAACCCTACTTAAAAATCATTCCCAGTGAAAAAAATGGAAATCATTCTGGTGGAACTACATTTTCATTGCTTCCAAAAAATTGATATTTTTAATTTGCCGAAAGTGAGCTGAAAACCATATAGAAGCTTACTCTAGTCATACAAAACCTTGTAACTCCTCCATAGTGTTAGAAAATACTCACCAGAGTTAAAAAAAATTATTTTTTTTTAAGAAATTTATAAACTAAGTTTAGTCTAAAATTTAAAAGTTATTTGCTTAAATTTACATGAAAACACTGTTTCGGACTTAAATTCGTAGAAAAAGAAACGAATAGTTAAAATATGTAACTATTTACAATTTTTCCTAGATGAAAATATTATCATGAACACAAAAAAGGGAATTTTTCTTAATATCGCTTCCAATTCAGTGACCAGGCATCGAAAAAGAGAACTTCTTGCAATGACAACCCTATGTAAAAATCATTAGATCCGATCGAAATTTTCAATACTTCCAGATCGCAAACTCTACATTTTCATGATTTTTTGGAGTATCTTTTTTTACTGGGATTAGAAATGATCCAAATTTGAACTTCATCTGAGTCGCAAATTGTACATTTTCATGACTTCTTTGGAATATCATTTAGTTTTCGATGATGGTATTAAAATGATCGTATTAATAGGGCTATTGGATTAGATGCTAGTGAATAAATTGTCATCGTAAAGATCTGAAATCCGCCGAGAGAGCAATTTGCAATAAACATACCCAGATTTCAAATTATATACTTGTAGATATCATAAGTGGTTGCTGGATATTATGTATACACTCCTTTAGTTCAGGGATTTGGAACGATTACCATCAATTGATTACCATCTTGATGCATTATAGCAAGATATTAGATGGTAGAACCAAATTGGGACACTAAAAATTTAACATCTGGGCAGTAGATAACTAAATTCCATGGATACACCTTCAACCTAAGCAATGGAGATAACAAAATTTATTAAATATATAAATATTTGCATCGTACCTAAAGAAATTTATACCACGAACTCTTCTATCACACTTTTTGGCGAAGAAAAACCTTCAGGCAAACTATAAAAATAAAATTTTGATGTTCAGGGTACACAGAAAAAAGGATTCACCAATTAATATGTTCAATTAGGAATATTAATTGTATTGATTAAATTTTTAATTGTATTAATTAATTTGAGTGGAAAAACTTAATTGATATTATCAAATTGTTTATAGGTGAAAATTTAATTAATTTTTTAATTGATACTATAAATATTTTAATTAATATTACAAAATCATTCATATTCCTTTTTGTGTGTGTATATTTCGGCTTTATAAAAATTATGCAATTATTTATTTTTTTATAATAAATCTGTATTTTACAGTAAAATTTAAATGCCGTGAATATATAAATATTTTTTTAAATTTTATTTCATAAAACAAATGCGGTGAAATATTTGTAGACAAAACATACCGCGATTTTTAAGCCAACTGGTTTCCTTGTTGCTTTTAAGTCATTTTATATGTAGTATATATGTGCATTCATATTATTTAGCAAATCCATTCCTTTACGTTAATGCTCTCGCAATAACAACATCCGTCTTTATTTTATTTTCCTTTTTGTATTTCGACTCTAAGTTCTTAAGTAATCCTTTATTTCCGTTCTGACTCCCTCATGCAAACTTGTGCATTACAAATGTAAGCATTTTCATTTATAATGAGCGCTATATTCTGCCAACTTTGCTGATAAGTACATGAGAACATTTATATAAATTTTTAAACAAGATGGAAACAGCAAAAAATTAAATTAAATTTTTGCGAATATTATAATGAAACTCGGTAGAGTAGGAGAATTTTCTGGACGAAATTATTATTTTCACCCTATATTGCAACTACTAGGAAACTAAAAAAAAACGGACTCAAAATTTAATAAAAAAATTTTTGTCTGAAAAACTTTTGCTTAAGATTTTATATTTTTTATGTTTGTATACGTAATTCTCAATAACTTGTTGGGAATTTTCTATTAACATAAGGATTTTTTTTAATTTTTGGTTGAAGTCTATTGACAAAGCAGAAAGCACATATACGTTGCTTAACCGATAAAAACAAAAATTGTTCATATTAATATAATTTTACTTTTTATTTCTGCTATTTTAGATAATATTGAAGCTACACATGTATAATTAAAATGCTTAGCTATTTTGCTTTTTAAAAATTATTTTCTTATAAGGGCGATTAAGATTCTTCTTTGCCTAATGCTATTAATTGTACTTTAAATTTGTTTTTTTATTTGTAGCAAGTGTTTTTCAAAATTGCTTCTTCTATTGCGGGTGTTCGACAACGCACATTAGCACTTGAGATTACGACAAGCGGGAAACAAAATAAATTGCACATATCTGCAACGTAATTGCGGTAATTAATAATCTTATTGCCATAATTTATTAGAAATAGTTTGTAAATGATTTTAATATTAAATATTTGCGTTGTGCTTGAACGTCTTTGTAAAAGGAGAAATAATTTTATTTATTAAAATATATAAAAAAAATATTTATGTAAGTTTTACTATTTTACGTTTGCAAATTTGATGCTAAAAAAATACCACGCTGCTATTGCAAGCGTATGAAATTTGTATTATAGTTGCCTAATCGTCAAATATCACCATTTATTTAAAAAAAACTCCTAAATAAAAGTGAATAAATTAGTAAAAATAATTACACAGACACGCATGTATCTTAATACAAATATTTATTTATTTAAACATATTGGTAGTCGATGTTTGCTGCAAATATCGTTGCGTTAGTGCAAATGCAAAATATCGTAGCTTTTCTTTGAACTGTGTGTGTATTTTGTTGTTGGATTTGAAAGAAAAGCTACGATATTTTGCATTTGCACTAACCCAAGAGCATTTGCATCAAACATCGAATACCGCCATTATATAAAGTAAATTTGCATAGTATGGTCTTGCACAAATATGGGCGGAGTAACTAGACCATATGCCCAATATGTTATTAACAGTATTTTAAAAAGTTATGTGACTGACTGTACACGACCTATGCCTTCACATAGGAAGTAGAAACGTGGTTGTTAAAGAAATTCCATAAAAGAACAGCAATATTCTACGGTAATCAGTGGCAGATCAGTCAACCAGTGCGAGCGAGATGAAAAACTCTCGAAGGCCAAACAATACACACATATAAATGGAGGTTACATTTTAAGGGCCTATGTAGATTTTGAATAAAACACAAATTCTTTTGAGGAAATTATTGTCATTTCTTTTTATTATGATAATATGTTATGGTTCAATTATGTATGGAATAAAATATCGGCCGTGACCTCGGCGACACACCTCTATTCAATCGTGCAAATTTTCGATGACGCTGAGGCATAATTGAGGTTCTACGCCGTTAATGTACCGAATTATCTTATCCTTTCGCTCTTGAATTGTTGCTGGCTTATTGACGTACACCTTTTCTTTCAAATAACCTCGAAGAAGGAAGTCCAAATCACATGATCTTGGCGGCCAGTTGACATCGTCAACACGTGAGATAACACAGCCATTGAATTTGCCGCGCAACAGAGCCATTGCTTCATTAGCTGTGTGAAAAGTGGCATCGTCCACATCAATATCTTTCATTTCGGGCCTTAACAAGTTCGTTATCATCTTACGATAGCGAACGCCATTCACAGTAACTGCGTGGCGGGCCTAATTTTGGAAAAAATACTTCCCGATGATGCCGCCAGCCCATAAACCGCAACAAACAGTCACTCTTTGGGGGTGCATTTGTTTTTCGACAATCGTTCTTGGATTATCCGTTGCCCAAAAGCGGCAATTCTGCTTATTGACGAATCCACTGAGGTGAAAATGTGCCTCACCACTGAAGAAGACTTTCTTCGATGGTTCAAATTAAGTTACTCTGAAATTGAGAAATGTCAAGTGAAAACTTCACACTTAGGTGTAATTCACCTTCAACATTGGGCCTTAAAATTTAACCACCCTTTACATATTTATATTGGGAAAAATTCTGCAATCGATATGAAAAAGCGAACTGCTTCGTGGATCTAAAGTTTTGTTTCAAGTTTTTTCAACTCGATAGAACTCACGAAAGAGTTAAGTGTTAAACGAACTGTCACATGATGAGTATACTTCGGCAGTTTTTCATGATATATTGACGGCTGCATAACGCAACCAAATTATCCTTACCGGTCTTGAAAATGTCATATACAGGGAAACCAGAAATATGCTCCCAAAAAGTGTTTTATGCGCATTCAATATGCACTAAAAACTTCGAAATATGCACTAAAAACTCAAAAAATATGCTCTTAAAAATAACATAAATTGGATTATTAGGAAATGAAAATCTAATTTTAATTCAGCAATTCAATAAAATTTGCATATGAAACAAGACAAAAATAAAATAAACATAAGAAGGAAACAATAATAAAATTAATTAACAACAAAAATTTAACTTTTACTTCTAAAGCGATCACGATATCAGATTTAAAACTTTGGAACTATATTTTAAATGATAACTGCCAGTTCATAGACGTAAAAATTCTTGGCTGTCTATTTATATTGGAAACAAAAACAAATTTTGAGTGCTTTGTTTTTGTTTTCAATATAAATAGGCAGACGAGAATCTTTGCATGGTTTCTATGAACTGGCAGTAAGACAAGTTTTTTATTTATAATTGTCATTGCAATAAACAAAAACTGTTCATTTAGCTTTTTAAATAAAAATCGCCGCCTGTAACATCTAAGTAAACTTTTATACATTGAAAGTGTTCTTTTTCTACCTCAACTGATGTAATTGGGCGCAGAGTTCTTCACAATTACCAAACCAAGCTTTTATTGAAATTAACGTCCAGTGAGGATGTTAAAACACATGTTACACCTTTTTAAGTTGAAATTTTGAAAATACAAATCAATACTATTTGTTTCAGCATTAAAATTTAGCATAAAAAAGTTGGACATGTACGATTTAATTTTTTTTTATTTTCTTGTTTCGTTTTTCTTTCACAAGATGTTAGAACACATACTAATAAAAAGTATATTCTAAATTTCAACTTTAACACGTGTAGCATGTGTTTTAACATTAGAATTCACAAGAAAACGTGTGAAATCGATTCGGAAGCCAGAACATACACAATGGCCTTTTTTAAAGTCTAACTTCATAATGGTAGCAAAATATTGCTTCCCCATACTACTGTTTTTTTTCACTACAAAATTAAATTTTTACGAAAAAAAGTAAAAAAAATTTATCAAAAAATTTTTTTTAAAATATTAAAATGAAATTTTTTTTTAAAGTACCAAAATATGCCCTAAAACGTTAAATATGCTCTAAAGATTCGAAAAATGCTCAAAATATGCGCGTTAGACTGAATATGCAAAAACATGCTTTAAAGGGTAAAATATGCAAAAATATGCACTAACAAATCGATGCCAGAATTCATAAAAAGTTCTGAAACGGATAAATATCTTAATTCCGCATTGATATATCAGACAAGAAAAAACATGCAATTGCATATTTGTGGTTTCCCTGGTCATATATGATGCCATGCATCATACAAACGGGTGACTGCATCACACACATCACGTTGGCTTTTCTATAAATCAGTTCAAAATTGTTACAAGCTGGAAAATAAATAAAATTCTCCAAAGTTAAAATCATTTAAGCTAAATATGAAATATTACTTGCAATGAAGTAATATTAGCATCATGTTAAACAAGCAAGAAATATTCCCTTTGAGTTACCTTAAAATATCATCTTAACATAGCAAAAAATGGAATGATAACTGACCAGGAATTCCGCATTGTATAATATGATTTTGAGATTCTTACTAGAAAATAAAAGAAGAGAGACAGAGTTAGGGTAAAGTATATCAAAACAAAGAAAAGGACACGCGGCTATTTTAGTAAAATGCAAGCAGTAACAATCATAATTTGGAAAAGGTACTTCAAATTGACAATTTTTCCTGCAATGCAGGGTTGTTTTGCAAAATACATATTGTATGTATACATTATTTGTTTTTGAAAACATGATTTATGATATGGTGTGCGGCGGTGGTGGAGTTCTTGCCACCAATGTAAATAAATTATTATATTAATTCAATACCATTGAAGTACTTGAACTTGAATTAACTAAAAATTTATTTACCATGAAGACATCAAATTTGTTATACATAATAAATTTCATACAGAAATTTTTAGTTGTGCTGAAATAATACTTGATTGCATATGCAATTTAAGGACTCTTTGGTATGGCAAATCATTTGTAAAAAATATTTTGTTTTGTTTATTATGAAAAAAAATCTTTTTAGTGTTACACTTAAATTGTAACAAATCCCAAAGAGATACTAATTCATAAAATAGGGTTGGTTAATGATTTCAATCGCACCCTTTACACCTTTGGTGTATAGCATCCTAAAAAGGATAAAATAAGTGCCTTTTAATGGCAGTAAAAGGGCTTCAAATGGTGAATAAGTTCTCTCCTAAATGCACCAGATCAAGATATGAAATCTTAGCTCAGACTACAAATCTTAAGAATTATTCTATTTATGATGACCTTTTTTACCCAGATCTAGAAATCCATAGATGCAAATTAAGAATTTTCAGGCTTCCAATAAAATTAATATAAATGAATCAATAGAAATATTATGGCAAGACCAATTACCAATATTAATTTTCACTCATCATGTTTTGATGTTTTTGTATATAAGAAAGTGCGAAGTTTTTATTCATTCTAAAAATCTTATATAGCAGAAACATTTACGATATTTTATGGGCTTAAATTCTTGAGTGAGCAGTGCCAATAACCCACGGTTTCTACAACCAAGACAGTCGACTTGAGTATACAATTTATATGAAAAGCTCTCAATTATTTAAGTGATTTTCATACAAATTTTCTAGACCAGTCGTCTGAATGACTTGTAGAAACTACACATAGGATTTCACTTCCCTTTGTTTATTTTTTTGTGAAAGGACAAAATATTCTGATCTTATTTTTACAAAAGAATTTTGTAAATTAACTACGGTGTATAGTATAACACCGAGCACTTTACCACAAAATAAATTTAAAAATGTTCACCATAAAGTTTAATTTTTATTGCACTAAAATAAACATTCCAACAGAATGTTCAATTTTAATTTTATTTGATTGAAAATATATGCACCTCTGGCCGCAATGCATATGCAAGTATGCAAATGAAAATTAATGCTGGTTGAAATCTAATACAAATACTGCTTCTTACATGTGTAGCTTTTAACTGAATTCATAGCGATGACATTTTGTCAATCTCATGTTACACTTAAGTTAGAAGAATTTAAGGGGCTATAATTCAAAAAACACTATTAACAACGTTTTTATTGTCACAACGATAAAGGTAACAAATAGCGCTATAAATAAAAATGTATTTTATGCACGTAAATTAAAGAAAAAGACAGACACTTGTCAAACCAACCACATGTGTGGTGTTGGGATGGGATGCGACTAAACGGAGTTTTTTTCTTCAAAAAAAGTCATTAAATTTACATATTTTAACTTTTTAACTTTTACTATTCATATATTATGTGATTTTCTATTTTGACGGAACATAATGAAGACTTTAAAACGTTTGTTTTGACATGCAAAAGTGTAATGAAGATTTCATTAAAATTTGTATTTTTACTACATACATAGGTATTGCATGTCACAAAGGGTGTCCTAAAATATACTCGAGACTTAAATTAAAATTCATGTAATTCATATACATAATAATGTGCCACAGTCTGCAGTATTTCTCGCCTCATTTGCACTTCTTATTTAAGTCGGACGACAAATGTCTTACTAAGTGAATTTATTATTTTTTTTTTGTTTCTGAATAGTATTTGTATGCTTTAATATGCATGTCAAAAAAAATTTATTTGCATGTAAGTTTTTCTGAATGTCACTTAAAATCGTACAGTATACTAGTAACAGATATTTTGTAAATAAGAATCAAATAAACATTTCAAAAACTTTTATATTGTTTGGTTTATGTTATATTTTGTAAATAAGAATCAAATAAACATTTAAAAAACTTTTATATTGTTTGGTTTATGTTATGTTATGTATTTACCGAAAAATATGGCAGCATTATTAGTTTTACATGAAAATAACATTAAAAGTGGGCAACCCCATCATTACAAAGAAAAACAACGCGTCAGCTAAAATCGTACATTTGAAGTACCGTTAGGTTTTCTGTTATTTAAGACAAAAGTTTTAGGCTAAATTAAAAGTTTAATAGAGAAACACTTGGAATAGAGAAGTTTACATAAAAAATATAAATTAGAAGCAATTTAATATAAAAAACCTTCAACATGAAACAAACTACTGAAAGTGAAAGACAATTGGTAATTTTTCTCTATAAGAACGGAAAATCTTTATCAGAAATAGCTGAAATAGTTAACCGCAGTCGTAGCACCATCCAGTACATAATTAAAAGGTATAATAAAGAAGGCCGTATAACAAATAAAGTAAGAAGACGTTCGGATAAAAAGCTAAGTGCATCCGACGAACGTTGGATAATTAGAAAAGTTAAGCAAGATCCGAGAATTTCTGCCGCAAAATTAGCTACTGAGCTCAAAATATTTTTGCAAAAAGATGTTAGCGCCTCTACTGTCCGAAGAACCCTTCGTAATCATGATTATCATGGACGCATTGCAAGAAACAACCCTTTTATATATGACCGCAATAGACGTAGAATATTATTATTTGCCAATGAGTACCTTAAACATCCAACAGAATTCTGGAATGACGTCATATTCACTGACGAATCAAAATTTAATATATTCTCTTCTGATGGAAAAATTACAGTGTGGAGAAGACCGAATAAAGAGATGGATGGCAAATTTACGACCGACAGTAAAACATGCTGGTGGTTCGCAAATGGTGTGGGGATGCATGTCAGCTGCTGTGGTGGGAAGCTTAGTATTTGTAGAGGGCAGCATGGATAAATACGCATATCTAAGAATTTTGAAAGAAAATCTAAAACAATCCTATGAAAAAATGGGTATTTTAAACAGTTTTAAGTTGTATGCTGATAACCACCCAAAGCACTCCTCCCACGTTTCTCGACTTTGGGCTACATACAACTGTCCTAAAGTAATTCAAACGCCAGCCCAATCACCAGATATAAACGTTATGGAACATCTTTGGGAAATTTTGGATAGGAAAATCAGAAATCATACCATATCTAACAAAAATGATTTGCGCATCGCTCTCCAGGAGGAATGGAACAAAATTAGTGCCGAAACGTGCAGAAATCTTGTAGACTCCATGCCTAGACGGTTACAGGTCCTTAAAAGCAGCAAGGGATATCTAACAAAATATTAAAGTTGTTTTATTCCAATAATTTTATCATGTACGATTTTAAGTGATACATACGATTTTAAGTGGTATATGAATTATGCGCTTTTTATAATTTTTAGTGGTATTTTTCTATATGAACTGCATTTTTTTTTATTGAAATAACTTTCATTTAGCTGAACAAATAAAAAAATATTAATTTCCTTTACATAAAGTGTGATTTTTATGTATATTACTATATAATACTTTGCGTAGTCGCCACTGTACATATATGAAAGAGATTTCCTCCGTATTGTGGCCTTTGAATCTCTTCAGTTCAAAAAAAAAACAGTGCATTCATACATATGTAAAATTTTTTTACTTTATTTCTCCTTTTTGCTTAATTTTTTCAAGTGTTTCAACTTATGACTTAACTTTTTAAAAATTTTGTTGATACTGGGGTGTCCAATACACATTTAATATTTTAAATGATGAATCATTAAAAAATACCCAGATTTTTAAATTTTGTTTTCTAATTAAATAAAAACATCAACTTTTGCTATATTAATTTGTGCCATCAAAAATTGCGTACTTTCACAAATCAAGATTTTGATTTGTCGGTCCAAATCACGTCAGTCTGTCTGCAAGCAAATTCGATTTTCTGAAACCTCAAGAAAGTTAGCCTTCGTCCTCAGAATGAGGTGTGACGATTGGTCCCAAAGAATTTGGTAGTAAGTGTCAAAAAAAAATCTAAAATTCTTTTTCAGTAAACTTCTTTTGGCACATAAAAATAATTAGATGAAATAATTTTTTTTTCTAAACATATTTTATATTTAAAGAAAAATTAAAAAAAAAATAAAAAAAAAATTTAAAATACTTTTCCAGGATTAAAAAGTCGAGTTTTTGTTGTATATAAAAGTAACTAACAAAATATTTTTTATTATGAAATTAGATTAGATGAAATAATTTTTTTTTCTAAACATATTTTATATATAGAAAAATTAAAAAAAAAAATAAAAAAAAAATTTAAAATACTTTTCCAGGATTAAAAAGTCGAGTTTTTCTTGTATATAAAAGTAACTAAAAAAAAATTTTTTTATTATGCCACAACACAGGAGATTGGACGTGATTTTCGTAACAAAAATAATCAACATTTTTAAAGTTATATATTTATTTTTGTTTTGATATCTTTGTACTTAAAAGCAGAGTACGAAAATAAACGACACAAAATGTTAAATTTTTTTGTTTCGTTCTTTGAAGTGAGTGAAACAAAAACAAAAAAGAAAAATAAATAATGAGAATGATTGCTCAATTTGTTTTTGTATAGTTTTGTAGATGAGCAAAAACAATACAATAATTTAATCGTATGCAGCTAGAAAAGAAAACAATAAGAAATATTTTATATTTTAGGAAGAATAGGATTGGCATTGAAAACAAAAAACAAACCATAAAAGACGGTTTTCGATAGTTGAAAGTTTAAACCTTTTTGTGTTCGAAAATTGAATATTTTTGTGGTATAAAAAAGTATATATCTAAATTAAAAAAAATAAAAAAAACGATTTCAGGTTTAGAAAACTTAAAATTTTTTGATAAATCAAAAAAAATTATATTGGTAAAAAATGGTAAGGGTATACATATATAGGTTTATCATTCCTTTTGTAATGCGAACAATATTCATATGAGACCCAATAAAGTATACATATATACTCTGCGATATACGTCTGCCAGTCTGTCTGTCTGCACATAAAATCGATTTTCTGAAACCTCAAGAAAGTTAGACTTCGTCCTCAGAATGAGGTGTGACGATTAGTCCCAAAGAATTTGGTAGTGAATGTCAAAAAAATCTAAAATTCTTTTTCTGTAAACTTCTTTTGGCATATAAACATATTTTATATTTAAGGAAAAATAAAAAAAAAATTTAAAATACTTTTTCAGGATTAAAAACTTGAGTTTTTGTTGTACATATATGTAACTAACAAAATATTTTTTATTATAGTTAACCTCTTTATGCCACAACACAGGAGGTGGGACGTGATTTTCGTAACAAATATAATCAACACTATTAAAGTTACAAATTTATTTTTGTTTTGATATCTTTGTACTTAAAAGCAGAGTATGAAAATAAACGACACAAAATGTTAAATTGTTTTGTTTCATTCTTTGAAGTGAGTGAAACAAAAACAAAAAAGAAAAATAAACAGTGAGAATGATTGCTCAATTTCTTTTTGTATAGTTTTGTACATGAGCAAAAAAATACATTAATTTAATCGTATGCAGCTAGAAAAAAAACAAGAAATATTTTAAATTTTAGGAAGAATAAGATTGGCATTGAAAATAAAAAACGAAACAAAAAGACGGTTTTCGATATTTGAAAATTTAAACCTTTTTTGTGTAAAATTACCATTATATATACCATTAAAAATTTAATTTTTAATGGTATAGAAAAGTACATAACTAAATTAAAGATAAAATCAAAAAACGACTTCACGTTTCGAAAACTTTAAATTTTTTAATTGGCACTGAATATTAGAGAAAAATCAATAATATTTTTCAGTGCTAAAAATGTTATTTAAAATACCTAACTGAAACAAATTTTCTTATTTCTTATAATGCGCAAAGCACTAAAGTTTCCAATAAAATAGGATTCTATGGCATATTCTATCAGTTATGTATTAAACTGTTTAACTTACTAACCACTTTTCTAAATAAATGAATATTCCTTAATAAAAATACATTTTGCATTGGTGAAAGTTGCTGTGATGGTTTTACCTTGTATATTAAAACTATGAAAATTATTATATTTTGTGCCTACAATTCCACAACCCTGATCTCCTAAAACAACTCTCAGTATGCAGGCAGCTAGGAGTAGTTCTTCAGTAACTTAATTTTATATTAACACTCAAACAAGCCAACAAGCTATGAAACAGAATGAAAACGAAGGTTTAAAGTATACTTACTTATATCCATTAAAGTTTCTACATATTTGAAAGAAAAAAACCTTCAATACATGCAATTAAGTTAAATTATCTTACTCATTTATTAGCAAACTCTTTCATTAAATTAAGACCACACGAATCTTTCACATTAAACGTTTAGTAAGCCATCAGCCAAATATTCATCAAGCTTCCAAGAAAATAAAAGAGAACCGTCGTCAATACATTAAATTAAAATGCACTTGGCTCATTAACACCATACAGAAATTTTATTTCCATCGCAAACGCCATCTTCAGACAAATTTAAGTTATAGATAATTTGCTGGTGATGATGATGAATTTATAAATGCTTCAGTGCCTTTTGCGCAATATTATGTTTTGGAGAAGCAAAATGAAAAGTGATGCATTTAATCAGTGTCTATAATCTCTCAGTATGGGCAATAATATGACTCGTATTCTTACATATACAAGCATACATTTGTATAGGACGCACACATGTTTTTGTTTTGAAAAAAAGTCACCTTATAATAACACTGCACAACAAAGTTTAAATTTATCCAAAACAATCTTGTAAAGAGCATCGAAAAAATTAAAACAAATGGGTGTATCGATTTAAAAATATACTACTGAATCTTATTTAAAAGGGAATGGAAGCAAAAGCGGAAGATATGTAAGATATAAAACCACTTAAAAATTAAATTTTTGGTATAACGTAAAACTACGCTCGCACTTGTCAAGCATTTGCCCAAAAAAGTGTAACTAACAAACACTAATGAAACAAGTTTTGATCCAGGCACTTGTTTATCAAATTAAACAGTTTCAAACACAACTAATAGACAATATCATAGAATCCAACATTATTGGATACTCTTTAACTTGACTTTCAATTCATACAAAGTTTTGTATGAATTGAAAGATATTTCATTAGCATTTAGTGGTTACACTTTTTTAGGCAAATGTTTGACAAGTTCAGCACTTTTATGTAAAATTCTACGAAGAAAATTTTTAAGCTACATTTTAACCCTTTAACTCCTCTCCGCAAAAGTCAATTACTTCCTTTCCAAAAAAAAATGTAAAGCCACTTTACATAAACTACTGTTAATGTTGGCTTAATTTACAAAATTTTTAGGAGAAAACCGGTCTAAGAAATGTTTTAAATCTAATAATATTTTATAGATACCCAAATAAGTGTTTAGATACACTAAATCTAGATATCAGTCAAAGCTTGAAATCTATTAATGTGTTAATTTCGTACTTATTCAAGCTTTTACTGAAACATACATTTTCAATTCTTTTAAACTCTTTACCCAAAAATGGTAAAGAGTATATATCGGTTTGCCAATCCGCGTGTAATTTCCACAATATTAATAAGCGACCCATAAGGTATGTATATATATTCTGGGCCCTTATGCATAGAGAATTCGAGCAAACGATGGGTTTCCGAAGCTCCCAGAAAAGCTAGAGAAAGAAATTCGTATTGAAAATCATCAAAATCGAGCAGATGATTTCAGAGCTGGAAAACTTGAACTTTATTTAGCCATTAAAATTAACTACCGAAAACTAATATTTATTTTGCTTTTATTTAATAAACTTATTTTATTCTTCAGTATGAATAAAATTGGTATTTCAAATTCAAAAAATAAAAAGAATGTAAAGAAGTTTCCAGGGTAGGAAATCTATAACTTTTTTGTTATATATAAGTTACTAAAACTAATTTTTCCTTTTTAAACACATCTTAGATTCTTTAAAGAAATAGATTGGTGTAAGAAATCAAAAAATCAAAAATGATGATTCCATGGTTAGGAAACTTACACCTTTTTGTGTAAGTAAGTAGGTCTGATTAATTTTTTCTTTTCCTTTATATGTAAACATACACCACAGCTCCAGAGCTGGAAACTTTTAACTTTTTTTCTGGATATTAAAGTAACTAAATAAAACTATTTTTTTTTAATTAAATTTTTTTCTCTTTGTTCCCTTAACATACTTTATATATTTTTTAAGAACTACTAAATTGGTATAATTAATTAGAAAAATCTAAAAGGATGATTCTAGGGTTGGAAATTATTTATAATTTATGTTTTAGAAAGAAATAGTTTGGCACAAAAATTATAAAATTAAAAACACTTGCACCAGACCTTGAAAATTAACCTTTTTAAATAAAACTAATTATTTCTTTGGAAAATAAATATATTGCATATTTTAGAAAGCAATAAATTAGTATTAAAAATTAGAAAAATCATAATTATGGTTCCAGGGTTGGAAATTGCATATTTCCTGTTTTATTGCATATTTCCTGTTTTAACTCTAGATCTTTTTACATATGTTAAATTTTTATTTAAATATAAATGAAGGTTTGTGCCATGTTGCTTATTTTGTTCTCAGCGCAGTTGTGATTCAAATCGATGGTCTTTCGTTGACAGCTTGTAACGAGTTCGTATTAATTTGTAGTAAATATAGATTAAAATAAAATGTATCGCTAAAGAACAGTCCTAACAGCTACGCACTTCATCAGCACCAGATATTTAAAGTAAATTTTTAATGAAATGGAATACATATGAGAAATGATTTTTTGTGTATACAATTATTATTTACCGTTGGTACATACATTTGTAAGTATCACTATCCATTTTCTGCTTTTAAATTTTTTATTATTTTTCTGTTACGGTTAGCACGAAGTTATATTACTCTAATTAATTATTCTTGCTTATCTTTTATGATCAGCACATTAATTATTTTATTAGCTAGATAAACACCAACACAAACAAACTAAATTAAATGATATTTTAAAATGCGCTTTATCGATAATTATTGTATTATATTAATGACAAATATTATTGAAATTAAAAAAAAATTAAAAAATAACATGGTTTTGTTGAAAATATTTCTTGTCTATTTTTTTCTGTGTATGTAGATATTGCCATTCGTTTCCAACGAAAGTTGACAGGGGGCGGGGCCACGCTAATATTGCTCGGAATGAAGAACTAACTACGAGTACACAGCTTTCAAATCAATCCATTTTATTGAAGCCTTGCATTGAAACATTACTATATACGAGTAAAATAATAACAGATATCTATTTACTTCTTGATATGAAGAAAAATGTTGACAAGTTAGCAGGTTGACCAGAAATTATATGACAACCTGATGATTACAAATTTATATAATGCACAGCAGATTGTATCTATCACATTAAGCCAAACAAGAACTTGGTCAACATTTTTTATCTCACGACTTTTGATGGCCGACATTTTTGATAGTAACACTGGGCTTTGTTCACATATATGTATTTGTGAGGATTTTCTTTACTATTTTGTAAAGGGTAAGTGTTATTCCTTACATCGGTATTTATTTCATCTTTTCGAGTGAAAGTTAGTTCATTTTGAAATGAGTTTCCAAAATGGCGCCTTATTTTATTTCAAGTTTTTGGAATATTTTTTACACCCTTTTTTTAATATTTCATTAAAACTTTTTGTCGATTAATTTCATTGAAATTTATTTTATACGACGTACTTTTATTTATCTAAATTTCACAAACGACACCGTCATTCAGTCGATAAATTCTTTTAATTTTTTATTATTACTTTTTTATATGTATATTTCTATTCTATTGTGTAGCACAGTGCAATTGGAAGTAGAATTTTAGTTTCTTCTTCAAATACCAAATGATTTGAAATGAATGTTTCTAATTTAAAGAAATATTCTGCGTTTGGGTTTTGTATTTACAGTTAATTTAACTTTGATTTTTTTTTTCTTAAAAATTTAAAACTAATAATAAATAATAATTCTTATAAAAGCTTTATATTATGTGCAAAACTCAGCGTGAGAGTTTCGTGCGTTCAGAAAAAATAATTACATGAAATAAAATAGTCAGAAGAGAATTATATTAAAAACTTTATATATGTATGCTAATAAGAATAGTTCTTGGATTTCTAAGTGGCTATAAATTGTTTGGTTAACATATGGATAAAAGTTTCCTCACAATTATGTTGGGTGATTTTTTAAGAACTTTCGGAAATTTATGAGATCTTTATTTGAGTCGATAGAATGATCTATATAATTCAACGTTTAAAGATGATTTCATGTAAATGTTGACCGCAGATACCTCTGAAATGGTTTATACGTTGGGTCCAATTTTGGCATACTTTCTCCAACATATCGCCGGGTATATTACGAATAAATTCTTCAATATTGTCTTCCGGTGCGTCAACCGTTGCGGACTTGTCCCTTTAGACATGAGCCTTAACATAGCCCTACAAAAAAATAGCCTAAAAGTGTTAAATTGCACTATCTGGGCTGCCAATTGAGCGGCCCAAAACGTGAAATAAACTGGTCACTCAACTCGCCTCTCAACAGGGCAATTTCGCATAATGTGTGGCGTGTCACACCATCTCACTGATACTACATGTCAGTCAAGTCCAGCTATTTTATTTTGAGCTAAAACAAAAGTGGAATAACAGAGGACCAATTGAAAAACATCGCCGAATCGATAGTTCGAGGTCGCCAACAACGCTGGCGGATACAGCTGCGTTGTTTTCTTCTGTCCACACTCTACGTACGCGTGTTGGTGGTTTAATGTTCAATAATGTAAATTTAGTGTGAGATTTAATTATAGGAATCCCAATAGCCGCCTCAGAAAGTCGCCCAAATTGACCATAAAATGGAAGAAGTAGTGCAGGAATGCGCTTTCTTTCCCAAACATGAATTTTGATAATAAAATATAATAATCTGCAAGCGTTGTTACTTTGTAATTCAATTCATGGTTAAATTATAGAAAAAACTGAACATGGATAACAGTAACATTATACACGAAAATAGCTGAGTTTCCAAAAACAGTAGTTGCCAAAAAGAAAGTTGATAAAAAATCACCCTTTACTCTAATGAATACCAGTTCTTATGAAGAATAAATTGCTGAAAGACGTACAATGATGAATTCGAACCCATTAACTTCTCAGCCAACGACACCCTCAATGACAAGATTTTCCAAAATTTTTGCGTCTAACCTGACAAAATGTGATATAAGTTATTTTGAAATTATTAACTCAAAATCGGACTTTGTGATATATTATCTATGATGTGATACGTATGGTTATCAAATGTACTTGAAATGCATAATATAATAATTCTGGTTACAAGAAATTTTCTGTATGCATCATTTTCCAAGTATTTTAGTAATTAAAACTTCGAAGCAATTTAGTTAAGAATAGTGAAAGTTCCTTTACTTCCATAAATTCTTTCATAGCTGTTCTAGTCCTAAAACTAAAGCATCTAATTTCTTTATTTATAATTTGTGATCAAATTGATTTGTTTTATTTGAAATACAGAGCAGAATTTTTATAATTTTGTTTGTTTGCTGGCTGAATAGGTGTAGAGGCAAAGTGGGCAAAATAAATAAATCTTTATTTCTTCTATAGCGTTGTCTTCTCTTCGACTTCTGCTGTGCGTAAAAAGTTTCATTAAAAAATTGTAGTGTAAACCTAGTATAATAAAATTCATTGCAACACTTGTCGGCTATATATTATTCCAATCAAGTTTATACAACAAGAAATGTTTGCAATTTCATTTTATTCCATTATACGTGTATAGCACTTTTTTTAATTTGAGGTATTTACGAGATCAGCATGTTTGTGTTAATTATTTTATGACATTCTCACTTGTGGTATTATGCCATTATGTTGGCGATAATAATGTTGCTGAGGCAAATAACTATAAATATTATTATTAAAATGGTGTTGAGAGTGTATGTTGTATTCTGCTTAAAAATATTAAGTAAAGTTTTAAATAGTATTTATACCTTGTCTGGTTTAAGTTTATTTTTTTTTATTCCATATGCAACATTGCAGACAGAATGAGAAGACAATTTAAGTAAATATTAATGTTTCATGTCATAGTGTTTTTAGTTTGTGCTCATATAAAATGTTTATGTTTGTGTATAGAAAATACGCTATACTTTCTTATTTAAGGATTTTTTTAATTTTAATTTTCAGCTTGCTATACAAATTGACTTTTAATGTTGGTGCTTCGTTTTCTTTAGTATTTTAATTAGTCTGGCTGATGAGGGTAATAAGTATATGAAAGTTTTTCAATTGTAGTTCTTTAAACAGATTCATTCAACTGATCTATTAACAGCAGATAAAGATAAATTTTAGGCCTTTAAGGGAAAAATATAAATAAGCTTTCCACAACTGTTTAGAAATAGTTAATATTTTAATTTACTATGCAATAAAACTATACTAATAAAAAAATATTTAATAATGTTTTTTAGAAGATGTATACATTTTAATGTTTAAAAATAGCTCGAGCATAATTAAAGATTCTTACTACATACGTGATGCACATAAAATATTAAAAGTATATTTCTGGTTTAGCAATTTTTTGCATTTCTAATTTTTTATATCTTTTGAAACTTAAGCAGGATTTCGGATTATTTCTACTGCACAATGTCTTATAAATTCATTTGATTTGTGGTTGCTGTATTCTTTTTTTTCTTTTTGTATTTTTTAATCTTCTCTGGTAACACACTTTGCCATGACTAATGATTGGTTTTGCGAATAATTCATATTACATAAACCACTAAGCAACTACCAATCCACTTGTGTACTAACTATCTGTTATTCTTTTAATGCTTAATCTTGAAAAATTTTACGTTGTTGTTATTTAAGCTGCTCTAAATACTATAACGAATTTTCAATATAGTAACGAATGGATTTAACCATGTCATCAGCATTGACTAACAGGTAAATAAGTAAAAAAAAATTGATATAAGATTTTGAATTTAATGCTTAAATTACAAGCATCATTGTGTTGTTTTGACTGCAGACTTCTGGCATTACAAATCACATACATTTGAGTGTACTAGTATTGTTACAAACATTAGATACGAATATCTCAGCAATATTTGAGCTTACGAGTACAAATAATAAATTTAAAATTTTAAGTTATTTGTATCTGGCACAAAAACTCTTGTTCGGATACGTTATAAATTAAATTGTAATAATTATCATATAAACCTAAACCATAAATTTAGCCGACTTGAAAAATAAACAGTAGAAAGTTAAAAATAATTTATATTTAGTTAAATAAAACATTTTTATAAGCGTTACCTATAGGGCTAATCGCATGTCTCCACCCACTTTTTCAGCAGAATATTATGAAACACTCGGAGACCAAACTACTTGACGACTTTTGTGGGGGCTGGAATAGTAGAAGTACATATATATAATTTAACACTAAACGTCAGTGGGTGTGGCACCACCAACTTTTTTCAATAAATTATCGTGCCCATATAACATCTCAGGTTGTGTGACAAGTTTTTTAAAAATTGGTTAAGCACAAGCACGTGATATATAATCCAGAATTATAATAATTTTTTTTAGTTTAGCTCAAGGCCTGTACTTAGTTTTGTAGCAATCCGATAATCAAAAGTACATAAAATCCAAGGGAATAAAGTTAATGGGCGTTCTACCGCCCTCTTTTTTAACAATGGCACCACAAGCAAGCTGCACTTTTGGTTTTATTCGTCCGAACTTAACGAATACCAGTATGAACCTGATTGTCATGAAATATTCGAGTATTTTGTAGAACAATATTTCATTTCATCACTACTAGATTGTATGTATCATTGGATAGATGCCCTGGCTAGTCGGTATGTTGAAATAAATGATATTATTTAGGAAAAAATTTAAGCACAAGAAAAAAGTTAACAAAAATAAAAACAACGAGTTAATGCCTGGAAGTTGTGTACTAATATAAGACATTTAAGAAAATATATAAACATAAAATGTTTGTGTAACAAATTCCACAGTTTTCTGGGATTCCAGGTATTATCGGAATTTGAAAGGATTTTCATGTCTTATTTGGGATTTCAGTGTATAAATTTTATTAGTACATTTATTATAATTATTTCTTAATTATTTCTTTGTGCAAATTTGGGAAGGCTACACGTTACTATCTTTTTTAAAACTAATACCAGGAGGGTGTTAGGAGGAAATTTCTTCCCCTCCGAAATGCTCGAACCGATTTTAATGAAATGTAGAACATAGATAGATCTGCGTCGAAGTCATAAAATTATCATAGACATTTTCTAAACTAGTACCAGGAGGAAGTAAGGGGTAATTTCTGAGTCTTGAGTCAATTTTTGTGAAATTTAAAATATAAATACTCTCTTCATTTAGAAGGAAACATGATCTGTGTACCTTATCGAAAGTAAGAGAAGCAAGGGGCAGGGAATGAGTTCTGCTCCTCCGAAACCGTAAAATAGATTTTACTGAAATTCAAAGCATAGGTATCCCTTCATTTAAAAGAAGTTATAAGCTATGTAACTAATGTACCTAATTGCTGCTCTTCAGACACTTTTAAATCGATGCAAATGAAACTTACGAATACGAGGGGTAATTTATAAAAACTAGCGAAGCACACCGGGTGTAGCTAGTTGGTTTATGAGGAATGTTCTTAGATTTAATATAATTCTAGTTGTATATCTATATTTCCCCTATAGTGGTCAGAGTAGGGATTGCCGTTCGGTTTTAACCGAAACCGAAACCGCAATTTTTAACCATTAAAAACCGAACCCGACAAAATCAACCGTCGGTTTTTAAGTTTTACTTTAACATTATTATCATGTTTAAGAATACAGCAATTGTACTTTACGTTGAAGAATCTTATGCATTACCAAGCATTCTGTAACAATGAAAAGTTAGAAAATTTTAAAATTTTAAGAAAATTTTAACAATTATTTGCAGGAAGAATTGTAATATGTTATCAAAAAAACTCTGGCAGATGTAAAGCAAAAATATGATAGCTTTAACGTTCTTCCACAAGAATTTGTCTTTATAAAAAACGAACAACAAAACAACCAACAAATTATTATTGCTTCACAAGGCAATAACACAATAAAGCCCTCTTCAACTGAAAGTGAAAGTGCTTTCTGTTGCTGGTAACTTCTGCAAATAATTAAATATAACTTTTTTTTATTTTTAAGATTTGTATACATTCCTTTCCTATTAAAGGTACCTGAATTCAATACAAACCAGAAAAACTTTATCAAATTTATAGTAGCAATTTTTTCCCTTCAAATACTTTTCCAGAAATGCTTTTCCTTTTTTGATTCCCCTTATCATGAATATTTGCCACGTGGATTTTTTCAGTTTTCCTTGGGTTTGTTCACTTTATTTTTGCAGGCGAACTGGATTATTACGAAATTATTCAATATTTTTCTTCGAATTATATATTAAAATTTATAAATATTTATTTTTAGGACAAGATTAGTACACAGAAAAAATTATTCCCAAAAAATTTTTAAACAAAAGTTTGTTTGAAATAAAATTTTGGTTCAGTAAATATTTTTTTACTATTCCAGTAAATAGTGTGATCCAGTTTTATTTTAAGCAAACCAAAAAACAATATGGAGTGAAAAATTTTAGTTGATACAATTAATATAAAGTAATATTTGTAACAAAATTGTTAAGAAAATATTTCTGTTCCAATATAGAAATTGCATACTGTACACAACTGTTATTTATTTTATTTACTTTTAATTTTCATTAAAAAATTTTGTTGAATCAGACAATCTGTTGATTGATAAAATCGAGTTTTTGTTCCAAACAAATTGTTACAAAATTTTGCATTTGAATTTACAAATTTCTTTGTAGGACCTAAATTGAAAATATTAGTATTTGATTCAGAGAATTTTGTGTTTGAAATGGAAAATTAGTTTTTTCTGTGTATGTACAGCTTACGATAGTTAACAATAATTCCCTACAACACCTTTTTTCATAGAGTATGAATGTGTTTGGTTCACAAACAGTAAATTTCATGTTGGTGCAACACGGTGGTATACTTAATGAAAAAATAGCTAGATCGACAGAAGCACCTCGATGAGTACAACTTTAAAGTTAATTAAATTTCATTTAAAACCTAAAATGTGTGTGATTTTTTTTTATTAAACTTAAATTTGTCCGATTTTCAAATTAAGTTTTAAGGTTTACAAATATTCTTCCCTCTTTTACATTCACGTGAACTGATAGGGGGGGGGGGGGGGGAATTTTTCACGGGATATTCAAGATATAATTTTTCCCTTCGAGGGGAATGAAAATTTGACGTGAAGAAGAATTCCATTTGTTTTTCATGGCAGGGGTGATTATTTTTAAATAATCATTTATCTTTCCAGCATACATACCTATTTATATAGATGCATGCTTTTAAAACCCAAACCGTACCGAAACCGACCGGTTTTAATAGCTTAAAACCGTGTATGCGTGCTTAAAAGAGTAAATTTTATAGTAATTATCAGCAATAATATTACAGAAATATTAAAATTATACAAACATATTGTGTCGTAACCGCAAAAAAAATCTTATGTGGCCTAATTTTCGAAATTAAGTTTTTGACGAATCGATTGTTTACAATCGAAAGTTAAAAAGTTAAGTTAAGTTAAGTTAAGGAAATTATGTCGCTTAAGATATTTTTGGCTGTTATGTCACTATATTCATACATACGTATTGAAAGTTGTTAAAAATGAATTAAACTGAATTAGATCAAATTCATAAAATATCAAAGACTTGACAAATATGTTATCTATCGCAAGCGAATTGCTTAATTTGGTAAGGAAAAATTTCGCAAATTTAAATAAGGCTAAACAACTATTGAAAAAATATTCAAAGATGAGATTTTTAACTAGCGAAAATTATGGCTAATGGAATAATAATCCAAAATAAAAATTTGATAATGGACAAATTACTGCAGAAAGCTAAAAAAAATCCAAAAGAGTTTAAATTACACACAACTTCGCAAATTCCAAATATTTTCTCCCTTACACACAACTTCGCAAATTCCAAATATTTTCTCCCTTTTCCATTTAAGTCTTTCAGCTATTTTCTTCGTTTTTTCACATTATCGTTACAAACGGACTGTGTAAAAAAAATTTTTAGTTTGTGGATAGATTAAAATATTAGTTTATAAATTTTGCAATGCTTATTACTTATTTTTATTTGCGTCTGAAATTAGCCGCCTTCATTTTTGTAATTATTGAGCTTGCTTAGTTAGCACGATTCAGCAGATAGACTTCATCAATGCTGCCATTTCTTGTCAGATATTCTCATTAGTTTTTTTGGGTAGACTTTTGGTTTAAACCTATAGGCGTTAAATTTGTGCCACCTGTTAAATTTTTTAGGAAAATTAAAGTTCTGACTGACATCCTGGTGCATTCGTTCTTGCACTAAGTGAATGTAGTAGGTCTGCAACAGTAGGTCCTTATGCAAAATCTGTTGTAATAACATTTAAGCGTTTTTTTATTGAAAGCTTAGAATCGTCACAGACAGTTGTAGAACAGAACAATTAGTTATTTTCGAAGGCACCTTCATCACCAGCGTTTTTTGTGTTTGGTGTCAGTTAATATAGATTTCTGCTTTATATACGCAACTTTTATTGCAAATGGAATATGTGAATTGCTTTTATTCATCGTGCTAGAAATAGTTGAAAGCTTTTTTTTATTAAAAGCTCAACTTTACCATCGCTAAGCTTACAATAGTCTTGCCATTGTCGTTTATTCTTTACCAATACTGCACATGTTAGTTAATCTATGTTTTCTGATTGTTTACGACTAAAAAAATATCGAATTATATCGATATATCGACAAAATACATTCAGTGTTTTTAAAAAAATCAACGTTTTTTGTCCATCACTAATCCGTAGTATTATCGAACCTTTAATGTTCAGTTCATGAATTTTCCCAAAAGTCTTCATTAAATGTACTGATTTCTAAATACATAGTTAGGTATGTATTTTGTTTTTAGGACAAGACCAGTGTAAGCTCTTAAGTGTTTTTAAATTTTAAACTTAAAAACAGTCAAATACTTCGTGGGCAAGCCTGTTAAATTTCTGGTGTAATTGTATTGTTTTCTTTTGAATACATGAAAAACGCATCGTTTGTTCTAAGATTTATATCCCCGTCCGATTACCATATTTAAATTTAACGCATATTTGTGAGTTTTTGTCCTTGTTTTTACAAACATATACAACTTTTTTCTATAAACATCAGTTACAGATTCAAGATCTTTTTTGCTCTAAGTTTTAAGGTTCAAGCAACGAACTTGTTTTAAAGCATTGTTTTCTATGGCTTTGTTTTATACATATATATATATATATATATATATATGTATATATGTATATATATTTCTCATACATAAGATTAAAGCTAGAAGCTGTTTTAAACTTAGAATTTGAAACGAATGTGTGTGTGTTTGTTTTGTTAATGTTAGTTTTTTTTTGAACAGTTTACTATATATGGCCTTAGTAGCACAAATGATGCGATTCTTGACTACAGTAAGTGCATTTTATGTTTGTCATGTATTTCTTTAGCCCCAAATGTATAAAGCCCACAGAAAGCCTGTCAAAAAAAAATTGCAAACTGCAACTTGCATGTGTGGCAATTTTTTATATTATTTTTTGTGACTGCAGGTTGCAACTTGTATTCTTTACTCATTTACATATTTTTGTAAATCATACCTACATATGTATGTATGTATGGTTCTTTTCCACTAACTGTGTCGTTTGGTGCTTGTCTTAAATAATGTTCCGAAGTTAGTTGAACATTTTAACCATAAAGAGTTTGATCATCTATCAAGTGGACTTGAATGTGTGCAAATTATTCAAATAAAAAACAGAAGTAAGCCAGAAACAATACTGCAAATGAAATAATCATATAAATAGCATTCAACGTCCAATTGAATAATAAGTAGTAAACAAGAATAAATGCATGTTATAATAAATGCATGTTATAATAAATGCATGCATCGTAGCATTAACATTTCTTAGTGGTGAGTTTCAACATACTATACCATTTTGCACATGCTACGATGCAAGACCTTTTGCACAAGACTGTGAATTCGCCTAATATTTTGTGTTTTAATCAAATATGTAAGGAGGATGCAACTTTGATTTAGTAGTTGTTTTATGTACTTTCTATGTCCATATTTACTCCTATATTGAGGTGCTATGAAATAAGCACGAGAAAAATTCATAAAAAAAACAATCAATATAAATGACATAAAGCCTAATTAAAAAAGCTCAATGAAACCAAACTCAATGTGAACTAAAGCCCAAAAGAAATGAAATACAGCTTAATAAAAAAATCTTTAATTTTATTGGACCTTATTTCATTTTCTTATTTTGGGGTTATTTCCTTGGACGTTATTTCATAAGGTCTCATATAAATCAAATTTAAAATGAGTTTGAAATGTTTCATTTCAATTTTTATAAAAATTAAAACAAATTAATTAATTAAAATGAATTTCAAACACATTTGATTATTTTTATGAATATGAGGCTTAATTTTTAAACTTTTAATACTTTGTTATACAAATCTTTAAATAATAATCTCAGTGATTCACACCCGACAACAAATCTTTAAACAAAGAGTGCAACTTTAGTCTTCTGCATGCAACATTTGCCACAATAATTAGCAAAAAGTGTTTACCCCCCACATTAATATAAAATAAGATTCATTCAGATATGTTAATTTTTTTTCTTCACCACCAAAGAATTTATAATAATGTGCATTCTTGTTGAAAATTATGTGGAATATATTTCTACTAAATAAAACATGTGTTTAATGTCGTCCAAGTTGTCAACACTATTAAAATAACATGATTTTTTGTTGCGTCTGAAGAAATTTTTTTTATCATGAAAACATAAAACACCCGTAGATCATTTAACAGCACAATACAAATAAAATAAATATTTGTCTTTATTAAATCTTGGCAAAAATTATAAAACAACAAATGTGCAAGATGTATGAAAATTATAATACTAACGCATAAATATAACCCAGTAAACATTTTGTGTCATGTATAACATGACACAAAATGGAAATAATGGAAGTCATTCTAGTGAAACATTTTCATTGATTCCAAAAAATCGATATTTTTAATTTGTCGAGAGTGAGCAAAAAACTATATAGAAGCTTATTTTAGTCTTAAAAAACCTTGTAACTCCTCCATAGTGTTATAAAATGCTCACCAGAATTTTAAAAAAAAGTTGTTTTTTAAAGAAATTTAAAAGCTATTTGTTTAAATTTACATGATAAAATCATTAGATTGGATCAAAATTTTCACTACTTCCAGATCGCAAACTCTAAATTTTCATGACTTTTTTGGAGTCCTTTTTGTTGATGGGTATTGGTTCATTTTATACGGCAATCATGTAATTTCAAAAATTATTGGTTCATACGGGAACCAGCACCACTGTTGTATTTACTTGGTACAATCTACATCATGTTAAAGTAACATATTTCATATATATATTTTTTTTAAATCGTGTCAACAAATAATTGACACTAAGGGAAGAATCTACTAAAGTCAAGATTTTACGCTCGAAATCAAATAATTTCAATCTTAGTAGTCTATTGAATGCGAAAATTCTAGCTTAAAGAATAAAATATCTCAAAATTAAGATTACATTCTTGATTTTAAGCATTGATTTCTTAAAGCTTAAGACCACGTTCTTCATTTTAAGAATTTATTCTATAAATTAAGAATTCATGCTTAAATTTGAGAACGTCAATCTTACTGACGAAATTTTAAAATTGAAATATTAAGATTTCTGCAATCTAAATTCAAGAATATTTTCTTAAATTTAGATAATTTTTCTTTTAGTGTATACCATTGTTTTATACATCTTTATTAGTTTACCTCAGACTGCAAATTTGGATATAAGTTCATGGGTCATGGAACATTTGTTTTTATTGCTAAAAAAAAATTCAAATATAGTTTTAATGCAAATTTTTATAAGAAAATTGAAACAACCAACTTAATTGGAGATCCCAACTAGCAAACAAATATTCCTGTGCTCTCTTCCTTCGCCACCTGTCTTCTATATCACTGTCTCTTTCCTAAAAAAAGTAACACCTAGTAATAGTAGCAGGCATTCGTTCTTTAAGAAGAACGAAAATTAATATAAACAATCTCAACATCTCACGCATTTCCTGTTTATTGTTTCACTAAAGTTAGAATGTCACATGGATTGTATTTGACTTCCCAGTGAAAAAAAATGGAAGTCATTCTAGTGGAACTACATTTTCATTGCTTCCAAAAAATAAATATTTTTAATTTGCCTAGAGTGAGCAAAAAACCATGTAGAAGCTTATTTTAGTCGAACAAAACCTTGTAACTCCTTCATAAGGTTAGAAAATACTCATCAGAATTTAAAAAAATTTACTTTTTTTAAAGAAATTTATAAACTAATTTTAGTCTAAAATTTAAAAGTTATTTGCTTAAATTTAGATGAAAACACTGTTTCGGGCTTAAATTCGTATAAAAAGAAACGAATTGTTAAAATAGGTAACTACTTACCATTTTTCCTAGATGAAAATATTATCATAGAACACAAAAAAGAGAATTTTTCTTAATATCGCTTCCAATTCACTGACCAGGCATCGAAGAAGAGAACTTCTTGCAATGACAACCCTATGTAAAAATCATTAGATCGGATCGAAATTTTCACTACTTCCAGATCGCAAACTCTGCATTTTCATGACTTTTTTGGAGTCTCTTTTTTTACTGGGTTGTTAATGGTAGTTGTTAAGTCAACATTAGCATTCTTGTATTTCTGTTTCTTAATAGGACAGCAATATGTATTATGTTAAGAAAAATTCCTGTGTTAACAATTACTTAAGTATGTCAACTTTTCGATTTTTTTAATGCTCATGTCATATACATACATACATATGAAATATTTTGTTCAACAAAATTTCTTACAATACTAACACGGTTTTTTCTTTCTTATGGCTCTTATCATATTTAGTCTCAAGAATTTTGCTATTGGATGACACATCAAGTATTTTCATTTAAAGTTTATTCACTCACACTAGATTTATAATGTCCTTACAAAAATTAAATATGCGCCCTTAATTATGAAAGTGGTCTAAGTAATATTCTTTTCTCGCCAAGATATTCAGTTGATTACATTTGAACAAATCAAAACATGTTTTTATCTATTTTAACATAAAAATTTATTTTAAAATTATTAAATATTTATTGAAGTTTTTTTCAAGATTTATTTAATATTTCGAGGCAAAAATACATATGACTTAAGGTGCAGTCACACTTGCAAATCGTTTGCCCAAAAAAGCGTAACCACTAAAGGCTAATGAAAAATCTTTCAATTTAGACAAAAGTTTGTCAAGTTAAAGAGTAGCAAAATAATGATATTGTCGATTGATTAGTTGTGTTCGAAACTGTTTAATTTGATAAACAAGTGTCTGGATCAAAACTTTTTATTACTATTTGTTGGTTAGGCTGAGTTTACATCTGGCATTTCCAGTGTGCCATTTGCCCAAAAAAATGTAACCAACTAATTACTAATGAAAAACTGTTTGATTCCGACATATGTAATTTATTGGTTTAAAAAGTTTGCAATCATGTTGGATTCTATAAAATTGTCTATTAATTATGTATGAAACTGTTTAACTTAATAAATACATGTATTAATCAAATAGTTTTTCATTAGTAATTAGTTGGTTACGCTTTATTTACGCTTGTGTGGCATTTGGCACACAGATGTAAGCCCGGGCTTACGCTTTTTCGGCAAATTTTTGACAAGTGTGACCGTAGCTTCAGACCACTTTCATAATTAAGGGCACAAACATATGTTTGAGAAAAAAATAAATTCTCAATTTTTAAGAATGATTGATTTCGCTCTACTCGCTGATTAAAGCTTTGGTAATATTTAGTTTCTATTCGAACTATACACTAAGCAAGTCTTATTGCTAGATTGATTAGTATACTGAAGAGGGAGACGAGGGGAAAAGAAACAAGTACTGGCAGTCAATAAGGGATAAAAGAGATTTTGTCTTCGAATGTAGATTAAGGTTCAGCACAAAAAAGTATACCATATGTATCTGTGGCAAAAAAGGAAAAGTGCTTAAGTCGAGATAAGCTGATGTCGAGTTAATGGTACCTTCATAATCTGCATATTTGAAAACACAACTTGTCAAAATATCAACTAATCTGTGTGATTACTCAAGAAGATATAACACTATGACTAGCGACTTATCCTTTTTGGACTTCGAATCTCATTTAAAATAATAGCTTTATTAAGGTTATACTTAGCTATATTTTAACTTAAATGTATTAGTTATGATAAGTAGAACGATGTTTACTTAAAACAATAAAGATTAGCAGAAAATTTTAAAATTTAGCTGTTAAATAAATAAATTTCTGAACATTGACTTAAGGGCTTAAAAGTATTTTCCTGGAAAATAGTAAAATATGACTTAAGCACTTTTCCTTATTGCCACAGATATAATTTCTTTCTAGTTTATCTAGTCCTAAATATAGTTCACTTGAATAATTTACCTCTACGATAATTGTAGCTAAAAAATTTTAAGTTCATTTGAGCGTAATAGGGTTTGAACTTAGACCTAACAAGAAAAATAAATTGTCCAAAAAAGAAAAAGAAGTCACAAAACTCTGTACTTGATATTAAAATTTCGAGTTTTCAGAATAGCAAGCATTGAACTGTAAATAAATAAAAAGTTGTTGAAAACGTGGCATTTATGCATACATCATTACCATTGCAAATAAAATTTTACTTAACAACTATTACTTTACTCCTTTAAATTTCTTTATTGACTGAAGGTATACAATTTTTCTTACACCAAGGAAAAAACGTGATAAAATCAAGATTTTACGCTCGAAATCAAATAATTTCAATCTTAATAGTCTTATTCAAATTCTTAATTCTTGATTTCTTGATCGCATTTAAAATTGTAATATTGAATAAAATCTTATTTTAAGATCGGCTAAAGTGACCGACTAAAGTGGCAAATTGCCACTTTTTCGACAGCCTTGCCACTTTTTGTATCCCTTTTTTTTTAGAGTGAATTATATAAAAATACATTAAAAATTAAAAGGTTACTGTAGTTTTCTCTCTTTTTTTTAATTTTGTCCCTTTTTTTTTGATAAATCCACTTTTAGTGCCACTTTTTGAAAAATGTCATCGGTCACTTTTGGTATGCAGTCCCTTAAATTAGTGACTTCATGCAGTGGTATGTCAGTTTATAAGATATTTGAATCGCGATACACTACACCTTTAAGCGCTAGTGCTTTAAATGGGTAAAGATCGTCATTATACAGCAGCTTGCATAAAAACTTACTGATCCATCCCTATACTATTCAATTAATGTAAGAATAAAAGCCCCAGAAATACAGCCAAAGGCTCCTTTGGCTTCTCTAGAAAAATGCTCTAGAAGAGTCATTAATACGTAATATAATAGTAATTAGTGCTTACTTCATGTAAGTTAAGCTGGATTTTCATTCACAAACTGGCACCCATGACGGAGCCCATCTGCAGAGTAGCCAAAAGAAATACTACCACCACCAATAATACTTTTAATAAATAAACAATTAAATTTTTAATTAAAACAAGTAAGAAATATATCTTTTTATCTTTAATTATTATGATGGATTAATACAAAAATCAACAGTAATCCAGGCAACGCTCAATCAACAAATTTGAAAACAAGACTGGAATTTTTGTTTAATTTCAGCCAACTGCTCAGCCTGTGCAAACAACAAGGCAACAGTACTATCATCAACTGTCTAAATAACGTCAGCAGTAAAGAATAAAGGGGGTTGTTCTTTGTGTCATTCGGTAGTTTCTTGCAGTTTTAATTTATATCTCATAATTTTCATAGAAATAACTTTCGCATTTTCGGGGGATGGCTAGCTCGTTTTACTGCTGCTGCTGTTGTTAAATGACTAACAGCTGTTGGAGTTTGCCTCTGCGAGGTAAAATATCATTGCTACTATCTCACTTTGATAATTTTGTTGCATGCTGCATGCATGCATTTTTAGCTCTTCATATTTATTTACCTTCTACTCCTGACTTGTTTTTGATTGTTTTTGGATGCATTTTCATAATATTCAGCTAAGAGGAAAATATTTAAAGGCTTCATTTTCTCCACAATGTTTGTATTAACATGTGCAATCATTACCTGCATGTTTTTTTTTATATTACAAGCCCTTTTCTTTTTTTCCTATTCACATACATATGTATATATATATTGCTTTGATAGTTGTTTCATTGTTAAATAAATCAATGTCATAAATATCTCATTCATCATTAGGTATTAGTTACGAAGTTAAAGGGACTGACATGTTACCTATCAGCACTGAAACTACTTTTTTAAGCTTTAGGTCAGTAAATTTCATAAATTTCTTTATATTTTTATTTTTATATCGATATTTGGTTAACCTTTGGTTAACTTCTTCAGGATTATTCTTGTTTTTATTTTTTGATAATTAGTTTTCGACTTTTTTTCTTTTCAATAAAAAAAAATTTTTTTGAATTGAATTTTTTTTTAATGAAATTTACTGACCTAAAGCTTAAAAAAATAGTTTCATTGAACATATATAAAAGGTCGAAAAATTAGATAAACAAGTTACCTATCATCTCTTACATTATCACATAACATACAAAATCATAAGAATCATATATTTAGTATCCCCTTGAAGATTTTATTTGTCTTTAATTATAACTAAACGTGTAAATACTACACAGAAGATACCATGGTAGGTTAGTTTAACCAATTTTATTTGTTCAGTTTACATTTTATGTGTATAATGGTTGGAACTACAATTAACGAAATTTTGTTAGATTGGTTATATTGGCTCTCTTTCTTATATTTTTATAAAAATAGTTTATTCCTTAACTGTAAACTATTATTATTCGCAATAAATTTTCTTTTAAAAAAAGTTTTTAAAGTGAAATTGAGCATAATTTTACGAAATTTTGTAAATAATAACGATAGTTAATCGGACTTATTTTAGTTGTTACATTTATTAACAACAACATTTGTTTCGATTCAGCTATAAAAACATTTTCGTTGGTTACTCTAACCAATTATAACTAGATTTGAGACATTTTTAGATTTAATTGAACTGTAGTGAATTTCAATCAGAAATAATTTCTTATTTGGGCTTCAGTTCAGTAACTTCAATTCTTATTAAATGAAATATTTTTTCTAATTAATGTGAGTTTCTAAAGAAGGGAAGATAAATAAGACAGGACTTTATAGCTGGGGGAAGTACCGTTATTTTTCTATGCAGCCACGCACTTCATCAGCACCCTAGTCTATCTACTTTAGTAGAGATTGTTATTAACACCAGCTATTTACGTAAATTTTTAATAAAGCGAAATATAAGAAATAATTATTGTGAATAAAATTATTGATTTACCTTTGGTTAACACATTTGTAAGTATCATTATTAATTTTCTGTTTTTCCATTATTTCATTTATCTATTTAGGTTAGCACGAAGTTATATTATTTATATTACAGATGTGCCCTTAATTATGAAAGTGGTCTGAGTCATATATTTCATTTAAACAAATCAAAAAATATTTTTATATTATTAAAAAAAAAAAATTTGGAATTGTACAAGTCTTGATTAATATAAATTTATTTAATATTTTTTAAAAACTTATTAAAGTTTTTTCAAGACTTATTCCATATTTCGAAGCAAAAATGCACGACTTAGGCCACTTTCATAAATAAGGGCACATATATTTATGTTATATAATTAGATTTATTAAATTTAGCCGCTTGTTTAGTTGATTCACTGTTCTGTAACCCATGAAAGTCATGAAAATCTAGAGTTTGCGGTCTGGAAGTAGTGAAAATTTCGATCTGATCTAATGATTTTTTTACATAGGGTTGTCATTGCAAGAAGTTCTCTTTTTCGATGCCTGGCCACTGAATTGGAAGCTATATTAAGAAAAATTCCCTTTTTTGTGTTCATGATAATATTTTCATCTAGGAAAAATGGTAATGGTATACGAATACATTCGTATTCGCATCGGCCTGAATTTGGCGAATACGAATACATTCGTCTTAAAATGGCCGAATATTCGACAGTTCGAATACGAATTCGAATATTCGTGCATCACTAGTATGTACATATGCATCAGTAATGGGAATTGGAAATCTTGATTTTGTGCCGAATATGTTTCTAAATAGTGCCAACGTCATTTGAATAGTGCCAAACCACTTTTTTTATTTAAATGTTGGCACTTGATGTTCGTTTAGTATTCTATGGTCCTTGAATGATACATTATTGTGTATAGCTAAAAAATTCCATGAATATCACAAAAAACACGTTCCAAAATTATTTGTTGACACACATAGATAAATATATGTACATATATGTATATTGTATAACTTATTTATAATTTGTACTTATTTACAAGAAATTAAATACCTATTATCTAACCTTCTATACAACTAAAGTCCTTAAGATAGTGAGCACGGGCGCTAAGCCTCCTATACTCAGAAAATATTATAAATAATTTTAGAAGAGATTTATTAAAGCAACATTTTACGGACTAAAAAGAAAAATAAAATAATAAATTTACGGACTTAACATAATAAATACTTTCTTCCCTTACATTAAGCACTGGATCTATCTGTTCGCTCGACCATCACCTGACTGAATGCGTGACTGAAAGTGACTTCTTATTTGATTTTTATGAAAATGGAAATATATAGTTTTATTTATGTGTATATATAAAACAAACATATGACGAAAATAAAATAATTGAGGGCAAGACAACGTTTAGCGGGCTCAGCTAATCTTTTACATAATTGAACAAAACATGATTCTAAAGGATACATCGATCATTTACTACAACAACGTGTTGACTAAAAACATTTTATTGTTGAGTTAATTATGCAGAATGAATCCTCATATGAACAGTGAAAAAAATGGAACAACGTTTTCTCCATTTCCAAAATATCAAAAAGAGAAGTAAGAAATGTTACCTTCTTTAGAAGAGGGATAGTGATAGAGAATACAGGTGTAGGGTCGCAGGTGGTTGAAAAATTATGCCAACCGAAAATGATTTTCTTCACCGAATTTGCCTACAAGATATCCGATATCTCTCAAAACCTTATTCACACTTTACAAGGAAGTTTTTAATTCTTCAAAGTATGATGTAGATCTGTACTCACTTTTAATTTTTCATCGTTTTTTTTTCGTTCGGAAACATATGTTTAGCAAAAGGAACAGTATTGTTTGTGTCCCCACTTAGAACATGTTCTGATGCATACTTTGGAAACCACGTCAAATAATAGTTCTTGAAGTTATGTTTAGTTTTCCAATATGACAAAAAAGAAATGAAAAAATACTATTTTATTTTTGATTTCCACAACTTTATGCTGAGAAATTTTTATCAACATAGAGATCATCAATATATTTTTTGTTCAAAAGATATCGACACAAATGATGAAATTAAACAGAAAGCCCCCAAAAAATAGCATTTCCATATCAATATCATTTATTTTCTTAAGAACACAAGTTTTATCATTGCATTTTGACTAAAAATTTGATAATGTGAATATTGATATTATGAAGCCTTCTATATATCAAATAATGTACCGAGACAACCAACGTTTTGGGGAAATTAATAAAATGTTTACGGCATCAGCTGTTGTAGAAAAACATTTATTTCTATTAATAAATAGTTACAAACATTCATTGAGCACGGATACTTTTCCCTATCATAACCGAACAGTTGTAAGCCCCAAATCCTACTAAGTTTTTAGTACTTAACAACGAAAATAGCAAGAAAATACCGCTTAAGCTTTTTCGAATGGACAAAAAGTGCCAGAAAAGCAGCGAAAGTGCCACAGTGTCAGCTAACATTCAATAGTGCCTAAAATGGCATAATTGTGCTACATTTCCCATCACTGATATGCATATGTAAGAATGTTTGCATCATAGCATGGATTATTTTCAGTGTTGGTACCTGCATACACAAATGCATACATATGCACATACATCACTGATGTCAGTTTCTTGGCACAATTGTGCAAAATAAAATCACACACATTCTTATTCTCTTTCACTTAAGGCCCAACTATAATATGAATAAGCGAACTTAGGCAACTGTGCGGTTACATATAAAACGTATGTGGCAAACTATATTGTACTTATGGAACTTTTCGTCAAGTTTCGTTAAATGTCATTTGCTTAAGCTAAGTGCCAAACTGAAGGCACATTCCGTACGGAAAATACTATTTGTGCATTTTTTAAACTCAAGCAAACATCATCAGAAAATATTCATTGGTTTTATATATTTTTTATTTTTTCTTATTTTAAACTCAGAAAAGAAAGTAAAACTTTTATTTTCATTCTTTGTTTTACAATACACATATCCACGCATACACATGAGCTTATTTATGTATGTTCATTGTTGTACTTTTTAGTAGGCAAAACAAATAAAACAAGTAATATAGTGGAGGATATAATTATACTTGAATTTTTAACAACAAACAAGTTAATTTGATTGAATATTTAGGAATTATAAGAAGAAAAAAAATTACTAAAAAATTGTGAACAATATCTATATATGCAGCTGTGGCTAAAAAAAACTTATGTACATTGTGGCCACCTGAAAGTCACATCTGAATTGCTTAAGTATTTGACAGACTTATCGTTCAATTCTGGCATTAGCTTAAGCCAGCTTATTCATATTATAGTTGCGCCTTAAGTATTTGACAGACTTATCGTTCAATTCTGGCATTAGCTTAAGCCAGCTTATTCATATTATAGTGGGGCCTTTAGTCGTCAATGAGACATCGACGATAACACATGCGTAACGTGTGTATTCAATTCTTCATAGATACAGGAAAAGAAAATAAGTGGTATGCGAAAAATATTCTATGATCAATAATGCTTTTCGCGACATTCAATGTGTTTTTAAGGAAAGAAATGAATATGTATTAAAAAGACATTTTGATTTTTTTGGAGCAGCTTCACTAAACTGCATTTAATATTAGAACTAACAAGAACAATAAGTCGGAAAATATGGGTCGAAGCCACTTTATTTGTTTGATTTTTTCTTCTTATTTGTCAAGTTTCTAGCAGATAGGCTATTTAAAAGTTTATTTTTGGAAATTCTTTACAGTTTCCTATGAAAAGTTCACAGTTTCCTATGAAAAGTTCACAGCCCCGTAACTCATAAAAAATGGGTCATCCCCAAGTTTTTTTTATATAATTTTAATTACTTATTTTTTAATTTTCTATCACATAGGCTCCTTTCAATTTGTTTTGAGCAGCTTTACTTAACTGCATTTCTTCCAAATATTTTTTTTCTATGTACTTCAGAGACGAATGAGACAACTTTTTTCACACATACAACTATAGTTTTTTTTTTGACATCACTGACATACATACATAAATACATAGCACACTGGTATATTGGTTTTGGTAGTGCAGAGTAAATTTTCGCAATTAAAATACAGTTCTCCTTGTGCATTCATAGTGAACGGGCGTTTTACGAAGTTTTTCTTACATACTAAACAAACAAAAGTTATATCAAATTATATTCGGAATACATATTAGCAACCTTGATAAATAAGCTTTAATTGCTTTGCTAATATTTTTTAAATATTCATAAATAACAAAAAAACACAAACAAAGTCCCTTAAGTTAAACTATTTTTTTGAGCTTTAGGTCTGGTATTTTTTGTCTTTTTATTTTATCAATATTTCGTTAACCTTCGGTTAACTTCTTCAGGATATATGTTTATTGTTTTTTAATATTTAGTAGTTTTTAAAAAACAATAAACATATATCCTGAAGAAGTTAACCGAAGGTTAACGAAATATTGATAAAATAAAAAGACAAAAAATACCAGACCTAAAGCTCAAAAAAATAGTTTAATTGAATATATAAAAAAGGTCGACAAATTAGATAAAAGTCCCTTAAGGAATACTTAATATGAGTACCTCAAAAACAAAAAATTGTGAAGTGAGTTATAACGACAGAAATTCCTATTTTACTGTGAGTTCTGAAGTTCTCAATGAAAACAACAAAAATAAAAAAATCTGATGATAGACTTTGTCTAACGACAAAGCCATTTTTTCGTCAGCGATCAGCTTCGCTTTGTCCAATGCCAACATGTTATCAATACCCTTGCCTAGTACTTCTTCATTTAAGCCGCAATATCATACACTTTGGGCTCGTGTTCATTACTTAACCAAGTTATCACTACAGATAACAGTAGCTCAAAACCCAAGGTACAAGTCGGAATGGACAGGTATATAACCGTGGTAAAGCGTGGGCGAAGCCCAAATTCTTCTTAAATTTCATCTGCTCCAAAGATGTCAACGGATAACAGCGCATCCTCTACTAATCGTCAAAATCGTTTTAAAATATTGCAAGATGACAACGATAAACACGATATTTTCTCGAGCAAAACCTCCAAACCACCACCAATATATTTGAGAGAAAAAATGTAAACGCCCTTATTAAAAATTTAATCTCGGTCATTGGTGGGAATAAATTTCACATTGTTCCAATAAAACGTGGTAACATTGATGAAATTAAAATTCCATGTTATGAAGAAAAAGGTTTCCGTAAAATCGAGTCACATCCTAATCCGGTTACTCGTAATATTTTTAACTTTACTGAACACATCCTCTTAAAAAAAAATACACGAGCTCTAATCATCAACACTCCAGATGATGAAGCTGCTTGAAAACACTTTTTTTTTTGCTTATCACTACTTATGGACATATGTATTATTAATAACTATCACTTAGCTTATGTCCGACATTGGTTGGGCCTAATAATTATATTTTAGATTTAAGATTTGAATACTTATTGTTAGTTCATATTTGACGATACAATAAATAAATACATGTAACAAGATCTTTGTTCTGGAGTGTAGAGTTCCATGGTTAAAATTTCTTAAAATTTTACTAAATAAATGTCAAGGGATGCCAGTCCAATTATTGACATTTCAAATCAAATGACAGCTAATTTACTTCAGGACCTCAAATTTGCTTGTAAAAAATGTTTCGACTAGTCTGATAAATTTGTATGCTATTATTAAGGTTTTCATTACAAATGGCTAAAGTTTTTTTTTCAAAATGTTAAATAATTATAATCAATTTTTGTAATATGCGTAAAAATTTTGTCAAGTTGGAAGGTTGCCTAGACATGAAATGGTAAAAAAACAAGATCTAAATATAAAACCTTAGTCCATATTCTAATCTCAGCACTTTTCGCGGCCAAAATTTTTTAACAACAAATTTACGTTTTTCACATATGTATGTGTATATACGGTTAATTTTGTGAGGATAAATATAAAATGCACCAATCATCTGCAGCTGCCGAACTTGAATATAATTTAATTTAACATGCATGAAGCTGAAACTTCTAAATATATTTATTTTCATATAAATTTAACTAAAAATCGAAAAAAATAATAATATTTCTTTTTTTTGAGAAACAAAACTTCAAGAGTCTTTTAACCACATATGGGTCATTTTGTTAAAAGCATTTACACACAACATCTTTAAAATCTATTGAGTCTTCTTGACACTTCATTTACATCTTTAGCATTGACATTTTAAATAATATAAAGTACGTGTGGTTTTGTTTTGTTTCATTTTAAAACACAATTTAAAATAAATAAATAAAAAAAGCTAAGAGCAGACCACTTTGTTAGTTTTATTTTACGGTCTTGCTGGCTTCTAGTGTAATGAATTTATGTCTTTGAATAGTTTACAATACAACTTGTTCTCTTTAAAGACAATCCCCCTTATACAAAAAAATATTTTACTTTAGCTTTAAAGTGCATATTTGTTGACAAGCACTTTAAGGCTAACACTGCTTTGTTAAAAAATTGTATGCAAAACACAACTTTAATTATTTTGTTATTTAATAATAAATTCTGGTAACACCACCGTATTCAACAACCACTTCACAGCTTATGATGTACAAAATCTAATACAATTTCATTCGGGTATTCAAATAGTTTTTTATTTTGTTAAACAAATTTTTATTTTCTTGAAGTAAAGCAACCTAATTTAAACAATAGGAGCTTCTGACATGGTAGCAAAACACATAAACATTTCTATGAAGTAGAAGTAAAAAAATATGAGGAACAAAGAAGAATTATCACAATTTCTTTTATTCGAACGAAATGAGTATTTGAATATCCAGCTTTTTTCGATTTGTTTTGATTGTATGTACATCACTAAAACATTTTCGTACAATTGTATTTATTTTAAAATTTTTTAATAGATTTTACTATGTATTTCGAGTCAGTTGGATAATTTGATGATGGTTTCCATTACATTACAGAAATAGTAAATCTAAGCTAGATCTAACACTTCTATCTTCATTTTCAGATGTAACATAAATCAATATGTGCTATATTAACAAAAATATTTGAGGTACAAAATACACATTTTGAAAATATCAACTTTAAGTAGTCTTAACAAACGTGGGGACCTACTTTAGAAATTTGATGTAATAATTTTTTAGAATAGAACTTTATTTAACATTGCTTTGCAAAGCGTTGTTAAGTTTTTTTGCATAAGACCCAATATTTCGTAAATTTTAATAGTGTTGCCAGAAATTATTTGAATTTTTTACACTTGAAGCCGTTAAAATTGTTTGTGTCTAAAATTAGCGCTAATAGATATTTCTTTAAATATCTACGGCCCTATGTATAAATAAGGAAAAATTGACATGAAGTTAGCATAAGTGGCAAAATTGAACATGATCTTAAATAGTTTTGCCATGAAACTTCACATTAAAATTCATGCTAGGACTTAGAGGTGGATTAAGATTAGGTAATGCTACCATTTTTACCGTCAAATTGTATGGAGGTACTCGTTAACACCTAATTCAATTTCGTCACTTTTGCCAACTTCATGCCAATTTTTGCTTATACATAGGGCCGCTACAATTTACGTCGTCTGCATTCTTTCAACACTATAAACATGTTTGTGGTAACGCATGAGTATTTGGTGGAGGAGTAGTAGTGATGTTGATAATATTTCCGCTAAGTGTGTTGAGAAACCACTTAACAAATTAGTTGAACATTTTTATAAAACTACTTTTTATTTAATTTAAATTCCAAGAGATAATAGGTCGCAGATACTGATATTGTCAATTTATGAAACAAGTGATTCACAATATATCGCCCATTTACTTCAATAGGGCCATAACTCAAAAAATTCATTTTTTGAATTAATTATGCAAAATAATTCAGCATTTCGTATATTATATTGTGTAAAATTTTCATTGAAACAGCATATACAACCACCTCGTGAGAGAAGAATACTTTCATTTCGTTGTATGTAAATTGAAAACTTTAAATGCGTTTTCTATAAAACCATTTTTTTTTTAGTTGTGACACTGTTGAAGTAAATGAGCGATATGTGCTATTTATGTTGCCAATTTTATGTTAGATTTCTTCCAATATGCACTACATCTCTATCAACATTTGGATTTCACGCCAAAAACAGTGCTAATTTTTTTAGGCCAAAAAACGAATCAAGCCAATTTTGGATACCCTATTTTGAAGTGATGCGTGGTTCAATGAAAGTCGGACAAGGCAAGATCTGATCCATAAGGCAATTAAAGCCAAAATTCCAACTAACTATGATTTAAATAGTTTTTAACTGACCGTGCAACATGTATCTAGTTGAATGTTATCACAATGAATTATTACGAGTTCATGCCTGGTCGCCTAATTCGGACGATTTAAAGCCAATACTTGCTTCAAGATAGTCAAGTTCCGTAGAGGTCTGGTTCGATTTCAGCAGCTCATAATATCTGTGACCGTTCTGATACCACCAAATACATAGCATCATTTCCCGTACTAGATACGAGTATTGGCATTGATATACTCTGTAAATTGAAACGAAAGAAAATGGTTTCGAATTTACATGTTATAAACATACAAATTCTAAAGCATTTTCTTTCGTTTCGTATTACACAGTAGACCACCATGACTTTTGCGAAGATATTGAAATTGCTGCTTGGGAAACTCTCATTAATTTTGCAATTTGTTCTTGAATTTAACAACAATTTTCACCAAATTGGTCATCTTAGAATTTTTGGGCTGACCTGACTGGTCTATGTCTTCCGTGGCAAAATGAACCACTTCTGATCCACACAAAAGCATCTCTCGCACCAGAAGGATCAACTTTGTCGAAGTAACCAAAACTTCCTGGGAATAATAATGCTTTGTTGAAGGAAAATTCGACATATTCGAACAAAAAAAAACATTTTGCTTACACTATTTCATTTAATGCTAGGAACACAACTGGAACGAACGACGAATTCGTTGACGTGGACGAAATTCGTCAATAAGCATTCTCTGCGTAAATTTGTCGTGTGAAGCACAATAACGAGAAATTTACTTACCGAATTCCTCCATCATATTTGATTAAGTTGGTTGTTGTGTATACAAAGACAAAGAGAGAAAGAGAAAAAATACTTTTTTCATCGTTCGTCAGCGTACAAAATACAAATAAATCTCAGAGTTCGTCACACATGACGAATTTCGTTCGACGGCGATGTTTTGTTCATTTTCATATGCACAAATGTGTTTTATTTTTTATGACGAAAGTTCGCACCGAAAAATTCGTGGTTCGTCCCAGTTGTGTTCCTAGCTAATGCCTAAGTAGAATAAATGCCACAGTTTTTCTTTGAAATCTTGGAGATAATGTGGTGGGAAGTAAAGTTGTCACTGTCTGAGGTAATGGAGTAAACATAAATTAATGGCTTTGTTTATTTCGTTTGTTCGAAAAAAAAACGATTTTCCCAACTGGAACTGTCCCTACAGTTTCGAGGGTCTTCGCAGTCATGACGGGCACTGGACGGTTGGCAGACATGCTAAGAGGATAGGTCTATCCAATAATGAGTTCTGCTGAAGTTTTCGAGAATAAGGCAAAGAAGAGACAATCTTCCACTGCCTTTGCGAATGTCCAGCTTTGCAGCTCTCGAGGTAAAAAAAATTAAGCATTCATTTACTATACAATCTTTCAGATTTATCTGAGATTGGGTTAAGTAACCTTATCAGATATCTCAACGCAACGGTTTGGATCTAGTAACAATCACCACAATACTTAGATAGGGTCCTAGATGGTCGAATGCCCGAATGTAGTATGCAGCCTCGTAAACCAACCACTTAACTAACCCACATGGACGCAGGCTTTTTATACAAAAATATATTTTTCTATATCGCTTATATTTGTGTCTAATAATGATAACTTTCAAATACATAAGAAAGCTTATAATAAACTGGTATGTGATTTTTGAATCCTTACATTATACATCATATATATATTTGGTACAAATGCAATGGGGCTATTTAGTATATAGATCTTACCTTATAAAATAATAAAAACGGATCAGAATTATCGCTATCCAATTTTTAGCTACAACCGTTGAAAAACAGACTTTCCAAAAAACTTAGTTTCATTCCATTCAAGGACCATAATAGGTCATAGCTAGGGCAAAATTATTACTGGAAAGATGTTGTGCTACGAGTATTTATTCGGCATTTTAAATATCAAAATTGGTTATTTAAAATTTTTTCCAAAAACGCCGCATTAAAAAGTTATGGTGCCAAAAGTGTTTACAGGGATTATAGATTATTTCTTAAGTGAAAAGTCCAATGCTCATGGCCGGTTTGCACGCTATCAGTGCAATATTTACATAAATGTGATTTTTCATGCCCAGTCTATTAGAAACTACCAAAGGAGCAAATAAAATATATAAATTTTTTGGGTGGTCACAAGAATAAGAATTTATTTAAAATTGAAACAACATTGTATGTCTGGTCTGGCCGGTTGTTTATGCGTTAGTGAGAAAAAGAGAAGGACTTTTATGGACAATAATCACCTAAATGAATAAAGTATTAAATTGTTAATCACTGTTTTTTTATGAAAAACTTCTTTAAATGACTTCTATATTAAAAAAAAAATTAGTTATTAAAGACACAAACCAAGTGAACAAATTCAACATCTGTTCTTAATCCTACATTTTTAAATTATACAAGCAATACTTAAATTAACTAATATTAATATTAAACCGTATAATTAGTGAATGATTTTTTGTATATCTTAAATTTTTTTAGTGAATACCCATATTATTATTCCTTAAAAAACCTGTTTGTGTCATTAACAGTCAAAGTAATTTATATATGTATATATTTCTTCGAAATGCTGCTCGTTTCTAAACTCATTTTTGAACTGCTAAAAAAGGGTGTCAATAATCTTATTCGTTTTTAATTCCTTCAACAACATTGGCTCATTTTGAATTAATTACTGACACAAATTAATTAAGGCAGTTGTTCGCTGTTTCTCTTATGGATATTTAAATAGTTTTTCTTCCATGTATTGTATGGTCAATCATTTTGGTACCTGCGTTTAAAAACGGCGCCTTAATTTATTTATATTGTGTGTTTTTTGTTTGTTATGTCTTCTTTTTTCTTCTTCTCTAGCAGATATGTAAGTGAATGTTAAGACAAAGGCTTTTTGTGTTCACATCCCTGAAGTCAGACTTAAAAATAAGAACGTTTCAATATATTTAATACTTCCTTTTAGATAAGATAGATATATGTATATCATCCAAAAAGATAAAATATATAAAAAAATTTACTGCATATGCTAAACATTTGTTTGACAAATAAACACACATCCGTTTGACTATTACTGCGTTTATACGGTCAACTTATTCACAAATAAAATCATTGCAAATAGAGAATTTTGTCGCATAAACGGCGAATTAATTTTTATTTGCAAATAGCTAACTCACAAAAACAATTCCTGATTAATGCACTATTCGCAAATAAAATGGTTGATGTTGCCACACTTACAAATGTTTGATAACAGAAAACAATAAATGGATAAATATTGCATAAAAAGCATTGATAAAAGCAAATATTTGATAATTTATACATTAACATTATTTTATTTTTTTGTTAACATAATTACGTACTGCCAATTCTGTGTACTTTTGCTATGACGTGTACACATTGAGTTAATTTTAATTTTTTAAACGTAGTATTTTTTATTTAAAATTATTAAAACTGCAAGTGCAGGAATGGTACAGCAGGATAATGTTGAAAAACTTGACAATATAGGGTGTCATATTGACCATATTAGTTTTTAATTTAACTCGCGTATTTTTTCGTTCACTGTTTCATGCAACAAATTGAAAAGAAAATGTCTACATACATATATTTTAAGTATAGTTATCCACATTTCATCACATATGGATAATCTCATAATCATCTTCTATTAATATTTCATGACATTTATTATTATTATTTATTAAAAATTTTTATAAAATGTAGGTGAATAGAGGAGGATCTGTAACGTGCATACATATAATTGTAAAATTCATACATATTAATAACATTGAACCGCGCTGTATTCATTGAGCATAGTTTCCAAGCTCAAACATCTACGTTAAAAAGTTATTTTATTCCTTAATTAAGAAACTTACTCGTTGCAAATTTGATCCAGCAAGGAAGCCAAGCTCAAAATTAATACCGCTCACACAATATCCTCAAACTCCTACTCTGATTTTAGTCATGGTAGAATTTATATATTCCTATTTATATATTCCTATTCTTTTGTCTTTAGTTTACCTACAAAGATGCATACATACATAGATACGAGTACATGTGTACGCACATGTCTTCCAAATAAGTCAGACTTATCTACAGAATCTGACACAAGTCACAACCAAAGTGTAACTTAGTCAATGATTTTTAACTTCTTATGCGATACGAATAAATTTGGTGGCACTCCCGCCCACCTTTAATGACAAGGTTAGACAATTCGCATATGTTATGCTCATTCAGTTTTATTAAATTGATTTTATACTTGCTTAACATAGTGCTATTATGATTTTTTTTTTTTGAATTTTTGTTGGTACGAGTATATGACAGAAAAAATTAAATACTTATGGTGCTGGCACATCGACCAAACCCATTTGAGTAGGCTGACGAAATGTGCCGGGTTTTGTTGCGTTGTGTTAACGTTAATATGGGTACAAAGACTACAAAAAATCTTGCATATACTCAATTTTAAAGGCTCACATGAGCTTGCGAAGGTAGTATGAAAAGTCGTTTTATATACATATGTACAATGCTCTTTCAAGATGCAGCTGATTTAAGAAATTAATATTTTATAGATAACTTATGTACATATGTACATATACATATGTATGTAAACATAATATAAATTATAATTGTTACTAAAGAATCTCTGGAAAACTATAAAATTTCTTATAGCTATGGTACTTATGTCACGACACTATTACAGTTATAAATTTATTTTGGTTTTGATTTCTTTGTACTTTAAACCAGAGTACGAAAATAAACAAAATAAATTGTTTGATCTTATTTGCTTCGTTTCTTTGAAGTGAGTAAAACAAATACAAAACAAAAACTATGAGAAGTTGAGCAATCCTTCTCATTGTAATGTTTCTGGACACGGGCACAAACCAGAGAACACAGTCGATCGGCCACAAACAATTTATTAATTTAATCATACGCATGTAGAAAAGAAAATAAAAGGAAATAAATGGAAAAGTTTCGAAATATTGGCGGTGAATTTGACATCATCATACAATACAATTATATTGCATTGTTATTTAACACATTTGTATATGTACATGTACATCTTCTTTTTATTTAGTTTTAATAATTTCCTTATTTGATGATTTTTCAAACTGACTCTTAGCTCTAGCGAACTTATCAAAACATCACATACACTCATATGTGCTTGAATTTGTTAAATAATAAAGATAAAAAACAACTAAAAAAAATTTCTAATAGCAATGATACTGGCACGCATTGAAGTTATAGGGAAAGGAATCAGAGTAGGGTTGTGTGTGTGTGATAACTAGGGACAGGTACACAAAATTCAAGGTGTGCACCCCATGAGGTTTATTTATACTGAAACCGGTTAGACACACTTTGATTGTGGTTGACTGGCATTCTACTAATTGTAAATGCAAGCAATTGAATTTGTTTTTCAACTACTTGTACACATGAAACATAAATACGTTAAATAAATTTTTTTCACTTTATTTCTATGATATTTTTCAATAACATCTCTAACTGAATTTTGGAATAACAAAGAAACGGATAAAAGTTGTATCAATACATCAGCTGTAAGTGTTGTTGATTTGATGATTTGGCATTTATTTTTGTGTGGCTGAGGAATCCATGCATAGGTTTTTTTGTTAGAAATAAAATTTACATATACACATACATATATACATATATGTATTTCAATATAGGTATATGTATATGTATGTACATATACAATATGTGTAAGTACAAAAGTAGAGAAAACAATAGAAATATATTTATTGCTCTCAATGCCCTGTTTCACGATATCGAAAGAAAACTGTCGACTAAAAATTTTGTATTGAAAATAATAATAAAATATGTTTTTTGTTTGGTTTTTAATATAAATTGTAAGTTAAAAAAGTTTGTTCGATATCGTTAAACAGGCACTAAAAATAATATTTGGGGTTAAAAGCACATATGTACATATATACATACATATGTATATATTTTATTATGTATTTCTATTGCATAGAGATAAGCAATATTACGAATTTCTATATATATACTGTTCAGCGTCTATTAAGGTTCAGTTAGCCGACTGTAATGTAATATAACTGCAACGTAGGAAACAGCTGATCGATAATTTTATATGAAAAGTAGGTTACGTTACATTACATTGCTATAACAATTTTCACATAACAATATCGACCAGCTGTTTCCTACTGTTGCAGTTACTTTAAATTACAGTCTGCTAGGTTTGATACTATCTACTATCCAGGGGTAATAAGCTCCTGCAAAATTTTTTAAATGGTCCTGCAAAGATTTCATAAATTAGTGCGCCCTCACAAAATGTTGTCATACATACTTGTTGGCCACAAGCTAACTTGGCGATAGCGCTAAACTAAATATGGGAATAATGTAGCTAAGAATAAATCGAACATATCGTTTTAAAATTTTACGCCAAAAAAATTATTTCTCCGTAAACTTTTTCTGCAAAAGTAGAGCAAAACAACGACCACTTTTACCGTAAAAATTTACGTTTTACACAATTTTTCTACGCAAATTTTTAATTTTTTTTTAAATTCCTTTAAGTTAGGGCTACCATACGTCCTGGTTTTCCACGATTATTCCTGGATTTAGACAAGTTGTCCTGGTGTCCTGGGGGGTTACTCTCTATTGCGATGCGAAAGCAATTACGATGCGAAAGCTAAAAGCGATGAGATGCCAATTTTGTACTCTCTATTACTTTCGCAAGTCCTTTCGCAAAATTCTTTGATAAAGTGACAACATTGACTTTGCAAAAGAAAATATGGCAAGGATGGACAGTAATGAAGTGTCAAAATATGTTAAAAAGTGTTTTTCCGAAAAAGAAAAGTTAAGAAAAACTGATAAGCAACAGTTTTTAATTAAAAGTAAAATATGAAGTAGTCTGTAGCATTATGGTTTGATGAGGAAAACGACCGTGTAGAACGAGTCTTAAGAGATATTTACATAGGTAGGTCCGATATACTTTCTTCACAATTTCCGTTTGAATAAACGGAATTCAACACGAGCTGAAGGATCCAAAACAATTACAACTATTATAAAACTAACCGCTGTATTAAAATTACTTTGCCAAGGAAAGATACCAACATCAAATTGGCCAGGACCATACTTAGAACCAGTGCAGGAGTCAATGTCACATTGCTTAAAAGATATCTGCGTGGCATTGAGAGAATATTATTTTCCAAGCATATAAAATTTGATTAGATGGTAGTCACATACAAACGGATAGACCGCCCAAAAATAAGCACTAACACTTCAACAGAAAATTGCAACACAGTATGAATGATATGGTTTGGTTAATTATATTTCACCTTGATTTTAAATTTTTAAATACATAACGTATGTATGTTATTGCAAAATCTAATATATATATTTGTTTTTGCTTTTACTCAAAAAATAAAAATTTCAATATCAAATATAAATATTTTTTCAACGTACTGACATGTTTTTCTCCCTTTGCGTTTGCTATTAGCTTTCGCAAGATATTTGCGATTATTGAACGATTTTAACAGACATTTTCGCATTGCGGAGTGAGGTGATACCAGGCTTGCGAATGAAAAAAAAGAGATGCGAAATGCAAATGCGCAAACGCATTACAGAGTACCAATCGTTCGATTTCGTAGCATTTTTCTTTCGCATCGCAATAGAGAGTAACCCCCTGGTCCACTTTTAAAATGTCCTGGTTTTTTTTGTACCGGAAAATTTACCAGCAACTACAATAAATTTATTTCTATTTTTGTATAAACTAAGTGAATGAATTTAAATGAATTTTTAATTTTTGTTTATTGTTTTGTGTCTATAGTATAGTATATGAATACACATACGCTTATAAATTTCTCTTGGTTTTCCTTCTGTGGGCAGCTGATCTATAGTAAATGTTGGACTTGATTTTGCAATATACTCGTATAGTTAAAACAAAATAAAAATTTGTTTTAGTTAATGTTCAAGCAATTAGTTCTTGGAGAATATGTACATAAGGGATATATCTTAACTTTAACTTAAATTTTTTAAAATATCAAAATTGGCATTTTCGCTAAGGTCAAAAAAGTTCTAACACCAACCGCGATGGAGTTTTTGTCTTTTTGGTTTAGAGAAATTAATAATATGTTTATTTAGAACAAAAAATAAATAAAAAACACCCTATAAAACTATGAAAATTCCATATTGCATTAAGAAGGCCTGGAAATAATTTTAGATTATGTAAAATAAAATTTTTGGTAGTTTAAGTCCGTGCTTTAAGTGTTTAGAAAAACCAATTGGTGTGTAATCTTTTTTGAGAAAAATTACAAAACATTATGATTTTCGTGGATACTAGGACATGGTTGATCTTATGGTACTATGCCAAAAAATTAGTTATAGTCCTAATGTACGTTTTACGTTCGTTTGTGGTATGTATGAGAGTCCTGATTGACGGGCTCATACTTCTGGCATCCCTACTTTAAGTGTGCACTTGACACTTTTCTGCTGAGTTTCACTAAGACTTTGTGCCAACAAAGAAATACTGCCCTTTTTTTAAATAGAGAAAATATCATTTTGTTTTCACTTTCTTCAACATAACTTACAAGGACTAATAATTTTTCACTTAAACTTAAGTCGAGATAAGCTGATTTTGAGTTAATTGAGCCTCTGTTATCCGCATATCATTAGAAAAAATATCAAGTCATCAAACTTATGTATATGTATTCCTTATAGTGTGAAGAACGGTTTCTGCTTAAAAAATAAAGGTTAAAAGAGAAATTCCCAATTTAACTGTAAAGCAAATAAATTTCTGAAAATCCACTTAAACGCTTAAAAGTGCTATCCTGCTAAATAGTAAAATATGACTTAATCCGTTTTTCCTTATTGCCATAGGAATAGCAAAATAATTAAATTTTCAACATAAAAAATTCGAAAATCTTTAAGGTACAAAGTGTGAAGTTTTCTGATGCGATAAATGTTCAACCAAACGATTCATACTCCCTTGCGTTTTTCTCTGCCCAACAAAAAACCGCATATTAATGACGCTGTACTTATTGAAGTACTTCAAATAATTTTTCATATTTACATAATATTCGATTACTTTTTTGTGAATTCATATGCGTACTCAATTGCAAAGTAAAATTATGAAACCAAATTTACAGTTTAAATGATTACCATTCTTTGGAAGACTTTTTACTGATAGTGAATCTGAAAACTGAATATTAATTAACCGTAACTGTAAATTGTAAATCATTCACAATCTTAAGGCCCAACTATAATATGAATAAGCGAACTTAAGCAACTGTGCGGTTACATCTAAAACGCATGTGACAAACTATAATGTACTTATGGAACTTTTCGTCAAGTTTCGTCAAATGTAATTTGATTAAGCTAAGTGCCAAACTGAACGCACATTCCGTACGGAAAACACTGTTTTTGCATTCTTTAAACTCAAGCCAAACAGCATCAGAAAATATTCATTGATTTTAAATATTTGTTTAGTGTTTCTTATTTTAAACTCAAAAAGAAAGCAGTATTTGACAGACTTATCGTTCAATTCTGGCATTACCTTAAGCCAGCTTATTCATATTATAGTTGAGCCTTTATTCATATTATAGTTGAGCCTTTATAAAGATGAGTGACAGTCAATATTGGGCTCTTGGAAATGAGTTCATAAAAGTTTATAAGCAATGTTGCATACACTTTTGTTGAAATAAAAAGTATGGATACATAGGAAATAAATACTTTGTGGAAACAAAAATATGTTATATATTTTTATAACTTCGCACATTTTAACATAGAATTTGTCTGCAACTTTTTTAAAGATGTTGAAAGAATATTATGGGCCACCACCACTGTTGGGATTTGTGGTACAATTGTACCAAATTTGGTACATTTACATTTGCATTGGTACACTTTATACTTTAGTGGTACAATTTGAAAAAATTTGCGCTTTGCATTACAGTAATAATAATTTCTACTAACATAGTTGCATAAAGCCAAGATCCCACTACCGGCACAATGTACCGATTTACGTCGGCTTACGGAAATAAAGTCATAAGAAATAAGCTAAATTGGCCTTATTTCTGAACTAATTGAAAAATAAGGACGTAATTGCACCACACTGCAATGGTAATAAAGTCATTTAGACTTATTTCACAATTAATTGAGAAGTAAAGCCGTTTCGGTTTATTACTTACAACTTTGTTGCGATCATAAGTACCAAAATTTTCAACATTGGTAGCTTATGCTAATATTTTTCATTTGTTTTGGTAGCACTTGTCCCAGTTCTTTATGGCAGGTACAGACTTAGCAATGTGTTTATGCAACTAGGCAGGTTGCATTGTCGGTCGCACAATGTGTAGTCTTGTTTATAGTTGCATTCGAAGTTTCCAAAATATAAAAATGATTTTATGTTAATAGGTCGTATTGTAGGTTGCAATGTCTGTGTCAAAGTATGCAGCATGTTATATAAACGTGTTGCGGAAATACTTTGCAAAGTGTGTACCTACTACCATCAGAACTACTTGCCATATAATGACTTACTGTTCCGATTACCAAATTTCATTACTCGCTTACAAATCACATTACCTAGAATTTAAACAAAAATATGTACAAGTTGCTAAATGAGGAGAATAATTTTTTTAGATTAAATAGATTACGTGAACAAGTTGCTAAATAAAAAAAGTAAGTACTTCTCAAGAATCCATTATTTTAGTCTCACGCCTTGTTAAAATCATTAAGTTGGTAATCCACCAAAAATGCTTAATTCCAAACCCGATTACCTTTTTTGGAAATTTTTTGCTGGGTAGTTAATTTTTTTATGTTTTTGTTTTCAATAAATGAAAAATTGTTATAAATTCTTATTATGTATGCTTAGTTAGCAGATGACTACATTTTGGTACAACTGAAGTTAATTTGGTACAATTTTACCATTTTCATGGTGCAATTTAAGAATAGCCATATCCCAACACTGTCCAACACATGACTGTTTCATTAAAAATGTAAACAACATGCAACAGCATGGACAATAACTGGAAGTGAAACAAACAGTTATACGTTCCACAAGTTTCTCTCACATATACTACCCCAACTGTAATAAACATAAGAAACGGAATGAAATATAAACACGTAGATGATTCGAGGCCAAAATCAAAAATCACTTGCAGAGGTGGTGAATATGTAATATTTACACTGTGTATACATAGATACATATGTACATGTGTACACTTCTACATCCAATATATTTCATAAATGTTTTTTAAACCTAAAAGTTCTAAGTGCACTGGTGTTGTGTGTTTTTAACGAATTGTGTGGATTTAGTGGAAATGCGATTGCCGGCCGGTTTAGGTAACTTTCGGAAGGTCGGCAGTAGTTTTGTTCTTGCATTTCATATAAAATAAAGTATAGGAAATCTTACTATATACAGAGTATTTTAAACTTAAATCGTGAATTAAAAATAGGTCTTTTAACCTTGATAACATATAGAAGTATCATAAAACTACTGACTAATTCAAAATGATACGTAAAAAGATTGTTTTGTTAGGATTTTGTAGACTGTGGAAAAGACTTTTATGAATTTTCTGTTAATAAACATCAATGAAAAGTTCAATAATTTGTAATAACTTCAAGTTCTTTGATGTACATACATACATATGTACATACTTATGTATGTATGTACATATTTATACATTAGTGTGTCAAAAATTTGTTTTTATATTTTCATGTGCGATCCAGCATAATATAAAGTATAGGCTACCTAAATGAGCAAATTCATTGCAGAAACTTATAGTTTTTTCAAACAAAGATAAAGCTTGGAAATTTTTCTCTTAAATTGTTTGCTCAAAAGTCAATAAAAGCATGGTTATGGTTAAAGTTATGGAGGAAATATAAAAAAGGCCGGAAAACTAGATTCCTGCCAAAAATTTGACTTGTGCGACCTATAAACCTCTTACGAATAATCTGAAAAAAAAATCTCAAAAATACTTGACTCTGTAAGCTTTCAAATTATGCTTGAGCTCAATAAAACTTTTTTTGGGGTCAAGTATCTGTATGTATCTATACAGCAAAAGGTATAATAATAATAACTGATAAATAAATGATGAAAAAAATTGTATTTGCATATTGCATCTCACATTATAATGATGTACAATTACTGCAAATATAATGCAAATATTTCCTGTGAAATATTCAGATCTCAGTGTTGCCAGCATTTATAAATACTCTGTGCATAGAGGACATCTTGCACTCCAAAACTGGAGAATAATACACATTAGCAAAATGCGTGGTGTTGCTATTTAATAACTGTTGGATACAGAGATTGAACCCAGTACCTTCTATTTTGTAGTGAAAGTGCTAACTACTTCAGCCAACGCTACACACGTTTTTATGTTACTAAATACATATTTCAAGATATCGTCAAACTATGAGAAAAATTTTAAACAAAATCGTCAATCGTAATTTTGCGAATTTTTTTATAAAAAATTTAAAAATGACGTCAAACGAACATATTGTTGACATCATTGTTGTTCAGGGATCACCGCTGTTTCAAAACTCATGACTTGTTAATAGAAAATACTATTTTTTCTGTTGTACGAATTTGGGTATTGTAAAGCTACGGTCACATTGGGAAAACATTTGCATGAATTATGTTTACCCACATTTCAATAAAATGTTTTCATAACTGAAGAGAGTTTGTTTGGTGGTCACACTAAACGAATTTTTTTGACCGTTTTTGTTTGTTCAAACAACCATCAAATAGTATCAAATGAAAACATGGGAAAAATATTTTCTGTGCGGTCATACTTAAGTCAAACAAAATATTTAATCAAAATGTTTAATCAAAGAACAAATGTAACTGCACCCTATCAACATGTTTTTACATGCATGCATACATACATACATATGTACATACTTCTGTATACACACACAATAATTAATTAATCATTGTGTTATCTTTATATACATATGCACGCAAAGAAAAGATATGGTTGTAGAATGGTTGAGAAAACAATATTATTTTCTCAGAAACAAATGTGTGGTCGTTGAAAACAAGTTATTGTTATTTTAAACATTAATTTTGTTACAGTAAGCGAAGTAATGTTTGAATTTAGTAATTACATTATTATATTCATAAAAAAGTGTGATATGGTTCGAGTTTAACAATATAGTTTTGTTGAAAATTATGACTGCAACATAATTTTTGTTATTATTTAAAAATAATATAATGTATATAATAATATAATGTTATTCAAACCCATACTATGTTAAGTTTAAAAAATAAAGCTTTTTCAGGAACATCTTCTGTCAGTTCAGCGTTTCGTTTGTAAGCCATCGGTATTGCACGCGTCGTGTTAAATAAATAAATAAAGTACAAACAAACAAAAGGGTAGATAAATAAAAACACGTATGTACATATGTTTATCTCTTTATAGAGACGTGTCTGTATTTCGAGTATACACACATATATAAGTAAACATTTCTATATATAAATTTTATTTCAACAATATTAATTTATTTTTATTTCGGATTTAACGCACAGCTGTTTTAAACAAAAGATCTATCAAAAAATATATGATTGAAAAACAAAATATTATTATTATATTAAATAATACTGTTGTCGTATTTAATAATATTATTATAATATAAGAACATGGTATGGCGAGTCTCAATTATATTTTAGTCACATCTAACAATAGTGTTGTCATATTTACAATAACAAGATTAGGTGTAAAAAAGTTCATTGTTTTTGTTGATAATATTATTATTAACTCAGATAATAATATTATTAAAAGTTTTGTTTTCTATTGACAATAATATGATTTCACTACAACAATATAATTCAATCATAGTATGTTGCTGTTTGATTATGGTCACCTCAACCATATTTTTTCTTTGCGTATGTATATATGTATATATATATATATATATATATATATATATATATATATATATATATATATATATATATGTATATGTGTATAGTTTTTTAATTTTATTTTTAGTTCACTTTTGTATGTTAAACAATTAATAATAAATTTGGTCAGTCAGTTAAATATGTATTTTAGATCAACAGATGCTTTTAACTCATACTGATTTTGAGTTAAAGGTACCTTCGTCATCTGCATATTTCAAAAGTAGCCCTGGTCAAAATCTTAATTATTTTGTGTAGATTTTCAGGAATTTATAGCACTATGACTTGCGACTTATCTTTTTTAGAGCCATTATTATAACTTGGCGTTAGCTAAAGGTAGGATGTTATTGGATGGATAAACACTTTTTCATTATTACAACTTCATTTTAACAAAAAGTGAGCGAGCGATAAGCTAAATAAAAGTTCATCCTACCTGTAACTTTTATTGTAAGATAAAGTCATTTGAACTTGGCACATTTCCGCCACTTGCCACACATTCTACTTAATAAAACAAAGTCAAATTTATTTGGTCAATATATGGCATAAAACAAAAACAATACAACACAAAACACATAAGAATAATAAAAAACAAAAGAATTGACAAAAATATTTTCATTATGTTTGTAATTTGACAAATCAACAAAAGAAAGTTGCAAATAATCATTTTAAACAAACAATATCCACAGAAATGTTGCCACGAACGAAACATTTTATTATTTATTTTATCGGACAGTTGTAATAATGGACAATTTTAATACATATAAATTTTAATACATATACATATTGTCGAAATAAAACTAAACTTAAAAAAAAAACATTACATTGAATATATCGGCTTGAGGGCCAACTTTGAAGACCGGACGCACCCTCTACAGCACAACTTATCGGTATGAATTATTTGTATTATTTTACATAAAACTGAACCGATTTGGGGGGTAAGAGTCGAAGAAATTCAAAAAATTAAATAACGGCCACCCTAATGTACATATGTGTATATATGTATATAGTTAATCATGCAACCTGATTAACGTTAATCATGCAAGAAATTAACTTCTGGGTAGATGATTGTTCAAAGAATCATAATTTTCGCGATTTTTTTTGTACAATGTTGTCTCTTCTAGTGTAAAAAAATTCTTAAACAATTTTGTAAGAACAAATAATTTTTTGACCGAAAAGATGAAAAATGTTTGACAGAGAGTGGTCACACTATGGTCACATTAGAGAAACTTTAATTTGATAACAAACAATGTTTTTTCTCTAAATGTTGTTTGTCCTCAAAAATATTTTATGGTCAGATTTATGGCCATCAAAAATTGCATGTTTTTGGTCAAATGTTTCACAAGTGTGACCGTACCTTAAGTTATTTTGTAAGTAAATATTTGAAGTATCTTCCATTGTAGGGTTAACGTAATTAATTATCATTAATGTATGTGACTATCTACACATGAGCTTCTAGTTCTAAAATTATACTTGTATTTTTGTCATGTTTTATGAAAAATTGCATGTTTGCAAATACAAGTGGTAATAATATGAAAAAAATCTCGCTTGCGTTTGCTCTTACAATGAATTGTTATTCCTGTAGTCACGAGCAACATGTTTGCATTTAGTTTATTTGATTCTCACTTTTGTGACAAAAACAGAAGAAATACCTTTAAAATGTTTGCAAAGAGCAAACGAAATGCCGCAAAAACACTCTTTGCTGAAATTGTGGAAATAAAGGAGATGTGACAATAATTTTTAAACAATACAGACTTTATGTTGTAGCACATAAGAAAAATAATTCTTTTAATGAGGCAAATAAAAAATATCCAAATCACTGGGAACAGACTTATGCTGAGTACACATCTGGTATTACTTGTGTTGTCATTTGTGGTGAAATTTTGTCATGTATGCAACGCCGTTCAAATTAAGTTTTTTTATATGGAAAGCAATGCCACACAACGAAAAATATTGGAAGTGACAAACTTTGCCAATAGTACATACTACTGCGATGTCACAAAATACCATAGTATGTACTCGGCATTACTCACCAACCAGACCACACCAGACTTAAAGTGAAAGACTGAGTTGCAGACGATGTCTTGGTTTTTTAATGTTCCATCATTAAAATGATGATAATGATGAGGATATTATATTGTTTATTATCAATGTATCATATATATATATATATATATATATATATATATATATATATATATATACATATATATATATATATATATATATATATATATATATATATATATATATATTGCAACAGAATTTCCTAAATAAAAATTTTGTTATATAGGAATACAATTATGAAAGTACTATAAGTCAAAATTTCAAAGAAGTTGGGCTATTTAGCAACACAATAAGAAACTTAGTAAACTATCACTAAGTATTTTTTGTTAAAAAGAATCTTGCTAGAGGTTGTTTAATCAAATTTACTTATGATAAACAAATTATGTAATACTACGTTTATACGTTCGACTTATTCACAAATAAAAAAACTTGCAAATAAAAAATTTTGTTGCATAAACAGCGAATTACGTTTTTATTTTGCAAATAGCTAACTCACAAAAACAATTCCTGATCAACGCACTATTCGCATATAAAATGATTGAGGTTGCCACGCTTACACATGTTTTATAACAAAAAATAATAAATGGATAAATATTGCACAAAAAACATTAATAAAAGCAAATAATGATAATTAAAACAAATAGTTATTTGATATTTTGTAAAGTAAAATTAAAAATTAAAATAAAGTAAATTTTCTGTAGAATTGCTACCAAGTTTGCGCGTTAGTTTATTTGCAAATATTTTTATTTGCAAATATTGCACGTATAAACGTAGCATAACATGCTTATGTGGCAATTTTTCCTCAAGTCTGTGTTATTTATAATTTATTTTATCCATTAGATTAATTATTGTTATACTTTTAAGTAAAATCTTTGAATATTTTTCCTATTTAGCTTCTCATAAGACTCATAAATAATGACAAATTTTAATAATAAAAAATAAACCAAATAAGGCTTATCAGTTTTCACATCATTTTAATTTAAAATAAATTAAATGGAACTAATTTTAAACACAAGAAATACATTAGTTAGGCCACTTTCATAAATTATTTATTTAGTATTTCTCATTCAGTTCACTGTAAAACACAAAAAATATAACTAGGTCTTAACCAACTGTGAGGACATTTTTTTTAGGTCTTCAAATGTAATCTACTATAAACATATATGCATATCTCAATCAAAGAAATATATGACACAGACCCAATAACTTGCTTCTCCAATAGGCGTCATTTATCTTTAAATGCCATTTAGGTACGAAATTAATTTTTTCAGTACAAACTTGAAAAAACTTGTGTATTTAAGTCCTTATTAAGTTTTATGAGCATAACATATGTTATTGTGTTTGTGTGTGTTTGTTGAAAACATGTACATACATGACCATCATGTGGTCGTATTAAAAAGATTTTTGTTTAATTTCCATAAATATATAATATATATATACATACAGGGTGGCCCAGAAAGACCGAAGTGGTGTAAATTCCTTATAACTTTTTATTTAAGACATATTTTTTTAATTTTTTGTTTTTTAAATACAGTAAATTTATAGGGAATATTTTTAGATTAGTTGTTAAAAATGATATCCCGCAAGTGGAGGCCATTTTCTGCTTCGCACAAATGATCTCTTTTCAACACATTTTCCATGACCTTTCGCAAAACTTCCGGTGTTATGTTGTTAATTTCGTCTGGAATATTGGTTTTTAATTCCTCAATAGTCCTAGGCTTATTAACATAAACTTTCCCTTTTAAATAACTCCAAAGGAAACAGTCTGGAGCGGTTAAATCCGGGGAACGCGGAGGCCAATTAAAATTGCTTCTACGCGAATTTATTCTTTCCCCAAAGATGTCGCGTAAAATAGCCATTGTGGCCCTCGGAGTGTGCGCTGTGGATCCATCCTGTTGGAACCATATTTGCGGATGGTATTCCACGGCTGGCCTTACAAAATTTTCCAATATGGCCCGATATCGATCACCATTCATGGAAATGGCGACATCTCTTTCATTTTCCAAAAAATATGGACTAATGATCCTTTCTGAAGAAACACCGCACCAAACAGTACACTTAACTGGGTGTAATTGTCGTTGATGAAGTACTCTCGGGTTTTCCTTAGCCCATATCCTAAAGTTTTGCTTGTTAACAAACCCATTTAATTGGAAATGGGCTTCGTCACTCATAAATAAGTTATGAATAATGGAAATGGAAAGAGCACATTTGTGCGAAGCAGAAAATGGCCACCACTTGCGGGATACAATTTTTAATAACTAATATAAAAATATTCCCTATAAATTTACTGTATTTAAAAAACAAAAAATTAAAAAAATATGTCTTAAATAAAAAGTTATAAGGAATTCACACCACTTCGGTCTTTCTGGGCCACCCTCTATAACAAATACAGCATGTATATAGCCCAACTGGAAAAGTAGGCATTAATTACATAAATACTGGGAGAAATAATGTATTATTTTCCAAAGCAAGACAAAGCATTCCCTTAGAAACAAGGGGCTAATTTGATCAAACACAATAATTACACATTGATTACCACATGCATTACCACAACTGCAGAAAAAGAATGTATAAATTGTGCTTCTGACGTTATGAATTATAGAATTCATTCCTCGGACGTGTTAAAATGTTAACATAATGAATTCTGGAATGAAAAATTATACATGCTGTACATTAGCTTCTCCTTTGGCTAATTTGATCAAACACAATAATTACACATTGATTACCACATGCATTACCACAACTGCAGAAAAAGAATGTATAAATTGTGCTTCTGACGTTATGAATTATAGAATTCATTCCTCGGACGTGTTAAAATGTTAACATAATGAATTCTGGAATGAAAAATTATACATGCTGTACATTAGCTTCTCCTTTATTCATTACCTTTCTCCAATGGGGCTCTGATGTTGTTTTTATTTCATAAAATGTATTTTTTTCATATTAAACAGCTGTTGTTTAGAAAGATTTCCATAATATTTTGAATTGTTTAGTGCTGCCGTACTTTTAAAGTAATTTAATAAAAACTTTAAATAACCACTGAATAAATTAAACTACATATAAGTCCAACTTAAATTTTAGTGGCAATTAGGTATGGTATAATGAAGGGAAGTTTGAGCTTCAGCACTTCTGAAGATTATTATACTATTTAAATAGAACTATAGTGCTTCTACGCCGTAGAGTATAAGGCAACAGGTAACAATACACTTATGAGATATTTTGAACAATATTTTTTTTAAATTTTGTGACCGAGTCCGGTTATTATAGTGCATTTTCTATGGAACAAACTAACATGTTGGGTCTGTAAAACTTGTCTTGTTATTAGAGGTGTCCGGTTATGGGAGGTACCCGTTATGAGAGGTTTCCTGTACATAATTTTTGGTGAAACGTAAGTTAACAACCACAGTGCTTCGATTACATGAAGGGCCTTATTTTATAAAACGCAATGCTTAGCGTTGAAAAATTTTGTATGTGTTTTGTTTTTGAAACTTAATAAATTTTGCCATATAAAATTTTTTAACGCTTCGCGTTGCGTTTTATACAATTGGGCCCGTAATTTTAACAACAATTTAATTGTTAAGTTTATTCTTATAAGCTGTTGTCTTTTTCTTCCTTTCCTTGAAATTATTAAGCGTAATTACAAGGCCGTAAAATTAATTAAACTGGAGAGCGATTTAAGAGCCTACAGAAAATTTTAACTCCAGAGTTGTTGATCACAAATATATCATTGCACATACATACATACATGCAATCATAAACAAGATGTCAGGTTTGTGCATTTCAGTAGAATACACATAATTTTTCTTGCAAATATATTAATAAAATTGTATACATACCACCGGTATTATAAATTGCAATACATGATTGTATGCAAAGCCTGCAGTAACGCCTTTATTGTTATTATTATTTATTTTATCTTGTGTCTTTTTTTCAATTTCAATGCTTTCACAGCATCTTCCCTCTAGGGTAAGGAATATTAAAAAAAAGTGATAAACTACAGAAAAAATGGACAAACTCCGCTAATAGCCAGCAAAATCATTAATTATTTTCTTTATAAAAATCGACTTTTGTGTTTCAGCAACATGTATACTTTTAATAATCAATTTTTTATTTTTACTGCAACTTGAATCGTTTAAAGCATCATATATCATTTGTAATACAAGAATATGTAGTAGAGTATTTACAATTGTTTGCACGAACAAATAATGTTCGCTTTATAAATTAAAAAGAAAGAAAAAAATATATTTGGGCTATTACACACATCTTTACAATCGTGCACTATGGGGTCGCTTGTAAAATAAATAAATAAATATAATTTGTATAAAATTTTTGAAAATCGTTGCGACTTGAAAAGAAATAAAGTAGAAAGAGTAATAAATTTAAAGAACCGATTACGCTCTACTAATAATTACGTAATTTTGTGCCTTAAAGGTATGTTATGTAACGAAATTTTTAAGTGTCTGAAAAATTAAAAATCATAAAGATATATCTATATGTATATATATACCTATATATAGGGTCTTATGCAAAAAAACTTAGCAAAGCTTTGCAAAGCAATGTTAAGTAAAGTTGTATTCTAAAAAAATTATAACATCAAATTTCTAAAGTAGGCCCCCCCGTTTTTTAAGACTACTTTAAGTTGATATTTTCAAAATATATAGTTTGTACCTCAAATATTTTTGATTCATGTTACATCTGAAAATGAAGCTAGAAGTGTTAGCTCTTAGCTTAGATTTATTATTTCTGTCATGTAATGGAAAACCTCATCAAATTATCCAACTGATTCAAAATGCATCGTAAAATCCATAAAAAAATATTAATATACATAAATGCAATTGCACAAAAATGTTTAAGTGATGTACATACAATCAAAACAAATCGAAAAAAGCTGGGTATTCAAATACTCAGTTCATTCGAATAAAAGAAATTGTGATAATACTTCTTTCTTCCCCATATTTTTTTACGTATACTTCATAGAAATGTTTATCTGTTTTACTACCATGTCAGAAGCTAATATTATTTAAATTGGGTTGCTTTACTTCAAGAAAATAAAAATTTATTTAATAAAATAAAAAAATATTTGAATACCCGAATGAAATTTTATTCAATTTTGTACATCATAAGCTGTGAAGTGGTGGTTGACCACGGTGGTGTTACCAGTATTTATTATTAAATAACAAAATAATTAAAGTTGTGTTTTGCATACAATTTCTTAACAAAGCAATGTTAGCCTTAAAGTGCTTGGCAACTAATATGAACTTTAAAGCTTTGCAAAGCAATGTTAAGTAAAGTTCTATTCTAAAAAAATTATTACATCAAATTTCTAAAGTAGGTCCCCACGTTTGTTAAGACTACTTTAAGTTGATATTTTCAAAATGTGTATTTTGTACCTCAAATATTTTTGTTAATATAACACATATTGATTCATGTTACATCTGAAAATGAAGCTAGAAGTGTTAGCTCTTAGCTTAGATTTACCATTTCTGTCATGTAATGGAAACCACCATCAAATTATCCAACTGACTCGAAATACATAGTAAAATCTATAAAAAAATATTAAAATAAATACAATTGTACGAAAATGTTTTAGTGATGTACATACAATCAAAACAAATCAAAAAAAGCTGGATATTCAAATACTTATTTCATTCGAATAAAAGAAATTGTTATAATTCGTCTTTGCTCCTAATATTTTTTTTACTTTTACTTCATAGAAATGTTTATGTGTTTTGCTACCATGTCAGAAGCTCATATTGTTTAAATTAGAATGCTTTACTTCAAGAAAATAAAAATTTGTTTAACAAAATAAAAAAATATTTGAATACCCGAATGAAATTGTATTAGATTTTGTACATCATAAGCTGTGAAGTGGTTGTTGAATACGGTGGTGTTACCAGAATTTATTATTAAATAACAAAATAATTAAAGTTGTGTTTTGCATAAAATTTTTTAACAAAGCAGTGTTAGCCTTAAAGTGTTTGTCAACAAATATGCACTTTAAAGCTAAAGTAAAATATTTTTTTGTATAAGGCGGTTACGCTTTGACAGAAAGAAATTTTCTTCAGAATCATTGATATCAAAAAAAAGAGAAGTGTCTTGGACACCCGGTTATATCTTTGCTGCTTAGTTATATACATAAAACAAATTTCAAATAGCAATATAAATGCAATAAAATTATATTATATGATGATGTCAAATCTCTGCAAATGTTTCAAAACGTTTCCATTTATTTGTTGCCAGTGGCGGCTGTTAGCCGGCTGTGTTCTTTGGTTTGTGCTCATTTACAAAAACAAAGTGAGCAATCGTTCTCATTGTTTTTGTTTTGCTTTTATTTCACTTATTTTCGTACTCTGCTTTTAAGTACAAAGAAATCAAAACAAAAATAAATGTGAGAACTGTAAAAGTGTGGATTATTTTTGTTACGACAATCACGGCCTAATTCCTGTATCAGCCAATAAATAGCAAAGCTATAGTATTATATCGCACTATTTAAAAGGGTGTACATAACTCGTTGTTAGCAACTTTATTCACTTACTATTTTCCCACAAGGCAAACATTTTTTAAAGACAAAAGTTGCAACGAAAAATTATGCATGAATTGCAGGCAAATTATTGACAATCAGTACCTGTGTAAGCAACAGAGATAACAGAGACAGATAGACAGACATACGAACATGTAAAACAAATGCAATATGTGTGTAGTTGCAACTTAATGTTCGAAAGCAAACAGAAAATAATATGGCCAAAAGCTTCGGAAATACTATTGTGTACAACAACTCACTACTACGCACATTACAATTGACTTACAAACTGCTATTGAGTCTTAAAAGTAAGTAAGTATATTTGTGCAACCACACACGTTAACAAAATTGTTGTGGCAACATCAACTCACCGTCTGTGCCTCACAAAATCACCATATAAGGAACATTAGTGTTTTTTGTTTAGTTGAATATTGTTGCTACATTAAATGATATTGTGAAGTGCCTGCCTGTAGGTGGTCAGAGACCACTTGGTTGGCCTAAGCAAATAACACTAATTGAAACTATGCATGAGTGTATAATAAATAATTTCTAAATCTACACGTGCGTTGTGATTTTTTGTTTTAAATCCTGTTAATAGTACTGCACAGTTATTGATGATTTTTCTTGCTTTTGTTTTGCAGATCATACTTCAGGCCAACAAAAAATCGATACGACGAAACTAAAAAGAAGAAGTTTTTAAACTTTGTAGCATTAGAGCTGGGTTGTAAGTATGCATTGCTTTAAAATATACAGCCCTTTTGAATTCTCCTTAAGAAAAAGTAAATATCGGTCGCCTTTTAAGTCTGTCAGCGCAGTTGTGTTTTGTTGCCTAAAACAAAAACCAAGCGAATTTGTGATTTATTTTAACATGATTATTAACTTAAGTCTTAAAATGCATTTGTTTTTTTAGTTTTTTGCATGTAAAAAGAAAGAAAAATAACCATACTTTTAAACATTGCAACACATTTTATTACACACATCCTTACTAATATTATAAATGTGAAAATGAGTTCGTTTGCTTATTTCTTTGTTTGCTACACTTTAAGCCCAAACCGTTAAACTGATTTTAAAAATTCTTGCTCCAATGGAAGGCTATATTACCACCATAAAATATAAGATATTTTTTTATTAGGATCGGAACCGGTTTTTCATTCTTTGTACAGATTTTTCCGAATAGCACCTTTTTAATGCTGGCTAGGGTAATATTCGTTTCGTGGTTGATTGCTCAACAACCGATTTTTATGTATTTTAAAGCAGATCCAATGGTAGAAGCTAGTATTCTATACAATGGCGGATTTATGTTTGGCCCCGTGAGATGTGCCGCCCTTTTTGCTCTATAAAGAAAAGCTTTTTAAAACTAAATATACCATTTATAAATATTTAATTACACTATGCAATAGTAAAAATTCCGCATGGACCTTACAATATAGGTTCGGTGGTATTACCAAAGGGAAGTAAACCCCTATACACAGTTTGGCGATTTTGGTGTCCAATTAAGTTTTAGGAATCTCCACAGATTTTAAAAATAGTGCGCCTTCAAAAAGTGGTTTTATAGTTTTTTCGTCAACAGCTTATTCAGACTTAGTGATAAAATTTCATTAAGGCCCCTTTCACATTCGGCAACTTTACTTGCGCAAGTCTTGTGTTTGTGGGGGTGAGAGGAAAGGTCGGTTGAAGGGGAAAGAATTGCCGAGATTTGAGTACAGACTTGCTTGAACTTGGCAATTCTGCCACAATTCTGTTTCAGCTGTCATTGTTGGCTTGGGATATTGATTTGTTTTTTACATTGTCTTTTATTTCTTCTTTGGTGTGTTGCCTAATTAATTAATTTTGTGTTAAGAAAATTTTATTTGTGAATAAAAAGTTAACAAAACGTCAACAAATTAAGAAAACTCGAGCATAAGAAAATTAAACTTGCTCAACAAATGAACTAAATGTGAACATAGAAGCAAGTTCAAAAGAAAATAAATAAAAATGAAAATTATACTTGCGCAAGTAAAGTTGCCTAATGTGAAAGGGGCCTAACATATGTATTACACAGAAAAAATTATTTCTTCATGCACTTTTTTTTGCAAAAGAATTTTTTTTAATTTCTTTCAAAATAATTAACAGGGACTCATAATATTTTGCTAACAATATTTGGCAATATAATCTGAACGTGTCTAGGCACCCTAATAGGTCACGCAAACCACTTTATAACTCGAAAACTTTACTTTTTCACAAGTTTTTTGCGCTAAAGTTTTTTTATGAAAATCATATAATTAATGCACACTTTTCTGTTGAGTTTCACTAACACTTTTTGCAAAAAAAAAAGAAAAAGTATAGTCTATTAAAAACAAAAACTTTACAAACGAATTTATTTAAAGGAGCAGTCAGTCAAACAGACAACTGTTTAAATATGTTAAATGCTGAAACCCTCCGTTGTGTATAGTTTTTCGTTTTTACTGTGACTGTTTAAATTTTCAGAAGCAGAAGCAATATTTTTTAAACAAAAGCGGATGAGTAATGTTTCTTGCCGTGGTTGGCGTATTTTGACTTCGACTTCGAAAAAAAACATCGAAATACGCCAACCACGATAAGGCTGAATATCTATTTCAGTTCAGTGTTGCCAAGTTAGAGATTTTCCGTGTATATATTTGGTATTTTGCATTTGGGGATAATTTTACGAAGTAAAAATTATTTAAGGATAAATTAATGTTTCAAGCAGATTATTTGGGAAGATTTTAGGAATTTTCCTAACATCGGCAATTAAGTTAAATGAAAACTTTTTTTTGATTTTGACAAAAAATTTTTAGCATCTAGTATTGGCAAACGGAACTAGTATTATCAACAGAAACTGTTTATAGAATTTAAATAAAAGAAAATTGCAGTCATTTTATTTGGAGGTTTGACTTTCAGAAGGCCAGATATAATAGATATTGCAGTTAGTAAAGTAAAAATATATTTTGGCTCCAATGCAAATGCTTACATTTGTACAAAATTATTTTTAAGATATATAAATAGTTTTTCCAAAAAGGCTTAAATTATATGAATCACACAGTGCAGCAGACATTATGGGAAATAGGAAAATTGAAACCAAAGTGAAAGTTTACTATGTATCATCGCTGTCATGAGTTTCTGAATTTCACATAAGCACCCTTATTCCAGTAGTTGACATCGACGTCACCTTAACCCTATACCAAAAAGTTGGGGGTTGTTTACTCGCTCTCGAGAACAATTTTGTGTCTAGGTCTAGAAAATAGCATAAATCTGCCAACAGGAGTCAGTTGTTTTCGACAACGGGTACACAAACCATGAAATAAAGGTTAATAATGTTAACTATGGTAGTATGAATAAAAAAAGTATTTCCTTTTTACTTAAAAGTTTGTTTTAAAACCCAAAATATGTATGTGTTTTTTGTTTTTTTAAACAAATTTTTAAGTAAAAAGCAAATACTTTTTTTATTCATACCACTCAATGACAGTTAATACTTAACATAAAATTGGAATATGCTAAAATGATTCTATATTTTAAATAAAGAATTTGGTTTTAAATTGATAGTGGCATTGGGTAGAGTAATTAGCACGTGGACCACAAAAGTGAAGATCCTGGGTTCAAGCCCAGTCCCAGACAAAGTCATTAAAAGCAACCTCATTCATTGTTCTAATGAGCACTAGTGTGCCTTTGTATCTTGTAGCAAATTTAAAGTTTAATGAAGGCATAGCCACTGGTTACTGGTACTGGCTTCAGCGGATACTAATTCTAATGTAACACCTTTGTCAGTATTGTTTACCACGATCATTGGTGAAGTCAAAAAATAAATAAATTGGAACAGCTTCGAAAATTTAATACGACACATTGACATCAGAGGCGCTGCAACACTGCCCGACAAAAACAAAAGTTTGCAAAGATCAGAGGTGTAAAAAGAGATGAAAAATATGAAGATTTCTTCTATCTCTTCCTTTACAATCTTTCTTGTTTATCACTATTACTTTCCTTAATAACGTAACAACTATGTAGTAGGTATTCATTGCCTTAGTATTACTTTCCTTAAAAAATCAAAATAAAAACATTTAATTTAGCTGCACATTAGTATTCTAAAAAGGCCAAACTAATGCTGTATGAGTGTAGTGACTACAAAAGTTTTGTTATTGTATCCCGGTTGGCCACAATCTCCAAACATCTTGCAACACAGATGCACGAGAATGTGAAGGTGTGCAGGACCTGTTGGCGACAGTTTAAACACATCACTGAGAACATTTTTGAACACATGGCGACAAAGTGTAAGCATAACAACAAGAGATACACTGTAGATTTTTCTTGTCGCTGTAGAACTGATTGATTATTTAGATTTATGAAATGAAATGTAATGAAATTATACACAATTATAAAAATATTACCATAGGGATAATATCTATCATGATGCATGAGTAGTCGACTAGTTTTTCTTTTACCCAATCTTTGAGTACGTTTTCTGTTAGATTTCCTAAAAAAACTATAATCGACAATTATTGTGCATGACAAATATCAAAATTTTCTTGGGTAGTCGTTGATGAAAATCTCCTCTGCGACATGTTGTACAACTGGGATAATGTTCAAAGTACATAAATGTTTCGGTTATGGTTTTCCAATATGTACGAGTATGTATGTACATATAAATAGACTTTTTTGTTTGGTGTATGTTCAGGACATGTACACGTATGCAATAAGCAAGGTTTTCCCACACTTGTGTCTTCGCATTGTTGGGAAAAAAAGTATATCTCTTTATATAATTTTTCTTATTAGTCTTTAGAAAAAAAGAAAGAATTGAAAAAGTTTTTATTATTTGCACAGGCACTAGTACGTACAGACATATGTACATATAATTGAAGAAATATATATATTTAGATCAAACATCCTTAAAACAACGCACATGGGATGTACGTATACACTGATAGATAAATCATCATTAACTGAGAATAATTTAGCTTCAATACTAAGTCTACGATACTAATTGTGTCATCAATGGAATGACACACTACTATAAGAAAAATTACTGAATCTGAATACTTTTCACGATGACTTTACATCAATAAATGCATTATCTAATTGAACTAACAATGTGACATGAACTTTTTACCAATGTAATCAATGCCTATGTGATAATAGATTGGTGACAGATTAGTTTCAATGTCTTAAACCATTGTCATTGATATTATGGCATATCAACTGATTATGTATTGCAATCAAATATTATTTTAATCGTTATTATCAACTCATGTAAACATATTTCGAAAAAAATATAATAATATGAGAAATTTTGTATTATCACTTAAAATTGTATAAAAAGTTAATTTAATTTGTATTAGTACAAATAAATTTTTTTAATATCAATTAAATTTTTCCAATTAAATTAGTATTATTAATTAAATTTTTTCCAATTAAATAAACTTCATTAAAAATTTAATTCATTCGATTAAAAATATCAATTGATAGATACTTTTTTCTGCGTATGGGTACTGAATACTCTACCAAAAAAATTATAAGAAATAAGAAATATTAATATTTTGAAAAACATTGCTAGCAAATAAAGAAGGAGAGATACAACCTTATTGCATTCCATTTCTCAACCTCGACCTTTTGCGCTCATGTTTTATGCTGGGTTTTCAGACTTTTTGCGACCTTTTTCGCCAAATTGATTTTAAAAATCACCAAGAATCAGTTTTATGTAGTTTTTCTTAGTAAATATTTGATAATAAATTTGTTTTTATACAACACTTTTTTAAAACAAATTTTTATAGAATGATCGTACCAAAAATCACCAAAATTATTAATAAAATTGCCAAAAAATATTTCTTGTAAATTTTTCTCATCCAAATTCAAAACGCATTAATATATATATATAATTTACATACAAAAATTATCAAAATCATTTTGTTTTAATCATTGTTTTTATTTTTTTGCAGACGAGTTTCGATAGGATTTATTTTTGAAATTATTAACTCCTTCAACAAACTAATTTTCCAGCATTAGAAAAATTTTGAAGTTCAATAATAATCGCCAAGAAATTTATTTATCGCATATAAAACCGCCAAAAAATTTATTTATTCCCAGAAAAGTCGCCATGTCGCTAAACCAAAAATTTGGACGCCAAACAACTTGAAAAATGGTCATGTTTGGCGAGAAATCGCCACATCTGACAGCCCTGGTTTTATGTTGATGTCACAAAAATTGCCTTATTGTCAACATTAGAATGACTTGTAGATATTGTTATAGGGTTTTTCGCAGTAGCGATGAATGTGTGGACATCAATGTGATATCATCTTTTTTAAATGCGCTTAAAAATAAAAATCGAGTTTAAAACAATCGCAAACCTTTCACAAATTAAATTGCACTTCAAATAACATATACATACATATAGCAGCTGACAGTCTTGCCAGACTGGAAATTGTTTAAATTTTAATGATTTTAATTTGTTTTTTATTTCGTCTACACATTTGCGAAGAAATTTGAGCTTGAGGTATTTGACATTCTACTCAAAATTTTGTTAGAACGTGCAATTCGTGTTATACCGATCTTTTGTAAAATAAATAATTTTTTACTGTGAAGTATTTTACTTTATTCTTCTGCTTATTTCGGCTTATATTTGAAATATTTACGAGTTTAAAATACGTGATGATATTTCATTATAGACAAATGTCTCAGCCCAAAATCACAATAAATTTCATTCTACATAATGATTTTTACGTGAACTATTAAGGTTTAGATAAAATCTCCTCAATCATAGAAAAAAATTTCGCTATAACACATTGTAATATATAAGAAAATCCCAAGTATTTTCTTTAAAACAGGAGATTTTTCTATTTTTCAAAAAGCATTGTAAAAGGTGCCTTAGATATTATATTTTTTATGGTTAATTTTTCGGCTTTACAAAAAAATAAATAAAAACGAACGAATAAGTGCTAAAGTACTGACTTTCTTTTATTCTTGTTTTTAGCTAAATCGTTTTATACCCAAAGAAAAATGTGTTTTTCATGCTAATCATCAAAAATAAGTAAGTAATGGCATAAGAAAAAAGGATTTGCACCCACAATACGAGTTCAGAACAAATAAAAATATTGGAAGGGGAAAATAACATTTATGGCTTTTCATAGTCACAACTTCAAAAGTTTCTAATACTTTCCAAACATTAAGGCATAAGAAAATGTGCTCCAAAAAAAAATAAAGTACGTACATATTGTATAATGGCTAAGATGGTATGTTAGTATTTGTAAGAAGGCAGGTTAAATTGTTGACAACATTTTCTTAAACCTCTTGTCTTGATTTGCCTTTTTGCAACATTCTGCTTAGGGTTTCATTCAATGTTTACTTTATTTTTAAGTTATTTTACTCTAGAGACGTCAAATATAAACTTTTATTTTCTCTACTACATCTAGCATGCTCTAACTTAATAAAAGTTACGTAGAATTTTTTTTTATTTGAATTTTCTTATAAGCGTTAAAATAAAATCAAACTTTATCATTTAAAATGTCGCTTAATGTATCAACATTGAAATCAATTTAACTTGTTTAATGGTAGTTTCAAGCAACTTCATTAATATGAAATGTATTTGAATAAGTATAAAAAAATCAATTTTAAATTACTCTGTCTTACTACACAAGGCACTTTCAAATGTATACACAGCCATTTACAGAATCAATGCATAGAGCAATTGAGTTGTATTTTCTTTTAAATATTGAATTTAAGGTTTCTATTTAACGTAACAGATTTAAAACCAGAGCTGTTAAATTTCGATTACGATTGGTAATCAATAAGATTACATTTTAAAAAGAATTGTACTGATATATATATTTCTGTTAAAATAATTTCTGATAAATAATTGATTAGGATTACTAATAATGGAAAAATAACCTGAATTACTTGAAATTACAAAAAATAATCAAAAGTAATTAAAAAATAATTCAGCTACTATCAAATATTACTTTTGATTATTAATAAATAATCAAAAAGAATTAAAAGTTTCCGTAGTAATACTATATGAACTTTAGCATATATAAAATAAAATTTTTGCATTTCTTTCGTTTTTGAGTTTCTTTCGGTTTTAAGCGTTTTTCAAAATGTTTTTCTTTAGTTTTGCCGTTTTAAGCATTTTTGATGTTTTTTTAATTGAGCGATTTTTTTTAGTTTTGTGCTTTTTCTCGTTTTAGCGTTTTTTTAGGTTTTTGGCATTATTTTAAATTTGGTGCTTTTTAAATTTTGGCAATTTATTTTATTTAGGTGATTTTTTAATTTTGGCGATTTTTTTCATATGAGCAATTTTTTTTGGTTTTGGCGATTTTTTTATTTTTTGGTGATTTTTTTTCATATAGGCATTTTTTTTGTTTTGGCGATTTTTTCGGTTTTTGGCGTTTTTTTATAATTTTGGCGATTTATTTTCGTTTTGGCGATTTTTTTTTCATTTTGGCGAATTTTTTTTTATTTAAGCGATTTTTGCGCGTTTTTTTTCATTGTGGGATTTTTTTTAGTTTTGTCACGTTTTCACGTTTTGGCGATTTTTTTCGGTTTTTGGCGTTTTTTTAATTTTAGCAAGTTTTTCATTTTGGCGATTTTTTTTCGTTTTGGCGATTTTTTTAAATTTTTGGCGAATTTATAATTTTCGGATTTTTTAGTTTTACCGTTTTTGAAAATTTCAAGAGTTTAAGTCTTACGGTTTCCAAGATTATCAATTTGTCAAAATTACATAGTCAAAATTGCATTAACTGATGGACCACCCTTTAATTTAAATTTTTTTAATTTTAGTGTTAGTTGCTGTAGCCTATATAAAAATACACTAATTTTACAAATTTCAAGTGTCAATATACATATGTACATACAATTGTATGTAGATTACATGGGATTTTAAAAGTTTTCGTCACTCATTTTGGAACACCCTTTAATTTTTAGATTAAATTAAATTATTAAATTTTTTTAGTTATAAATACTAATTTTATTCATACCGAAGTATAAAAAAAGTTAATTTAATAAAAAAGTAATAAAAACTAGTTTTCGGTAGTTATTTTCTATGGGAAAATAGAGTTTGAGTTTTCCAGCTCTGAAACCGTCTGCTCGATTTTGCTGATTTTCAATACCAAAATTTTTCGGAAAATGTCTGACACACCAGTTCAAGAACGAAGTCTGTAGCTCTTCTGGTAGCTTGGGAAAACCGATTTCACGTACAGACGGACATCGCTTGTTCGTCTTCCCTATGCATAAGGATCCAGAATATATATACTTTATGTGTCGCTTATTAATATTGTAGAAATTACAAACGGAATGACAAACCTATATATACCGTTTTACCATTTTTTGGTAAAGGGTATAAAAATGAAAAATTCAAGTCAAACATTTAATAAACCTTGGTTGGTTAAAAATACATTTACAAGTGATTAGTGATTTTCTGAAATAAGAGAAAGAAAAAACTCCAAGTTGAAATAGTTATCACATGAATTTATGAATAATTTCTTGTTAAAGTCTGAAACATATACATGCATATAACAAAAACGAAGTGAAAATTAATGAATCGCAGTTTTAACTGGTGGATAAAAGTGATTTATTACTTTGAAAATCTGCTGATGTATAAAAATTTTCCGAATAATTTTAAGTGTTTAAAAATTTTAAAGTATTCTTTTGAGCAGGTATGGTTGGTGTATAAACCATTTAAAATAACTTAAGTACTCGTATATCACAGTAAGTTCACTTTTACTTTTTTTATAAATCTTGGAGTACTGGCAGTTTTAGACACATGAATATGGATACAATTTTATAAGCATTTTCGTAAATTACATCATTAATATTAATAGTAATAATAAAAAGCTCAAATTCAAATATTTTGGCAAATTACCGATTTTATATGATGTTTATATAATGGCAACCCAGCAAAAAATTTAAAAAAGGTAATCAGGTTTGGAGCTAAGCATTTTTGGTGGACGCTCTTCCCTACTGTGATATTAAAGTAATCGATTCTTGAGAATTACTCACTTTTTTATCTGGCAACATATTCACGTAATCTATTAAAACTAAAACAATTATTCTTCTCATCATTCAACTTCTACATATTTTTTTTTTAATTTTACGTAATGCTATTTGTAAGCGAGCAATGAAATTTGGCAATCAGAGAAGTAAGTCATTGTATGCCATGTAGTTCTATTTGTAATGTCGAATTTTTTGTCAATAGTGAAGCATCAACGCGTTTAAATATGTTTTTAAATATTTTATCCTTACTACCATGAAACAAGCATGAACAAGTTGTTTGATTCAATTGGAATAAATCAAAGAATTTAACAGTGGACTTCCACGCATAATTTATTGCGTGAATAGAAGCAAAATAAAATTTGGTGCAATATCTCAAGCAATATTAGGTTAAAGAAAATTAATTAGCTTTCAAATAAAATGAAGATGAAGTTCGAGCAATTAATAAAATGTATTATTCTCAAGAAAATGCAATGAATCTGAAAAACTTGGGAGTTACTTCATCGGGAAAGTGTATGAAACGTTTTTGGAACTTATTTCCTTTTAACCCCCGACTAATAACAGTCTGTCTGTCTGCACAAGCTCACGTGCATACATTCATTTTGATTTTTATTTTTTGTCGGTTCAAAAGTGTCTTAATCTAATTTATAGCGCCAACTGCGTCGGCGGTTTTTTCAATTTTAAATTTTTAATCAGAAATAATTCTTAGTCAGACTTAAGTTCAGTAATTTCAATTCTTATTGAATGAAATATTTTTATTAATTAATGTGAGTTTCTAAAGAAGAGAAGAAAAATTAAACTTAGACTTTAATCTGGGGGAAATACCGAATTGAAATTACTGAACTTAAGCCTGACTAAGAATTATTTCTGATTAAAATTTAATACAGTTCAATTAAAGAATCTAAAAATGTCTCATTTTTAATTTTTTTATTTTTATATGGAAGTTATGTTTTTTATGTTATTTGAAAGAGCTTGTTTCATTGCTTATTTTCGAAAAAAAATATAAATTGAAACAAATTAAAGTCTGCTTGCGAGTGTAGCACTCTATGTTTTAAATTATTAAATGCTTTTCTATCTTAATGACAAACATCGTAGTCTACCCTGTAAATACATATGTACATCTTTACATTTACTAAGCAAATATGTTTCAAAAGTTTGAAATAAATATCAATCAAAAATTGCTCTATAATTAGGCTGACCAGGTTAATGTGAAATAAAATTCTCACTTCTTAATTTAAAAAAAATATTTCATAAAAAAGCTGTTTGATCAAACAAACAAAATCAAAAAAAAAAAACAAAAAAAGTCTACTAAATATATCAAAAAACCCATGTATACACTTGGACTCATGTATATATTAGATTTAAGTACCCACTTCAGAGCGGTGATAGTGAATTAAAATTTTACAGCGATAATTTAAATATAATTGTTATAAATTTGTCAAAATTCCGTAAAAGATTTCCTTTAAAAATTACGGCGATTTGTAGTGCAGAAGTCCCAACAGGTAAGTTCGAAATAACTTTTCAATCGAACAAGAGCGAACTAGTTCAAATGTAGCAGAATTCGAAGCAAGGGAAAATCGGTTTTTAAAGTTTAAAAATATTATTATTTAAATTCATTGCTTAATATAAAAAGGCGTATCTCAATTTTATTATTTTTTTTGGTACTCATACCTACAGGTTGGTAAATAATTAACCACGTTACAATTAAAAATACAGGATTTATTTAATGGCCACTTAAAAAACAATTTTTGCATTCATATGCTTCAGATTTTATTAATTTTCTTACATCTCCCATAAAATATCGAAAATTTTAATTACGTCTTTATTGTATTAAGCCATCAATATGTTTGTATGTCAGACTTTGAATGAAATAAAAATTGCAAAATAATTATTGTTACTAAAATTTTCTATTATAATGGTAGTTTTATAAGCTGGTCTCTCTATAATCATGTGGGAAACAATAATACGTTTTTCAGCTGAAACAATGTCTGTGTGTATTTTGAATGATGTTGTTTTAAGGGGAAACATTTTATGCAATATATTTGTTTTTAAGTTCACATTAATAGACATTAAATACATTTATTTTGCTGCACAATGTTAAAGGTAGAATATAAATATATAAAACTTTTTAACATTTAGAAAATTTATCTAAAATTATAAAAATGAACGTCAGGAATATGTGCGTTAGTAAGAGAAAAAAAGTTTACAAAAAATGTAAACAACAAGAATGAATTATAAGCAGAAGAGAAGAAGAGAAGTTAAACATTTGATCGGATATATTAAGTTTTACTGAAACATTTGCATTTAATTTTTTTTAATGCCCGTCATTTATAAGAACTCATGATTTTTGGTATATTTTTATTTAATTTTTAACAGCGATAAATGTTAAAATATTCCAGTAAGTTATGTATTCCACGTAAAACTAAATACTTCAGAATTGCCATATCATTGTTGTTATAATTGCAGATGTCCAACAAAATTTTGTATGACAACTCCGCACGTTAATTTCACGTAGATACATAACGTCAACCATTATAACAACTATATAATATAATTAAGAAAAATTAAATTTTTTTAAATACTAAAATTTACTTATTTAAAATAAAGAAGAAATATTTCCCCATGTTTTCTTCCACCAAGTGGATGCTGGTTTTCCCTGAGATAAAGAAGAGTCTGGCGTTGTTTTGTCGTTGTTGGCAGAAGTTTCATTAGGGGTCAATGTTGAATTGAGCGAGGGATTTAAGGTTGAGTTTGTACTCCAAGTGCTATTCATACTTGGATTCACTGTAGTGCTATTTACCCAAATTGGTAATGTGGTATTTTGCAAAGGATTCCAAGTGGAACTACCGCTCAATGTTGTATTTACAATTGGTGATATAGTTGTACTATTTGCCCATGGATTCAATGTTGTATTGAGGGAAGGATCTAAAGTGCTATTTTGCCAGGGATTCCAGGTTGTGTTCAACTGGGGAGATACTGTAGTATTAACAGTTGTGGGAAGTAATGTTGTGTTGTAACTCCAAGTGGTATTCACAGCTGGTGATACCGTGGTACTATTGTCCCAAGGATCTATTGTTGTATTCCATTGAGGTGATGCTGTGATATTAACAGTTGTTGGAGGATATGTAGTGTTTTCCCATGGGCTCCAGGTGGTATTTGGAAGCAATGTTGTGTTGTAACTCCAAGTGGTGTTCACAGCTGGTGATACCGTGGTACTATTGTCCCAAGGATTTAATGTTGTATTCCATTGAGGTGAAACTGTGGTATTAACAGTTGTTGGCGGGTATGTTGTATTTTCCCATGGGCTCCAGGTGGTATTAGGAAGCAATGTTGTGTTGTAACTCCAAGTCGTATTCACAGCTGGCGATACTGTAGTGCTGTTCTCCCAAGGATTAAATGTTGTATTTAATTGTGGAGCACTTGTAGTAGTAGCAGTTGTGGGGCGACATACACTCCCTAACAAACAGTATTTTAGTTCTTTATTATTTTCTTTAGAATCAGTAAGGAACTTCTTTACTACAGCACGCATACATAATCTAGTTTCTTCTTGAATGTGGCGACGTTCATTGTTTACGTCGTTAAATCTTTTTATTACCTAAAATTTATTATTATTGTAGCATAAGCAAAATAATGCATAATTTTTTACTTACAGCATTAGTACAACACTCCAAATGGGTCGCGAAATCATAGCTTTCGTATTTACAATGTTTAATATCGTGCAATATATACTTTCGGAAGTGGCCTTCAAAATTTTTTTCCACAATCCATGTAGAAATATTCAAACATTGAAATATTCCCCTTTTCGCTTGGCCATAAATTTCAAGTTTTCTATTTTGATAGTGCGAAAAACATTGTAAAATTCCTTTATGTTCAATATCGTTTTCGATGGAAAGGGTATCAAACAATAATTTCCAATCTGCTGTTGGACCTTCAAAATGTTTGTCGTTTATTTCATTTGGCTCTAAGAGGTAGGCGGATATCTAATTTATAAAAATCATATATATATATATTTCATTTATTGTTGTTAAGGCTTAGATAACAAAACTTACCAAATTATTGTTAAGAACCAGCAAAAATATGGCTATAATACCGCACGCAACCTTCATAGTTACTTGTTAAACTATTTTCACTTATTAATTTTAAAAGTCGTTTCGCATTCATTTAAATAGAAAATTTACTTTTGTTCTTTTGTCCAGACAACAGTTTTGTTGAAGATAACAGTTTGGTAATTAATTTCAAATAAATTTAAATTGTACGAATCGATAACGTATCTCGATTTAAATAATTTTCATATTTTTATCGGTGTTGGTTCGTGAAAGAGAAAAATAGACAAAAGTATATTGTTGAAATTATTCCATATAACAAGAAGTTTCGTAACTTTCTGTCATGTTAATGTGAAAGTCTTTCAATAACAATTATCGAACAATAACTGATAGTCTTAGTGGTGAATCATTGAGTGTTTTTTTTAAATAAAGATTAATAATGTTTAATGATTAACTTCATAATTTTTACTCCATTTTCTTTCCAGAGCTTTCTACGTAGTTTCCTTGGGTAGGTAAGACTTAATAAGAATATGCTTATGGCAAAGGGTTTTGATTTACGGACGGTCACAAAGTTATAGTTTTGACTTAATTTCAATTTCAATATGGTTGCAAGCGCTAAGAGTATATTCGCCATAGTTGCAGCAAGGCCATTCTGGGGGTGCAATGCCCCCTCCCAATAATTTCTGTTGCCCCTTCTCACTATAATGATTAAAACTTGCATGTAATTATTTATTTTAATATTACTCATGAAAATCATCAGTCATAATATCCTCCCACTCCCTCTAGAAACAATTTATAGGTACGCCAATAACCTCGGCACTAGTGGTGTAGTATTCCTTTCTAAAATACGATTTGTAGTGAAGAAACGAACATGTTTTAGATCACAGCCAGAGCTATTGCGGTGCCATTACAATCATTTTTAACCTTGTACAGGGTGGTTAATGAACTTTGCTACATTAAGAAACTGGAATAATTTATTTTGTAATGCATGGAATTTATTCAATCTTTTTTTTCATTTCAAAGCCCATTGAATTGTTTTAAAAGTAATTGAATTATTTTTAAGGAATTGCAGCTATTGTCGCAGTTGAACAATATTGTTGAATCCACACATAGTTGAAAGGAATTCCGTTTCGGCGTAACGGTCTCCAGCAACCGTAATGCTGTGTCCGTTTTGTTCAAAATAGTACAGATCCACAATACAGCGTGAAGCAACTGCTCACAACACTCTGACTCGACTTGGATGAAATACCCTCTCAGGCAGTTGTAATCACTTCGTATGCGACAATTTAGTTGGTTTACATTACCGTTCAGATCGAAATGAGCCTCACCAGACATAAAAAGACAATTCAATTTTCTCCTGGTAGCAACTTTCATCAGTCACTCTGTAGAACGCTTTAGCAATAAGATATTCAGAGACTTTTTCTAATCTTTCATGTGTACAAATTTCTCTTAGGCCGAAAAGCTTACCAGCTTAGCAAAAAACATTTTAATATGTTGATTAACAGAAAGTCAGACGACGACTTTACACATTTTTTTTATGAAGAAGGTGTTAGAAGCATTGAAAAAACGGATTTAACAAAAATCAATGTTTAATAAAACAACAAAGCATATCATTTAAATATTTTATGACCTTGAGCATCCTTCCCAAATAATCACTGCAGATTTATATAAGATCAAAGCGCAATAGAAAAGCACAAACTCTAGCTTTTAGCTTGAATTTTTCCTTGTTTAGCTTTTTCAAGCTGGGCTAAGTTATTTTTTTTAGCTACTGGCGACGCACAGTGTTGCGAAACCGGAATTTTTTGGAAATCATATTGCCTAAACTGTAATTTTAATTGTATCGATAATAAATTTCTACAGATTGGTCAGAATGAAATCCCAAACAGAATGAGTGAAAAAAAATTTACACCGAAAAAAATTGTTGGGTCAAATTTTTAACAAAAGTCAAAAATTAAAAATAAATTTTCGAAAAATTTAAAAAAAAATTTATTTTAATTCTTCTTTTATTTCTGATAAATAACCTATGATTAGTTTTTCAAATAAAGTATAGGGTGGTCCGAACAAGAATTATAAACGTCAAATTTTCATAATTTTTCGATATTTGTTGAAAAACTCTGAAATTTTATATAAAACCAAAATCTATTTCATTTCTTATTTGAAAGGTGGCAATAAAAGCTTTAATTTGATACCGGTTTGAAGTCAATATGTTCAGTTTTAAGAGAGTTATGCTTATTTTTGTGGAGTGCTAGAATAGATGTAGAATAAAAAAAAAACTTTGAAGATACTATTTTATAACACAGGCATATTTTATTGCATTCTACAGAAAAATTACAAATTATCAGTCATCTACCAATAAGTTCATTGCTTCCTCTGATAATTCCAGGTGTTTATTCTCCTTCAGTATTCTCCTACTTGTGATTGCGGGATCAGAATTGGCGAGCAAATAATGTAATATGTCTTCACAATTGTCTTTTCTTGATGTTTTTGATGATGCGGACTAATTAGTGACAAAAAAGAAAATACTGAAGATGGCGATTAGCCGAAACCGGTCTGAAAATAATAAAAATTTGACGTGGGATGACGGAAAGTCACCCGAAAACCAATATGATTAAATTATTCAATAAGTGATTCCGAGAATTTCCGTTCTATTTCTATGGAATAAATACTGAGAGTAATATACTAAAATCGCTATAACTTCCAGGAGGGCAGGTATGGGCAGCTGATTTTTTCACAGTTCGTTGAAAACAAATTATGTAACATATCTGTAGTGGTTTGAAACTGGGACTCTCTGGGACTTTTTAGATATTGCTTACCTAACCCAAACTTTAAGGAAAAATGGACCTTTAGTCGGGGTTTCGCTCTAAAAAAGGTGCATATGAAAATGTCTCAAACAACATTTCTTTTTTTACAGAAGATACTTGTCCGAAGGCAGATTTTTTTCCGAATCAAAATAAAAATAAGCTTTATGTGTTTTTTGTTTACTTGGAATGTCTGTGACAAAATTGCATCATTAAAATCACTGAAAAAAATAATCGGAAAAAAGTTACTTTTCCACTAGCCGCAACACAACGCGACGTCCTATTAAAAAGTGTCAATTCCTAAGACTTTCAAATATAAATTTTTCATAGATAAATAAAAGCAGGAATTTCATACATTTGAAAATTTTTTTGTTTGTTTTTAAATTAAATAAGTTTATTCAATATGCTTATCTTAATATATGAAAGCACCTTTTCGCAGCAACTGTCAAACGCATTTTTAAACTTAACTCATCCAGATTAAAAGGTGTGATTCATAAACGATAATTTTCTAAAAAAAACAATATAAAATATTATCAGACGTAGTGCTATTTTTTTTAAAGATATATGAAATGAATTTTTAAAATCAATTATAGGTACATGTAGCCAATGTTTATGATTGAACTATCAAAAGTCTTTAAACTAATTTAAACAGTTAAAAAACACATCCAAAATTGTATATAACACAACTCCTGCTCTAATTTTACCGTAAACAAAAAAATATATATGGTTATTCACCCAAAATACTTTTAAAACAACTACCGATTACACTGTGTGACGAAAATGAATGAAGTCGAATATGTTACTATTTTTCTGATAGGTATTATCGAGTATAACGACCACACATTTTTAATATATGTATATATATTTTCTTAAAAACTCCAAAACCTTGAGTTACGGATAAAAATAAACCTAAAATAAATCAGTTTTTGAAAATCGACTATAATGTTTATATATAACAAAATACTGAAAAAAAACAACTTGTTTCAATTATTATTTTTTACTACAAATTACTTCATACTGTGTGGCCACTTGTTGGATGAAAAACAAAACAGAAACCTACTGGATATTGACTAGAACCTGTGTTGATAATTTTAGCTCCACAGCTCTTATATTTTCAGAGACCGTGCCTTACGAACAAACAAAGGCCGAGTTTACATTTGTGTGCATTGTTCCCAAAAAAGCATAACCACTAATTATTAATGAAAAAATTTTTGATTCATACATGTATTTATTGATTTAAATAGTTTGCAATCCAATGTTGGATTCTATAACATTGTGTATTAGTTATGTATGAAATTGTTTAATTTAATAAATATAAAACATTTTTGAATATTTTATGATTTTTTTTAATGTATTTATTTATAATCTATTTTACAATATGTCGAAAGAAAAACCCTGCGGAAGAAAATTAGTCGCTGCAATTATAATAAATTTTCATTCCACTATGTCGTCCGCTTTCTTTCGCTTATGATTCAGTAGTACCAATTTGTAAATTTCAAGCATTTCTAGCGTTTTTTTAGCTTAATAGTATTTAGAAGAAACTAAATACAACCATACTGAACAATGAAAAAGAATTCAACAAAATAGTGGTACACGTGAAACAAATTGGAAGCAATTATTCAGGGCCTACTTTTTCCCTACTTCAATTATATATGAATTTGTGTGTTTATTTTTACTTTTCAAGAATATATTATAAACAACATCCTTATAATTAATTAAGAAGCTATTTCACTTATAAAAAAAATTAAAGATCATTTGGTTCATTAGTTTTCGCAAATAAATTCGATATTTTTTGATTTTCAAGGAAAATGAAATCAATCTCATAAAGTATTAAATTTTTATTTATAAACAATATATTGATTTAAAAGAAATTTAAGAAACAACCGTTAGAGTAAGTAGAACTTTGATCGCTATAATAACAAATATATGAAAGTAAAAAATTACAGGGTGTTGCAAAACGAGCAACGAAAAATTTTAAAATCCCATGTAATATAGATACAATTGTATGTATGTACATATGAATAAAATCACTACAATGAAAAAAATGCCCAAAACGATAAAAAGCACCAAATTAAAAAAATAATCTAGCACTAAAATACTTTGCAAAAATTAAAAAAAATCGCTTAAATGAAAAAAAAACATAAAAATGAAAAAATCGCCAAAATAAACAAAAGCATAAAACCTAAAAAACGCTCAAATAAGGAAAAAGCGTCAAACTTAAAAAAAATACACCATATTAAGAATAATACCAAAAACCTAAAAAAATCGCTCAAACGAGAAAATAAGCACAAAAACGAAAAAAGCACCAAATTAAAAACAAAACGCCAAAACCCGAAAAAAATCACAAAAACGAAAAAAAACACCAAATTGGAATTAAATCCAGCTCGAAAATAAATCACCAAAATGAAAGAAATCGCTATATTGAAAAATATCAGCAAAATGTAAAAAAATGGTCAAAATAAAAATAAACTCCAAAAAATCGCTAAAACGAGAAAAAGCACCAAAACTAAAAAAACACCAAGTAAAACCACAAATGGCATAACTAACAAAAACCTTATTAAAGAGCGCTTAAAACCAAAAAAAACCCTAAAACCGAAAAAATTCCAAAATTATATTTTCACAGAAAAAAGTATTCACCAATTAATATTTTCAATTAATTATTTAATTGTATTGATTAAATTTTTAATTCTATTGATTAATTTGACTGGAAAAACTTAATTGATGTTATCAAATTGTTTATAGGTGAAAATTTAATTAATTTTTTAATTGATACTACAAATATTTTAATTAATATTACAAAATCATTCATATTACTTTTTTGTGTGTTGGAATAAGTATTACATATCTAGTGTCCGTACGGAACTCTTCGTGCGCAAGTCAGATTCGCACTTTACTGAATTTATTTTTAGTAAATAGAGATGGAAATAAAATTTGTGCTGAACAAATTCGAAAATTTTTTTTAGGAATAAACGTTTACATAATACCGTGATATATACCTTTTGCAATAGGATATTTAAATTAAGACACTTAACAATTTTGTAAAATCAAAGATTATTAAATAAGACAAGTTATTTTACTTGGTATGGTTGTACAATACTAAAATTATTTTATAGGGTTATAAAAAAAAGAAGAGAGAAATTTGAAGTTCAAAGCTTTAATTTTTAATTTAATTTTTTAATTGCGAACAAATATTGAACAACTTTGTTTCGAATTTTCTTCGCTTTAGTGAGCATTCGTTTTTATCGAATCTAAGGTCAAGTGGGATATTAAATATTGCTTTCATTGTATAGTTCTGATACAACGGCTTTATTTGTTTGTTTAGCTAGGAGTGCAATAAGCGAGTAGCTTATTCATCAAGTATCAAGAATTAAAATTACTCTTAATGCAGCAAACTCGTATCTCAATAAATGCGCTTCATAATTAAACTAAAAAAGATTAGTGTATTATTACTACTAATATACACAGATGTTATCAATTCTTTATATAGAGAAGAGCCGTTTCTTTTTTGCTCTCCTGAAAACTTGTATTTTTTAAGAAAGTAAGGCATCGATATTAAACTTAATGCTAATATAAAAAAAAAATATAAAAAAATAAAAAAAATATTTAATCGCAAAATACCGAGAGGTCACTTACTAAAAATTGCACTACAGCAAAAATTATGAATTTTTTCAAAACATAAATATGTATCTACATATCTATGTGCTATGTCTCTCTATACTACATAAACGCACTTTGTAAAGGGCATATAAGATTTGGCACACCCGAATATAGCACTCTTACTTGTTTTAGGTATTACTTTTCTTTTTTATATATTTTCCTAGTGAAACACATGCGAGCAAAATATATATTTAATTTCATTATTAAAATGGAAGCTTAGTATTACTATGTAGAATGTACTAATGACTATCTGTTTTCACAGTCATACTATGGTCCCAAAAGAATTACTTTGTCGGTAGAACCAACGTCAGTAGTTGCTTTCAAATGAAAAAAACATTGTAGTGGTGACGAAGTCAATAGTGAATCAGTATTGTTTCACTAGTGACATTTCCTACAGGGTAGTTATGTATATATGTATATGTATATATTTATATATATATGTTTATTATATGTATGTATGTGTAACTATTTTTGTATGTATACGCCAAATATTAGTACCATTTTGGTGACAAAATTCGTTTTAATCGACTACGTGTTCAGCTTAACTAATACCAATATCATGAAATTTCAATATTGGCGGCGTCTAAAAAAGGAAAAAAATATAAAGCATTTTTGCTCACAATATGCATAAGAAATTACTTCTGGCCTCCATCATTGTTCCCATGGCCAGCTGTATGTACTTCATACTTATGTATGAGCTTGTAAGAAAATACTGGTTGGTTATAGTCAGTCATTACCCATTATGTTGGAAAAGGGTTTCATGTTAAAAAAGTCTATGTGAATTTTTTCAAATACATGACTACGAAACGATTCAACAAGACGGATATTAAACTCACAACTTCTAGATACGAATACATTTTGAAAATACAATTACCAAAAAAAGTCAATTTGGAAAATAAAAACGCTTAGAGACTATAAATGAATAGTTAATGTAGAGGAAATGTTATACGAAAGGAACGGAAGTCAAGCGTTTCTAACTGAGAAATAAGAAGAATGCCACATGAGCCGATGTTCTCAAAATAAAACAATTTCGAAGTGTACTCGTAAGTATGTATGTTTATATCCGTAACAACCTGAAGGCAGGTGTTTGCTGATGTTTCAAGTTTATTAAACAATTGACTATTGGCAAAAAAAAATTATATTACAAAGATTTATTAAAATGTGATGTTTATTAAATTGATAAAAATTCTTAAATATATTGTAAAATATATAACCTTTCTTTTCGCTTTTGGCTCTTTAAGGCCACATTTTTTATGTATGCTCGATAATTACACTCCGCGACATCAGCCATCATATAAAGGGTATTTTATTTGAAACCCTCAAACGAAATAGCTCTAACGGTACAAGTTTTAAATTTGAGATAAACATAAAGCAAAAATTACCCATGTTACCTTTTCTGAAGACAAATTTTGCACCGAAAATTTCTCGAACTAGTGGCATAGACGACCAATTTACAAACCCCGCATTCGAATTGGGTATTATAGTTTAGTAAGAAGCTAAAAATGTATAAGCTTTCTTTTGTTAAACTTTTAATATGCTTTATTAAATAATGGGCCTAATTACGAGTGTCGTATTTAGACTGCGACTATTTCGATTTTGTACTAGATTAAAGAAACAATTTTAGTCTACTACGAAATCGCCGTAGTCGAAGTCGAAGTCGAAGTCGAAATACGACACTCGTAATTGGGCCCATTATGTCACCCAAGAATGTTTATAATGTATTAGTCTATTGATTTACTCTTATCTATAATTTGTATGAACAAACATTAATATAACAAATAAATAACAACATTCTTAAATTTGTTTTAAATTTTAATCAATGATAAATTATATTGTCATTACACCGTACGACAGAAAACCTTTTTTCAAACTTAATGGCATATGTATGTATATCTGTGGTTTTCAACTTTTAATAAGAAATATTTATTTCGAGGTTGTTATATTTGAAATGCTTTTTAAACGGGTTTAAAAAATTTTTGAAAAATATAAACGCATGTACATAATTTTTTTCTAAAACAAGAAAACAACTTCTACCTTCAAAAAGAACTATTTTGGTTCTACTAAAAAAAACATTTTTCGACATGCGTTGTTATTCATGAAAACCAAAACCACAGATATATCCGAAGCTCTGTATTTCAAGCCGAGTCACCGATATAGTTCAAATGATGAAGCCATAGTTACTTGTCCTGAACTGTACCGGCTTCAACGGGTACTAATCTTAATATCACAAAAAGTACTAATTTAAGAAAATTATTATTTGACATATTGTCATAAGAATACCATGACATGTAATTTATTTTCTACTGGTTCAGCTTTGTCTCTATGCATTTCATTGTTGCTGCAACAAATCGTCAGTAGACATACATACATTTTGAGTAGTCACAAACCTCTTATCTTATGCAAAAACTTTCAAGAACTATTTAAGAATTCACAAATAATAATATTTTTGAAAATCACAAAAGAAAAATAAGCGTAGTAGGCTTAGAAACTTAAACAAAATTCAGCAAATAGTTTACACTCGATATAAAGCTATTTTATTTTTCTACACCGTTATGCAATTTGAAATCCAAAATGTATGGTTGAAGTCTACTGTCGGCAATAAAATACATATATATTAGTGTTGGGCTCAAAAAGAACGAACTAGTTCAATTGAACTATTCCCATAAGTGAACGATGTGAACTAGTTCAGACTAGTTGTTCCTTTTTGGTCTTTGTTGTTATTTTAGTCTTTCTTGTTATTTTGGTCTTTCTTATTCTCTTGGTACTTTTTGATATCTTGGTCTTGTTCGTTCGTTCATTTTTGGTCTTTATTTTGTTTTGTTTATCTTATTCTCTTTTCCTGACCAATGCACATGCAAAAGATTTCAAGTATAATATTATAGTTTCTCATTTGCATACTATTAAAAAGATGCAAATGTAGTGTGTCTTTTAAATTTTTAGCTCAATAATCAAAACAAACAAAAGAAAATGTATACTTAGTGAAATATACAAGTAAGTTTTACAAAATTAATAGAAATAATTTTTAGTATTGAACTAAAAAACAGATTGTGAAAAAAAATATTAGAATTAAGAAAGTGATTATAATTTGTTTTAAACTGAAAACGGATTTCATTTTAAAAATAATATTTATTTTTACCTTTTACTTACTAAAAGCATACCACAAATAAGACTACAAAGAACAAATGAAAATACGTCTAATCAAGGAAAATGTTTACTCAATTAAAAGAAATAATTTGTTGTGTTGAATATAAATCAATATTAAAAAAGTGATTTTAAATTTGTTTTCAAATGATCAAACTTCATTTTAAGCATTTTCAATCAACAAATTTTAATTAAACAAGGTGTTAAGAATAAAATGAAGTTACTTTAGAATATTAACAAACGAATAAAACATTGAAGAGGATTCAATGTATGTATGTGTAATCTCTAATCTGTTGTTCACTGAACAACTGACCGAAAAGAACAACTGAGCGAAAAGAACGAAATAGTTCTTTTTGTTATTGGGAACAAAAGCGAACAATCCGCAAAAGGAACAACTATGCCCAACTCTAACATATATAGACAAAGATGAAGCACCAGCAAATAAAAAGCACCAATTTTAATAAAGTGGGGGAAACATAGCGCGTAGAATGTGCTACTCTCAATATCTTATTACCTATTTACCTGAATCCATGATACAATAATACACTCAAAAAAAAAATTAACTAAAACTTAGGAAAATTTTCTAAATTTGAATAAAAAAAGTTGTCGTATGGCGCCAAAGCTGTTTTTTACTTGAAACCAGTAAAATATTTACTAAATTTCTAGTTCATTAATGAACTAGTTTATAGTAATTATATTTTCATATTCTAGTAAAATTTTCCTTAAATTAAGTAAAATTTTCCCATAAAATTAGGAGCTATGCAAAAAAAATTTTCGTCTTTGATCTCAAATTTAGTAAATTTTCCAATTTTTTTTGTCTTTAATTCGGGTAGTTATTTTTATTTTTAATTAAATTCTATACCACATGGTATGTTTTTTTTATATTTTCATCTTATATTCTTTTATAATTCACCATACATACATATAAATTCCTTGAGAGGAGACAAGTATTGAACTAACAACCTTCTCATTGATAGGCAAGCCAATTGCCTAACAAGGCAGCCTGAATAAGCATTGAAATTATTGAGTTTTAGAATTTTATTTTATTTACAAAAAAATAAATTTCAAGTTCAAATATTCCTCGAAAGTATGAAAAATTTACTTAGATTTTTTGCTAAATGCAAATCAATGATAAATTCCATAATTCAAAGAAAAAATTCTTCAAACTGGGAAATATTTTCCTAAAATTTAGTATACCTTTTTACATCTTTTAAGTAAGTTAAACTTCATGAACTAATCAGGAGTAATTTATTTCTCAAAGTTTATTTTTTGATTTAAGACGAAATGGACTAGTCCTTAATATAAAATTTCCTTCAGCTTATAACCATTTTCTTACTTTTAGTAAATATTTCTTTTAAGCCAGTAAACATTTCCTGACATTTGAGAAATTTATTGTGTATTTTTATGAACTATTTTTGAGGATATGAACTTTTTATTTTTTACTCATATTAAGTAATTGTTACTAAAATTTTGTAAAAATTTACTTAAACTTAGAAAAAATTACTTAAACTGAGAAATTTTTTTACTTGAATTTAGGGGAAAAAAATTCTCAATAATAGAATATGTCCTTTTTTTTGAGTGTACAGGTTACCTCGAAGCGCCAGCTGATAAGAGTTTTTTATTTGATTGTTTCGTCATGTGATCTGCCAAATGTTGTTTATGTTTTACCAATACACGCGCATAGTGTCTATTTCCTGAAGGAAATGTCGATGGTGAAAATTTAATGAGTCGCTTTTGACTTTGTCACCAGTACTAGTCTACATTTATCCACCATACAATACTTTGTGGTATTGACATTTAGCATGTGCTTGTCATTGAAAATCTACTAGTAACACTAAAACAATTGACTAGGTAGTGAATTCATAGTTTTTATGGGAACATACAAACATACCAACCAGACATTTACTGGTACATTTGTATACCTTACGTACATACAAATTTATATATGTTGACAAGTTGTTGCAAAATCCACCAGAAATACACCACATCTGTTTTCCCTATTTCTTTTATACTGACGAATAGAAGAGAAATTGTAGACAATGTAACTACTACTAGAATTTTAGTGTTGACATAGAGTCACTTGGCCTCAGTCTGACTGCAGGGTTATAGCTCTACTAATACTAACAAGCGTTGCAAATACGAGAGAAAATGCAAAATTTCGAGAGTTGTCATCACAAAACTGCAATAAAAATCCCTGTTGTTTTATTTGTTGTAAATTCACGGGTATTTGTATTATATTTATATCATATGTGAGTCAAGAAAACAAGATTGCGAATTCAGCCGCACAAAAAAATGTCTACTGCTCATCTACGTAAACGTAGAATACACACGTGTGTGTAGTAGTAGAAAATAAAATAACGGACCTGCCCAATGCGCAATGTGGTGTTCTTGATTCATGACCTATTTACTCGTATATCTTCTTTACTCCAGATATCAACAATGCGGAGTTAAAAGTTGAGACTGATCTTCTCATTAACACGCGCTTATAATATAAAACTGCCTTAACTGCAATCCAGTGGAAATTTGTACGACTTTAGTACATACAATATTGTGAGATTATACGAGTACCTCGCACCAGTACTATACATACTGTTCATTGCGAGATTTTGGTCAGTTTCGTAGTGCAAGCTTATGAAATCTTCTACTCTAATATCCATTTCTTTTGAAGATTATTTGCAAATGGACAAACAAGTTCTGCTTCGTACTTGAGATTTAGCGCTTGCAAATGAACAAAAAAAAAGCACTTCAAGTATGCCAGTGAAGATATTTATCTTCAAACTATATGGAAACTTATATATCTTTGATTACATCCAGCTGAAGTCGTGTATATATGTATATTCGTACATACATATGTAAACCAACAAATTTTTAAAGATAAGATACGAATACCTTTTTTTATCTGGTGTTTCGTGTATAAAGAATATAAATTAAATGAAAACATAAAAAAATTAAATAAAATATTCCCTAACAGTTGTTTAGTGATTAATAAGTCTTGATTCATTTAAAGGTACTTTGCCAAAATTAAAGCGAAAATTTCAATCTTATCTCGTATTCGTTATCATTAAAAAACAATTATTTTATGCAGAAAAATAAACCAACAAACACTTTCTTATTTTAATCAATTAAATACATTTAATACTTTTGTTGTTATATACTTTTTTGAAGGGCACTAAAAGATAGAATTTATGATAGGCCATGGATTTTGCAATATAAAAAACTTTTGTATTATAATTTTTTTAGGAAAATGAAGTTCTCTTTTATTATCCGAAGTATCTGTTCTTATTTATGTCTGTAAAAAGATACGAGTATATAATTATATAAGCACAAAAGCAGTCAATTAATGATTGTATTACAAATATGCATTTCAATTATGTATGATAAACTATTGTTAATAACTTTAAATCATGTCATAAAAATAAAAAATTTACAACACACATAAATTTATCATGAAAACTGTTTGCCAAAAATTGGAACCACAAAAATACCGCAATTGTTAATATTCTGATAATGAATTAATTAAAAAGCGTTTAGCGGCATTAGTTTTTATGGTTTTTCAAGCAGTAGGGGCAGTAAAATATTGAATTATTGTACAAAATTACCAAATTCGTTTGAATTCCTTTTAACTTGTTTAACATATATTTTTCTTTTCAGTATTTTGTAAAATGGAAAAGTACAAACAGTTTACCAGCAACGAATTGATTATGCAATTTATTTTCTTCAAAAAGCAGAAGAAAATTATAACTTTAATTGAACGGCAACGTTTACAGGCAAAACTGCAGAATATGGGCTACGGAAAAGCCAAGAATACTTAAACAGAAAGAATTACACCCACTTAATAAGTCTACCGTTTGGTGCGGTGTTCCGTCGGGAAGCATAATCGGCCCAACTTTTTTGAAAATGAATACGGTGTCGCCGTTTCCATCAATGGTGTTTGATATCGGGCAATGTTGGAAAATTAAAAAATTATATACGCGTCGAAATCAACAAGATAACACCCAAAATTTTTCGAAAGGTTATGGAAAATATTTTTGAAAGAGCACGAATATGTTAAGCAGAAATTGGCGTCCACTTGCAGTGAATAATTTTTCATAACTAAATTAAAAATATTCGCCATTAATATACTGTATTTAAAAACAAAACTTTGTCTTAAGTTATAATAAACTCAAACGCCATCTGTCACTTTGGACCACCCTGTATGTACCTGTTACATATGTTTTGAACAAACAAAAATTTGTTTTCTATTATGTAATGATTCAATTATATTTTTAATTGTATTAATTAATTTGAGTAGAAAAACTGAATTGATATTTTCAAACTGTTTATAGGTAAAAATTTATATAATTTTTTAATTGATATTGCAAATATTTTAATTGCTTTTAAAAAATTATTCCTATTACTTTTTGTATGAAGATTTATAAGATTTCAATAATTTTAGCTGAAGTGATGTCTTTAGCATATAATTTTAATTATCGTTTAAAAATATTTTCATATGATGACATGATTTTGAGGTTTCGAGCTCATAGAGTGCGATATTGTTATCAGATTAGAAAACACTTTCTATCATTAAATTTATATAAAAAAAGTACGTGTGAGATATTACCTTTTTTCTTCTTTTACCCGTTTAAAAACCCTGTCAATGCCAAAAGGGACAAAAATTTAAAGTTTTCTGGAGCAAAATAAATAACTAACTAAATTGCCGTTGCGATAAAATTTTACAACCCATATCTAAAAATTTATCCAGTATGGAGGACCATACAAATTTAATTTTTATAGGAGTATATTTTTTCACCCCGACTAAAAAACTGAGTGTTATAAGTTTGTCGTTTGTGTCTATGTATCTGTGTGTATGTCCGTGTCCACGTACAGACCAAACGGCTGGACAGATTTCAATTTAGTTTTTCTTGTTTGAAAGGTGACTTGATCGAGAGGGTTCTTAGCCATATATTAAGAAAATCGGTTTAGCCGTTTAGAAGATATCGCATCTTCTCTAGATATATTCGCGAGTTTTAAAAATTTTTAATTTTTGTTATGATTACATGTCGGTTACGATAAAATCGCAAATACGGCTCGAATTATCAAATTGTCCATGACTATGCCGCATAAATTGGGGTGAATTGAACCGATTGCATTCACAGAACATCCACGTAAGCTGAACAGGCCCTTATATCGCTGGTGCAGAAAGTCTAATGTACCATAAGGTGTGCGGTTCGTATCGCCGCCTTGTTGGAAAAACAGGCCCTAGTGTCAATTAGCTATGACATAGTGTTATATGCAGAATCCTTAGTAATGAGATTTAGACTTGCAAGTATTCCTTATTTTGTGAGGTTCGGAAAAAAGTATTTGAGCCAAAAAATGGTAGCGGTCAGATGGAGGCAAAGTTCGCCTCTTCGTGCTCAAAATTGAGAGTAAAAGCAAACAAATTTACAAAAAAAAACATATACCTTTTCCGGGGTCACCGCTACAAGGGTCAAATGTATGATCAGTACCCATTAATTTTCTCCGCCCAACATCTTTTTCAAATACACCGACCGCCTAGTTCCTCTCCTTAAGGGTGCTCCCTTACAAGGGGGAAATTTTTATAAAATTTATTCGGAGGGCTCTAACTGCCATTAGGGCGTACCTATTGAAGTCAAATGTATGACCAACCTCAAATATTTTTTTCAACAAAGATTTTCTCCAAACATACTTATAAGTCAATCTTCAACCATTAAGATTGTCCGCATACAAAAAATCATTTTTTTAAGAAAGCTGCTTGTTCCGCTTGTATGGTGCCTGTCAGGGGGATAAAATGTAAGACCGACTCAAAAAATTTGTTTATCGCTAACATTTTCTCCGAATAAATGTACCTTTACTGTATCTCGATTCCATAAAGGGGTTCCCATACAAAGGCGAAATTTGTATAAAATTTATTCGCAAGTCTCTAAATTCCCATAGGAAATACTTATCGAAGCCAAATGTATGATCGACACTAAACATTTTTTCAATACGAAGATTTACTCTAAAAATACTTGTCATCTATCTTCAACCATTAAGGTGGACCATATAAAAAACAAAAAGAATTCTGTGTTAAATCATTAATTTATTTTTGCGTATACGTACACAGCACAACTATTAACAAAAATCTAAAGCAAGAGAATAAAACATACAAGAAGAGCAGGTGTTGCTTTCGATAACGAGCTGATTCGATCACATTTTTCAGTTTGATGTTATGACAGTCGTTATCGAATAATCTAATAATATGGTTCGATATCGAATGCCATAATCTCAAACTAAGAAAACGTGATCAAATCAGCTTGTTATCAAAAGCGGATTTCTGTTTCATTAAAAAAATACACCGAGAGTTTTCAAATGATAAAAAAATCTAAATTATTTATATAAATAAATGATCTTATTTAAATCTTTTTTTATAACAGCACTTTTTATTGCTGTAGAAAAGAGAAAATATGTTGAGTACAGAGTTGGAAAACAAGTTTTTATTTGGTTTAAATACTTTTAAAGATGCTGAGTGTCCAGTATGTATAAAGAAATTAAAAAAAAACATAGAGTCTAAAGCGTTTCTACATACAAACTTTCATTCATATAAAATCAAGCCATCCATAAAAATATTTTACATATTTACATATGTATACCCAATTAAACATTTGAGTGATATTTTTCAGTGGAACAGAACTAACCATGTATAAAGTAACTTGTACGTGCACTTGATACTATGCACCACACATCAGCTAATATTGCAACTCTTATAAAAAGGAATAGCATGCCTTATATACATACATAATGTATGTAGTAGGGATGCCAATCGGGATTGATTTTTGGAAATCCCGGGATTCGGGATTTGTAAATCCCGATCCCAAAAATCCCGGGAATAAATTTGTCAAACTTATGAATTTTCCAAATGTTATTTCCCTTCCAAAGTCCATATGATTTTTTTTGTTTTCAAAATAATTCTTAGTTGTATATTTTAGCACCTTTGATGAAAATAACCGTGAGAAAGTAGTTAAATTATTTTGCTTATGTTGTTATATAATAAGAAATATGTCACGAATAGTCATTAAATTGTTAAAACTGCACTTATAAAATTGTATGGGACTTTTAAATATTATAAAAAATACCATAACATTAACGAAAATTTTAATTTATAAATAACTTTTTATAAAAGTTGCAATGAAATCCCAAAAAATAAATCCCGGGATAAATTTTACAAATCCCGGGATTCGGGATTTGCCAAATCCCGGGATTTTCGGGTTCGGGATTTCCCGTTTGGCATCCCTAGTATGTAGTATGTATGTATATAATACTATTCTACACATGAGTCGAATTGCTCAGGACAGTACGTATGATTTATTTTTAATTACTCCTAATACTCGTATTAATCATACGCGTCTTTCGATCCTTTTGAAATATTTTGTTAATTGATAAAATTTGTCTGTAAACCTTCCTTAATGCAATTAATCTTAAATTTCCACAATATTGTAAAAAAAGCAATTTCATGTGAACGTGCCTGTGCGTATGTGCTTCCTACTTTGTGCCTTGAATTCTGAATGTAGGAAAAACTAAAGTTTTTCAACTGGGATTTGTCGTCGAAAACAAAAGGTAAATAATGAGACAAATTAACGTCTGGCAATTAAGTTAAATGACAACAAAAACCATGAATAAAGTTTTCTTTCACTTCACAATTTTTGGCTTTTAGTTTTATTTACTTATTTATAAAATGCATTCGTGGCAGACGAGTAATGATAGTAAGTATTTATGTGAGATGTAAAATTAACGAAATGTCAATGAGGAAACGTGTGTAGAAATTGTAAAGAAACTTCTTTGAAATTTTTAGCCGGAGTTGTCAAACATTGCTCAAACTTAACTTTTCACTGTTGCTGCAAGAAGTATTTTTGTGTAGATTTTTTCTTGTATGGTTTAAAATAGAGATGATTAAATAAATAAATAATGCTAGTAGTTTAAAAACCTCAACAATGTTCAAGTTTAATTGTTAAGTAAAAATTGGTTTATGCATATTTAGTCTTAATTGTTTTGGTAATTGCCATTTAAGCATTTTTATTAATTATGACAAACTTAAGTTAACCAAATTGAAAGAAACTTTTCTCCATTAATAGTTTTTTTTTATTATATTAATAATATATATCAATACCTCTGAGGTGGTAAATTGGAGTAAAATTGACACGAAAACATTTTAAAGAGTAAAACATTTATGTATGAATTAATCTCCAATAAATAAATAAATAATTTAATATTTTGTATCGTCAAACACTTGAATATAAAAAAATTCTATTTTGCCATTTCATTTGATTTCGTGCATGTTGTGCAGTTTAGTGTTGGGAATACTTTCGCGTGCATGTTTCGTACGTTTTAGACATCTTGGCATCACTGGTCACTAAGTGTCGAATCGTTCTTTCATGTTCTTATACTCGCATATCGCATAACATTTGCGATTGTGACTTAAACTCGTAAGAGAGGTGTTCTGCAAATCGCAATCGCAAGACACTTGGCGAGTTCAAATCACATGCGTATTCTGAAGTGAACTTATGAATTTAACCTAAACCAAACTTTAAAGAAACACTAAAATGGTTAATAAATGATATTAAATATGTTTTCTCTTGATTTTGATCAAAAATAGTAATTGTTTCGCAAAATTTTTAGTATAAAATTGAAATTTAGAAAATGTCTTTAAGTTTTGTTAATTTTTTTCTTTGCATTGTTTACTTATACACTGACCATTTCAACAAACAGCTGACATAAATCAATATGGCAAGTCGCAATCAAAACGCAAGAGTTACAGAACATGTAGAAACAAGTTTAGCGATTTGCACCTCACATGCGATTTGAAATCGATGCGAGTGTCAGAACATCCCAGGTTAATTCGGAGGTTGAATTTCGCACATTGAAATGACGACTATAGACTCGCTGAATTTCACTTATTGATTGATGTTTAAAATAAAGTTCTATGATTTAGGTCCGTTGGATAACGTTCTAACATCGTGGCACAGGCCCAAATTCTTATCAACTTGTAAAATACAGTACAAGTCAGAAAAAAATCTATTTGTGGATAAATTTTGTAAGTTTATTTAAGACTTGATATGATATGTGCAAACTACTTCATGCGGTATAATGAAACAATTTTACATGATGAGAAAACTGCTTAGACGCAATTGACACTGTGCCTTTTGTGCTTACCTGTGCATGCAGGTTTTCCTAGTTTTTTGTTGAGAGCGGGTGAGAAGGCACGAAATTAAAATTTGAGGGTATTAATGACATTTCCCTTTGAACTTTTCGCGCTCTCAGCATTAAGCGTGTTTAGGAATGCCAAAGAGGCGTGATTAAAAAAGGCTTAATGTAAATGCGTGTGACTTTTGTGGGGGGGGGGGGGGGGGCTTAAAAAGCATAGTTTGAATTGGTTCTTACACATTACAGGAACTGGTTAATGATTTTTTTAATAAACATGCATTTTTTTTGTGAAGCAAATCGTTCACGCTTTTAGTCGTATGGTGAAAACAAATTAAATCTTTCTAATCACTCATTTCTGAATTCTTTTTTTTTTACTTTTATCATAATTTACTTGTGTGAATTCCATTAAAGTTCGTCAATAATATTAATAAATTATTTAATTTAAAATTTTCGAATATAATAATAAATTTGTAAATCCAATCAAAATTTTAAAGTTAACTTCAATTCCAAACTTTCGAAAAAAAAAACAAAATAAAACATTTTATTTTATTAAAAAGAGTATGCAAAATGAATAAAATTACAAAATCACAAACTTAGCATTAAGTTAATTTCTTCTTCATATTCGGGCAGTAAAACTTTTACATTGTTGTACACAGAAAAAAATGATTTGTAAGTACAATTCATTTTTTTATATCAATTAAATAATTTATTGATTTTGAACCTACAACGATTTTTGTAAATACAATTAACGAAATTGTAAGTTACAGGGAAATCTGAAAAATATTTTCAATTAAATATATCAACAAATAGTTTTTTTAAATTTCTTTATTTTTTCAACATTTATTTTTGTTAGATTGCAAAGTTTTTTAATTAAAGCTATTGTTATATTAAGAATGTGAATTGTTGAATTTCCCCACAAATTTTGATTATCATATTATTATCATTATCATTAACAATATTATTTTTATACACAATCACGATCCTCGAAACGATTTTGTGCTTGTCTGCGAAAAACACTGAATGACTTCGGGCGGAGTTGAACCAGAGACAATAAACTAACATGCTTACCTCTCAGCTAAAGAGCAACACTTCATTCGATACACAAAAAGTGAATACAAAGTGAATTTAAATTTGTTATATTAACAATGATAACAATATTAATAAATTCAGTAAAGTGCGACTTTGACCCGCGCACGAAGGGTTCCGTACGGGCACGAGATATGTAATTCAATACGAACAATATAAACTATAGTTTTGGGATTTTTTCGTTTTAGGGTTTTTTCGGTTTTAAGCTTTTTTTAGTTTGGGGGTTTTTTGAATTTAGTGGCGCTTTCTGAGTTTTGGCACTTTTTTCACGTTTTGGCGATTTTTTTTGGTTTTTGAAGTTTTTTTAATTTTGGCAATTTTTATTATTTTGGGGTTTTTTTTTATTTTGGCGATTTTTTTATTTTGGCGACTTTTTTTTAATTTTGTCGTTTTTTTTCATATAGGTGATTTTTTTTTTGGTTTTGGCGATTTTTTTTTAGTTTTGGCACTTTTTTTTCGTTTTGAGGATTTTTTTTCGGTTTTTGGCGTTTATTTTAAATTTGGGGATTTTTTTCGTTTTGGCGATTTTTTTTTAAATTTGGCGATTTTTTTTAATTTTTGGCGATTTTTTTTCATTTTGGCGATTTTTTTTCACATAAACAATTATTTTGGTTTTGGCGCATTTTTCGCGTTTTGGCGATTTTTTTCGGTTTTTGGCGTTTTTTTTTCATTTAAACGATTTTTTCGAATTTGGCGATTTATTTTAGTGCTAGAATTTTTTTTTTTAATTTTGTCGATTTTTTTCGATTTGGCGATTTTTTTTAAATTTGTGGCGATTTTTTTCAGGTTTTGGCGATTTTTTTTGGTTTGGCGATTTTATAATTTTCGGATTTTTTAGTTTTACCGTTTTTGAAAATTTCAAGAGTTTACCTCTTACAGTCTCCAAGATATAGCAAGTTGTCAAAATTGCATTAACTGATGGACCACCCTTTAATTAAAATTTTTTAATATTTTAATGTTAATTGTTGTAGTCTATATAAAAATACACTAATTTTACAAATATCAAGTGTCAATATACATATGTACATACAATTGTATGTATATTACATGAGATTTTAACATTTTTCGTCGCTCGTTTTGGAGCACCGTTTAATTTTTAATTCTCATGTATTTGTTGTTGTAGTGGCCAAGGTTCTACGTACTCTGTCCAAATTTCAGGTCCGTTAATTTTTTAATTTTTGTTTTTTGGTTCCTGAGAAAATACCGTGTGACGGACAGACGGACAACGTAGCGAAAACAATAGGGTTCCATTTGTCACCTTTGGTGAACGGAACCCTAAAAATGATAAATTAAATGCCAACAATTTTTGTTTTGCTGATTGAATTTTGATGATATTTTTTTCTGTGTAGCCTTAAAAAAAAGTTTTAAAACTGTTAACCTACTTTTTATTCAAACATGATATGATGCTAAGGGGATGCCAATATTAAAATGGAGCAGAGATACAAAATAAACTTTTATATTTTAATATTCTACTTGGTATGCATTTGGTGTATTATACTACAACCAACCATTATACGAACAACTTATGTAGTCTTTGGTAAAAAGTGGAAAATCTTTACAAATAATATTTTACTTATTGCAAAAAAAAAAAAAATTACATTTTAATAACAAGATTTGCTGGCATATTTATTTATCATGATTTTACTTAAAAGATTTCGGCAAATCCAATTGATGACAATGGGATTTTTTTATTTCTTTTAGAGTGTTTTTTCTGTTTGTTTGCTTGTTTGTTTGAATCATTTTTGTGCAAATCTTATTACATGTGTAGGCATACATAAATTTTTCTATTGCCAATTGATTTGAGTAACATCTGCTTCAATAGGCCATAAAATATTATTGTTAAAGAAATATTTATCTTGATATATTTTAGCTTGAGCAAAGTTAAAGATTTTATTTTATACTACTTTAAGGTAAAAACATTTAGGGAAAAAGTTTATTTTTAAATGTTTTCCCCACATGAAATTTTCTTGAATATTTTATTATGAAAACGAAAATATAATAATAATATATAATAATATTTATTTTATATATGTATTTACATAATACCAGCAATAATCAAAATCTGTTGATGGCTATAAACATTATGTGTTCTATAATCTGAAAAAGCGCCAGACCATAAATTATTATTTTATTGCTTCGCTTAACATTTATGATTTAGGATAACATTATTGAAAAAATTAGTTTTTATTCGATTAAACTTTTACGAATTTTGGTATTTAGTTTTGCGAATTGTGTGGCAGGTCCTATTTAAGTAAAAGTATTCTTTGATTTTTTGCATTAAATAATTGGATATAAAATTAAACTTTGTATGCCTAGTACTAAAACAAAGTTTTGTATTTGGTAGCATCAGCGGAATGTACGTGTTGGTGTATGTGAAAACGCGGCTCTCAAGGAAAAAAGTTTGGCGACAACTGTTGGACCAATTTTGTACCATGTGTAGATCTATGTTTATCATATTTTACTTTTATAATCCTGGGGGTTTACTGTTTAATTCGAAAGAAAGAAAATTTATTGAAAATCGAAGTACGGAGTAGACCCTTTCGATAGAGTTGACGCAAGTAAACAATATTTTTCAATAGATAATTTTCTGTTAAATACCTTATTCATAAAATATAATTTTGATTTATAAAAGTTTTATTAAGAAATAATTATAAAAAAAATATTCTTAGGGCATTATTACAATTTAAAGTTAGTTAAAAGTAGAATTTTATCGGACGTATAAAAACTTTTCCATTATTATTTTCGTTGTACATTCATAGTGAACAGTCCATTTAGCGGAGTTTTAATTTCATACTAAACAAAAAAAAAAATCGTACGAAAAAATATTCGTAATACATATTATTATTGTCAAATAACCTTTATTTGCATTGCTAATATTTTTTACATAGTCATAAATAACAAAAACAAAAAAAACCGCAAACAAAAAAACAACCAAACAAACAAACAAAACTGCCCTTGAGGAATAATCTATATTAGTACCTCAAAAACAAATAACTGTGAAGTGAGTTCTAATGCCAGAAATGCCTATTTTACTGAGAGCTCTGAAGCTCTTAATGAAAACAAAATAAATAAGAAATCTGATAATAGACTTTTTTTAACGGCGAGGCCACTTTTTCGTCAGCGATCAACTTCGCAACTAGTGATTCGTTAACATTACCGTTGCCTAGTACTTCTACACTTAACTCAGCGATATCATCCGCTTCGGACTCTTGGTCATCACTTAACCAAGTTTTTACTGAAGTTAAGAGCAGCCCAAAACCCAAGGTCCAAGTCGGAATGGACAGATATATAACTGTGGTAAAGCGCGGGGGAAGCCCAAAGTCTTCGAAAATTTCATCTGCTCCAAAAATGTCTAGGGATAACAGCGAATCCTCTATTAATCGTCAAAACCGTTTTCAAATATTGCAAGATGACAACAACGAACCCGATGTATGCACGAACAAAACATCCAAGCCGCCACCAATCTATTTGAGAGCAAAAAATTCAAACGCTCTTATTACAAATTTAATTTCAGTCATTGGTGAGAATAAATTTCACATCGTTCCAATAAAACGTGGTAACATTGATGAAACCAAAATTCAAATTTATGAAGAAAAAGATTTTCGCAAAATTATTAATGAATTTGAAATAAGTAAAAAAAGTTTCTACACATATCAGCTTAAGAGTGCTAAAGGCCTGCAAATCGTATTGAAGGGCATAGATTCCTATGTTGCTTACGAAGAAATAAAATATGCACTCGTCCTCCAGGGATTTAAGGTAAAAAATATATCTAACATAATAAATAGGGAGAAGATTTCTCAACCTCTATTTCGCGTCAAACTTGAGCCAAACGATATAAAATTGAAAAAAAAAAACGAAACTGATCCAGTGCCATAATTGTCAACAATATGGTCACACAAAAACTTACTGCAAGTTACCTTCAGTTTGTGTTATCTGCGGTGAATTGCACGGTACTTCTGCTTCTACTAAACCTAAAGATCTAGCAGAAAAAAAATGTAGTAATTGTGGAGGTATAAATTGGCTCCAGCACAAACAGCAAACCCTTACTCCGCCACTTTTGCTCAAATGAGCCAAACTGTCACTTCCCGTGTATCGTAGGCCGATGCTGCTAAGACTAGTTCTATTCCCACACAAAATATTCCGCCTCAAAATAATTCAACGAATGTAAACTCAAGTTTTAATTTTAGTCGCCTTGAAGCTACTATTGAGAATCTAGTGCTGACTATAAATAATTTTACAACAAATATGACTAGCATGATGCAAGAAATGCTACGAATGCAGTCAACGCTGCTTTAAGCATTAGTTAACAAGCCATGAACACGTTAAAGATAATTTTCTGGAACGCAAACGGCATTCGCCAACATAAAAATGAACTTGAGCACTTCCTCACGGAAAAAAATATTGATATAATGTTGGTTTTTGAGACTCATTTGACTTCAAGAAGTCTATTCAAAATTAATGGCTACATTTTATATGATTCAAAGGACCCAAGAGGAAGAGCTTGCGGGGGATCAGCAATTTTAATAAAGTCAAGACTCAAGCATTATATTCTTGACAACATTTGTGAAGAACATCTACAAGCAACGAATATTTGTATCGAAAATTTTTGCACAAATTTTGTCATATCATCAATTTACTCCCCTCCTAGATTCGCAATTACTGAGGATCAATACGAGGATTTTTACAAATCTCTTGGCCCTTGTTTCGTAGCAGCTGGAGGCTATAATGCAAAACATACTTTCTGGGGTTTGCGTCTTATCACACCTAGAGGACGAGCGTTGTTCAACACAATTTCAAAAATGGGCTTGGACGTCATTCGAGTGGGGAGCCCACTGACATACATAAAATTCCGGATGTTATAGATTTTGGCGTCATGAAAAATATTTCTAGGGAATTAATTCACGTTGAAGCTTTCCAAAACTCCCAAAACTCGAGTCACATCCTAATCCGCTTGCTCGTTACATCTTGCATTTTACTGGTCACATCCGCTTAAAAAAGAGGAACACAAGGGCTCTTATACTCAACACTCCAGATGGGATTTCTTGAAAATATATATATATTTTTTCATTTTTTTTTCATTATCACTATTATGTATTATTTATAATTATCACTAAGTTTATGGCCGACAGTGGTCAAGCCTAATACTTATATTTTAGATTTAAGATTTGAATACTTATTGTTAGTTCATATTTGAAGATACAATAAATAAATAAATGTATTAAAAAAAAAATTATTACAATTTTAGCTTAACATAAAGTAAGCGCCAAGGCAGAGGCAAATGTATCCTTCCTGGTAAGTTATATTAAATTTATAATAATCAATAGCGTTTTATACGTCCGACAAAATCCTACTTTTAACTAACTTTAAGTTGTAATAATGGCCTTTAGTGTTTTTTTCGGAATTGTTACAATTTAAATTTAACAATTATTAACGCACTAATGACACCAAATTGTTATTTTACTTATTCAGTAAAATGATTTTTTATTAAAGATACTTTAAAATTGATTATTGAGAGGCTTAGCTGGATCCTATGCGCATTTCACTGTTGCTAAAGCAGATCATCATCGAACCTTTACCCAAAAATTTCTTATAAAAACTAGAGTTATTAGGTAATAAACGTTCATTTAAATAAATCAGAAGCGCAACAAATAACAAAGTTGCAACAAGAACTCAATAATCAACATGTTTTTTATTTTTTACTTTACTGCACTGGTTGACTTTTTTCAGCTCGAATTGTAGTTGTAAAAAGTATGTTAAGAAAATAAATGAAAATTACACCAGCAAGCTATTCAAGAATGGAGTGTTGAAACACAAGTATTTTTTTATGGAAGTTTGTAACGCAATAACTCTAGTTCTTCTTCGAAATTTTTGGGTAAAGGTCCCTGATGATCTGCTTTAGCAACAGTGAAATGCGCAAAATCCAGCTAAACCCCTCAATAATCAATTTCAATGTAGTTTTAATAAAAAATTGACGGATATCACGAGGAATAGGGAATGTCTCCGGATTGAGGCATGCAAAACCAAGGATTGGAACGTATAACTAAAATCGTTTCATTGCTTTTATGTCAATGAGTAAAAACAATCTAAAAATGCTCACAGGCTTCCTCACAGGCCATTGTAGACGGAGAAAACACCTCAACAGACTTGGCATTAAGAGTAACAGCCTGTGCAGATTCTGTAATTATGCATGAAGATGAAACTCCAGAGCATATTCTGTAGGACTGTTATGCAAATTGGACAAGCACTTATTGGAGGATTGGCAACTGCCAACTCTTGACGCACTTGCAATCCTGAGATTCATCAGGTAAGTAGGTTTGGATGAGGTGCTCTAGCACCTCACAGGGGATACAATAGATATACTCTGGTCGCAGTGTCCTGCGCTTCCCGCTAGACTTATTTCATTCAAAAAATTATAACATAAGTGATTGCTTACTGAAAGGGCATTAATTTTAATTCATTTTCTTCTTTTGCATAATTCCTATGTTTATATATTAATTAATTCAAAAATATATAAGTTCTAGAACTTTAGTCAATAATTTGTAACAAACATGTTTAATTGCTCTACTTTTTTTTAGAAAATGTGAAATTTGGTAACATGCTTTCTTTAATAATACATATATGAAACAATTTGGTTTGTTTTAATGTTGAGGCGATTTAATCCAGTCTCATTATTTATGTAAGTCTTCAATCTTACTTTATGTCTGCAAACATAACCAGTGATAAACTCTTTTGGTAGACGCCTTTGCATCGCAGATAAAGAAGAAACAAGAAAATCAATTGGCGCCAACATGTTTACCAAGCTAAAGTTATGATGTTGTTTAGTAAAATTTTTTTCGTTGCATTCAACTTAGAAATATTGGAGAATTTAATAAATTGTTATTTTTTAGTTTAAATCAATTTATTATTTTGATGTATGAAGTGTGGGATTGCTGCAGCCAGTAGAAGAGAAAAATCTTAAAATATTTGTACTACTGGCACAAATGCGTAGAAGTAGTACAACGCCAAAATGTAAATAGACGTTTAACAAACACGTTTCTTTTATTTTAGCCATAATATTTTGTACAATTAAACGGTGGCAGATTTGCAGTAAGGAAAAACCGGAACTTTGAATATTTTAAGTAAAGGCGTATTTTTTTATATGTATATTTCAAATATTTCAATAATTTTTTTCTACACATAACATGTTTCAAGATATTTTAGTCAAAATATCCAAACCACGATAAGGAGGATTATCTCTTTTTTAAATAAAAATTATTATTAAAAAATTTGATTATTTGAATCTTTAAAATCATTCCAATCAAATTTTATATAAAAGAAAACAAAACAAAAATTTAAATGAGTTAATACAAGAATTTTCGTGACTAGTTGAAAACTAATTAATTTTTTAAACACAATCTTCGTTTTTTTTAATTAGTCTGATTTTTATTTTTTCAGTGTCTAGTACACTGAAAATAAAATTTTAAAATTTCTTCGTGGAGGGTTTTTCTGCCCTACTAAGAGTGTTATACAGAGCTTAACATAAAACATTTTTTAATTGAATAAAAGTACATAAATATATTTAGAAAATATAAGGAACCCGCCTTATAAAATTTTACATCAGTTAATGTACTTTAATAAACATCTCGATTTGAGTGAACTGCCATTGCTTTCGAAATAACGATATGTTGTTAAGGTAATTGAAACTTATGCCAGACAAAATACTTGGTTTTCATATTAGTAATCGAGCCACAATTAGGGTGATTGACTCGTTTTTTTAACCGGTTTATTCAGAAAACGGTTTTCAGTTTTTTCAAAATGTTGATTTTTCAAATGTCGAATATTTTTAGATTTTTAGATTTTGCAATAAAATTAGTTTTTACTACATTAAAAATTAGACGAATGTGTTCAGTTGATTTCCGAAGTATTTTTTTCAGAGTAGAAGTTCTAGGCATTTTTGAGTATCCAGGACTTACTGAAACATAAAACTAAAGCAAACTAATTTTAGGAGGTGGAGCAGATGCGAATTAAATTGGACTTTTGGGTGCCAAATTCCATATGTACAAAATGCTTTTTGTTTGTTTTTTCAATGTATTTTTAATAAAAAAATATTCTACTGAACAAGTCAAATAATAGTTAGAGATTATTAGTGCGTTAAAAAAATATTAAACTAAAATTAAAACAAATCCAAAAAAACACTAATTATTAACTTTACTGCACCCGGTCAAAAATACTTGTGTGGCAACACTCTATTATTGTTACTTACGTTTACTTTCTTTACATACTTCTTACATTTACAATTCGAGCTGAAATAAGTGAGCCAATGTATTAATGGCAAAGTAAAAAAAAATTTTTGATTGTTGATGTCTGGTTTCAACTTTGATATTTGTTGAACTTCTATTAGTTTAAATGAATGTTTAACATAATAACTCTAGTTGTTCTAAAAAAAATGTTGGGTAAAGGTTCCCTGATGATCTGCATTAGCAACAATGAAATGCGCATAGGATCCGGCTAAACCCCTCAATAATCAATTTCAATATATTTTTAATAAAACATATTTTACTGACTAATATTATTATAAAATTATTAGTGTATTAAAAAATTTTAAACTAAAATTGTAATAATTCCCAAAATAACACTAACTAGATTTTTAGTTTTCTTGACATTTCGTTTCGTAGAGTTAGACATCCATCGCATACCAAAACTACAGGAATAAGAAACAAATTAAACCACCGTTTAAAAATATTGCAACTCTAAAAATCCATACATTAATAGAAAAGTAATGATCTACGAGTAAATTTAAGAACAAAATTCTTAAATTTAGATTGCGGAAATTTTTAAATTTCAATCTTGAAATTTGGTCAGTCAAATGGGCGTTCTAAAATTTAAGCATAAATTCTTAATTTATAGATTGAACTCTAAAAATCAAATAAAGCATTCTTAAAATCAAGAACTTAATCTTAATTTTAAGATTATATTCTTAAAATCAAGAACTTAATCTTAATTTTAAGATTATATTCGTACATTTTTAAGAATATGATTTTAATTTAAGACTTTTATTAAGAAAAAAATTTTTAATTCGATTTTAAAATAAGATTTTATTCAAGATTATTCAATCTTAAGTGCGTTCTTAGAAAAACTTAAAAAGATTTTATTCTTGAAACAAGAATTTTCACGTTTAACAAACTACGTATTAAGATTGAAATGATTTGATTTCGAGCGTAAAATCTTGAATTTAGCACGTTTTTTTCTCTCAGTGTATACATTTGATCTGAGTCGAACTCATTTATTAGTTCATTTTTGACACAAACCCATGAACAAACCTTTTTAAATTACATTAGTTTGTATCAAAAATGAAATAGTGAACGATTTCAAAGCAAGTCTAATCCCAGTACTGGAAACATCCCCAAAAGCGAGAATTTTATGACACGCTCTTCTATAAATGAAACAAATGAATTTGCTGCTATAATAATAAGATATCCTAGTCGATAAATAAGGCGACTTACCTTCAGATGCCGAGCAGGAACTAGATTATGACAGTATGATGTCTACAAAAAAATTATGTAATTAACTGAAATCAAAGCCCAAATAGTTTTTTTTGTTATGTAAGATTGCAACTTGAAACATTTCTTTTTTAAACTTTAAATTAAGTACGTATCCCACACGTAAACATAAACACTTACACTGAAAGAAAAACACTTCGTTTCGGGAATGAAACCCTTACGTTGAATCTTTTTCATTAATACAACGAAAAATTTCATTAATAAAACCATTACATTATATTGATGCAAGTCTCATTAATGATATAAAATTTTCAAGTGCTTAATATTAGACATTTTGTAGTAGCATTAATGTTACAAAATAATTTTCATACGGGTAATGAAAAACTTAAATAAAAATTTTTATGTAAAATTCATACAAACAATATTTTAAATCGATTGGGTGACATAAAAGAAGATTAAAGTATCAAACCACCATTGTAGTTAATCTATAGTTTTGGAAATTATAATTTTGTTGCAACTGTAATGAAATATTTTCGTAACTATAATGAAGAAAACTTCCTGCCGCTGGCTAGTAGGCAGTGTGCTATCCTCTTAGTCACAGGTACTAATCCTGGAGATAAGTCAAATTATTTTTTTTTAAATTTATATTTCTACATATTAAGAGTAAGTTATAACTTTTCAAATAAATTAAATAATTTTGAATGAATTAGATCAGTTAAATAATGTGGAATGAAAATTTCATTAATGATGGTAAATTTCTATTTAGTGTGTAGTTATTTGAGGTTGTTTGGGCTGCAGCGATAAGCGCGTTAACTACCACGCGATGAGTTCGATTCAAATCTTGTCCGAGGAAGCCAATTATATACATACAAACATTTTTCTGATGCCTGTGCCAATATACACACGTAAGTTGATTAATTATTAATAAAATAAATACATTAACATATACATTAAATTAATGAATCAAAGTCATTACTACAATGTTGTTAACACAATGATACGACATCATAAAAAAATTATATGTTACGTCTCAGTAACGAAATACTGTCATTTTATACATGAAAAATTTTGTTATTTTAATAAAATAGTTCGTTAAAAATTAAACAGTTTCTTTGCAATAATTAATTTTTTTATTTAAAATATGAAAATGCACGCAGCTTAGTGAAAAACATGTCGTTGCATGATGACAAAAATGACAAAATCATAAATATAATGTCAAAAATCATAGCATTTACGAAAGCTTTTCTTTTTTCAGTGTACAACTCATAAAATTGCAGATGTTCAGAAGTGGAAAATTTGATAATATACAAACGACGCATTCATGTAATATAAAAACAGCTATAACGGTTGACCTTTCTTTCCGCAATCGAAACCGGCTTTTTCACAATTTCAAATATTCAAACTATTCGAAAACCGATTTCTAAAAAATATTGAATTATCCATCAACGTAATTTCAATGCTTCTTGAATGTTTTTTTCAACTGTACTACTCATATTAATTTTATTTTAAAACTTTTCTTTAAAAAGATGTTACAACGAGAACAACATCAATAAAATGAAGCTGTAAAGCAAATCAAAGGCTCCTCTGTGTACAATAAAATTGCAAGAAACACAACAGCTTATATCCTTTCAATGCATTATTTTGCGGCTTGAAATTGAAAAAATCATTAAACAAAATTTTACATTTTTGCTTATATTGCTGCCATTATACAATAATTTTTTTTTTAACAATTTATATTTCCTGCGTATGCAGAATATATACATACGAAACGTACTTGAAACGCCGTTATGAATATTGGTTGTCATAAATAAAATAATGTTTCGTCTCACAAAATAATTTTGAGTCCTTTTCAGCTCTGTTATCCCTTTCTGACAAATTTTACATGTCTGACTTGATGGTGAATGAAGATACTCATATTGTTAGCTCCTAATTTTGTAAATTCCTTTACACATTCCCAAACACGAGTATTATGAATCTTTGTTTTACGTTTTCCCCCTCCTAATGCACCTGTACTTGTTGTTGAACGATTTTATACATAAGTCTTGCTTATTCACGTATGAATTGTATGAATTTTTTCGTGTTGTTTATATAAACAAATGAAAATTGGATTTTGAAGTGCTGTTTGGTGTCTGTTCTTTGTAGTGAGACACGTATGTATATTCTTGTGGCATAATACAATAAAATTATCTTCCGTTAAAGATAGAAATTTGCTTGTTGAGTAAAATAACAGGAATACGATTTTTTTTGAAGATTTTATACTACATGTGTATATGCCGTCATGAGCCAGCGGTGTTATATGAAAAATAATTAACAATTTAATGATGTTTGTTAAGATAGAAATCATTAGTCTAATTGATACACAACAACTTTTTCATTGACACACCCAAATCTTTGCTTTCTTTTTTACCCGACTGCGCAACGCAAAGAAGGGTATTGTGTTTATCAGTCTATGTATGTATGTATGTGTGTTCCTTTGCGGTACTATATAAACCGAACACGTGGACCGATTTTGATGATTCTTACGTCAATACTTTTGCCTTAATCTCGGGAGTGCCACTAAAGATAAATTCAATATGGCGGCCACAGATGCCATTTTGTGAATACGAAAGAAATAAAAAGTCAGCGAACTATATCAAAATGGATGTCATTTGACAGGTATTTTAAAAAGATCTTTAGGTTTCTCTCATGACTTTTCATTTGGAATTCCATTTAGGACATTTAATGTTGGTCGCAGTAGTTTTCTTTTAATTTTTTTTTGTTTAAATACTTGTTTATTGTAGCTTTCTGTTATAGACATCTGATGTTAAAATTAGTTAAAAATTTAATAAATTTCATTGCAATAACCTGACAAGTGAAGTTTTGTAATATTCGTTTTAAGTTTGCCTGTGATATTTTCCATTATTTATTATTATTTAAATTATATAATTAATTGTTCGTGCTTTAAAGTTTTTATAATTTATTTAATAATGTAACTGAAGATCAATTTAAAAATAAAAATTCTCCTGAAGACGTCGGAAAGAGCTGACAAAACGTTGAGAAAATTAAATTGGTTTTATTTGCATCCCAAAAATAAAGAAAACTGACCATAAATAGCCCATTTTAGACACAATCAGCCCAATCGTGAATATTCCCTCGGAATTTCTTTCTCACGGAAAATAATTTTCTCTTTTACTAAGCTCATGTTTTGCTTGTTTGTTGACATTTTGTTTCTCCTTTTTTTTGAGTGAGAGAGTAAACAAAATTATTGAAATTCACCAACTTGAAAAAATATGTAAAAATAAGTTTTTAAATAATTTGTTTGGGCATTATTTGTGTTTTTTGACATAAAAGAACTATAAACTACAAGTTTATGTATATAAGTTGTGATTTAATTGTGTATTAACTATGTTTTTATTTAAACTTCCTTCTTCCCGGGGAGTTTTTTGTTTCCGCATTTGGTAAAAAAGGGGAAAAAACTAATTCATAATTGGAGAAGAAGGAAAAGTGAAAAAAATCGCACGGAATTGTTATTCATGATTGGACTGAACAATAAAACAAAACAGAAACAAAATAAATAGGTTATAATTGCAACTTGACTAAAATTTTCTTAAGAAATGTGCGCAATTTTCTTTTGCTCAATTTCTGCTCATATTTTGATATATCAGCAGTAGAAATTTTCTTTTGCAAGACTTTTTAATTGCCCGGGAAAGCGGGATGAATTTTTAAATTTCCTGGGAAATCCCGAAAATTCCCGCCAATTGCGCAACGATACAAAATATTATTTATTTTAACTTATTCAAAACAAAAACAAATGAAAATTCATGAGATCTATTAAGTAATAACATTTTATAAGCACGGCAGTCAAAAAATATTATATAATTTATAAATTTTTACGAATTTGTAACAATTGTTACTGAGAGATAATTGAGAAAAAAAAAATTCTTACAAATTAGTACAAGTACCATTTTTACTTGCAAGAATTATCCAAATAGCTATTCTGTGTTTTGTTTTTAAATTAATTGTTTGAAAAATATCTGAAAAAGGAAAACTAAGAAATATGCATATCTTAATTTAAAATATGTATGTATACGTACTCGTATGTGAAAAGGAGCCATATTTTATAAATTAATTGTATTTTTTTTTGATTAGAATAGAATTAAAAAATAACGAAAAATGCACAAAAATAGTAAATAATACACAAAAATTGTGTGAAGCATTTCATATTAAGGGCCAATTTAAGCAACTCTATTTAAATATCAATTAATATTAAATTAACTAATTTTGTTAATTTCTACCTTACTTTTTCGTTGCTGATTTTTACTAGGAAGGTAAATGAACAGAAATTATTTTGGTTTTTTATGTAATAAATGCATGCATTTCCTTAGATGAAAAGCAAAATCATATATTTGCCCCTTTTTAGAAAAAAAAACCAATAAAAAATATTCCAATGTTTGAAGAAAAGTTCATTTACATATATTCATTTTTAATACGGCTGATGGCTATGACAAACGTTTTAAAATATGTGGGAACATGTGTTTCGACGCGCCTTTGCATATGCAAAATGCTATAGTATATTGATACTCACCACTCAATAGTTCTTAGTGGTGAGTATCAATATACTATACCATTTTGCACATGCAACAATGCTAGACCATTTGCACAAGATTGTGAATTGGGCTAATATATTATAAGTCCAAATCCAAGTTCATTGATATAGCACAATCAAATTATATTACATAAAAGAATATTACAAAATATTACTGTGATAATATGACTTTAATGCAGAAAAAGCAATATTAATACAATCGTTTTACAATCTGTTTCTAATTAAAAAAAGTCCTATTAATGAAAAACAAGTTCACTTTATTTCTACTGATGTTGGTTTTATACTCTAAAGAACGTTACATAATCTCTAGAGAGTTACCATTTCCTTCAACGAATTTAATTTAATTCCTTTTTAATCGCAAAGAATATTCTTTGCATCAAAAAAGCATTTTTATTCATAATTGTTGTTGTTCAAAATTTCATCAATTGTTAATTTTTCACTTTTGTCATTATTTCTTTAAGCAATACTATTTAATGCATTTTGAGAATCTAGTCAAATTATTATTTTATACAACTTTTCTGCATATGAAATTATCAACTTTTTAGAAGGAAATGTTTATTGCTTTTACTAAACGAATCTGGGTCTTTTATTTCCTTGCACATTTGTGTTTTTTACTTTTATAAATTCCGTTAGAACTAAACTTTAAAAGCAGGGTTCCAACTTTGTCAAATAAAGACTCCTTAGTTTCAGTGATTAAAAAATAAATGTGCTTTTAGTAATATATTTTTCAGAAAAGCCATCTCTTACTACTAATTAGAAACTAAGGCCGAGTTTACATCTGCGTAACCACTAATTACTAATGAAAAACTGTTGTGATTCCTTCCTTCGTCGGTATTGTGTAGCATAATCATCGGCGAAGTAAAATAACCAATAAAATGGGTACTAAGTACAGCTTGAAAAATTTAATACACCTCATTGACACAAGAGGCGCTGCAACACTGCATTATTAAAAAAAAATATGCAAAAAGCACAGTTGTAAAATAATAAAGCTTTCCTCTATCTCTTCCTTCACCACTTGTCTTCTCTATCACAATCCCTGTCATAAAGAAGGTAACACATAGTAATAGTAGTAGGCAATCATTGCCTGAGCGTTACTTCTATTATAAAAAATACTTAAATTTACAATTTTATGTTCCATTCTGTTTTATACGCATGTTTCGGACGTGCTCTTATTTTAACTTTAAAATTAATTTTTCACTGCCTTTCATGTGTTTTTACTTCCCTTCATAGGTAATGCCCACATTTTTTGTAAAAATACATTCATTTATAATGAAAAGCTAAATTTAGTTTTTAAAATTTTTTTTATTTTTTTTTTCATTAAAATTCTAGCATTGGAATGCGCTCTGGCAATCAGGCCGTAAACTTATTTCTAATTTTATGGTAACTTTCATCTATATTTGTTACAATTCATTTATATTACTTGCCTTTCTTTATTTGAATAAGATCATTCTTACAAACAAAAAGCATAAAATTGTTTTCTTATTATTTATTGAATAAAATCTGAGTATAAGGGACACTTGTGCGAAAAACAATAGAATTATAATTTTTTTTTGTTTATTGAAGAGTTGCTTTAAAAAACAATTGTCTTTGAGTCTTTAAGTAGTAAAAAAAAATAGTTTTTCTTTGTGTTTTATATTTAAGGAGTTTTAGGAAAGGATTCAGCCAAATAAAGGCAATTTTTTGTTTTTATATCCCAATAAAACAAATTGCTTATTTATGCTCTTTCCTAAATAATTGATTATTTTTGTAGGACTGGTGCACCGTAAACAATTGTAAAAAAGACAGATGGTTTTTTAGGACTTTTGGGAAAAGCGCATACAAAAGTTTTTAGTAAACTTTTAAAAATTCCTGTATTTTCTCAGTTATGATAAATAATTTAATATTAAATTTATTATTCTGAGGGAGCTTGAAATTTTTTTATTTGTATTAAATGAAACTATTTTTTTAAGCTTTAAAAAAATAGTTTCATTGAACATATAAAAAAGGTCGAAAAATTAGATAAGCAATTTATTTGTATTAAACTTTTTTTAAATTTTTAATGTACATACATATATGTAGGTGTACTTAAAAGGGAATTTTTTATGATTATTACATTAAGGAAACTAGCAGTGGGCCTTAAATATTTTACTCAATAAAATAAAAGCGATTCTTTAAATTTTACAGTAGAACTATTTCCGAGATAAATGGTTATTATATTACGTGAAACATTTGTAAAATTTTAATTGAACTTTTAGTGATTTTTAATCAGAAATAATTTTTAGTCAGGCTTAAGTTCAGTAATTTCAATTCTTATTGAATGAAATATTTTTATTAATTAATGTGAGTATCTAAAGAAGAGAAGAAAAATTAAACTTAGACTTTTTAAGCTGGGGGAAATACCGATACTTTTCTGTGCAGCCACGCACTTCATCAGCACCCTAGTCTATCTAATTGGGTAGAGATTCTTGTTAACATCAGCTATTTAACTTAAATTTTCAATGAAACGGAATATGAGAAAAGATTGTCGTCTATACAATTGATTTACCTTTAGTAAACACATTTATAAGTATCAATATTAATTTTCTGTTATTATATTACTTTAATCACTTCGTTCGCGCCTGTACGTATAGCCACCGTTGAAATAATATTTTTTAGAAAAACTGTGCATGGTATATAAAACAATTGTAAAGAGTTTAAAGAGAACATAGGGCATCAGGTACACACAAAGAAAAAATATGGTTGAGGTAACCATAATCAAACAGCAACATACTATGACTGAATTATATGGTTGTAGTTAAGTCATATTATTGTCAATAGAAAAGCAAACTTTTAATAATATTATTATCTGAGTTAATAATAATATTATTAACAAAAACAATGAAGTTTGTTACACATAATCTTATTATTGTAAATATGACAACAGTTTTGTTAAATGTGACTAAAATATAATTGAGACTCACCATAGCATGTTCTTATATTACAATAATATGGTTAAATACGACAACAGTATTATTTAATATAATAATAACATTTTGTTTTTCAATCATATATTTATTGGTAGATCTTTTGTTTAAAACAGCTGTGGGTTAAATTCGAAATAAAAATAAATAAAATAATTAAATGAATATATAATAACGTATACTTACATATGTGTGTATACTTGAAATACAGACACTTCTGTATGAATAGATAAACATATGTACGTATGTATATGTTTTTATTTATCTATCCTTTTGTTTGTTTGTGATTTATTTATTTTTTTAACACGACGCGTGCAATACCGATAGCTTACAAACGAAACACTGAACTGACAGAAGATTTTTCTGAAAAAGATTTTTTTAAAAACTTAAAATAGTATGGTTTTGGATAGCACTATATTATTATTTACATTATATTATTTTTAAATAATAACAATAGTTATGTTGTAGTCATAAATTAAAAAAAAAAACTATATTGTTAAACTCTAACCATATCACACTTTTTTATGAATATAATAATGTAATTATTAAATTCAAACACCAATTTGCTTACCGTAACAAAATTAATGTTTAAAATAACAATAACTTGTTTTCAACGACCACAGACTTATTTCTGGGAACATAATATTGTTTTCTCAACCATTCTACAACCACATCTTTTCTTTGCGTGTATAGACGTATGGTAACGCAAAATAAAAATACTGCGTATTTATTTAATAATTTTCAGTGAAAAATGTGGAGAATCTAACTAGTTAAATGAACACCGATCACACTATTGTGTTGGATAATATAGTAGTCCCAAAACGCTACCGCGGAAATATGGCTCTACAAATTATAGTGCTGTTTTTCTGTGAATTATTAAAATTTCTCTAAGAGAGTTCTGAAAAATTTTTTTCCCTTTAAATTGGTATAAATATATTTCGTCAAGTTTTATCTCATATTCATTCTATTAAATTATTTCAATGAAGAAAGTGTGAAACTTGTTTTTCTTTTTTTATAAGGCAAGGCAAATTAATATTAACTTAGGGTAACTAAGATGCTTATTAAAAATTTTACTGACAGAAAACATAAGTACTAAAATTGTCAAGAGATATTATCATATACGGAAAGAAAATAAAATACCATATGTTGTCAACTGAAGAACACAAATATGTCAACTCAATAACAAACAAAATTTAATTATCGGACGTTGTCATATTGAGGACAAAATTTTTCAAATCAAGATCGCCTTGTTGTCATAAGAACAACAATATATTCTCAAAACTAGGGCGGGCCCTTCCTAAAAAAAATTATTGTTGTTAAAATAAAAATGGTAAGTTATCTAAAAAATCCAGAAAAATTTTATCAAAAGAGGAAGCAAGAGTTTTTAGTGCCACAATTAGTGCATTTTAGTGCGTCAATACTTTTCGATCGAATTTTCTTCTGTGTCTATTAAGTTAAACATTTTATAATAACAAAATTTATAGAGTGCGTCTGGAAGTAGCCCCCAAATCTAAACTGAATGTGAGTACTGCGCTGTAAAAGCAAGTTATAATATTATTGTTTTAGTCGGCAAATATGCCAAGTTCACTTTTTATACAAAGTGAGTTTTCAAATATATAATTTTCATTTGTTTTTTCTTGCTGTTATGCAGTGGATAGTAATTAGAAATGCTAAGACCAGAAAAAAATATCTACTCAGTCCAGTGTTGTACTCACACATACATTTAATTTCAACAAATTTATACAGGTTTTTCCCATCTGAAATTATTTATATTTATATTTATATTTTAACATTTGACGATATTTACCACTGTTCAAATATTTTTTTGTTTAGTAACCCACTCTCCTTTGTTTTAAAAGATCTAACATATATTTACATATGTAGTTTACGACTTTGATGATTTTAATGATGATTTTAATGAAGCCAATTGAGCTAATAAATGAATATTCCAAATGCAAAAGGTTAGAACAGCAACTTGAGTTCACTTGTAGTTAATGGATATGGTAAAATTTTATATTTCAAAAGTATATTAAAAGCATTAACAAACACAGATACTCACTGACAATGTGAAGTTTTCAGCTGATGATAACAGTACAAAGCTTGACGACTTGACTTTTCTTTTTTTATTTAATTTTAGTTCGATAATATTCATACGACAAAATGTGGTTAAAAAAGCAGTATACATTAACTGTCTTATTCATAAAAAATATTTCAGGTTTGTTAAGCGCTAATTTAACATATTTCTATGGGAAATTTGTCAAATAAAACTATAATAAACCTAAATTTTTTTTTTATGAATTTGACCGTAAGAGTTTCTTAAAAATAAAATAGCTAATAATACTTTCGCACAAGTTATCATTGAAACGTGTAAGTGGACTTGTGCAGACACACACTAATAATATAATATTCAAAAATACCATTCTTATACTTTCATTTGGAAGGCACAAGGGCTGGTGTCTTTATCTTGGGAAAGAACTTTCAGACTGCCGAATGATTGCAGCATTTTCCAAGCTAAGATCTTGGCGACCCTTAAGGCCACAGACCTGGTGGCCAGAAATGTAGCTGAAGGTAATAAGGTAAGCTTCTACGTTGACAGCCAGGCAGCGCTAAAAGCTTTGAAGGGACACAATGTCAAATCGAAACTTGTTAGTGACTGTAAGATAGTCCCCTCAACTTGCCTATGGATAAATATGTATAGTGTCGGACTATGTTGGGTTCCTGACTACAGCAGTGTTGAGGGTAATGAAATTACCAATGAGTTGGCAAACATAGGGTTGGCGTTAGATAAGGGAACGTGTGATTTCTGATAAGTCATTACTATAGGGAACTCAGTAATAAGGTGGTGATCAAGACCAGCCGTTCATGGCAAAATAGGGAGGATTGTAGAGTCTCTAGCGCTATTTGGCCAAAACTTGACTCAGGAAGATCCAAATTGCTGCTGGATATAAATAGTAAGGCGATAAGAATCGTGATAGACTGGACACTGTTTGATCAGTGCTTGATATGCGGGGATGAAGAGGAACCAGAAACCATTGAACATATTATCTGTCACTGTCCCAAGCTGAAATGTCATAGGGTTATATGGCTGAACAGACGTTTCCATGAGAGGATTACTGATATCAGGAAGTATAAGCTGGAGGATATTAGGGGGTTCGTCATGGGAATGGAGTTCTGGGTAGTTCTGGGTAGAAATGGGGGATGAATATTACTTATAATAGGCAATGGGTCTCCGATAGAAGGTGCGGTATAGCATCACCTTTCTTATTCTATGTATGTCGTTTTTAGCTGCTAAATTTTGCTAATTTAATTTTAATTTGTGAATTTTATTTTTTATGGAATATTTTAAATAAAGGATATACAATATGTGAAGGACACGTATTGTAGCGCGGATACATAACAAATTTACATTTTTTTTACGTAATAATTTTAAGCAAGTGTGCCAGGCATTTCGTTTGTATAGTTCTTTTTAAAAGTTTGTATTGCATTTATTTCTAAGGACAGTTTTGACCAAAATGTATCCTTGCGCCGATTTTAATAAGATTTTTCCAATGAAATTATAAATAGTCTCTGTAAGAATACTTAAGAATTTACATTTATTATTTTCAGTGTTATGGCATTTTTTAATTAAAGGTTATATGACAAGGAAACAAGTCGTTGCACCGGTATTTACCAAAGTTTATATTTATGTATATAATACTGGTGCATTCAAGTGAACCTGTTAAATTTCATTAGTCTGGAATAAGTGATTATATTTTTGGCTGCTCGTTATAGGAAAATGTAACAATGTGCGATGTAAGCCGGCAGATTACTTTATCTTTGAAACTAATTTGTAATAGGTAATTTAGAAAAAAAAACATGCAAGTTTTATTTTACTGCTGTTGGTTTGGTTTCGCTAAGGTTCGTATCCTGAGGAAAGCAAGTGAAACTGTAATGATTTTTTTTAATTAGCAGTCTATATAAGGTACTTTAAAATTTTGTTTAGCGGGATATGTTTGGTATACAACATCTAGTGTGAAGCACTAGTATTAATTTTGTTAAAAAAAGTGGGTGGTTATTTTTTTACTGCAATTAGATTCTCAAACTCTAAAAACTACCACTCCATAATTATTTTAAAAAATATGGTAATAAGAAAGATTTTTTAAATATTTTAGTTTTGTGTACAGAAAACATAGTGTGTTTAAAACTATCAGCCCTTAATATTCATTTATGCTTTATTTTATTTAAAATGGTGACAGTTGTTGAGTTAATCCCAATAAATAGCCTGGGGCAACAATTGTGCCACATGAGCCACATGTTGAAAATTTATGTCATTTGAGTATGTAAAATTGGTAAGTCTTTAGGTTTGACTTTAAAAAAGAATTAATATGAAAAATGATATTTAATCCACGTACCCAAAATTTTTTTACATACATACACACATACATAAAAATAGCCTTCAATAATGTTAAAGGTGGTGTTTTCAATAACGAACAAAGAAAGAAAAAAATTTTTGTGTGGCAAAAATTTTTCTTTGTACTTAATACGCCTGCTTTATGAAAAATTTCAACAATTAGAATTATTTTCAATTATAATTGAAGGAATTGTATTTAATTTTATGGTATAAAATTATTTAAAGTATTAATTGTGATTTTCTTAATATAAAAAAATTTTTAAGTTCTCTCAGCTCTTGCTAATTTAGTCCCAGTTTAGATTATGAAAGTTTTCGCGCAACAATATTATTATATGTTTCGATGTGCATTTAGTTGGGTAGATGTATTATTTTAGGATTGAAATAATACACGAGAGAATAAAATTGATTTTAAATACATGAACATGTGCACCACTTTTTATTCGTCTTCGATTTTCTGCAACAAAAATTTAATAATCTAAACTGGCACTTGATATAGAATATTTTAACAGTCGTTAAGCAGCTCTGGGTCGGGGAACATCTCTCGTGTCATCGTAATTATTTCTTAAGTGCGGTCAGGCTTGTGTGTGTTGTTTGCCCTTCGAGAGTTTTTCGTCTCGCTCGCACTGGTTGACTGATCTGCCACGGATAACCGTATAATCTTGCGGTTTTTTGTGGAATTTCTTTAACAACCACGTTGCCTACTTCCTATGTGAAGGCATAGGTCGTGTACAGTCAGTCACAAAACCTTATATAATACTGTTAATACCATCTTGGGCATATGGTCTACGTTACTCCGCCCATATTTGTGCAACACCATATTATGCAAATTTACTTTGCATTAATATGTTTAATAAATAAATAAGAATATTTTAATGTTCTCATAATGCCAATTAAATGAAATGCAATGAATTTTGTTATAGGAAATTTACTTGACTCTTTAAAAATAAAAATCTAGCACATTATGTCATGTAATGAGAAAAACAGTTTGAATGAACAAATGCTTCCACTTTATGAAGAACGGTGGCACTAATCTGATAACTGAGAACTTGGAATGTTATATAGATATTTACCCAACGTGACATTATACATGATATTTACCTAGCGGGACAGGATCGATCAAATAGCGGGATTTTGAAGAAGATATCGTCAAAAATATAGATTTATAATTAAATATGTTCCATAAAGCAGGATGCGTAATATGCACGTAAAAAGCTTCGCATGTGCTTAGGAAACAGTTTTCAACTCAAATGAAACGCTTTATATGTAAAAATAAAAATCAAATATCGTACGTTGTTAATCGCATCAATTAAGAACAGCTGCACCAAGTTCGCTTTTTTAAATTTGTCGTATCCTGGACCAATTAGTTTTTTATGTTCGCAGTCATTTATAAAAAAAGTATTAAGGAGTGGACAAGTGGGCGTGGTACCTCCAATATATAACAAATATTTATTTTAAAATATCTTGAGAAATAATACGGTAAAACGCCTGAGTTTTAATAAAAGTAACTCCACTGTCTTTATAAGCTGTTAAAAAAGCGAAGACGAAATAAAACAAGCGGGCGTGGCACGTCACACATAATAATTTTTTATTTTGGATTATCTTTGCATCTTATGCAGCAAGAAAAGTAAAATTTTGTGTTAGTAACAATTTTTATAAGGTGCGTTGTCTTAAGTTTGAATTGGACATGTGGGTGTGGCACCTCCCATAAATAGAAAATATTTACTTTAAGGTATCTGGAAAACTGATATAGAGAGAACGTTGAAATTTTGTAAGGATAGTTCTGTTGATAATGTCTCTCAGAACAATTTCAGATTTGACAAATTACTCTTATAAAGTGCAAATTTTTGTTTATCTTTAAAAATAATACAAGTGTAGTGTCTATATTTTTTGATTTGAACGGGCTAAAGTTCGTAACGCTTTTTAAGCCAAATTACATGTGATAATTATTAATGAACAAATAACATCAAAGTTAGTTGTAAATATTCTGACAACACATAGTTGAACGGAACAGCCAGCCGTTTTCGAAGGCCACTAAACCTTCATCATCAGCGTTCTTCTGTGTTGGTCCACTGTTTGTGGTGTCAGTTGATGTAGATTTCCCTTACATACGAAACTTTCTTGCAAATGGAATACGTGAATTGTATTGATTCATTGTATTTCAATTTTGCTGAAACGTGTTTTGTAATGAAAGCTCAAATTTACCAAGATTTTAGTGATTTAGTGATTTTACTGATTTTCCCACTGCGTATTACTGATGGTCTAGAATAAGCAATAGGCTATTAGGTTTTAATGCCTTAATTTGGAGTGACGCTTCCCACATAAGAGCATTATTTATTTCAAGATATTCTAAAGCCAAAAACAAGAGTCAAAATGTAAAATTTTTTCGTTAGCAGTAACACTAATAACGAGAAAATTATTATAAAAAGTGGTCAACTATGGAGCAAAAATATTTATAATATGATCAGGCTAAAGTTCGTGTCGCTTTGCAAGCCAAATTACATTATTAGTGAACAAATTACACCAAAGCTAATTGTAAATATTCTGACAAACATGTAATAGAACGGAACGGCTAGCTGTTTTCGAAGGCCACTATACGTTCATCATGGTTGATGTAGATTTCTGCTTCATGTACGCAACTTTTAAGCAAATGGAATATGTGAATTGTTTTGATTCACCGAATTTAAATTTTGCTGAAAGTTTTTTGTAATGAAACTAATATTTTACCATCTCTAAATTCACAACAGTCCTGCCATTCTCGTTTGTTCTTTGCCGTATTTCTTAATAAGATCTTTATTCAACTCTTGCAAAAGAATGCAGCGCCCACTATGTCATGAAATGCGAAAAACAGTTTGAATGAACAAATACTTTAACATTAATATGTTCTATTAATATTCTAATAAATTGTGAAAAAATTTTTTGTCAAACAATTTTTGTCAAGTATCTTATAGGGCTTTTATATTGTCTCAAAATCTAGTATGATTTATGGGATTTCGAGCTAAATCTTGCTGCTTTTTACTAGATTTCCCATACAAAACAAAAACTATTTTTTTAGTAGATTTGTAGAAAATCTAATCAAAATCTAACATTTTTATATATTTTTACCACCCTGTATTAAAAAAGTTGAGTGAATTAGCTACGGTCTGCTCAGAAAGGTGTGTGAATTTACTACATTGGAGTTGTTTGGTTGTAGTTTTGGAAATTTTTCAGCTAATGGGTCTTGTTTTGGATAAAAAAATCTTGATAAATGTCAAAAAAAGTTGGTGTAAACGGTATAGATTTTAATAAAGATATTAATTAAAATCTGCTAGATTTTGTGCAGGTTTAAATGTCATATTATTATATATTTTAAAATAAAATTGTGATTGTATTCTTTTGTTCATATGACAAGAAAAAGCTTAAAAAGCTCAAAAACCCTTTCAACATACTATGGTGAGATTTATGTCAAATTGAAAGATAATTTTATTTATTTAAAAAATAATATTAACAAAATTTGTAATGAAATTAATTTTTTTATAACATGAGCCGGTGTCATACATAGGTTTGATAATACTACCACAGGGTAGTAAGACTCTGTACCAAACAAATCTTGTTGGCATCTTATGGCAAAAAAATTATTTCTTGCACTTTTTTAATTAAGGATAATTTTTTTCACTTTTTTAGAATAACTTACAGGGAAACCTAATTTTTTTGCTACCAACATTTGGGAAAATTGTCTAATCAGACCAGCAGATGACTATGCAGTCGGCACCGCGGATATTCATGTATACTGCAACTAATAGGCCGGATTTTGTATATGCATTCAATTGGGGGCGTAAGACAACGTTTACGGAGCACAGCTAGTAGAAATATATACATATATACCGCTGGAGTTTGTATTCAAATCGAATTGCAATATCAAAAATATACAAGATGCAGAAGTTTTCTTTTAGAATTTTAATATCTTTTAATATACACTTACCTCCAGGATTCAAAATTTATTAATGGCGATTTCTTTTCTGAAGAAAATATATTACACTATATATGTGTAACATTTTTTTACCTAGAATCACTCAAAGTGCTACATATTCTGTTACTACAATCGAACAAAATAAGCTGCTTTTATTTACAACGGTTACATTTTATCATTAATGTACTTCATTAGCAATTTTTAAGACTATTTGAGAGGTTTTCCGCACGCTATTACGATTCATAATCACACATTGACATCACTAATTATGTTAAAAAAAACCAAAACAGTCACAATATTTAAATAAATATTTATTTATATTAATTTTTGTAATAATAGTTTTTATTATTTATTATTTAAGAAACTTTCTCTCGAAATTATAAGCATGACATGCAAAACAAAACCTTCGTTCCCACAGTTGGAAAAAATTGCAGTATATACACCTTGAATAAAGTGAGGGTAAAATATGTAACATATTTACATGTTTTTCATGCAACATATTCAGAAAAGAAATTGGAAATTTTTCCTACAGTTGTATTTTTTGTACAAACGAACACAGAAATGTAAAACATGTAACATACATATATGCAACATATTTGTCAGAAAAGAAATCGCTATAAGTTTCAATAAAGTTTTACCAATTTTCAAATAAACAAATATTGTTGATTTGTAATTTTCAAATTTATATTTTTTCCTTACAAGTAAAATTGAATTTAAGCTTTTAAGAACTTCATTATATCCAGTGATTTAAATATTAATCTGACTAGAAGAAAAACTTTTCCTTTCATTTTTTAATAAATAAATTTTTGTTTTCTTTTTTAAGGTAAAATGGTCACATTTTGTCCTCTGAAATAAATTAGCAAATAAAAAAATAAACTAAAAAACGTTGAAATTGTCGTTTTAGGCATATCTCTAAGATTATTAAGCCTTATATGTATATCCACTGTAAGCGAACCCCCTTTTAGTTGTGAACCATAAATTCATGGCATCAGTATTATAGATCTGAAGATTAATTGCTGTGCAACCTTGCTTAAGATAATTTTACAGATTCCTACGAAAGATACATTGAATATTTATGTACCAGCAAGTAGAGATGTGCAACAGTGACGTGAGTACAAGTAAATGTACAAAAATTACCTAACAAGTGTAAGATTCCAACAGCATAAAGTGATTACTATAGAGGTAGAGAGATTTTAATTAATAATAAAGTACGTTAATACATTTAAGTTATTTATTTCAACAATTGAAATGAATTTAGTGAATCAATAAAAATAGCATAATAAACCGAATCGAAACAACAACTTTTATTTACAGTAAAATTAACAACTGAATTTGTTTTGATTAACCTTTGTGACCATCTGGTACTTAATTTTACTTTCCCAGCTAAAAAATATATGTATGGAGCATATATGATATCCCATATATGGTTCGGATCCGAAAAATGAGGGTATATGGGCATATATGATTATGTATATTCATACATTTTCATACAGGTATGTGCAAAATTCATATTCATACACTCTTGATTCACAAAAGGCACTGCTGTGCAATAAATTAAATTATTAAAATAAATTTTTTTAGACTTGAGAGAGAGGTTGTATGTAATGAATCATTTGTTTGGACAAATAATTCAAAACGAATAAAAGTCATTTCATTCATCAAAAGGTGAATCAATTATTTAAAAAACACATAAATCATATTCGTACATAACATTTAGCTTAAGAAATCAGATTAAAAACTAATGCAATTAATTATAAAAGAAAAAATAATCCCTCTAACAATAGTTTTCAATACAGTAATATGAACTTTGTTTCTTATCTAGAGAATTTTGTTATTTTCTATAAAATTAATGACGACTGGATTATCCTTTTGATTATTTGATATATTAAATGGGGCCACAATGTATAAAATCATACATGAACAAAAAGTTTTTCTTTTTTAAACGTTGAGGGTACGGATATAAACTTTGCATACCGTATGTATTCTCTAATGGATTTCCAATTCAGCAGTGATAAAATTCCAAGCTTTTTTGATTACAAAAACTATCTTATGTGAGATATATGGCTCCATATATAAAATCTTATATTTATATATGGATCCACATATGAAGAGCTTCATAATTAAATTTTCATATATGAGCTCATATGTTATAATACATTTCATATATAATAGTTTTGCCATGTATAATCCCATATATTTCCATACATGAATTCATACATATTCATATATAGTTATATACATTCATATATTAAAAATATATGGACCATATATAATTTTTTTAGCTGGGTTATTATTTTTTTTACAAAGTTAACTTTTGGCAAGTCATATATGCGAAATACATATTTAAGTTCGTGCAGCGTTTAAACCGTATTAAACGGTTGCAATTGCGAGCATATTCTAGCCGTTCAGAAAGTCTTTGGGCTTCAAAGCCCTCATTCAGCTTTGTGTATTTTTAGCATAAAACTATCAACTACAAGTGAGATTAAAACCCGCGTCTTTACTCTTATTTATATTGATAACTAGAAATGGTATAATTGTACACACGTCGTCAAACCTGCTACAGGCCTGAAGTACTTTTCATATGAAAAAAGTACCCACTTAGCCCGTGTGTATTTAGTTAGCTTGGTGCATTATTAAGTGCGTAAAGAGGAATTTTTAGTGCAGGCAGATGCAACAAACCACACAAACATTTATGCGTTTAATCCCAGCATCATACCAGTCACAGACAGACATACAGACAGCCAACCAAGAGGCAAACGCGCACGTTTAATATTGTATGACTTATGTGATGGCAAGTGTTAAAGGTATTGTAATTGCCCATGAGGTATGAAGAATGTCACCTTTTAAGAAATTATTTTAGCAGCAGATAAGACACTTAACAATAATAATGTACAAAAAGGAAAATAAATGTGTTGTCTGCTGTTATTCACAGCAAAAGGACTGAAGATGAGGAAAATAAATTTACTTAACATACATACATACATACATACTTATTTATATACAAATGACTTAAAAATATTAAAGATGGCTGATGGAAAAAGCATTACAAATATTAGATGTAAAACCTTTGGTTTTTAATGTTAAAGATTAGAAGAAGAAAAAAAAATACATTAAGTGATTTAAATATTTTTCATTTTTAAACATATTTTTACTTTTCTTTTCACTTTGCTTTTATGTTATTTATGGTATCAAAAAACCGAAACACATTAAATTTAATAAATTAAAGTGGTTTTAAAAACCAAAATACACATATTTTTATTTAAATACCACTTTAATTGCTTTTTCGTGAGTTGTTTATCAAAAATTAAATAAATTTATATGGTTCATACAGACTAGTATTATATTGTTAAGCAGCAGGTTCATCCCACTTAATTTTTTTTCAAATATTAATAACAGAAAATATAACTGAGACCAAACTAAAACCGAAGCAATTTTATTTTTAAGCTATAACACAGTTTAGCGACACAGGAAAAAAATTCTTTTGAAATAAGTTTAATTGTAATAAAAAAGCAAAAGTCAATTTTAAATTTTATTGAGCCAATTTTGATTAAATTAAATTTTTAAACAAAAGTTTAATTTACTCAACTACATTTTTAAATTATTTTTGGTTTAATTTTTCAATTAAAACCCCATATTCATAAAAAATAAAATGAATCCATAAAATAAATTTTAGGAAATAATTTTATGAAAAATTTTAAATATCATCATCATTTTAAATTTTATAAATGTAGGGGTAAGTCTTTATTGCAGCAATAGTATTTTTTTGAGAAGTAGAACTATAATGGAAGTAAAAAAACAAAATTCATAAAAACACTTTTTATCACTGACAATATCAGTTTCGGGATTCAGCAACTCTTGTTACGATAAGCGTATCTATTTAATATATAGATATAACAAACACTTGTCGACTTTGCTAACCAGTAACATACGTATTTTAACAATAGGACAACAAGTTCGTATACATTTATTTTTTTATTCTTCTTTGTGCTTTTTGCTTAATTCGATAGAGATTCCACAGGATATCTAAATTACCCAGCTAAAAAAATTATATACCCAGCTAAAAAAATATGTATGGAGCATATATGATATCCCATATATGGTTCGGATCCGAAAAATGAGGGTATATGGGCATATATGATTATATATATTCATACATTTTCATACATGTATGTGTAAATTCCCCCCACAGTATGCAAAGTTCATATTCATACACTCTTGATTCACAAAAGCGCACTGCTGTGCAATAAATTAAATTACTAAAATTAAATTTTTTATACTTGAGAGAGAGGTTGCATTTAATGAAACATTTGTTTGGACAAATAATTCAAAACGAAATAAGTCATTTCATTCATCAAAGGGTGAATCAATTATTTAAAAAACACATAAATCATATTCGTACATAACATTTAGTTTAAGAAATCAGATTAAAAACTAATGCAATTAATTATAAAAGAAAAAATAATCTGTCTAACAATAGTTTTCAATACAGTAATATGAACTTTGTTTCTTATCTAGATAATTTTGTTATTTTCTATAAAATTAATGACTGGACTATCCTTTTGATTATTTGATATATTAAATGGGGCTACAATGTATAAAATTATACAAGAATGGTTTTTTGTAACAAAAAGTTCTTCTTTTTGAAACGTTGAGGGTACGCATATAAACTTTGCATGCCGTATGTATTTTCTAATGGATTTCCAATTCAGCAGTAATAAAATTCCGAGCTTTTTTGGTTGCAAAAACGATCTTATGTGAGATATCATGTATGCATACATTCTTATATGGCTCCATATAAAAAATCTTATATTTATATATGGATCCACATAGAAGAGCTTCATAATTAAATTTTCATATATGAGCTCATATGTTATAATAAATTTCATATATTAGTCTATATATTAGTTCATATATAATAGTTTTGCCATGTATAATCCCATATATTTCCATACATGAATTTATACATATTCATATATAGTTATATACATTCATATATTAAAAATATATGGACCATATATAATTTTTTTAGCTGGGTATGGTCCATATATTTTTAATATATGAATGTATATAACTATATATCAATATGTATGAATTCATGTATGGAAATATATGGGATTATACATGGCAAAACTATTATATGTGAACTAATATATGGACTAATATATGAAATGTATTATAACATATGAGCTCATATATGAAAATTTAATTATGAAGCTCTTCATATGTGGATCCATATACAAATATATTTTATATATGGAGCCATAAAAGAATATATGCACACATGATATCTCACATAAGATCGTTTTCGCAATCAAAAAAGCTTGGAATTTTATCACTGCTGAATTGAAAATCCATTAGAAAATACATACGGTATGCAAAGTTTATATGCGTACCCTCAACGTTTAAAAAGAAAAATTTTTTGTTACGAAAAAACCATTCTTGTATGATTTTATACATTGTGGCCCCATTTAATATATCAAATAATCAAAAGGATAATCCATTAATTTTTTTTAGTTCTTGTGATCCAATACTTTACTTATATAATATTTTAATAATTTATAATTTTTATAAAATAAAAAAAATTTAACCACAAACAAACAAACAAACACAAAAAACGCTGATGATAAAGGTATAGTGGCCTACGTGTTTCTCAGAATATTTACAATTAACTTCGGTGTTATTTGTTAATTAATAATTATCACATGTATGTAATTTGGCTAACAAAAGCGATACGAACTTTAGCCCAATAAAATTATAAATATAGAATATAAACAAATTTTTTATTTTACGTTTAAAAGTAATTTTTTCTCTCATGCTTTCGGTTGCTATTACGTTCAGTTTCCTTTTAAGTATTTTTTTACTTTTATTTTTTTAACCCCTCTCTGTACACAACGTTAGTCGCCTTTTCGTTGTCTTTAGCAAATCATTACTTCATATTGAATAATATTTCATTATTAACGGAAGACTTTAGAGAGAGAAAAAAAGTCCTTAATGGATTTTAATAATTCATAGATTTAGCGGAAAATACGTTAATGAACCAGAGAGTGAGTCCTTTTGCTGCAGCGTTCCGTAAAAAGTTGAAAATTGTTGTGCACTTTTCAGTTGATTAAAAGAGAAATAATTATTATGTGTTAAAATAAGACTAAACAGTCAGTTAGTTGTTTTTTTAAATCGATTTAAATATTTAATTTGCAACTGTCTGTTATGTTTTTGCTTAGTAGAAGTAAAAAATATTGTATTATGATTTTGCAAACTAAAACTAATTTTTATATACATATTTAATTTCAATATAATATTAAGAAAATACATAGTAGTTCTAGATATCTTCTTTAGAGTAGAACCAGACTTAATAGAACATATCGCTCATTTACTTGAACAATGTCATAACTCGAAATTTTTTAAATTTTAAATAAATAATGCGTCATCGTAATTATTTCTTAAGTGCGGTCAGGCTTGTGTGTGTTGTTTGGCCTTCGAGAGTTTTTCGTCTCACTCGCACTGGTTGACTGATCTGCCACGGATAACCGTATAATCTTGCAGTTTTTTGTGGAATTTCTTTAACAACCACGTTGCCTACTTCCTATGTGAAGGCATAGGTCGTGTACAGTCAGTCACAAAACCTTTTAAAATACTGTTAATACCATCTTGGGCATATGGTCTACGTTACTCCGCCCATATTTGTGCAACACCATATTATGCAAATTTACTTTGCATTAATATGTTTAATAAATAAATAAATAAATAAATAAATAAATAATGCAGAATTACCTTGTTCAATTAATTGAGTGATACTTTCTCTTTGTTTTTTTAGAAGTGATCATAGATCGGAAACTGTTGTGGAGACATCACATAGAGGAAAGGGTCAATGAGGCTGGTCTATCTACAAACGGTTCATTAGTTCCAGATGGGACTTATCCATATTGAGATACACTGGCTCTATAGGAGTGCGTTCAGACCAGTTCTAACATGCGTACCGGTAGTTTGGTGGAGGTCAACAGATAGAAAGTGCAATACTAAAGAAATGGCCCGAGGCTAGGGGAAAGAACGAGCCTAGGTTTCTTCATAGAAGACGCAGAGACCGAGATTTACTTCTGCTTGCCTGACGATAATACAGTCTTTCAGAGCAGAGGTTGATGCGATCATGGTTGCTTTAAAATGGACCAGTGTGAATATTAGACCCACAGAGGTCAATTTATTTACCGACAGTAAGTCGAAAATTCGGGCAATCACAACCGAAAGAGTCAAGTCTAGGACCATTTTAGATTGTAAAACTATGATAAACAATTACGCAGTACATGACAACATTCGTCTGGTATGAGTGCCGGCACACTACGGCGTAATCGAAAATTAACGTGTACTTAACTGGCAAAAAATGACAGAACGTTGCAGACTGTAATTCTAACTTATTCTGAGCCTTTCATGGCAATAAAGATTGAGTTGGCCCTTAGGGCGCCATGGAATTGTGATACTGTGGGTAACCTAACCAAAGTTCTCTGAATCGACCCGGACTAGGAAAGTTGACAGGTATATTAACGGGGCACTCTAACGAGGGAATTTGTACCGAATTGGAGCCACAAATGCCAATGAGCGCAGGGTATGCGTGGTGAGAATATAGACAATGGAACACTTCCTTTGTCATTGTCCAGCTTTCGCGCAGCCGAGATCCGCTATTTTGGGGATGACACTTTACCGCACAGTAACACCCTTAGAGGTATTGACTGGAAAAGTTTGAGGGACAACGTGAACAATACTGAGTTCCAATAAAGGTGGAGTTCGTTGGTTAATTTACATGAGAGCTCATAAGCGTAATGGCTGCTCTTTTCAACTTAACCTAACCTTCTTCTACACGATCTCCGACAGTCTTAGTCAAGAGTACTGCTGGAATGAATTTTTATTTTACTCGTGTTCTCTTTGAAGAGCTAGTCTTTTGCTAAATCAAATTACTTTTTTCAGTTCATGTAAAGTTAATTTTTGAAATTGTAAAATTGCCTCGGCTTGTTAGTGGAGACTATTTCGATATCTTCTTGGGCAAGCGCACTATGACAGTTTTTGCTGACTGCTGCAACGTATGTCCCTAATAATACGAACGATGTTGACCTTCAAGTCTTTAATTGTCGCTGGTTTATTTACGTGAAACAACATGAAATAATAGAGAGGTGTTAAATCGACAATTTTAGAGGCCAATTGACAGGTCAATTTTTTATTTTTAAACAAAAAGTTATTGATGATGGTGCCGTAACTATCTCCATTTAACGTAACGTGAGTTTTGGCTTAACTCTTAAAGAAATAAAGTCCAATGATACTGATGTGTTTTTTAAAGCAGAAATAAAACATTGGTTAGCCAAAAAGCAAACTGAAATCCTAATTGCATGATGTTAAGAAAATATAAAGAATAAGTAAAAAGATGGGCAAGCAGAAAATGTAACTTAAATAAAAATTTAAAGATAAAAAAGTAAAAATGTTTTTATTTAAAAAAAACTCACATCATTTCATCATTCATGTTCTCTCACATGTAAGACGTTAGAGAAGAGGCAATTATTTCGACCAGCTACTTGAAGTGTTTGTGCAACATGGCGACAACAGAGGTAGAATTCAAGCAAACTTGCTGCCTCAATATGGAATTAAAACAATATTTTATATTGTAAAGAAAGGGGTTCAGTTCAGTTTTCAATGTCACATAATCCATGTTAAGCATTCAATACATAAAATTAGGGATAGAAACACTTTTGATGAATGCATGATGGGTTGATTGGTTTCATGCGACGTACATACGTGTCTATAATGCATTAGGGTAATGGAAACGATAATTGCTTAATATTGTGTTATTTTATGGCATAACAGCTGTTGGGGTTTCATTTCACTCTAAACTATAAAGTGTAATTAGCTCTGTTTGATTTCTTGCATCAAACTGCAATGTGGTACTTATTTTTAGTGGTTGATTTAGTAAATCACTAATTCAATTTTGTTGTGTTGTAATAAACGATCAGTTAATTACAAATACAATAATTTTTTTTAGATGTACTGTGGTGGCAAGCACACGACATACGAATATACATACATATGTATATTTGTATGTTAGATTAATCATTGCCATCCTACGAAATACTACCAAAGCAATTTATAAATAATTTGAGCGGTTTGAAAAAAAAAAATAAACCACACGCAGCAGCACATAATTGTCACTTACGGCACAAGTATGTTTGCATTCCAATTTAAAATCACTATAAGTCCACTAGCAACTCAACTCAAGTTTTTTTTCAAACAATCGTGGCTCTTGCAGTGCGTAAGTAACCAATCAAAATATTTATCTTCTTTTCTTCGTTTCTACAATTTTCTTACGTATTTTTTTTATATATATATTTTTTTTAATGAAATTGCACTTGAGACTTAAATACAATATTAAACGCGTGTTGCCTCTTCAATGTTTAAATTAAACGGGTTGTTTAAAGTTAAGATTTAATACATGTTGAGCAAGTTTTATGTATTCTTGAAGATTTGTGGTTGTTTGTATATAATACGGAAATAAGTCAATATATTTGAATTGGCCTCTTTGACATGTCAAATGTTTAAACAAGTGTTCTTTTATATCATTTAGATTTGACAACAACAAATTGTACTTTTTATTTAACAAATCATTGAGTTTCTTTTAATTTATTAACATCAGAGTTTCCGGCACTTATGCAACGAGAACTTCAAAGTAAGCAAGTAAAAAGGAACATGATTTTTATTTCGAGCATAAGACGGCTGGCCATTAGTAGATTAGAGGTGTTAAAATATATTTGGGGAGCATCATAAAAAAAAGAAAACGTTATGCAGTTTTTATTACGCAAATTATAATTTTATATTGATGTTCTATATCCAAATCTTGGTAAATTATCAATAGAATTATACAGCATCATAATCTCCCGATAAAAGCCCAGTTCATCTTCAGAAAACTGGTAGTTTTTGCATCGATGCGACCAAGATCATCAACGCACCTCAACTCGGAGACCCAGTTGTGATTCACTTCTATTTCCCATTAAAAGTAATATCTACCACTCCCCTTTGTAGCCACAAGTGACCCTATTAGCCATCATTAAGCCACTGAATACCCATGATGAAGCCCCGTAAGGCCTCCAGTTTACACTTTCTGATATCAGTAATGTCAGTAATGCTCTCATAGAAATGTCTCCTCAGCCATCTATGCCCATGACGTTAAAGCTTCGGGCAGTGAGAGATATTATGTTAACTGGTTTCTGGTTGCTCTTCATCCGCAAATGCTCTTATTCTAACCGAGCAGTGGCCAATCAACGTGCCTATCACGATTGGCATCGCCTTTCTATCCATGTCCAGTAGCAGTTTGGATCTTCCTGTGTCAAGTTTTGGCCACATAGCGCTTAGACTCTACAATCCTCCCTAATTCGCCATGAACTATTGGTCCCACTCTCTACCAAATAAATGAGTTCTTTGTAGTAATGACTTATCGGTAGTTTCACGGATATATCACACAATCCCCCATCTAACGCCACCCATATTCTTGCCGGCTCATAGGCAATTTCATTTCTCTCAACACTGCTGTGGTCAGGAATCCAACATAGTCTATTTATATTTGTCCATAAGCAAGTTAATGGCTCTCTAAAGTCACTAACAAATGTCGATAGGACATTGTGTTTCTTCAAAACTTTTAGCGTTGCCTGGTTTTTGAAGTAAAAGTTTACCTACCCACCTTCAGCTACATTCCTGGCCACCAGTTTCGTGGCCCTGAGGATCGCCAAGATGTAAATAGAAATAGATCTTCATTACACAGCCATTCACATAAATATATGCATCTGTAAAAATTTTAATTATTGCAAGAATAAAAGCTTTTCAATGCCAGTCAGAGACTGAAAAATGTATCTGTATAATTGACAAAAATTGGCCTTCACTCAGCTTTAATTTCATCCCTTTAAGGTTTGTCCTATGGAATTATTTCGGTCCTAAAGGTTTATATTTTAAAATTTTGCAATTCTATTAAATGGTTCAACTTCGCTGTATTGAGGGATGTAAAGCTAATGATTGGAAAGTACAACTTGAATCATTTTAAACCTCACATATTCTTAAGCGGAAAAAAATTAAGAATGCTCACCAGCGTCATTACAAAGAGTGCAGGTTAAGAAAACCCCACAACAGAATTGGCGTTGAGAAGAAGGTAGGGTACTGGAAATATTAGAATCAACAGCAATCTTGAAATTCCTCTGGAAAACAGGTGGTAGATAAGGTGCTCTAGCACCTTCCAGATGTGTTTAAGACTTACGTGAGCATCTCACTTAAGGAGAGAAATAAATATTAATTTTAATAAAGTTTTCTTAATTATTTTTTGATAGATTTTCTTTAACATAAGCTTTATTTTGAGATACACAGAAAAAATTATTGTTGAATTTTTTTCAATTAAACTATTGCTTAGAAAAAATAATATTTTTTATTAATATTTTAATTGAATATATGTTTATTTTAATTGAATTTATTGCTCTATCAAAAAAGTGTTATCAACAGAGTTTAACTCAGAATAGTATGAAATGGTTAACAATTATTGTATGTAAATATTATAACTTTTCTTTTTATGTGTAAAAATCGTGCTGTTTTTTATAGTATGCCACATTGTTTTGAAAAAATATTTTCAATTAAATTACCCAATTAATCTTTTAATTGGTTTTGATTTTTTGGTTTATATGAGAGAAAAAAAACTACTCAGTTTATATATTTTTTTGATTCATAGTAATTTTGACATGCGTGGAATAAAAATAAAATATTAAAAAAAACAGAAATTCATTTTGTTCCCTTATTTCTTAACAATCAGATCATAATAAGAAAAACAAGCTTATAGAGTCTATAGAGCCTATAATATAGACCAAATGTGAATGGTTTTATACTACATATTTGATTTTTTCTATAAGTCAATTACTATTTTAATAGAATCTTTAAAAAATTTTAAGTAGGTTTTTAATTCAATTTTAAAAATATTTCAATGAATTTTTTAATTAAATATTTAAAAATATCTCAATTAAATTTTAATTGAATCTTTCAAAAACTATCAATTAAAGTTTTAGTTAATATAATATTTTTGTAATTGAAAAAATTAAAAAAATTTTCAATTAAAATGGATGAGTTAATACAATTTCCGTGATTGGTTGAAAACTAATTAATTTTTTAACCGAATCTTTTTTAATTGAATCTTTTTTAATTGAATCTTGTTTTTACTTTTTTCTGTGCACTCTGTATTTACATTCCATAAAATACTCATTAGTAGTTTACTTATGACCAAAAATTATTTCATAATGAGTATCCATCAACATCGCAGTCAGTTTTCCTTTACAGCTGATCTGAGCAATATTTTCAGTAATTAATAAGGGCAGAAAAAACCTTAAATTCTCTTATTGTAGCGCAAAAGATATCTTCTCGTATCTCAAAAAAAAATTTGTTTTATAGAAATCCAAATAATAATTAAATGAAATAGCTACAGTTTCGAAAGTATTTTCCTTATCAAAATTCCATCTCTACTCTCAAATAAAGGAAATAAAACTGTCCTATATGTGTTTCCATCCTTCAAACAAATAATTACTTAAGATAATCCTTAACATTTTCTCTCACATTACACTTAGCATTCACTCGTACAACATCCAGCATGTAGTGTCACCAAATGATGGATGGTATTTTAAGCTACTGTAAGCCATGATAGTACAAAATGCAAATACAATTCCTCGGTCGTATGCATACGTAGTCGTTCATTGCATAAATGCTTAATCATTTTGCACAAAAGTCAATGCATCAGAGTGGTCATTAAACAACTTTAACATGTCTTATTTTGAGAAATGATTTAGAAGTTACAACACCAGTTTTGTTCCTAAAACACAGTTGAGATTGTTCAATGCATCAATAGGACTCTTATTATACGTACTCTACGTTTTTTTTTTAAATTTTACATCTAAAGATGAACTAATCCTTTGTAAATGTCATTACAATAAATACTGCACACGCTTTTGAATTTAGCCATTATCAGAGAGTTGTTGCAAACGTTCAGTGTGCAAATACTTCACAGAAAATATCATACATATGTACATGTTGCATCATGGCTTAAATGATTTTACATTAATTCGGTCATTCATTGGATTTTTATTTTCTATTTGAGAAATTGAACAAACTCAGTCGTGTGTGCAAATTGTTTAGTTTTGTTATTAAAACATATAAAACCTTTTTTTAAGAGTGAAAGAAACCCTTGTAGATTTGGCCATCACTTATTGGCTTCATTGGCTTTTTGTTCTTATTTATTTTATATCAATGCAAGTATTTATTTAATCGCTTTGACAAAAATGGGATAAGTTTATTTTTTCCAAATACATATAGATGAAAATTAAATAAAAAAAAGGAAAAACAGAAAATTGTTTTCTATAGTTTTGTAGCAAATGCAAATGTATATATACATATGTATGAATATAAGGCATCCTTAAAACGGCGCTTATGGGAATTTATTTTACATTTCTTTTCTACGTACAATTGAGATGTGATGTGATAATAAATTTCACAAGATATTTTAAGAAGATAAGTTATTATTCTTGTTACGATAGATAACATAAAAGCAAATATGATGTGTATAAAGTTGGTGTCAAAGTTCTTGGACGCAATTCCAATAAGATTTTAAGAAATATATATTTTTTTATAGTCTTTATAGGTATATTCCCAGCAAAAAAATTTAAAATTTTGTAATGGCTTACAATGTAATAAGTGATACATATTTATCTAATTATTTTATGAGTATCATAATGACTGTCCTGTATATTGAATAAAATAACAACTTATTTATATCACTACGTAAAAGTACTTATTGTAGTACACAGAAAAAATTTTAGCCAAAGTGCTTCCAATTAAATCAGTTAATGATGTTTCAAACAATTTTATAATTGTGCCAATTAAATTTTGTTGATTGAAAACAAAAAGGTTTAATGTTTGTATGGATGTTAGCAAATATGCAAACATACAGACGAATATTAAACTTTTTTACGCAATAATAAAAATTCAATCAATTTTTGGATTGTTTGAAATAACTTTGTTTAATTAAAAAAATATTTTAGTTTGTGTTTGTGCTTGTTCATGTTTTCATGGAAGAGTGTCAGCCTGTTATTCTAAAAGTATCAAGTTCAAAGCATGACAGCACTGTAAGTAAAAAACATAATAAGAACACATACCTACATAATATGTACAATAATTGAATAAAAAATAATTTGTCACGATAGCCTAAAGGATGTGTGTTAGACTGTTATAATGGAGGTACCATGTTCTAAGCCTGCAGCGTAAGTTACGGAATTAAACAAATAAATAAAATAATAATAAATAAATAATAATAATAAAATAAATTTAAAAAAATTACTTTTTACTTTTTAAAAATTTTTTAATTTTACTTTTTAAAATCTTATACAATTCAATTACTTTTATTAATTAATTCAATGAACAATTTAATTGTTTAAAATCTCTAAGAGTTTAATTATTAATTTAATTGTGCCAATTAATCATTTGTTTAGAATAAACGCATATTTTCAATTAACTCTATTAATTGATCTCAACAGCATGAAAATCTCATTTTTACAAATTCATTAATTGATATTATCAATTTGTTTGCAGGACGAATATCAGTACAGAATTTAATTAATAGTACAAATTTCTAACTAAAATATTAATTAAAGTTGATTTTAAATTTGTTTCAATGTACTTTCCAGTTAACAATGAAACATATGAATCTAGAGAAAAATTAATTGATCGTGAAAATGAAGCAACAAAATAACTTTAATTTACTATAATTTTTATCATAAAATTTAATTACTTTCGCAGTTTTTTCAATACAAATATTTTATTTGTAAAATTATGATTTTTAACAATCCCAAAAAAATTTCCCAGTTTTATAATTTTGTTACTCGTATTTCTATTATATCATTGCACAGATATAACTGTTTGCACCAGTTTTGCGTGTTTTTGGTTCTGGTATGAACAAATATGTTATTTAGCGTTTCTGTTACTAGTTGTTAGTGTTGATTTATTTAAGCAATTATTGTATGGTTGGGCAATGAGCAAATGAGAACAACACATTTTTTTTGTTTTTCTAAAACAAGTAAGATACATAAAATTGCTGTTGCACGTACGAACGTGCGCACGAACATCTGCCTATCATGTATTTGTTTCAACAGTGGTTTTTTCATATATTTGTGTTACAACTAATATTTTTGAGCAAAAACAGATACAAACAGTTCCTCAGCAGCAATACAATAAGCAATTGTTATTTGGTTTTAATTGTATTGTAATTTGGAAAAGCACGCAAACACAATAACTCTTATACTAGTTCTGTCCCGCACACTACAATTATATGGTACATATCATGGCATATTTGTTTTGGCTGTACAAACAGTTATACAAATGCAACCCATTAATTTTTATTACAAAAAATTGCCAATTAACTTTTGAATAATTTTAGGCAATAAGTAATCTACAAAATTTTGTATATTTGTAAGCAAAAAATAGCCCATTAAATTTTGAATACTTTCAGGCAATCAATAATATATTAACTTTGGGATGTTTGTGGGCAAAAGGTTTAAGGTAACGCCTACTTTTTGAACTTCTCAAACAAAAATAATGAGTTATTCAGTCAAATTGTAAGTACTTACGACTGGAGAGTACATACACTTTTTTGCATTCCAGGAGGCAAACTTTTTTGCTGAGTTATATTTAATTAGTTAGAAAAATAGTAAAATCTCATTAAAAATTTTACAAATTGATATTCTTAATTAGATATAAATAAAGATACACTTAAAATATTTAAAACATACTTTCCATTTTTTTATTTACATTACAACGTAGATTGGTCTTGCATTGTAGCATGTGCAAAATGGTAAAGTATTCACCACTTAACTATTCTTAGTAGTGGGGATCAATATACGATACCATTTTGCACATGCTACGATGCAATACCATTTGCAAAAGACTGTGAATTGGGCTAATGATAATTGCAAACTAAATCGCTATGGAGCATTGGAGCACAAATTGTGCTTGCGGAAGTAGATTCTGTAATACGAGCATTAAAATTTTGTACCAATAAAATGATGTAGCAATGGTACCATAAACGGTTGAAAATATGAAATATGTTGTATAGTCTGCTTTCATATTTAAAACTTATAGTGTTTTCACACCTGAAGTTAAACCCTGGTTTTAGCATTAGATAAAAACATCTCATTTTGCGTTCACACTACAAGTTTAAAAAGTTTAAATTTTAACACATAGGATGAATAATAAATTTGTTAAATATAAAAAAATAATATCCTGTAGCAATCAATGTTATTGTTTTTAAACTTCTTTCTACTTTTTACAACACTTATTTGACAAAACCCTACAACAGCTGCTTTTTTATGAAAAATTAAGTAATTTTACAATGCGATAGAATATAGCAATTGATTAAAATTTTGTAAATTAAGTTGTTATAAATAAAATGTAAGCGGATTTTGAAGGAAAAAATGTTCTTGTATTTCAGGCCACAATGGATAAGTTTGCAATTCCTAATGCAATCTGGCGAGTATCATAATTTTGCAAAAATTTTTGGAGTAAGGACATCTACTGTTGCCGTTTTTCTTGAGTTTTGTGAATCAGTGTAAAGAGGACTTCGCCCACTTTATAACACCCTTTTTTTGCTCGTGAAGTTCTGTAAATGGTTTCTTGCCACATAGATTTCCGCAGTGGTTAGGAGAGATTGGTAATATTGAAATTTAACACTTACGCTGTTTTTCGTGCAAAAATGTCTATTTCTTTAAAATTTTCGGATTATTGTTACGGCTGTATCCATTTTTAACTCGAAAATTTTCCAATCCGTATCAATTTTTACTAACTATAATAAACATTGTGAGCTGAGCGGCCATTTTAATTTGACAGCACAGAACTTAGTACAAGGTTGTATTTCTTACCAGTGATGGGAAACGTGGCACAATTGTGCCATTTTTGGCACTATTAGATGTTAGCTGGCACTGCGGCACTCTCGCTAGTTTTCTGGCACTTTTTGTCCATTCGAGCCATAACCGCCATTTGCGGAATTTTGTTTCACTTCGTTTTTTAACGAAAATCGATTGTCTGCAATAGTAACTAATTGATTTTCGTCAAAAAATTAAGCTGGAAAATTATGTTGCTAAAGCTTTTTTAGCGTTTATAGCTCTAATTGGGTGGAAACGTTTCTTATTTCAATAATAAGTATTCTTGTACTATGTTAAGTATTGAAAACTTAGTAGTATTTGATACTGACAACTGTTCGGTTATGGTAGGGAAAAGTAACGGTGTGCAATGAATGATTGTGACGATTTATTAAAAAAAAATTTCTTTGTAAGAACTGATGTCGTATATGTTTTATAAATTCTAAGTTTCCCCAAAACGTTGGTCGTCGTATAATTTTTCTTTACATTATCAAATGTTTAGTCAAAATGAAAAGATAAAAAATCAGACTTATCATGAATAAAATTTCACATGGAAATTTCCAAATGTGGGAAAAATTGGTATCAAAAAACTTCACAAGATTGCGAAATATTTTGATAATTAATTGAAGAAAATAGTTCACAAAGATTTGTCTCTTGGAACAAGTGGAAATATGTAAGTTTTTAATTTAATTCAAATTGATGATACGAAAATAAAATACATGTGAACAAAAAATTTTATTCGGAAATTATCACATGTGGAATTCATGATAAGGCTGAATAAATGAAAATAATGTCGAAATGCAATCTGAAGATGTAAGAGTATATTTAATTCTTAGGAAATTTTTTGAACAAAAAATATATTGATGATCATCTCTATGTTAATATATGTACATAGCATGTAGAATGAACGATGTGTTCTTTAGAATCATGTTTTGTCCAATTATGTAAAAGACCAGCTGAGCCCGCTAAACATTGCATTGCTCTCAACTATTGTATTTTCGTCATATGTTTGCTTTATACATATATTTAAATTTTCATAAAAATAATCATATTTCCATTTTCATTTAACATGTCACTTTCACATTCGGCCAGGTGACGGACAAACGGAGAGATAAGACTGGAGGCGGAATGTATGGTTCACAATAAAAAAGTATTGTTTTTCTTTTGAGTAAACTATTGCTTTAATAAATCTCTTCTAAAATGATATTTAATACTCAGTATAAGAGGTTTGCGCCAGTGGACCCTATTTTATTTGAAAAAAAAATTTAAAATCGGACCTAGTTTTAGAACGTTTTTGTTTGTGATATTCATGGAATTTTCCAGGTATACACAATAACTACATGAACATCAAGTACCAACATTTAAATTATATAAATAGTGGTTTGGCACCATTCAAGTATTTTGGCACTATTTTGAAACCGATTTGGTACGAAATCAAGATTTCCAATTCCCGTAACGGTTCGTAATTAAAACCAATTAAAAGACGTTTTAAATTGGTTTTAACAATATCATATTATATGTTAAAACCAACCTTCATTAAAACCATGTTAGTGTGAAAATAATGTTACTAATACTCAAAAAAATAAAACTAAAATGCTTGGTCGATATAATAATTACTCCCATTGCTGAATGAAAGACAAGTTTTTCGTGAATTTTTTCTATTTTTAACGTTTTTTTATGAAAAATATTTATTATTTATTGCTATTATTATTATTGAAAATATCGTTATTTATTATTTAAGTTTTTATTGCCCCACAATTATACAATCGCTAAAATATAAAAAGCAGGACTCTGGTCTGTTTGAGTACAGGGGGTGAAGGTCTTTGTTACTATGCTCGTCCAAATAAGTGACTATATAATTTGTAATTGTATTTGTAACATTTAATAAAAAAAAAACATAAAACTAAAATAACAAGCAGTAATTTTTTCTGGCAGATAACTTCCACAAATTAAAATGGTTTAATTTTTTTTTTAAACACAATATCATTACAACTTCTTTAATATGATCAATACAAATGCTAAGTTTTGCTTTTTTATATTTATTGTTATTATTATTATTTTTTTTCCCAACAAATATCTAATTTTCTTTCATTCACCAAGTAACGATAAAAACTTTTTACAGATTTCTTAAGCCAAAAAATTGTAACAAAAAACTTATATACATATCTGTACATTGCATTCATACGTACAGAAAACTTAAATAGTTAACGATAAAATTTATATAAAACTTTTCCGTTTGTTTGTAAACTCGATGCAATAAAAACGCCCCTGCTTGTCGCGACGCATGTTACAGTTATTTGCCGCTTTGGCGAAACTGCAAGGAAATTCTTCTTGTTTTTATCTCGCATTTTAAATGAAAACTTCAAGCCAACACTTAGTTGCTTTATTTTTTAAATGCCAACAATGAGATTATATACATTTATACATACATGCATATATAATAAAAAGTTGAATTAAATTTTGCAAATTGAACACATACGAAAACATGCTCGTATACGTAAGAGTTAATACTCTCTTTCCTTTGCCGAATTTATTTATATTTTCATTTTAAATCCTTGGCCAAAAGCCAAGGTAAAAATAAAAGACGAAACGAAAAGAATGATCAAAAAGAATGTTGTGCACCAAATGTCAGAAGATTAATTTCGTACTCGTAGATTCATATATAAAAATGGCAACTACTTGATTCGTTGTGTCTGTGGAGGCAATGATAAACCTAAAGGCGGAGAAAAAGTAGACCCCATGCAGAAATTAAAACTATTTTACAGATAAAATTAAATATGTGAAAATGCATGTGCATTTTGGGTTAAACTTAAATTAAATTCTTATTGACATGATTTAAAATGGCATGGAGATGGTACCATAAATAAGCAGTTCAATGCACATACACACATATGTATTCTATATAGTTTTTAAAATATATAGACAAATTATATTTGTTATTTGACTAAAGAGCTGGTGTTTATAGAAGAAGTGCTGTGTAAAAATTATGTTATAATCAGGCCCACAAAGTACTAAAAAAAATTAAATTTGTAATTTGTAATTTATTAAATGAGCCTTTTTACAATTCGATATGAGTTTTGGTAACAATACAATAATTATGAAAAACTTAAGACTATAATGTATCATCTAAATAACAAAATAAAATATTTAAAATAGTTCCAAACTAAATTTGAAAAGAGTATGTATTTATATAAAATAATAGTTAGAAAAGATGTATCGCTCTTGCTCCCGGAGCTAACATATTATGAGAGTAATTCTCTTAAATAAACTTAAAACTATTAATACTACAAATAAATAAAACTAAAATAAATAAAAAATAAAAATTAAAATTACAAAAAATATTTAACCTATTGTACATTTTGTGTAAAACGGTGGACATAAACCGAAATTTAAATTGAAATTTGGAGGACTTTCATTAATAAAGCCTATAGGTGATAAATAATTTACATTCGACCAATTGAAAAGCATTTGGTCGTAGAAAATATTTCTAATAAATTCATTGTTATGATTTGAAAGTCTAATTATAAATCTCTTTCACAAATCACAAACATGCAGACCGATAGGAGTTATATTTGAATGATTATAAACATAGCGATTCGAATATCGTTTATGTCTTGATTCATAGTTTTTTCCAATACAACATCTTAAGAACTTTCTTTCAAATATTTCCATTTCTTTAATTATAATAGGTGAAACATTAAACCATATGGGAAAACCGTAAAGAAATACGGGCCGTAAACTAGTTATATATAGTAATAATTTAGTTCTAGACGGTAAATTTTTGTTATATAAAATTCTTGAAAAGGAACCCATAATTTAATGAGCCTTTTTCAAAACTAATCTAGCGTGTTTATTAAATTTTAGGAGTTTATAGAAGTTAATTCCGAGATATTTCAAATTATCTTTAAAAGGAATTTCAATATTATCAAGAAATAGTCTAAGAGTTTTACTTTCGGGTACAACAAAATTTTTACATTTACCAGATGCATTGCGAATACAAATCGCTTCACATTTGGAGGTATTGATTTTAATTCCCCATTTATCATAAAAATTTTTAACTGTCAATAAATGATGAGAAACCTGACTTAGAGCAGTGGAAGGTGATTCATTATGCGAGTATAAAAGTGAATCATCTGCATAAAGTAATCCAATAGAATTCGCTATTATGTGAGGAAAATCATACATAAATATATTGTACAAATGAGGAGCCAATATCGAACCTTGTGGAACTCCGCAATATACATTTTCATAGTTCGAAAAGTTATCGTTAAAATTTATGCAAAACTTTCTTTCTGAAAAGAAACTATGAATTAGTTTGATAATAGAATGATTAAACCCAATTTGTATCATTTTATACAGAATACCATTGTGGGAAAAAAATTAAATAAAAAATAACAGCAGCGAAATGCAGCTGGATAAGCTTAACCAACAATAAACATGAATTTTTTTATAACAAAACTTTGAAGTTTAAAGACCATAGCCAAATTCACAAACTTGTTCAAATGGTCTATGTGGTGAGTATCAATATACTATACCACTTTGCAAATGCTACGATGAAAGACCATTTGCACAAGATTGTAAATTGGGCTAATATAATTCTGCGATTTTAATAAAAAATTTTGATACTCAAGACTATTTAATGGGTTAATTTTTATTATGGCTCCTGCATTAGTTTCCGCATACAAGTAAATGCAAAAATATTTTACTGATTTAAATATGACGAATTATTTTCTTAACTGCCAATACGAGTAGCGTGCAAATTTGTATAGCTTTCTTGAAATTTCCCGCAAATAGTTAATGAACCAGAGTCAACAAATTGATTTTAATTAAATAAAAAAACTAAACTTACATATACACTTATCCCTCGATTTACACGATACTTGTTTTTACACGATTTCACTTTTACACGATTATTTTGGTTTTCGTGTAAATTGAGAGATTTATGAAAAACCTCGATTTACAAGATTTTTTATATGTTTTATTGAATATTTTTGTCGCTAATAGGACGTTCGAGTCAGTTCTTACCATATTTGTTAAATCAATGTGTTCTCACATCAATTTTCAAAATAACGTCTATTTCTATTAACTAAGATTCCTGTGGCAACACCGAAATTGGCAGTAACAAGCGAATTTTTATGTGTTTTGAGTAAACACTTCTGATATATTAAAAAGTTTAAGTTGAAAAACATATATAATTTCTTAATCAAATCAATCTTTTACACGATTGTGCCTTTATTTTCGATTTATACGATTGTTCATACAAAAATTTAATATATAGATTTACACGACTTTTTCAGGAACGTATCTATCGTGTAAATCAAGGGAAAGCTGTATAAGCAATAATGAATTATTTCCATATAAATTTTCTTACCATCGATACGCACGTTATTATTTTATTTATGTCTGTATAAAAATTTTTTTTTGAGTTTTATTTAAACATTAATTTTAGTTTCACAGCCTCAAGGTTATATTTTTGTAAGTAAATGTAATTTATTTTTGTGCTCCATTTCATTATAGTGCGTCACGGTGGGGTAGAAAAATATATGTTGGATATAAATCTGTCGTTCCTTCAACACTAACTTCTTTTTTTCTTTTTCAAAGTGAAGTAGACAATTTTATAATGAAAGTTATCTATTAGAAGGAAGTATTAAACAATAATGTAGTTGTCGAAAATAGATGGTGTCTGGTAGTTTAAACACAAAAAAATTGCATCTCAGTTATACATATATATTCAATATACAAAATACTTCCATCTATTGCACGTACATATTCTAAATATATAATTCATAATTTTGCAAAGATCTGATGAAACATTCTCCAAAAAATTTTACGGGAAGTACTCTATCAAAAAAAATTTTTTTTTTGGAAAATCTGTTGATTAAGAATAAAATGTAAACTTTAAATAGCTGATACCGATTTTACTTTCTCCCATATTTGATTACTCCCCTGCTATTTAGAATATAAGGATTTTTCTAAGGGAACAAATGATAGGGAAGAGGAAAAACTTCCCGGTTAAACTAATAATTGGGTTAATTGTTAAATTTAAAAAAAGCGCATAGTGGAACATTTCTGAAACTTTAGCTTAGCAGCTCATAGCAACTCATTTGTTATAGCGCAGCAGGTACACTGAGAACGCCAAGTGAACCTGAAAGGCCAGTGTCTAGCGTCATTGAACAAGTGCGCTGTAGTTTCTGACCCTACTCAAGAGACAGAAAGGTAATTTTTTTTTTCAAAAAGTGCAATATGTTTAACTGTGGAAGGAAGCATCAATTAAAAATTTCTGCAATATGTCTAAAGCATGTATTATAAATTTTTCCTTTAAACTTCTTTTAAAACTAAGCAATAAATAAAAAATATTACCTATAAAAACAGAATGTTTGCATACCCTGGCTAGGAAAACTCATTACAAAGTATAGGTAGAATTTAAGGGTTAAAAATGTTCAAGGATTTTTCTTTTCAATTACTTTAAAACCAAATTAATTATATCTGAAATGAAACCAAACAAAAAGTAAAGAAAAACAATTGAAAATAGTAGATGCACAATTTTCTAAATCTTTAACGGCCTGGCCCACGATGTCGACAAGAAATTATCTTTCGCTTACTTGTATTGAAAACAAAAACAAATTTTCTTATTTTGATTTTGTTTTCAGTATAACTAAGCGAAAGATAATTTCTTGTCGACATCGTGGGCCAGACTGTAAATATTTGAAAATGTCTAATTAACTGCCAGTTTATAGAAAACAAGTAAAAATTTTCGTCTGCCTATTCATATTGAAAAGAAAAACAAAGCACTTAGTTTTTGTATTCAATGGTCGCATTCATAAGACGTAGCTGTTGAGCTCAACTGTTGTGAAACTGTTGGCAGCTGTTGGCCCCAACAGTTACTTCTTAGAAACGGATTGATGGATGTACTGCAAAATTAACAGCTGATGAACGTAAGCAATTGAAAACGAACGAAAGAGCAACAAATAAACTAACTTAGATTGGCTAAATTAATTAGTTTAGCTAAAGTGTATGTATAACACAGAATATTTAATGAAGTCAGCAGCCCAGGAATCTTCCATTTTTACAATAAAATTTGCTCCCTAAAATAAATATTCTGTGTTTGAACAACACTGCAATAAAAAGAAAGACCTGCGCCTATAGTATTTTTATTTTAACGCTCAGCCGCCATGTGTTCAAAAAACGTTTAAACGCAATAGTGAATTAAATATGTAATATATAATACAAATAGACAGCATGATATACATACATATGTTTGATGAAATTAGTAATTTAATTTAATTCCTTTATTTTGTTCCTTTATCGCATTTTAAATGCAAAATTTAACAAATATTTGCAGCCGCCATCTAACAAATATTTGCAGCCGCCATCTAACAAAGCGGCGTTGCATTATATTATAAACGGCATAAGTCTTTTGGATCAGCTGTTCAGGCTGAGCACAACATGTTGGATATAGGTAGCGAAAAAATTTTATGATGGAATAAATGGCAGCAATTACTCAACTGTTGAAAGGAGCAAAACTACTCAACTATGCGTTTCTAAGACAAACACTCAACGGTTGCGCAACTGTTACGTCTTATGAATGCGACCAATATAAATAAACAAAGGAGAATTTTTAATTTTCTTCTGTAAACGGGCGGTAATTGATTTTCGATTTGATTTTTTTCTACTTATATATAACTGCCTGAATTATTTTATCAAAATATTTTGCTTCCGACCCACTGTCGCTTTATTAAACTCAGCATTGATTATGTTTCAGCAAGTGATAATAAATTTTATTGTACACTTTTCAGCAATATAAAATATAAACTGGGCTAATTGTTTATTACAGTGTGAAAAAATATTTTGTGTACGTAAAAATTTAAAAAAAAATTATTTTCCTCAATTCAATTGATGTATTTGTTTAATTTTAAAGTGAAATTTTGTAGCTAAGTAAATATTTATTTATTGAATTAATATTAAGATAGTGAAATACTTTATATATTGTATTTTACTAATTAAAAGAAAAAATTATGGGTTTTTTAAACTGATTTTAAGTTTTGTTATTTTCTTTATTTGGTTTGACGTATTTATAATTAAGATAAAATGTGTTTTTCATTCCATTTCACTTTTCCGAGTTTTGGTTTTTATTTTACGAATTCTGTGTGGTAGGTGCTACTCGTATTTCAGTAAAAATAATTGATTTTTTTTAATTTAGTAATTCAATTATTCTGTGTACAAGAGACGCTCGAAAGAAAAAAAATCGTCGTGTGAAAAAAAATCAATCGATGGATAGTTTTCTTGGGCATTTTCGACACAATGTGTTTTAGTACATTTCAAATCGGTTCTTCTTTAAGTTACTTATCTTTCGTTGTCTATTGTCACCCTTTTTTGATTTAAGCGCCTGTTATTTGTGTTTTTTTTATTGTTTTATTTTACAAAGTTTACATTTTGATTTTAAATTCGGTTTTATATAACTTAATTGGTTTTCAATTTTCATTTATGTCTTTATACACACAAAAGTAATTAAATGGCTGGCGGCTATGTTAACATTTTTCCTGCATTTAAATGTATAAACTTGAAAATAAATGTTGTTGTACTCGTATTATATTTCTTTTTTTTTTTTTTTTGCAATGTTTATCCAACTTTAAAAAGGAGTGAATATTGCAATATAGTATTAACTCAAAAAAGTCTGATTTTCATTTCATAAAGCAGAACAGTTTATCATTTTGAATGTTGTCTTATTATTAAATTCCTAAAAATAAATAGCTTCTTTGTTAATTTTTTAAAATAAGAAAATTGTTAAAATCTTCTCTGATTTTTATATCAATTCAAGACTTCACATTGTTTGATATACATTTATATATATATATATATATATATATATATATATATATATGTATTTTTTGAGTTATTACTATATTGCTATAAAAGAATATTACCTTCTGTAGCATTAAATTCTTAAACAAATGACCAGCTCAGTGATATTGACACATGTCACTGATACACGGATTACAAATTGCTTGGTTAAAGTATTTTATTTTTTGCTACTCACGGGCATATTTTTTTTTAATTGCAATAAATTAATTGTACTATGAAGGAGTAATTAAAAGCAAATAGCAAATTATAGTAAAAAAAGGGTAGGATGTTTTTAAATCTGAATATAGAAAATCGGTTGCAATTAGTGTTTCATTGTTCACAAAAGTTTACAAAACAAATAAAATTTATTATACGATTTTCAATATTTTCACACCAACCTAAAATTTTCTTTGGTTGGTTACTTAATTTAATTTTGAGATCTCATATATATTTTCTAAATATTTGCATATAAAAACTTTAAATTTAAAAATTTGTTGTATGAATAATAAAAGGTGTTGATAACATAATCACCAGGGAAAACATGAAATATGCTGTAAAAAAGTAAAAAGCTTATGCGCATTAAAGATGCACTACAATTTTGAAAATATGCACTAAAAACTCAAAAATGTGCTCTTAAAAATACCAGAAATTGGTTAACTTGTAAATGAAAACATATATTTAATTCAAAATTGAACAATATTTTCATTTAAAATAAGACAAAAATGAAATAAAGAAAAAATGATGCAATAAAATAAAAAAAATATATAATACGAGTAGTTTGGGTTTGAATTGAACGTTAAAATTAAATTTCAATACAATTTTTAACAAAAATTTGTTTTAATGCATCCGTCAAAATTTAACTTCAACTTTAAAAGAAACTACGGTATCAGATTTACAACTTTGGAACTGTATTTTGCTTAATTGTTATTGCAATAAACAACAAAATATTGACTTATGTCATATTCTTTTCTGGAAAAATATGTTACACTTATTACACTTTTCAATGAAAATTATCAATAAAATGATTTTCTGAAATATAAATTTTATTAGAAATTATTGTATCATCCCTTGCGAGCTTAATTTTTTTATTAAAAAGTTAAAAAGTGTTACACTTTTTCCAGAAAAGAAAACTCCATTAGAGATGGTAAATTTGAGCTTTCATTACAAAACACCTTTCAGCAAATTGAAATACGATGAATCCAAACAATTCACATATTCCATTTGCAAAAAAGTTTCGTATATAAGGCACAAATCTACATCAACTGATACCACACACAGTGGACAAAACACAGAAGAACGCTGAAGATGAAGGTTTAGTGGCCTTCGAAAACGGCTAGCTGTTCCGTTCAACTATGTGTTGTTGTCAGAATATACGAACTTTAGCCTGTTAAATATAGAAACAAATTAAGTTCGAACAATAATTAAAATTAACTAAAACTCCATTATATTTTCAAATAAAAATCTTTGCCTGTTACAACTAAATAATTTTTTGTACATATACAATGTTCCTACAACATTTACACTGATGCAATCGGGACAGAGTCCGTCACAAATGGCAGAAGCAAAATTTAATTAAAACTCACGTCCGTAATAACTGCGTAATAAATAAGAAAAATTTATACACTACAACATGTTCTATTCGAAATGATTTATGGATGGGTTGTAAGCATATTAAAATAAAAAAATATATAAAATATCAAAATACGCCCTAAAAGCATCAAATATGTTCTCAAAATTCGAAAAAATGCTAAAAATATGCATGCGATGCTGAAATATGCAAAGACATGCTTTAAAAGGTGAAATATGCAAACATATACACTAACAAATCGATGCCAAAATTTATACAAATTTTTCAAACGGATAAATGTCTTAATACGCCACACATGAAAAACATGCAATTGCTTATTTGAGGTTTCCCTGATGATCATAAGTAAAAATGTATATATAAGTCGTCAATATGATTATAAATACATATAGAGCCAATTTCACTACGTTATTTAAATATCAATTCTCATATTCATATTCCATAAAAAAATTAAGGAAAATCAACATTTAAATATGAATTGATATTTAAATAGAGTTGGTGAAATTGCATTTGCAACGCTGTTATCAACTCCCAAGCATTTCTGTTAAAGTTTGCATTTAGTAAATGCATTTAATTCAATATTTCTTCAATTAGCTTTTATTACTGTTATTGCATATATTTTTAGAACAAATAAATCTCAAGTAGCATGTGCTCTGTGTAATGATGCTGCTGCTCCTGCTGTGTGTGCTTATAAATGCTTTGTTTCTCGGTATATTGCGGCTGTTGTCTTGGTATCTCTAAATTTTATTCTATATCAGTACAATACTAATGCTATTAGCAAGAGTTTGATTTATCTGAATTAAATTTCTTAGCTTTAGAGTAAAACAAAAGTTTTGCATTCCTGCTAAATTATTTTTCAATAAAAAAGTCAGCAGCAGCAAATCTGCTTCGTCTTACTTTGCTCAAACTAAATCTATAATGCGAGTAGTACGAGTATTACTCGTATTATATTTATATAATCATTGTACTCCTTATAACGATAAACCACATTTAGTTATCGGAAGCTCTTGTTTTTGAAAGTAATTTTTTTAACAAAAGCTTCCCACTTCTAAGAATAATTAATAATACACATAATTCGGTTTTAGCATATTTCACTTTCATTGCAATATAGTCAAATCTATGAGAATGTATTTTTGGAGTTAATAAAGCAGAATGAAAGTTAAAATGAAAATTACCTACTTCAAACTTATGATAAGACAGTGGACGGAGTCGATGAGGCGCACTAGCTATTTTCATTGTTAAGAATCGACTTAATCATAAAAAGTTATGGTCGATTTAAATCATTTACATGATTGATATCTTTAGGTCACGTAAATGGTTTTTATTTAAGCCTAGTTTAAATTGTAAAAAATAACAAAAAATTAGTTTTAGTCCAAAAATAATTTTTATTCGAAAGATCAAGCCATGGCACTAATATTTGAAAATAATTTCGGGCACATGACTACCGAGACTGTTCTGGACGAATTGTATGGTGGACGTGTAATTTGAAGCCACTCTTTCGAACATTGATGTGCATGTTTGGCTTCCTAGATGTCATCAATTGTTGCTGGTTTATTGGCCCTATAGAAAATAGTCGAAATAAGTCACATCACATGACCTTAGAGGCAGAGTTACAAGTCCATTTCTAGAAATAAAATTTTTAGTTTATTTAATCGATAATTGTGGTGGCCGTATAGTTTCCTTTGAAACCAATTCTCGTCCGAATCGATGTAATCCATATATTTAAACAAAACTCATTAGACATGGTGCGCTGACGATCTTAAATTGTTTTATTGTAACATTTTCCCAAGTACTGAACGAGTTTGCATATGTCCAAATAAAATTTCTAGTACACACAAAAACAAATTTCATATTAAAATCTACGAAAACAAAATAATTTAACACTTTTCGGTATTGGTTTTGTTTCATGTTGATTCAACATGATTTATAGTGACCTTAAAGAACATTTTTAATTTAATGACGATCTGCATTAGCAACACAGGACCCAGCTAAACTTTTCAATAATCAATTTCAATGTATTTTTAATAAAAAAACATTTTACTAAACAAGTTAAATTATAATTTGGGATTATTAGTGCTTTAAGAAACGTTAAACTTAAATTGTATCAATTCCCATAAAAACGCTATTTACACATTTCATGTTGATTTAATATTGCAATACTGTTAAATGAAAATGAGGAATCAAAATGACTTCAATCAAGTTGAATTAACGTGAATTTAATGTCATGTAGACATTAAATTTTTTTAAATATTTTACTCGCGTGATTTTCGCAGGCATCAGGAAAATGTATGTGTGTGTTGCATGTAGTTTGCTTCCCCGGCCAAGATTTTAACTTCGACTCATCGCATGCTAGTCAGACCGATAACCAATGAATCCACAAAAACCTAAAATATTGTTTAGATATACATCTTGAATTAAATTTTAATTAATAATAATTTGATTGACTTGATTTTATTTGATTTTACATAAGATTTATTTGCAATTAAAGTTATACTCGTATACGTCGTATATCTACAGAGGCAAATAGAGTTTACGGTGGGAACACTTAAATAACACACGGCCCTGTTCTGTAAAACGAATCGATTTGAAATTGCACGATTTGAGAAAACTTACCCCGATAATAGAAATATTATTATTATTATTCAGTCTTTTTTTAATTTTTCTATTATATAGATTCTCAAATATCATATCTAAAAGAAAATTATCGTGTATGATTTTAAACGAATTAAATATATGGGTTTGAGGATCAACTTTGAGGGCCGGATGGCATGAAGTTTTTTTGATTTTTTTACATAAAACTGAACCGATTTGCGGGGTGAGAGTAGAAGAAGTCAAAAAAAGTCTGCATACAATTAACGGCCACTCTAATGTGCATGAATTTATGTATGGAAATGTATGGGATAATACATAGCAAAAGTATTATATATGAATTAAAACCAATATATGGAATGTATTAAAATATATGAGCTTATATATCGTCCCTACCACGTCAAACTATCCAATATGCAAATTTGAAGTAAAAGTACCAAACTTAAAATGTTTCTTATTGAGTTATCTATCGTCCTTGACAATTTCAGTATTTTGAAACGAATCATATCGTAAAAGTTAGAGTACCAAGATAACGAATCTGAAAAACCAAAATGGTTAGTTTGACGTGGTACGGACGATATGGAAATTTAATTGGGAAGCTCTTCTTATATGGGTCCATATACAAACATAAGTCTATCAAAATGTATGCATACATGATATCTCACATAAAGTCGTTTTTGCAATCAAAAAAGCTTGCATTTTATTAACTCTATCTTTATCACTGGTGAGTTGGAAGTGTACAAGAAAATACATACAATATGCAAAGTTTATACTCGTATACGTCTACGTCAACGTTTAAAAAAGAAAAACTCTTGTAACGATTTTATATACTTTATATATATACTAATTCTACAGAAAACAACGGGATTCTCTGGATATATTTAAGAAACAAAGTTCAAATTAATGCCAAAAATTATAATAAAAACAGATTATTTATATTTAGTTAATTTTAATTATTATTTTTCGAACTTCATTTATGATTTGAACGGGCTAAAGTTATTATTTTTTATTTTCTAATTGCATTAGTTTTTAATCAGATTTCTTTAATTAAATTTTATATACGCATATGAATTTTGTGTTTTTTAAATAATCGACTTTATCTCTCAAAATGTCTCTAAGCTCGTTTTTATTATTTTTGTCCGAACTAATGTTCTATTAAATACAACCTCCCTATACAAAATCTTACAAAAATTAAATTTTAGTAATTTTGAATCAATATGAACTTTGCATACGAGAATATTTACACATACAACTATAAAAATGTACGAATATATATTATCATATACATATGTATGTAATGGGTGTTTTTTATTGAGATATAGAAATTTAAGTTGGCATCACTTTTTTAACTGGCGGCCATTTTGTCAGCTGTCAAGTGATTAATATTTAGTTTGGTTTGCCATTTCATCATGAACAGGTTGACAAAAGAACAACGCTTGCAAATCGTGCAAATTTATTTCGAAAATAGTGGTTCAGTTCGCGAAGTTTACCGCAAGCTCCGTCCATTTTATGGTCGACATAATCGTCCATCAGAGCAATTAATTCGGTTAACCATGGATCGTTTTCGCACTACGTTTACTCTATGTGATAATACGCATCCGCAGACACGTCGAACAGTGCGCACCGAAGAAACAATTGCCGCTGTAGAGCAAAGTGTTGAAGAGGACCCGAATGAATCGATTCGCCACCGTGCACAGCAATTGGAGCTTTGTCCATCAACTTTATGGAAGATTTTGCGCAAAGATCTTGGCTTGCGACCTTACAAGATTCAGCTTGTGCAAGAATTAAAGCCGCGAGACCATGCAATGCGTCGTGATTTTGGTGTATGGGCCGAAAATGAGATTGATCTCGATGCTGATTTTCATCGCAAAATTTTGTTCAGTGATGAGGCTCATTTTTGGTTGAATGGCTACGTCAACAAGCAAAATTGCCGCATTTGGAGTGAAGAGAATCCATATGAGACCCTTGAGACGCCATTACATCCACAAAAACTGACTGTTTGGTGTGCTCTATGGGCTGGTGGAGTCATTGGGCCATACTTCTTCCGAAATAATGCTGGAGAATCAGTTACCGTTAATGGAGACCGGTATAGAGCCATGATAACCGACTATTTTGTTCCCGAATTAGATGGCATGAATGTGGATGTGGAGTTGTGGTTCCAACAAGACGGCGCTACATGCCACACAGCGCACGTCACAATCGATTTATTGAAGGAAACATTCGATGAGCGCATAATTTCGCGGAATGGACCTGTCAATTGGCCACCAAGATCGTGTGATTTGACACCATTGGATTATTTTCTTTGGGGATATGTGAAGTCGCTCGTCTACCTCAACAAACCAGAAACGTTAGGGGACTTGGAAGCCAACATTCGTGGCGTCATTGCCAACATACTGCCCCATATGCTCGAAAAAGTGATTGAAAATTGGACCTGTAGAATTGGCTTTATTCGAGCCAGCCGCGGCGGCCACAGGCCCGAAATCATATTTAAACATTAATGGCATAAAATTATCCTTCCAATAAAGCCAAATTGATGGACATTAAAACGATTTTCTTGTATTTTATTTCAATTCGAAGTTCTATACCTCTAAAAAAACACCCTGTACATATACCCTAATTTTTTGGATCCGAACCATGTATGGGATATCATAAGTATATGCTCCATACATATTTTTTTAGCTGAGTAGATTTTAATTCGGGCAATCAACTAACGCATCAAATTGAACATCAATATTTATTTATTTTTTTATATCCTTGAGAACACATTGCATTAAGGAAATAATCTTTCCAACCACTTATTTTCTGCTTTACGATTGTGCAACTACCCGATTTTGCCTGACAACCAAATATAAACACCTTCTACATGAATATCCTTTTTGCTATGCGCGTGTTATATAATTTATTTATTTTTATTTTTGTTTCTTATTATTTTCGCTGATGCGATAACATAAAAAATTAGTTCAAGTCAATTGCATTTTTACACAATTTTTCTTATTTTAAAGCACACTCCAACTCACACCCGCACATTGCCACTGTGGCTCACCCCGGCGTTCACACGTGCACACCAAAACGTATGCAATAAAAACAACATTAAATTTTGTCTGCTTGCAACAGCCAGGAAAAAAGTGTTATTATTGTTATTATAACAGTTTCATAATAAACAAAGATTTACTAGAATTTTCAACTTAAAGAAAATCTTATAGACTTTATCAAGAAAAATTATAGTCATCTCTGGTCATGTGGCAAAACTTTGGATTATACAGTTCTCAATGCAAAAGCTTGCGAGGTGGAAATGTGAATGATAACACTCCCGTTCGTTGTGAATTAACTTACTACGCTTTAGTGTGGCTTGCCAAACACTGAGTATACATATTTCCTGGCTTAAAAATGCATTTAGTCATAATTTAATATTGCACACGTGCTCCCATTTAATATGACCATATCTGTGTTTTTAAGTAATAAGCTTTTGTTGATTATGGGTGGCTGGCTGGTAGAGGAAGAGCATTTCTTTTAAAAATATATTTTTCATTGTCACTTGTTATCTTCTGGGATTGTGCTAGTGGCCTTGGATGATATTTTACTCCTTTTATTTGTAATAAAAGATGAAAATTATTAATGAAGGTATTTCCAAAAAATTCACATATTAACTGTTGTTTTATAAAGAAAAAATTATTTAAAAAAATTTACTCTTACTATCTTAGAAATAAATTAAACTCAAATAAGAACTTTTATTTTCTAAACAAAAAATTTTAACAAAAAAAGTTAGTATTCTAAGAAAATATATAAAATCAAAAAATAACTTTTATTTTCTGAGGAATAAATAAAACTCAGAAAATAATCGGCAAAGTTCAATTAATTTTTTTAATTTACAACAAATAAAAATACATTTATCTATAAATAGGGAGTCCATATATCAAGAATTATCCTGGTGTATTTCTTGTGCACGTAGCATTTTTCCTTTAGTTTGATTTCTTTTAGTTTAAGTTTGGCAAATAATGGTTGTTTCAGAGTGCCCCTGTGGCTGAGTGGTAGCGATGCTGGTTGTGGGTTCAATTTCCACCACAGGCCCTGAGTGTTTTCCGCAAACCAGACCAGCTAATCGCTTTGCAGGTTGTGTTTGCTCTTTAAAAAAAAAGATTCCAGGTTTGTTACTTATACCGAATATTTCCGTATAAATATTTCAAATAAGCTTTAACTAAACCTTTAATATTTTTTATAAATACGGTAGTCAAAGTTAAGAATTATTATTCCAATATTACTTATCAAAAGCTTTAGGGAAATTAGCTTTTAAAATTCATTATAATAAAAATTTCATTTGCAAACTTTTAACTGCTTATTTCAATAAATGAAAATATGTCTCCCGTAATATATAAAATTATATACATACGGAAATATGCATGTATGTGCATTGCACATAAATACAAAGTGTGATTTTTCACATTTCCCCACGAACCCAGCCAGGATTTTTTAAATTTTTAATCAACTTCAAGTCTTTTTCGGCTCCTCTGCGCGATTAAAATAATCATGTTTGTGGTCTAGAGCGTCTCGCCCAACAGGCAACAAAAAAAGTGCCTCGTACACCAGCGAATATAAAGTATTGTTCAAAGGACATTTCAAAAAAAATTTTTTTTTAATATTTAAAAAAACGCTAATTATTAATTTGACAGCATCCGGTCAAAAAAATACTTGTGTGGCAACACTCTATTCTTGAATAGCTGTTGTTGTTATTTACATTTATTTTCTTTTTACATACTCTATATATCTACAATTTGAAGCTGAAAAAAAGTCAGCCAATGTAGTAATGGTAAAGTAAGAAAATAAAAAACATGTTGATTATTGAGTTCTTGTTTCATCTTTGTTATTTGTTGTTGAGCTTCTCATTTGTTTAAATTAAAGTTTATAACATAATAACTCTAGCTGTTCTAAGAAGCTTTGGGTAAAGATTCCCTGATGATCTGCATTAGCAACAGTGAAATGCGCATAGGATCCAGCTAAACCCCTCACTAATCAATTTCAATTTATTTTAATAAAGAAAATATTTTACTGAATAAGTAAAATAATAATTTTGGGATTATTAGTGCGTGAACAAATTTTTAAACTTAAATTGTAAAAATTCCCACAAAAAACGCTAAATCTTTTTTTATTTTTGCTGAAAGTGGGGGCCGTTTTTTAGTTTTTTCGTTATATGTTCCATATTTACAGTCCGATCTTAATGATTGATATAGCGATTTTTTTTTGTCTCGGGAGGCCAATATTTTTGATCTTAGATATGTAGACCCCAAGTGTACCGTTCTGGTACTTACCCCCAAATCTCATTTCCTACCGCCGTAATGTGACACCCTAATGAAATGAAAATTTATAGCTCGCGAAAAATAATAAAACTTTTGCTAAGAAAGTATTTCTATAATTACAACACAACTATTTAAAAAATGCTTTTATAAATGCATTGTGGCAGACCGTAAAAAGGTCACCCTTTCTAGGGTTCCGTACACCAAAGGTGAAAAAAGGAACCCTATTGTTTTCGCTACTCTGTCCGTCACACGGTATTTTCTCAGGAACCGTAAGAGCTACGGACCTGAAATTTGGACCGAGTATGTAGAACCTTGGTCACTGCAACAACAAATACATGAGAATTAGAAATTAAAGGGCGCTCCAAAACGAGCGACGAAAAATGTTAAAATCTCATGTAATATACATACAATTGTATGTACATATGTATATTGACACTTGATATTTGTAAAATTAGTGTATTTTTATATAGACTACAACAATTAACATTAAAATATTAAAAAATTTAAATTAAAGGGTGGTCCATCAGTTAATGCAATTTTGACAACTTGCTATATCTTGGAGACTGTAAGAGGTAAACTCTTGAAATTTTCAAAAACGGTAAAACTAAAAAATCCGAAAATTATAAAATCGCCAAACCGAAAAAAATCGCGAAAACCTAAAAAATCGCCAAAAATTTAAAAAAAATCGCCAAATCGAAAAAAATCGACAAACTTAAAAAAAATTCTAGCAATAAAATAAATCGCCAAATTCGAAAAAATCTTTTAAATGAAAAAAATCGCCAATATGAAAAAAACGCCAAAAACCCAAAAAAATCGCCAAAACGCGAAAAATGCGCCAAAACCAATATAATTGTTTATGTGAAAAAAAATCGCCAAAATGAAAAAAATCGCCAAAATTAAAAAAAACGCCAAATTTAAAAAAAATCGCCAAAACGAAAAAAATCGCCAAAATTTAAAATAAACGCCAAAAACCGAAAAAAATCGTCAAAACGAAAAAAAAGTGCCAAAACTTAGAAAGCACCAATAAATTTAAAAAACCCCTAAAGTTAAAAAAACGCTTAAAACCGAAAAAACCCAAAAACGGAAAAAAGTGCCAAAACTATAGTTTATATTGTTCGTATTGAATTACATATCTCGTGCCCGTACGGAACCCTTCGTGCGCGGGTCAAAGTCGCACTTCACTGAATTTATTAAATTTATCATAGCTTCAGTATTTACAGACGTAACACGTATTACGGTTACAGTTATTGCACTGGTAAAGCGAGGTAAATGGACCTCAGAGCAAAAATATTGTCCTCCTGAGTTAAAAAAATTCGCTATATCAAGCTTTAAGATCGGACTGTAAATATGCAAGATATAACAAAAAACTTAAAAGGCGTTTGCCAAAAATGAAAATTTTTTTTTTGGAAATGTTCTTGGAACAATACTTTATATTCGCTGGTGTAAGGAGAACTTTTTTTCTGATACGGTCACATTAGACCGCTTTTGAGTAAAAAAATACTGGTTTGTCCAGAGAAAGTTATACCCTAGCGGCGATTCTTCTGAGACCCAGCAAAAAAGAAATTCTGATTTGCAAGCAATAACAACTAAGGGAAGCAATGCATTGCTTACTTGGTAACAAAAGCTCCAAAGATTGTTTCCGAAAATCACTAACGTAAGGCGGGATCTCTAACAAAGTAAAACATTATCTAAGAGAATTTTGCAAACCAGTAACTTTTGCATCTGAGTATTACTTCAGTGAAGAAATTTAGTAAGACAAAAAATGCATGGCTTGGAAGCTGAATATTTTGCTTTTAGCTAACTCATCTCGAACTAAAAATGCCTTACAATTTTAAGCACTTCAGCTCGATTTATCTTATGATTGAACGCATTTACCAACTTTTGTTTTATTTCTTTAAATAAGTCAAATTAATCTTTTATAGTCTTTTTTAGCGAGCAACTTATTTTTCAGTTTTTTTTATTACCTAAAAGACTCATTTTGATGATATTTAAAAAAAATAATCTTCCAATTCTTAACTGGGAAATATCTTATTACTTACTTACTTTTAACTTAGGTGGCTGCATATAAATGTTTATTTAAGTGTGTGTGTGCGTGTGTGCACTTGAGAGTTTTAAAGTTCTTCCAAAGCCAAACATATTTTTCCTATATTGAAACGATTCGGCTTAAGAAGAAAATATTAAATATTGCATAGATTTTCTATACAAACTTTGTTAGAAACTTTCTTTATTTTCTATTAAGCATCTGACGCGTCGATTTCCCTGTTGCCATCATTTGAACAGTAGTTTATGACACTTTGCTAAAAGCTAGATAAAAGATCCTTAAGTAACAATAGAAAAACATATTTCTGTTATAAAGATGTCAAAAGTTTTTGTTTAGCATTTTATTGTTATTTTTTATATGATTTTTTACGCTTTTTTAGTGTTTAAGTTTTATCCTGTTCCTTACTTTTATGACTTATCGATAAAACGCAAATTTAAGAGAAAAAAAACGGAAAACAATATTTTATGCATCATTTCCTTGATTTATTGGTTAAGTTATAGAAAATTATACGAAATATTAAAGATTTAAAAAAATATGTCCTTAACTCAGATGACTTCTAAGGAATTTGAGTTTCGTGTAGGATTTGCATATTTAAAATAATTTTATTTTCATGATATTATTAGAAAGGCACATCTTTGAACATAAGCGTCATATTTTAAGGTATAAATTATTTAAGGTGTATCTTGATGTTAAAGGCAGATTATTAAACATATCAAATAAGTGGTTACTAGACCTAAATGACATAGAAGCAATAAAGGAAATTCTGAGCACTTAAACATTAAAGTTTCATTGTTACAAACACATTTCATTTCCAGTTACTGTTACCTTAGGTTAGGTTAGGTTAATAGGTTGCCGAGGAAAGACAAAAGTGTTCAACTTTCTTGGGTCCATTTAATTAAGGTCCCTCCTTTGTATCATGATTCAAAGAATACAAGATTATGCATTCAACTTTTGAAGTTATTTTATTTCTGTGCATCTACGACACCTCAGCCGATAAACATAAACACAATCATACAAAACACGTGTATTTGGTATAGGGCACTTTGGTTTACATTTCGATTTCTACGTCATTTTGACGTCACACAAGCACACTCAAATTAACAAACATGCACAATGCCTAATCTTGTAACCTTTGATTCATACCTTTGTATTACCTATAAAAAACAAGAGAGAGATAGAGTTAGAGAAGCTAATGGAAAAGGAGACTGTTTAGAAAAGGGTAATATTGAGCGTGCTATTATGTACGTTGGAGTTAGCTATTGAACTATTCACTGTTCCTAATATAGGAATGAAGGTACTTAAGGTCTACCGCTGATAATTTCAAAAGGTCACTGAAAAGCACCCTTCCTAATAGTGTTTTCACACTGAAAGTTAAAACCTGGTTTTAACGTTAGAACCACTAGCAACTGATTTTGCATTCACACTGCAAGTTTGTTAAATTCTGGTTTTAACTCATAGACTGTCTAATAACTTTTCTCAAAATAAAATATAGCAGAAATGTGTGTATTCGCGTTTGTATATTTGTCTGGATATCAGTCATACAGTCTACTTTCACTTTGCAGAGTTCATTGAAAATATTTTCGTTGTTTTCTTCCCAAAAAAAAAAAATATTTTTTTCCATAATTTTTTGTATTTTGTATTTCCATAATTTTTAGCATTGATCCCAAAATGACAGTGTCCCCTGATAACTCCCACTATGTCCCGTAACTTTGTTTGCGCGAAATTAGATAATTAGGTAATTAGGTTTTTACTGTGGAACACGTTATGTAATTATTTTGGTCCGTTGTTGAAAGTGCGGCATTTATCAATGGCTTGGTCCTGAAGCATAGCTCCTCTGTTTGATAGTTAGGCTACTGTTAAATTTCGTACCTTGACCCAATGTGATCACATACAATGTAGGGTGATGATGAAACGATCCGTCACACGTTCAAGGTATTTGCTGAATTCAATTACAAGGTACGATGTGTTATATATACCCATTATATATATAATTTCAGCTTTCCTATCAGTCATAAGCCGAAGATCCCTATATTCACTGCGAACATAAGCAATCTGCTGCTATTGTGTTATATTCGTATATTGATTCCAGCTATTTCTGCTTGAAGATGAGGCAATAATTTGGGAGCAGAAAGAGCATTATTATCCAAAATTCTTAAATATATGTATGCAGATCCCTCAACCGACACTCTACCCTCTTTTGGAATCAATTGTAAGACCAAGAAAACATCCAAGTTTTAGTGGGAGGATTATCTTCCAGAGTGTAGCAAAATTGCTACTGGAATTCTGGATTGAAATTTACATTCAATGTCTGTGTTATATATTTTAAACTTTATTGCACTAGCAGTTAAAGCTTTCTTTAAGCTTTTTAATTTTTTTAATCACAATACATATGGTTTTCCTTTTTCTTCTTTTACTGGATCTAGGCTACACCAGACATTTTTGTAGCTGTGACTTTTTTTGTGACTAGTAGTTAAGGGATAGCACGTAAAGTTTCAGTTCATTGGTCTAGAAATAGGAAAATATGTTGTTGGGAAAATATGTTGTAGGGAGTATTAATTTCGGGATACTTGATTTGTATATTTTAACTTGGAAAGTCACAGGAACTACCTCATATGACTGAAAAAAGAATTCGTATCGCAATGCACTGGTCAATCTATAGCATATATATGCGCTCTTAATGAAGAACTAGTTGTGAGTTAAAATATGCAAGTTATAACAAGTTCTAAGATTTCATTAGAACTACTTCCATAGTAGTAGCGATAGAAAAGCGAAATGTACCCCACATTGAATCGATGGTTCAATGAGTCAACAGAGGTGGATAACATAAACTAAAAACTTTCTCAACTGAACAAAATTATCTGTTAAAAATTTTGCCAATTGATTGATACCAGTAGTTCTTTTAACAATACACTGAGAAAAAGCCTGCGTAAATGCAACGACTTTCGACATTATATTTACGATTTTGTCATTATTTTTCAACCAATGCAACGCTTCATTCGTATTACGAAAATTGTTTCATTAGCTAAAAAACTAAAAAATAAACAACGAAATATTTTCATTCAAGTAACGGCATGATTTTTACTCAGCAACCTACATTTTCATATTTCAAATGAAAAATGTAATCATTGCGATGAAACTTTTTACTATATACAATAAAGTCACGTTAGTTTTAAATTTTTTAACGAACCATTTCATTGAATTAACAACATTTTTCATGTAAATCATGATAGTATTCCATTACTGAAACGTGACGAATAATTTTTTGATAATATCGTATCATTGTGTTAACAACATAAGTCATTATTGCAATGACTGCATCATTTATTTGATTATCAATTTATCATCCCAGTGAAAAAAATGGAAGTCATTCTAGCGGAAGTACATTTTCATTGCTTCCAAAAAATCAATATTTTTAATTTGTTGAGAGTGAGCAAAAAACCAAGCAGAAGCTTATTTTAGTCATACAAAACATTGTAACTCCTCCATAGTGTTAGAAAATACTCACCAGAATTTAAAATTTTTTTTATTTGCTTAAATTTACATGAAAACACTGTTTCGGGCTTAAATTCGTATAAAAAGAAACGAATTGTTAAAAAAGGCAACTATTTACCATTTTTCCTAGATGAAAATATTATCGTAGAACACAAAAAAGGGAATTTTTCTTAATATCGCTCCTAATTCAGTGACCAGGCATCGAAAAAGAGAACTTCTTGCAATGACAACCCTATGTAAAAATCATTAGATCGGATCGAAATTTGCACTACTTACGCATCGTAAACTCTACATTTTCATGACTTTTTTGGAGTCTCTTTTTTTAACTGGGATGTGTATATATTGGCACAGGCATCAGAAAAACGTTTGTATCACATAATTGGCTTCCCCAATTATTCAAATATTATTAGATACACACTAAATACATACATACCATCATTAATGAAATTTTAATTCAAAATTATTTAATTGATCTAATTAAATATAATATATCAATATATATATATTAAAAAAAAACTTTGACTCTCCAGTATTCGAACCTATGATTACAAGGTTAGTACACTGACTACTAGCCAGCAGCAGGGAGCTTTCTTCATTCTAGTTACGCAAATATTTCATTAAAGTTGCAACAAAACTATAATTTCCATAACTATAGATTAATTACAATTTTGGTTTAATACTTTAATATTCTTGTATGTCACCTAATTAATTAAATATATTTTTTTGTATGAATTCTTCATAAAAACATGTATTTAAGTTTTTCATTATCCGAATGAAAATTATTTCGTAACGTAAATGATACTAGGAAATGTAAAATATTAAGCACTAGAATGGTTTCATTCCATTAATGTAATGTTTGATTTTATTAATGAAATTTGTCGTTTTATTAACGTAATAATGGTTTCATTCCGAAGTGTTTTTCTTTCAGTGTAGGTACAAAATTAAATTGAGTTTTCTTTTTGTATATCAAATAAAATTTTGATCATCCTAACTAGATTTCTGATACAAGTTTCCATTAAAAAAAGAAGCACACAGCATAAAGTCATACCTGAGAATTTATAAAAAAAAAGTTTAACAAATTTTTATTTGTCTGCTTATTAATATAAATTTTAAAACTTTCTACACTAATCTTTATATGAAATGTAAATATTTTAAAATATTTATATTCTCTGAAGCATTAGAAATTATCCCATGAAAATGTGAAAATTTTAATTTTGTATTTTTCACATAATACAAAGGAAACCTTTCAAAGAAATTACTACGATTTTCAACAACACAATGAATGATTGAAATCTTTAATAAAAGCAAAAAAAAAGAATTGCACTCGGAAACCATAAAATTAAGAAACATTAAGCAACACAAGTCGCGACCAACGTTCACATTACAAAAAAAAAAATATTAAAGAAGATTAGAAATTTTTATAACAACAGAACGCAACTAATCTAATTCTACAGTTGACAAAATCTTAAAATCAAAAGCAAAAACAAAACACCCTCTTTATGGACAAGGAAACACAATGTTGCAGTAGCAGAAATACTATAAAATAAATTGTTACGATTTCTAGTTGTTTCTTCTAATTGTGTTAAAATTTAGATGAATATACATACTCTACTACATAAAGAAATGCAATGGGAAGGGGAGTAACGTACGTAACGTAGATGTGGCATATGTATAAAAGAAATTCACGTGCACAAGGTGATTAGTCATCTTAATATTACAAGGCAACTTCAATTTAAATTTTCGTACACTTGACCATCCTCTGGATTTCCTATATTCTATAGAAGATATTTATTCAATTTGGTTTAGTAAAGTTTTTTTGAACTGTTCACGTATTCGGTAGTTACATAAATAAAGGTTTGATTGAGTGGCTGCTATTTTCGCACGCCAAAAACACATGATAGGAAAAATAATGCAACATATGCAACGTTTGCATGAAAAATGTGTGACTTTTCTATTTTTATCAAAATTTCAAACATAAAAGCATGTATTTATGTTTGTATGTATGAGGAAGTTAAAGTTGATATTTTTCTCATTTTACATATTATTGGGTCCATGGAAGTATAATTTCGCACTTTACATTTCTTTTAAAAAAGTTATGAGTAGCAGTGTTTGGATATGGCTATTTTTAAATTGTACCATGAAAATGCTAAAATTGTACCAAATTAATATCAATTGTACCAAAATGTAGCCATCTGGTAACTAAGCATACACAATAAGAATTCATAAAAATTGTTCATTTATTGAAAACAAAAACAGAAAGAAATTATGTAATAGTGGTAGTACACACTTTGCAAAGTGTTTCCGCAACACGTTTATATTACATGCTGCATACTTTGACACAGACACTGCAACCTACAATGCGACCTTTAAACATAAAATCATTTTGATATTTTCGAAACTTCGAATGCGATTTCGAACGCAACTATAAACAAGACTACACACTGTGCAACCGACAATGCAACCTGCCTAGTTGCATAAAAACGTTGCTAAGTCTGTACCTACATTAAGGACTGGGACAAGTGCTACCAAAACAAATGAAACATTTTAGAATAAACTACCAATGTTGCAAATTTTGGTACTTATGATCAGTTAGGCAACTGTGTTAAGAGAAATTATTATTACTGTAATGCAAAGCACAAATTTTTCAAATTGTACCACTGAAGTATAAAGTGTACCAGTGTACCAATGCAAATGTAATTGTACCAAATTTGGTACAATTGTACAACAAATCCCAACAGTGATGACTAGGATGTTCAAATATTTGGGGTATTGGAATGGTATCCCAAATAGTAGTCACAAGTGGCATAGTTTCTAGGTTTTAAAATTTAGGTTGAAAGAAAATTAAAAGCAAAAACAATGGCGCATATTAATAGTGAAAACAAAATACATTTTATAAATTTAAAACCCGTATTACCGTACAAAATACTGGTTTTAAATTCTTAAAGTATGCTTTTTTGTACTATATTTGAACATTCGCACCATATATAGTATATTAGAATAATTTAAAATAATGTGACAATATGACTACCGTTTGAATTCCCCATACAATTGGGGTTTTAAGCAGAAAACTTTTTTAATCCAACATAATCGGGAATAAAAGTTCACGTGAAATGTCTACCCTTTCCCTTAAATAGTGATCACCAATGTTTGCGTTGTTGTTGCGTCTACATACTATTTTCTAATTTTACGGTAAATATTTCACGTGAAGAAAGTGGTCGCCTTTTATTCCCGATAAGGGTGAATTATTATTTTTTCTTTTTGATTTACCAATTATTTTTTTAAATAATTTTGACTGCATCTCTTTAAATTACACAGTAAAAAATATTCCTTCAATATATATGTTTTATTTTAAAGAAAACCAAAAATCCAATAAAAATGTTATTGATTCAATTAAACTTTTGTTTAAAGATTTTAATTAATTAAAAGTTTAATTGACTCAATAATTATTAATTAATTGATTTTTGTTATTTTTTTTCAATTAAATGTGTTTATTAGAGGAAATTTTTTTCTGTGTAAATTATTTCTTATGAATTGAGTCCCAGTTAAAAACATGTGCATGTATTGGATTTAAAAAAATTTAATAAGTCACAAGAAATTTGATGAAGTAACCCCAAAATAAAAACGAAATAAGTCCCATTCGTGATAAATTAACTCTAATGCGAAAATCTGAAATTAGAACTGAATATAAACATTAGAGCGTCCCACTAAAAAATTAATGCACCGTAAACCTTCAAATATAAACTATTATTGCAAGGAAATTTCGGAGAAAATATTATTTTGAAAATATTATTATTGCCGAACGTAGGGGTTGTCGTTTCCGTGTAACTTCGGCACTTACCGTCGTATCTTAAAGTATGATATATCGCTGTTTTTGTGTTTATGTGCCTCAAATATTCCGTCATGGCATTGATCCACCAGATCTCTGTTCGTACTACCCTAACATACCCCCCTAATGTCAGAAAATTTAAGTTCGCAAAAAACCATTTAACTTTTGCAAGGGAAATATTTCCAGCAGAACAGCTTAAAGTTTATTTGTTTTCTTAAATTTTTGGTTATATTTTCGACATTTGCAGTCGATAGTTTTGCTATTGTTTTTCGCGAAATAACTGTTGAAATTGCGCCTTATGTAATCAAAGTTTATTTGCCATTTTGTTTTCTTTCATTTTCTTCTATAAAGACTTTCATCACACAAAAAATCTAACATTTTATGTTCACACCATCGTACCTAATATTACATTAAAAACACAAGTGTAAAGCAAACACCTGTGAGGATTAACATGCCTACATTAATCGTTGACTTCCGGCGCAGAGCAGTTTAATGCACGCTGTGGTCTTGTCGACCTTTGAAAATAGACGGCAAAGTAGTTGATATAAATAAGTTTAAAAAAAAATACTATTATTTCTTTAACTTTCACGAAAAATTATTCAATACAATTAGCATATTCAATATTTTTACCCGCTTCAAGACGAAGACATATATAATAAATAACGGCACAGCAACTGCGTCGAAACAAATGACTTGTTAGTTTGTATTTCTTAATGATGAAGCTCTGGTAAGATGGAAAGTATTATCGTTTAGAAAAATTTCAAAAAATGGTCAAGTATTACGGTATATCAAATTTGTATCGTATTATTTACTATTAGTTTTGACATCTTGCATTCACAATATCGCACTTGCAAGTATTATTTGAATTTTTGAAACTTATTAATACAAGGTGTAATAGTCTGAGTGGCCCTTAAATGACACATTTCTTGAAATTGTCAGTTGCCGAGAGAAGTTCAACAGATCCACCGTCTGTTAACGAAAACAACGTACTTTTCCAATCTCTTGAATTATTATAAGCGATGATAACAGTTACTGACCCGATTATACGTTTTATTTTATTTTATTTTTTTAATTTTATTTTTTTTTTAATTTTATAAACTTCGTGAAGTACTCATAATTCAGTATGATCACTTGGACCAAATTCGCACTGACCAGCTGGGAACATTAGAATCTTCCAGCGATATTATAAAATTACCAGGTGAGCATAATTTAAATAACTTGTAACATTCGGAGTTGTTACTATTAAGTTTAATATTTGTTAACGTAATAATAATCCCAGATAATTATTTTACTTATTCAGTAAAATATTTTTTTGATTACATATACATTGAAATTCATTATTGAAGGGTTAGCTAGATCCTATGCGCATTTAATTGTTACTAATGCAAATCATCAGAGAAACTTTACCCAAAAATTTCTACGAATAACTAGAGATATTATGTTAAGTTTTCATTTAAATAAATCAGTTATTTAGTTCAACTAATATCAAAGTTGATGTAATGAAAATACATACATAAATGTAATGAACATAATTTTTCTATCTCCCACCCTAATGTTTCTTGTAAGCTACATGCTTTTACTGTACATTGGTTAGGAAGGGTGGTGCTACAACGCACTTTCACTCGAAGACCCAGCTGGGCCTGTTGTGAATACTGTATTTATATAACGCCTGATATTGAAACCTCGTAAAAGAAAGAACTTTTTAACCTACCCAATATAACAAATATCATAATTTTCTACAAATAAAAATCACTATTTGCAACCACCAATAATTCCTCTTCTTATATTTCAGTCGAATGTAATATTTTACAACAATTTCAATCCTCATGATTTTCTATCACTTCTGTAAACAGTGGGACATTGTTTCATATTAATGAGACAACATTCATCCCTGCTGTTCGCTCTTCAAAAATGCATTTCTACTTTATTCTTGTTTCTGGAGCGTGTTTTATATCATTTTTCATCGTACTTATAGTTTATCATCGATTAAAAAAAACAAATTAACATTTTTCCGAATCTATTGAACTGAATATTAAATTTGCTTTGATTAAAGCTTATCGCATGTGTTAGGTTTCATCTTATTGATAATTTTGCATCATGTGACAATTTGTTCGTTCATCAGCACATCATTAATCGCAAATGGGTGGCAACATGAAATTTAATGTTTTTAAATTCAAATACAGGGTGTCAGAATTCTCATGCGTCTGAAGGCTGTTTGAAAAAGAACGCAACAAACATATTTGACAAATGAATATACTAAATATTTTGATAAACAAAATCATACTTCCTAAGCTTGGCGACTCCATACAAATACAACTTCTTATGTACGTGCGCCATTCCTTTTGAAAAGACTCTATTTATGCAACTCAATTGTAGCTAATCCTTATTTATGAATAATTAAAATATTTAATATGTATTCTCAGTTTATTATAATTTTTTATGACCAGATAAAACCTTTTTTATTGCACTTCTGGTTACAAGTGATCTGAGCAGCCGGAGCAGCATTAAAATAGTTTCTTTTTTCTTGCATCAGTCAGGTTCGCCATAATATTTTTAGCTGATTTTAATTTTTTATGAAGCGTATAAAAACCACACACACACACACACACACACACACACACACAAAATAAAAATCTCAAAATGTTTTTACTTTTCTTTTTAAAAGAATTTGAGTTTTGAAATACAACTCAAGACATTAATGAGAAAGCCACACAAAAAACTATACAAATGAAATAAATAAAATTAAAATTAAATTAAATGCAACCATCTTCGGTTTCAGCTCCAAGAAATATAATACACTTTAGACTGACTTTCGGTGGAGGCCACAAGAAATATATGATGCTAAATGTTATTGGAGAAATTCAGATTATGGCCACATTTAATTGTGCATTTACACAGAAATATAAAAATATTAATTCCACTCATAAACGTGAAACAATAAAATATTAAGTATTTCCTAAACATATGTACATACATATCGTCAACTTAGAGTGTAAACCTGCTAAATCAACTATTTATAATATTTGACATTTTATTGCTGTTCGAATAAGAAAGAGACATATCGAAAAAACTTTATCCATGAGGCTAGTTTTGTAAGTTATGTATACGAAATGTTAATGGTATTTTGTCTCTTCTGTATAATTTATCTGAAGTGAGTTAGCTGTTTTACACTCTAAGCCGGCGATGTGTTGGCTGGTGGATATTTAAATAATGGCCGAAACAAAATAAAATAAAATCAACGTAAAATTAAGAACAATTTGACAGTGTGTGATGTACAAAAAGGCACGAATTTATTAAGAAGGTCTAATAACTGAATGTCTGGGGAAACTACATACATACATAAATATATGTTGTATTAATAATATCGTGGTACAATAAATTAGAAAATCTTATACTTTACAACCACAATATTGCTTAAAATATTCATTTTATAATCACAAAATAATAAAACATTTTTAAGATGTTACTGTAATATTTTATAAATAATATTGTACGGGGTTACTGTACTAAGTTATTTGATTTCTTCTAAATTTAGGAATCTATTTTTTGTAAGCTAAGCATCTCTAATCTATAAAACGTGAAAGTTTAGTTTTACAGCAATGTAATTACAGGGGAAAATTTAGAATCCAAAGTCGTCTGTCTGCATGTACAAAAATTCTGGCATCAATTTATTAAGATTCTTCTTTCACCAGCTTAGCTTTTAAATATAGTCTTTATATGATAATTAAAGGCCGAATTTTACCAATAGAGTTGGCAGGCAGGAGAAAAACCTGATGTCCGTTGTCATGGCACTATACATTAAGAACTTTTCTAACTTTAGGTTCAAAAGCCGAACTTAGGAAAACTTGTATCCAAATTAAAAGTTGCAAAGTAACCCAGAAACAAATTTCAAGATTTTGTAATGGGTAGTACTCTTTAAATGGCTTACAAAGTAATGAGTGGCGCTTATTTATCTAATTATTTTATGCGTATACTAATGAACAAAATTTTAACTTATTTATATCATTACGTGAAAGCACTTATTGTAGTCTTCCCAGTTAATAATGCAATATATTAATAAAAAAATTTATTGATCGTGAAAATGAAATTCGAAAACAATAACAAATAACTTTGTTCTACTATAATTTTTATTGCAAAACTTAACTATTTTCGCATATTTTTCAATATACATATTCACATATTTTTTTTTTGTAAAATTTGATTTTTAACAATCCCAAAAAAGTTACAAGTTTTATAGTTTTGTTACAAAACTCTATTTGTTTTTATTAGAAAAAATTGCTGATTAACTTTTTAATAATTTAAGGCAAAAATAAATCTCTATATTTTTTTGGATATTTGTAGGCGAAAACTATAGAGTACCGCCTACTTTTTGAATTTCTCAAACAAAAATAATGGGTTAGTTATTCAGTCAAACTGATTACCATTAAATGATTTTTAAGAAATTTATTATTCGACATATTATCGTAAATTAATTTTAATTTGAAATTTATTTGCTGGTGGTCAGCATTGTCTATATGTATTTCATTGATGCTGTAACAAATCGTCAGTAGACTTCAATGACACATTTTGAACAGTAACAAAATTAATATAGACAATGCTGAACCATCAAAATATAAATTTCAAATTAAATTAAATGATTTTGTTATTATGTATTTTAAATTTTCTAAGGATGTTCAATTAATTTATGTGTAGTTTCCACAATGCAAGCAAGCGACTTGTCTAGAAAAAATTTATGAAAAACAGTCAAATCTTTGAGTGATTCCTATACAAATTTTCTAGACAAGTCGCTTGCTTGCATTGTGGAAACTACACATTAATTCCATTTGGAGTTTTAATCAAAATGTTCTATTCCTTTAAAAGTCCTATTAATGACATAACGAATAGAATATAGTAGTAACATGCAAATGTCAGCCGCGGTTTCTCTTTCTTTTTGCTTGCGAGCAAGCAATTTTCCATGGCTCTGACGCATACATACGCTTGAATTTTATAGCCTGGGCTATGTTGCCTTGGTGGTCAACTGTCCTTTGCGGCTTATTTGCATAGAACTGCGACTTCATTACACAGGCTTTTGGCGATTTTTTTTAATTTAGTGCTTTTTTCTCGTTTTAGCGATATTTTTAAACATTTGGTGCTTATTTTAGTTTGGTGCTTTTTTCTCGTTTAAGCGTTTTTTTAGGTTTTATTCGTTTTTATATTTTGGCGATTTTTATTTTCATTTTGGCGATTTTTTCCATTTTTGCGATTTTTTCATTTTTACAATATATTTTAGTGCTAGAATTTTTCTTAATTTGCTGTTTTTTTTGGTTTGGGCGATTTATGGCGATTTTATAGTTTTTGGTATTTTTTTTTACCGTTTTTGAAAATTTTAAGACTTTGCTTCTTACGGTTTCCAAGATACATCAAGTTGTCAAAATTACGTAGTCAAAATTACATAAACTTATAAACCACCCTTTAATTTTAATTTTTTTATGAATTTTAGTGTTAATTGTTGTAGTATGTATAAAAAACACTAATTTTACATATTGCAAGTGTCTATACATATACATATGTATGTACATACAATTGTATATATATTACATGGGATTTTAATATTTTCGTTACTCTTTAATTTTTAACTTTCATATATTTGTTGTTGTAGCGACCAAAGTCCTACATACTCTGTCCAAATTTCAGTTCCGTGGTTTTACGGTTCCTGACAAAAAAGCCTTCTTCCTAAAACATGAAATATGTTTAGTTATCAGAAAAACGTCCAAATTTTTCCAACACTTGTAACGTCTTTTTAATTTGTTTAATTTATTTAAATTTTTTTTAAATTAGAAATACCAATTTTATTCATACTGAAGTATTAAATAAGTTAATTTAATAAAAAAAAGTAATAAAAACTAGTTTTCGGTAGTTATTTTGTATGGGAAAATAGAGTTTGAGTTTTCCAGCTCTGAAATCGTCTGCTCGATTTTGCTGATTTTCAATACGAATCTTACTCGGAAAATTTTTGACACACCAGTCCAAGAAAAAAGTCTCTAGCTTTTTTTGTAGCTTCACCTACAGACAGGTGGACATCGCTTGTTCGTCTTCCCTATGCATAAGGATCCAGAATATATATACTTTATATGTGGCTCATTAATATTGTGGAAATTACACACGGAATGACAAACCCTTTTACCATTTTTTCGTAAAGGGTATAATAAAAAGAATTGCGAACTAGGCGCCTATGCACAATTTGTGTCGTGCTTGTGTGAAATTTGAAAGTATTAAAAAAATATTTTCCTTAATAACCCAGTAAAAAAAGAGACTCCAAAAAAGTCATGAAAATGTAGAATTTACGATGCGGAACTAGTGCAAATTTCGATCCGATCTAATGATTTTTACATAGGGTTGTCATTGCAAGAAGTTCTCTTTTTCGATGCCTGGTCATTGAATTGGAAGCGATATATAGAAAAATTCCCTTTTTTGTGTTCTATGATAATATTTTCATCTAGGAAAAATGGTAAATAGTTGCCTTTTTTTAACAATTCGTTTACTTTTATACGAATTAAGCCCGAAACCATGTTTTCATGTAAATTTAAGCAAATAACTTTAAAATTTTAGACTAAAAATAGTTCATAAATTTCTTTCAAAAAATAATTTTTTTTTTAAATTCTGGTGAGTATTTTCTAACACTATGGAGGAGTTACAAGGTTTTGTGTGACTAAAATAAGCTTCAACATGGTTTTTTGCTCATTCTCGGCAAATTAAAAATATCGATTTTTTGGAAGCAATGAAAATGTACTTCCGCTGGAATGAATTCCATTTTTTTCACTGGGAATTAATTATTTTTGGAAGAGCATTCTATAATTCAATTATTTAAGTCAAGATGAATAAAAACAGCGATAATTGCAAACGGTACAGAGAAAAATTAAAAGAATATGAAATTAAATTGCAAAACTATAAATTAAAAAGCCGAGAAAGATCGCGTAACGCTAGGAAAAAAGGAACAGCTTTAGCTGAAGCAAATAAAAAAGTTTTTGAAGAGAAAAAGCGGTATGAACGTATACTTAAAAGGCAAAGTCAAAAAACCTTATTATACCCGATGCATTTTCGTTTTTTTATACCATCCATTGATATTGAGAAGTACTCTTCTTTGTATAACTTGGACTAAAAGTAGAAAAACGCAAAAACTATACCACTCATTTCTAAATTGCACTTCTTCTGTTGCAAGGGTCAGAAAGTGAAAGCAGCTAAAACTGCATATTCCAAAAAAAAAAACTATAATTAATGTACCCTATACTATTCGTATTTAATTTTGCCTATTTTGTGAAATATATTTACTTTGTCATCGCATTCTGCATTTCCCTTTAAGTTCGTCGTTATGTGAAAATAAACACATTGATTACCTCTATTTTTTTTTTTTTTTTTTTTAATTTTTTATTCATAATTTCCCAAATAAGCACCAGAAAGTAATTAAACATCATGATGGAACAAAATGTCACGTACGCCATGACCCTTACGACTATAATTAAATTTATATAATAAAAAAACTATTAATATTTTTTTTTTAGTAAAATCGAGCCCATTTTATGAAACATTGACTAACCTTATTCTAAAATTAGTCACATTAATTTATTGCTTCAGGTTTTGCTGCAATAAGCATTTTAATTGTTTGCTACAAATCACAGAAAAAAGTATTCACCAATTAATATTTTCAATTTTTTTTTTTTTTTTTTTAATACATATATTTATTTATTGTATCTTCAAATATGAACTAACAATAAGTGATTAAATCTTAAAGCTAAAATATAATTGTTTAGCCCGACCAGTGTCGGCCAAAACTTAGTGATAATTTAAATAATACAAAGTAGTGATAATCAAAAAGGAAAATTAAATGTATTTTCAAGCATTCCCATCTAGAGTGTTGAGTATAAGAGCCCTTGTGTCCCTCTTTTTTAGGCGGATGTGACCATTAAAATTCAAAATATTACGAGCAAGCGGATTAGGATGTGACTCGAGTTTTGTTAAGTATTTGCCTGCGTATCTTGCAATTTCTTCAGTCACTAGTGGCATTCTTAAATCACGATGCAAATTTGAATTCTTAATGTACCATGGAGCAGATGTTATTAACCTTAAAACTTTGTTTTGCCTTCGTTGAATTCTCTCTACATTGGAGGCTGAAGCAGTGCCCCATAACTGGATACCGTAACACCATATTGGCTTTAAAAGCGACTTGTATAATAAAAGTTTACAGTCCAGCCTAAGTATTGAATTTCTGCCAATCAACCAGTGTATTTGAGATAACTTAAGATTCATCTGAGTTAGCTTAAAGTCAATATGATGTTTCCATGTAAGTCTTCGATCAAGGTGTATACCAAGGTATTTCACTTGGGAGTGTTGAGGAATATTTTGATTATTGATTCGAATTGGGGAACAAGTATCTCTTCGTAAGGTAAATGTTATATGGACACACTTTTGTTCATTTACCTTAATTCTCCATAAGTTCAACCACATTTCCAATTGTGTAATATGTTCTTGCAGATATCGGGAAGCCTCGTGCGGGTTTTTGTTCATACTAAGGCATGCTGTATCATCGGCAAACGTAGATGTATTGATATTGCTGCTCAAAGGCATATCACAAGTATAGATCAAATACAAAACTGGCCCCAGTATGCTCCCCTGTGGCACACCGGATGATATAGATTCGGGCACACTCATGAATTCTCCTTCCACAACCGTGAACTTCCGGGTAGTGATGTAACTTTCTAATAAATTCACTAAATTTATTGGTAGATATGATTTTAATTTTAGAATTAGACCTTCATGCCACACTTTATCAAAGGCCTGAGAAACGTCAATAAACAGGGCAGAACAATACATTTTTTCTTCAAAAGTTCTTCTTATAAATTGCACCAATCTATGAGTTTGTTCAATGGTGCTATGCTGACTTCTAAAACCAAATTGATGGTCTGGGATGCACCCACTATCAGTTAAAATTGGGGACAATTTTGTCATGAGCAGCTTTTCGAAGAGTTTTGACATTGTTGATAGCAGACTTATTGGCCTGTAAGACTCAGCCTTGGTAAGGTCTTTGCCCGGCTTTGGAATCATTTTGACCTTCGCAAGCTTCCAGCTTTGTGGATAATACTCCAGTCGTAAAATGGCGTTAAAAATAAATAACAGGATTCTAATTGCAATATGGGGCAAGTTTTTCAGCATATTGTTACTTATTCCATCAATACCTGGAGCTTTCTTCGGGTTGAGTTCAGCAATTAGTTTCTGAACATCACGTGTCTTAAATTGTATGGGTCGAGGGGGTAGCGCAACTACATTTGGTAAATCAACAACACCAGTACATGTGTTTGGGGTAAATACGGATTTTAAATGCTCAACAAATATGTTACCTTTTTCAGTATCGCTTCTGGCCCAACCTCCGGTAGAAGTGCGCAGAGGTGGTCTATATTCAAAGGGTGTTTTAAGCTTTCTAGCAGCTCGCCACAAGGAGTAATTAGATGCAGGTGTGGCATCAAGATTTTCCAGATAATTTTTAAGACATACAGTTTTTTCATATGCCAGCAGCTCTTGGAGTCGTCTAGTGCACTCTTTAAATCTAATGTTATTTTGGGGTGATCTGTGCTGTTGCCATTCCCTTCTAGCTGTCCTTTTTTCACGTAAAAGACGTTCAATGTCTGTAGAATAAATTCTATTAAACCCAGTCTGCGGATGGGAAGTAGTGGCATGTTCAGCAGCCTGTTTAATATTTTCGTTAAGATTTTCAATGTTAGATTCAATATCACCTGGTGTTCTTAGGTTAATATTTTCCGTACAATGGCTACTGAGGTATTTTTTGAACCCCAGCCAATTAACACGGTTGATCATCTTTACATATGGGACAGGGAAGTCACTTCTTAGTGGGCTACAAATTGTAACAATCGTGGGAGAGTGATCGGAGGAGAGATCTACAGAAGCTTCAACATGAATTAATTCCCTACCGATATTTTTCATGACTCCAAAATCTATAACATCCGGAATTTTTTGTATGTCCGTAGGCCAGTAAGTGGGCTCCCCACTTGAAATGACGTCCAAGCCCATTTTTGAAATTGTGTTGAACAACGCTCGTCCTCTAGGTGTGATAAGACGCGAACCCCAGAAAGTATGTTTTGCATTATAGTCTCCAGCTGCTACGAAACAAGGGCCAAGAGATTTGTAGAAATCCTCGTATTGATCCTCAGTAATTGCGAATCTAGGAGGGGAGTAAATTGATGATATGACAAAATTTGTGCAAAAATTTTCGATACAAATATTCGTTGCTTGTAGATGTTCTTCACAAATGTTATCAAGGACATAGTGTTTGAGTCTTGACTTAATTAGAATTGCTGACCCACCGCATGCTCTCCCCCTCGGGTCCTTTGAATCATATAGAGTGTAACCATTTATTTTAAATAAGCTCCTTGAAGTCAAATGAGTCTCAGAGACCAACATTATATCAATACCTTTTTCCATGAGGAAGTGCTCAAGTTCATTTTTATGCTGGCGAATGCCGTTTGCGTTCCAGAAACATATTTTTAACATGTTCATGGTTTGTTAACTAATGCTTGAAGCAGTGTATTCTGCATTCGCAGCATTTCTTGCATCATGCTAGTCATTTTTGTTGTAAAGTTGTTTATAGTTAGCACCAGATTCTCAATAGTAGCTTCAAGGCGACTAAAGTTAAAGCCTGAGTTTGCATTCGCTGAATTATTTTGCGGTGAAACATTTTGTGAGGGACTAGAACTAGCCTTAGCAGCATCGGCATACGATACACGTGAAGTAACTGGTTGACTTACTTGAGCAAAAGAGGCGGAGTACGCGTTTAATGGTTTAATTTAATTGATTCAATTAAATTTTTAATTGTATTAATTAATTTGAGTGGAAAAACTTAATTAATATTATTAAATTGTTTATAGGTGAAAATTTAATTAATTTTTTAATTGATACTACAAATATTTTAATTAATATTACGAAATCATTCATATTACTTTTTTGTGTGAAACATACTTCCTTTTTTTGTCTCGTACGACATTCTTAGTTTTTTGCAATTATCTTTAAAATTTAAAATTAGTTATAATTGGATTTAAACCATCGGTATATCTAATCCGGGGCCATAACTTAGGCTAATAATAATTTATTTTATTTTTATCTCTTTTCCACTTTATATGCGTACTACTGTCCCGTACGACAGTATAAAAAATTTTATTGTTAAAAAAAATCTTGTCAAGCTACGAGTAACTGCCTGTAATTTGGAAACTTCACTGAACTATACATGCAAAGCATTGATGTATGCTAAAATTTTAAAAATCAAAAAAAACCTTTTAAAGAATTTTTTTTTGAGCCCTCTCTTCTGTTTTACTCTGCTTTTAAGAGCTAAATTAAAATTATGATTTATCTCAACTAAACTTACTGCAGTATGCAAACTTTAAGTAATGTACCGTCTTCATAATGAATGTATTATTTTTTTTTTCTCCTACATTTATAGTCCTAAATTAATTGTTGCCAAAATCACATGCTATTCCTTGAAAACTCAACACAAATGATTATACAACATTCACTATTTTTATTTTTTCATTAATCTTACTTTTAATGCTCTTTTGTTTTTATTCGCATTATATCATTACGAGTGGTATTATTTGTATCTAATGAGCATGTTTTTAATTCTTATGGGTGGAAATGGAGAAGTGACAGCAAAAAAAGGGGAATAAATATACAGATAACATATGATTAATTGCATGAAATAATCCAATACCTACAACTCTGCCTGAGCAATCAGTTTTGTTGTCTCCTTACAACCTCATAATGTGCTCCAAACAAAAGTAAAGCTTTTCAAAAAGGCGGTTCCGGTATAACGATTATTTTCGTATTTATTTTACATTTTGGCGCTCGTACATCTTTATGTGTGTGGTCATTTCACATGCTTGTCATCACTACACATCATTGCATCATTGCAGGCAGCAGCAGTCTCGTACAAAGTTCAGTGAAGAGAAATGGTTGACTGAATATACTAACATACAAATATATGATACGATTGTACGAGTGTGACCGGCCTAGCCTGAAAGCATATTGTATGGCAAAGCGTCTGAATGGATGAATGATGTTAAGATTAAGGTATTGCGTGATTCATCTCTTTTATATGCTATGTAATCCCCACCTTCATTATTATTGTATACAGCCACTTATGATAAGTTTTTTTTTGGAATTCTTTTTTTTTAACTAAAGAAGGTAACATTACAAGCAAAACATCAGTCTGAAAATTTTTGTTATAAATAATTTAGGTTAAAGACAATTTATTATGCTTAAATAATGATAATTCTGAAAAGGTGTTAGTTAACTTGAATAGAAAGTTTAAGCTACCGTTTAAAAAGATACGCCATTTGGCCTTTAAATTTTGCTAGATTTTATAGCAAACTCGGCTATTGTCACTGCCATCAACAATATTGTTATTCAGATTAATTTTGATGTTCATGCTCATCAGCTTTAAATAGCAGTACAAAATGCTTCTTTCTCTGTAGGGAAGTTTATCGTTAAGAATTATTTTTTTTTACATATTATTACTTGTGCAGACTAAACATTTGGCATTTCATTTTCTGTCATTTGGTGTAATTTTCAAAATGTGTCAACTCCGCACAGAAAAAATTATTGTTGAATTTTTTTTAATTAAGTGATTGCTTAGAAAAAATAATACTTTTGATTAAAATTTTAATTGAATATATGTTTATTTTAATTGACTTTGCTGCTCTAACAAAAAAGTGCTATCAACAGAGCTTAACTCAGAATACTCTGAAATGGGTAACAATTTTTACATGTTAATTGTATATAAATAATGTAAATTTTGTTTTTATGTATGAAAATCGAGCTGTTTTTTGTAGTATGCCACATTGTTTTGAAAAAATATTTTCAATTAAAATACTCAATTAATCTTTTAATTGGTTTTGATATTTTATATGGGAGAAAAAACTACTCAGCTTAATTTTTTTTTGATTCTTAGTAATTTTGACATCAGTTGAATAAAAAATTAAATATGAAAATAAAAAAACAGAAATTCATTTTGTTCCCTTTTGTTGAGAAATAACAAGACAATTATGATAACAAATGCAAGCTTATAGAACAAATGTGGATGGTAAAGTTAGTACATTGGCGGTATTAGGGGTTCGATGCAAAACGTCTTGCGTAAGTAGATATGGAAATCATCGAAGCCTTTCTTCAAAATCCAATCATAAAATATTCTGCATTTACACTTACGCAAGACCGGATACGGCCATTGTACTTTTTTCCTCCATTCAAACTTCAAAAGCCATGCGATGCATCAGTTAGGTTTTTGGTACAATACACAAATGATTCCATTTTTGTAAATTTTTTATATGGAGATATATACATACATACATATGTATGTTAATAACGTTTTTTATATTTTTATACTCTTAAATTTTTTATATTTCAATTAATATTTTAACTGAATCTTTAAAAAATTTTAATAAGTTATTTAATTAAATCCTAAAAATAATTAAACTTTTTAATTGAATCCTCAAAAATATTTCAATTAAATTTTAATTGAATCTTTAGAAAACCATCAATTAAATTTTTAGTTAATGTAATATTTTTTAATTGAAAAAACCAAAAAAAATTTTCAATTAAAATGGATGAGTTAATACTACAATTTCCGTGATTGGTTGAAAACTAATTAATTTTTTAACTGAATCTTTGTTTTTTAATTGAATCTTGTTTTTACTTTTTTTCTGTGCGTTCATATATTTTGTTTTTGTAAAACAATGCTCCACAACGAAAAATCACGGAATAATCCCAAATTACGCACAAATGCTTATTTTAATCGCACTGAGGAGTCGAAAGCGACTCGAATATGATCATTAATTTCATAAAATGCTGTTCCATCTAGCATTTGGAAGATTTTTTTTTTTTAAATCATATTGCTGAGTCTTTTAAGATCATTTTTGGTGACCAAAAACTGATTAATCACTTACACGATCAAAAAAGAACTCGAAAATGATTCGCGCTAATGGGTAAAAATAGTTCGATTTAAAATACAATAACAAATTGTATACCAATGGCAAATTATTCACCCAGACGTTTAAAATCTGACTATTATTTCCCTTAGTTATTATTATATTTTGCTCATCTGGAAAATTGAGAAATGCTTAATCAACAACAGATCATGCAGGTGTTTAAAAAGTGATAATAATTATTTTATGATCATATTTTACGCACATAGATGATTCAACACAACTTTATATGTAATTTTTAAGTATAACGGAGCAATCTTTACGTATTCTTGAATAAATGTCAACAACTTTATTTTTTCATTTATAAAAGTTAAATCGAATATGAAATTAAATGATGAAATGGAATAAGTCTGCAACTTCAGGAAAAATCGGTATCAAATTACCAAATCCCATAATAAAATCTATGGCAGTAAGTTCAAATGCTCCTGATTTTTGTTTTATTTTCTTTTGTGCTTATTTTTCTTTGCAGTTTTCTTTACTAAATTTATTTAAAATGAGAGAATGGGTATTGAGAGAATGGGTAATTATATGGATAGGATAAGAAAAAACAGTCAAAATAAAATAGATACTATATCTCGACTGCTTTCTGTCACTTTCTTTTTATGCCAATTTGTATGGAAAATGTGTTTATGCCGTAATTCTGATTGACCATTAAACGTCAAATACGAATAGCAAAGTGACTGATAAATGACTCAAATTACAGTCATAAATGACAATAAAAAGACTGATAAATTTCTCACAAGAGACTCGTAAGCGATTAGAAACCTGACCGAAAGACAATTCGAAAATGAGTCACAAATGAAGTGAAATATGACTAATAAATGATCAGAAAACGATACGAGAAAGACTTCAAATACTACTAGAAAAAGGGTTGAAAATTACTCTAAACTAATAAAGAAAAAGACTCATAAATGACTTATCAAGAGGAGTCGCGCGTAGTCACGTTTTTCTACCGACAAAAGTATCTTTTATGCTCAGAAAATGAGCGCATATTCAGCTTTTTAATCACGCAAAGGAGTCAAAAAAGACTAGAATTTGATTGAAAATTTCAAAAAATGCTGGCTGTGGTCCCTACTAGCATTTGGAAGATTTTTTTATACAAAATCACCTAACTAAGTCTTCCTCGAGTACATTTGACGATTAAAAACTGATTTAACACACTTGATTAACTGATTTAAACACTTGCGCGCTTGAAAAAAAGACTCGAAAATGAGTCGTGCTTATGCTTTAAAAGTAATTTATTTATTTATTTTAAAATATATGACTCATAAATGAGTCGAAACTGATCAGAAAAGCGGGTAATAAAAGACTCCTCAAAAAGAGTCGCATGTAGGGTACCATTTTCTCCCGACAAAACTATCTTTTATGCTCAGAAAACGAGCGCATATTCTTGTTTTTTGATCACTTAAATGTATTAAAAAAGAATCGAATTTAATTAAAAATTTCCAAAACTGCTAGCAGGGGTCCCTGCTAGCATTTGGAAGATTGTTTTATCAAAAATCACCTAACTAAGTCTTCCTCGAGTACTTTTGACGATTAAAAACTGATTAAACACTTGCGCGCTTGAAAAAATACTCGAAAATGAGTCGTTCTTATGCTTTAAAAGTAATTTATTTATTTATTTTAAAATATATGAGTCATAAATGAGTCGAAACTGATCAGAAAAGCGGGTAATAAAAGACTCCTCAAGAAGAGTCGCATGTAGGGTACCATTTTCTCCCGACAAAACTATCTTTTATGCTCAGAAAACGAGCGCATATTCTTGTTTTTTGATCACTTAAATGTATTAAAAAAGAATCGAATTTAATTAAAAATTTCCAAAACTGCTAGCAGGGGTCTTACACGTGCAAGTTCGAAAAACTCAATACACCGAAATTCTTTTATTAACACAACTACACTTTCGGCACCTGCAGTTTCCCAGCAAGCATTTAGGTGATCATTTCTTTGCAAAAATCTCTTTATGGTTCTCCTCAGATCACTTTTGATGATCAAAAACTGATTTATCACTTGGGTGATTGAAAAAAGGTTCACTTATGCTTCGTCTATATGATCAAATAATGATTTCTTAAAAATAGAGGAACAAAATGTAAAAAACCGCAAAAAAGTTTATTTAAAAAAGATAAACAATTTAATGATTTAATACTACCAAAAAATTGCTCAAAATGAATCAGCAAATCGTATCATAAATGAGTCTATGGTATGATTCATCTGTAGGGTACCATTTTCTAACAACGGGAGTCTCATTGACGATCGAAAATTGAACTCACATGCGGTTAATTTTCCCGTCAAGGTGCTTCGGAAAAGATTTGTATATGACACAAAATGCTAGCTGGGTTACTTCTAATGGCTAATCATTTGTTTGCAAACATCTCTTATATGATTTTCCTCAGATCACTTTTGATAATTAAACACTAATTCATCACAGAGTTCACTTGTGATTCATCTATGTGATAAAATAATGATTTCTTGAAAATAGAGGAACAAAAAGCAAAGAAACCGGAAAAAGTTTATTTAATGATTTAATAATACCAAAAAATTGCTCGAAAATGAATCAGCAAATTGTATCATAAATGATAATATGGTATGATTCATCTGTAGGGTACAATTTTCTAACAACGGGAGTCTCATTGACGATTGAAAATTGAACTTAGTTTTAGTTAGTTTGGTTAGTTTTCTCGTCAAGGTGCTTCGGAAAAGATTCGTATATGACACAAATTGTTAGCTGGGTCAACTGTCAAGAAATTTTATGAGACAGTGACTTGCTTTTACTTGCAGCAATATTAGTTAATAGTTTAATACAAACTAACTGAATTGTAATAATATTTAAGTGTTCACTTATTTTAAGTACATTTCAAAGCTAATTGAATATTTTCTTCTTGAATATTTATAAATCACGCAGTTAATGAATTTTTGAGACATAAATATTATTGAAACAATACGAATAAAGTTCAAATCTATCTGATTCCCTGCAAAATAAACTTTTTAATGTTATGGACAACTCTGCGCTAAAAATTAATAATACAAAATGCAAGAAAGTCGGGCAATTTTGCGAAATTTTCGTTGATAATACATACATGGAACTTACATGCAAGAACTTTCACGTCTAAACGCAGGGTTAGTGGGAGGTAAAATAGTATGAATAATTAAATGTTTTGTTGGTACACATTGCTGGTTTTTGATGTTCATCTCAAATAAATGGAATAAGCATATTTGGAAAGCATGATTTTTTTAGCTACCCAAGTAACTTTAGTCTTAGAAGAAAAAAAAAAGAGTGCAACAATATTCAGTAACATTCAATAGTTCGTTCATCTACGATATTTTATATATTTTTTAAGTTTTAAGTTAAATATTACAGCCTTTTTGTTTCAAAATTCTTTAATATTAATACTAAGAGGCTTGACCGCCTTCTTAAAAAAACGAACGTTTTTTTATCAAACCAATTGAATGCTTTTTTCTCGTATTTAAGTAAAGAACATTAAGTAGAGGTTCTTTCTAAAATAATCAATTTATGACCGTTTAAGTATCAAATAAAGCGTATTAAAGCAGAAAACCAGACGACTACCACTATTACTTATTGCCCTAACAGGAGTCAGTTATCATCAGCTTCATGTTGATGTATACGATTCTTTTTTTAACTCCACATAGAACTCAATAAATATTTAAGCGGGCATGTGTATGTGTTTTAAAGGGCTCTTGAGTCTTGACAAACATACAAATAAACACGCACATGCAGCAAGTACAAGTATCATAAAGAACTCTCAAGTTGATATTGGAATTGAATTTCCGTTTAGTGTGTTTCCAACTAATTTAAAAAAGAAAGAAATAAACACTTTGAAGTTATTTTGTGTTATTTGGAATGCAGAGCTGTTCAGGAATGAAAACTTTGCACTTTCCCCTGCGCAACGTGATAAAGCATTTATGCTTTTTGTTACAAATAAAAAGAATTACACAAATCTTGTTTTGAAGGCGGCAATCGTCTATGGCTGATCGGCATATAACACACAAAAGGAAAACATATAGACAATGGTTGGAATTAAATTTAGAACCAGCAGTTTTTATTTTTTTTGGAAGTTTTGTTTTTAAATCAGATCATGAACGAAACAATAAATTAATTTCCATCAACAATAAGCTGACTGCAGGTACATTAACACAACAACTTTTGATCATTCATTAGTTACTTATAACCAGCAATCAACACATATTAATTTTTTTGTCTTTGCTATTATTAGAGTTTCTAGTCTCCCGGAATTTTCCAATTCCCGGGAATCGAGAAGTAAATTTTTTTATTCCCGGGAATCCCAGGGAATTTCAAAAACAGGAATTTAATTAAATAAAATTTTATGAAAAAAGATACAACAATTAAATTAAAACAAAACAATTTTTATTTGTTGATTTTATGAACAACAATATTTAAAAAACAAAACAAAAAGATATAAATTCATATGCTTTGAGTTATAGCATGGATGTAAATTCCATCTACATCTGCCAATCTAGATACTATAAAGTCTTTTTATGTTGAAAATATTTCGTAAACCTTTTTACCTCTGTTTACAGATTTCTATTTTTAGTTAATGAAACAACGAACAGCGGCGTATAAAAAGAAAATTCCAAAAACGTAGATATTAAATTCCCGAAAATTCCAGGGGGAAAATTTCCCGGGATTTGTAAAAAAACTAATTCCCGGGATTTCTCGGTATTTTTTCTCCGCGTAGAAACTCTACCTATTACAGTAAAAAAATAGGATTATACTGGATATACTGCCTACTTGTAATTATAGTTTATTTGTTCGAAGTTGAACTCCTTACAATTCTTCCGATTAGTAAAAATAAATTTATTTATATAAACAAACAATAAATAAATATCATTCTTTAAAGTTTCTGCATTAATCACACGATTGCCTTACATTTAATGTGTTGCTCCATACACTTGTGTTCGTTCCAGTTTGTTTTGCAAACTTAAGTTTGTGCAACATGAGAAGGCATACCACAACAGGAGTAACCTAATGCCGCAATCCGAATTTTATTTTAGTGGCGTTTCTTAACTTGCAGTTAAGTTAATTTCACTTTTATTTTACTCTTTTCTTTACGCTTTTTTTTTTAATTTATAAATTTTAATGGTCATTGACAAACGTGACTCTGTCTTGGAGTTTTTGCTGAAAGTGTTCGGTAGTCATCACAGCATGCCTTTGTACGATTTTTAATTAAGTATGATTATAATCCTTCGATTTTTATGATTTTTTTTTCTAAATTATAGACACAAATTAACGTCAAATTAATTCATTTAAAATTGCTGTCTGCTAAGGAATAAAGAGCTGCCAGTTAATGTGCCAGCCGAGCGCATCAGATAATTGGGTGTAAAGAAATTAAATTATGGTTCGTGTGTATGAATAAATATAGTTTTTTTTTCTTCTAATAATTGAAAACATAAATTTATATTTATTTAAATATTATTCTTAAAGATGCAGGGAATATTGCAGTTTTACTTTAAGAGTTGAGAGTGTCCGGTAAAAATTTTATGTTTTTCTTACTGCTACGAGAAACTTAAATACTACTTAAAACTTTAACCGCCTTATTTATAAAACTTATTAAGGCTTTAAAAAGGTTTGTTAAAAGAAATTTTCATACAAAATTTTCTTAGGTCACTGGTTCAGATCCGGCTCGAAGGACCATGAATAATATGTGTTATTATTACTAAATCTCTTCTATAGATGTGACTCTGGTGAGGGGAATGTAGAGTAAAAGGTCAATCTATAGTTGAGATAATAATCATAATCGCTCGTAAAGGCAATTATGATTATTGGGGTTAAATGCATGAAAAGAAACCAATTAATTTCTTGGACTGAGTTGTGGGAGTAATTGAGGTAATAAATGCTCACCTTTCCTTTCAGGGTAACCAGTTTAAAAAAAGGAGCGATGAAAGTTGTTTTCTTCTTCAGGGTTTATTTAGAATTCACTTGTGATGTAATTAGGAAAGTAAATAGATTTTAAGTACAATTGGGTAGGCAAGACTACTGAAGTAAACCTCTTGACGGGTGATAAGTAAGTAAGTTTAACAAATATATAACTTAGAACCTTTCGGTTGTTTTCGAGCAAACCGATTCAAAGTAAAGCTACATTTCTTTCGTTTTTTTTTAATTTTAGTGTTACCATATTGTAGACATTTTACTCTATGTTTCAATTTAAGCTTTTAGAACCCTAATTTTGATAATTTTAGATAAGTTAATTCAAAAAAAAGTATGTGTTAATTCGTTTAATATTTAGTGTCCAATGTTGTTTGGACAAAGGCCTTATTAATTTTTATAAATAAGGCTGTAATAATTTCTAATCAGTTGCTGCATTTAAAAATGTTTAAGGCTGAACGTTAGTATTTTTAGTAATAATTTTTTTTTAAAGACATTGAATTGTTTTTATATGAAAATCTGTCTTTAAAATAACAGCACATTTTACTTTGATCAAAGAATAATTCTGTCTATTTATAATTTAAAATTTTCCCTAAAGAAATCTATTGATTTTTTACTGTTTTTTAACCACCGACCAAAGAAAAAAGGAAGCTATAAGTTTGTGGTGTGTGTCTGTATATCTGTGGATCTGTGTTTCTGTCCGAGTCCACGTACAGACCAACTGGCCGGTGGCGGATTTATGTTTGATGTCGCCCTTGAGATATGCGGCCTTTTTTGTCTATGAAGGAAAGCTTTTTAAAATTAAATATGCAATTTATAAATATTTAAATTACACTATGAAAGAGTAAAAAATCTGCATGGTCCTGACAGTATTTGTTCAATAGTACAACTAAAGGAAAGTAAATCCCTATACTCAGATTGGCAATTGTGGTGACCAATTAATTTTTAGGAATCTCAAAAAATGGTGTTATCATTTTTTTTTTACCAAAAGCTAATTCTTAATGATAGCGCTTTACGCTAAGAATCACTAAATAAATCTCAATAATATATTACGCCGAAAAAATTATTTTTTATGCACTTTTTTGCAAAAAAAAAAATAATTAACACTTTTTTTTTGAGTTTTGCAAAAAAAAAATAAAAAATTTAACATCCGAATTTATTTAAGGGAGCAGTCAGTAGAGCTTTTCATTTTATGCGTTCGCTTTGACTGCGACTATTTACATTGTCAGGAGCAGAAGCAAAAGCCATTATGCATACACCTCCTTACTAGAATACGCTCGCATGTTAATTTCGTAAGCTAGAACTATATTCCAAATTTTTCACTGATATGTGCAAAGTAGTGATTCACAAAATAAGTAATTCACAAAAATTTTTAATTTTAAACTATTTAAAATTTGAATTTTTGGGGCCGCCCTAGGCCTCAAGGTCTAGCACTGCAAATGACAGAACCGATTTTGGTTTAAATTTTTCTGATTGAAAGGTAACTTGATCGAGAGGGTTCTTCGCTATGTTTTAAGAAAAACGGTCCAGCCTTTTAGAAGATATCACATCGTTTCTAGATATATTCGGGAGTTTTTAAAATTTTTAATTTATGTTATTGAATTCAATAGATAAATAGAATAATAAATCAACAAGGATCAATTATATTTTTTTCTAGAGTTGGCTAGCATCAGAAGGAGAATTTCTTTTTCTATTTAATAGCAATTAAAATCTAAAAATAACTTGGTTAAAAGTATTTTCAATCACAAAGTGAAAAAAATGCATCCGATTATTTTAGATTTTCAACGCTTAATATTACTGTAGAAAACCACAAAATAGTTATGAAAAGATACCTTTAAGCCCTGCATATTTTTTTTTGGCATTAAGAATATATAACTTTATATCACCATGTGTATTCCAATTAAATAAAATATGTCAGCATTTTCATTAACTTCATTAATCAGAATTTTTTTTATATAGACATTAGAGATGGGCAAGTGTAAAAAATATATCGATATTTTTGTACAGTATCGATATATTTTTTTAAGCATCGATAATTCGATATAATGATATTTTTGCCTAAAAATTTTGCAAAAATTCCAAATATAAAATAAGTTCACATACTAACATATCGTTTCATGATCACCAAAAAAGTTTAAACTACATTATTTTCGAACTTAATTTTTGGCAAAATCAATCATCGTAGAAAATCAATTTTCTTCAAAAAACGAGGACCAAAAAATGTGTCGTTTAAGTTTTTCTTGTCGGTTGTTGTGGTTCGATATGTACATACAAATATGTATGTTACATAAATTTATAGTTCAAAATTCAATATGTTCAATAAAAACTATATATACAAAAGATTCAATAAAAAAATGTAATAGGAAATTGATATATGTAAATTAAACCAACTCACGTTGTATGGCGGCGAAACCCGAAACTTTGTACTCGTAGTTTTCGCAAAATATCGCGCAATGCATTGCAATGTGATATAAATTCGCCTTGCGCTAGCAGTGATTTCGATATCGTATAGTTAAAAGACGGCTTAAATTTATAGAGCTCTTAAAAATATCGAAACCCGATACTCGCAAATAAGAATCGATGTATCGATGTATTGGTTGTTGAAAAGTAGGCGATATATATCGATATTTATTTTCTCAAATATCGATATTTCGATATATTGATATTTTTGGTCCATCTTTAGTAGACATATCCAAGAATTAAATATTTTGAATATCATTTTTATACACACTAGCGAGTACTACATAATAGCCTTTAAAAGCTAAAATAAAAATAAATAAACTACTCCAATTAAAATGCAAATGTAGCAAGTTTAAAAATAGCATCTGCATTGCGTGCGTCAATCGTATCATAAAGTTTACGAAATCCAAATATTCAATGTCAAAATATTAAAATATCATTTAATTCTACTTTAAATACCCATTTAACACCTTTTGAGTTTCTTCTCTCAGCCTTTTGAAGAAAAAAGAACGTAGATAAACACGCAATGCTTTTCCAGCAACAATGTTCAATGTTCCTGCGTTAGGGAATTGCCATTCAATAATGAAATCAACCATGCAACTCTTTATTTAGACAGGATTATAAAAAAATTAAAAAAAAAAAATGCAAGAAGAAAACTCAGTTTAAAAATTATTTATAATATATTGGTTGCATGTGTCACAGACAACGGCAGATACGCACGTGAAATAATTTAACGCTCACACTCTGTGTGTGCGCCAAAGTGATATAAGTGTAGCACGCAACATGCAGCCAAACTGTCAGGCACAAGCAAAGGAGTCAAGTGTGTAAGTGATACTGCCTTGAAAAATACATAAAATATTGCAGATTTTATTATATACAAAACACTATTTTAAACATTGTCGGCGAAAGACATGCAAACGCTTGCTGAATGACTGACAAATGTAAATCCACCCAAATCGTGAAGGTTACCTGCTGGATCAACTGCTTTTTTATTTCTTTACATAAATTTAAAAAAAGTGCAACAGTAGATAATGGCGCCGTTATTAAGAAATATAAATTTTCATTTGTTTTTTTTTGACTGAAAATATAATTGACTAAGTTATAGATTCAACAAATCGCTCGTGTGGCCATTGTGTCATATGTACCTGCGAAATATCGTACGTCATCGATCGACTTTTAAGAAAATGCAACCCAGACCTAATGGAGCTTGTGAATACTTTCAATAGACAATGGTCGCATTCATAAGACGTAACAGTTGCGCAACCGTTGAGTGTTTGCCTTAGAAACGCATAGTTGAGTATATCCGCTCCACTCAACAGTTGAGTAATTTTCCATCATAAAATTTTTTCGCTACCTATAGTCAACACGTTGTGCTCAGCCTGAACAGCTGGTCAAATAAAGCTATTTCTTTGATATGCTTTGTTAGGTGGCAGCAACAAATATTTGTTAAGTTTTACATTAAAAATGCGATGAAGTAACGAAATAAAGATATACAACTACATTATATACATCAAGCCGTTTCTAAGAAGTAGCTGTTGGGGCCAACAGTTGCCAGCAGTTTCACAACTGTTGAGCTCAACAGCTACTTCTTATGAATGCGCCCAATAACAACTTATTAAATCAGGGTGCAAATGCGATAACGAGTGCCGTAATTTGACCCAGGGTTACATTTTTTCAAAAGTCGAACGACTATGTAGGATCCCAGCAAAAATGGAGACTCCAAAAAAGTCATGAAAATGTCGAGTTTGTGATCTGGAAGTAGTGAAAATTTCAATCCAATCTGATGATTTTTACATAGGGTTGCGGGTTGTCATTGCAAGAAGTTCTCTTTTTCGATGCCTGGTCACTGAATTGGAAGCGATATTAAGAAAAATTTCCTTTTTTGTGTTCTATGATAATATTTTCATCTAGGAAAAATGGTAAATAGTTGCCTTTTTTAACAATTCGTTTCTTTTTATACGAACTTAAGCCCGAAACAGTGTTTTCATGTAAATTTAAGCAAATAACTTTTAAATTTTAGACTAAAATTAGTTCATAAATTTCTTTAAAAAAATAATTTTTTTTAAATTCTGGTGAGTATTTTCTAACACTATGGAGGAGTTACAAGGTTTTGTATGACTAAAATAAGCTTCTACATGATTTTTTGCTCACTCTCGGCAAATTAAAAATATCGATTTTTTGGAAGCAATGAAAATGTAGTTCCACTAGAATGACATTTTTTTCACTGGGATATTGGGTAATGGCCTTTAAATTAAAAGAATCTGCTCAAAAATTAAAAATTGCAAAAAGCTTTAAAAAGAATATAGCTTAATAGAAAAAATGCGCTTTATTAGCAACTGTGATATAATATATTCCATGATATGATATAATCTATTAATGCATTATAAAGTCTTAACGGTGATGAATCATATTCACAGACGTTAAAGCCAAAGAAAAGTTCCAAAACATTTTAATCAATATTATTTATTTTCCATTACCAATTCTCTTTCTCTACTACAAGAACATTCTAACAATTTATTTCATTCAAACAAGGCGCCCACATTTTTACCAAAAAAAAAAATACATTAACAACTTCATGCTAATTGTGAATAAGAAAAACAAATTCATTAATTACAAAATCATGTTTGAAATTCAATAAAATCATAAAAAATAAAAGCTTTAAATTCAGAGTTAATTTAAAAAGAAGAGAAAAAAAATCTAATGACAAAGAAAATATATTAATGATAACATAATTAAATTAATTTTAAATTCAACAAGCGACACTTTTCACCGCAAGAACTTTTTGATTTATTTATAGCTTATGAATTCTTTTTTCTTCACAAAATGCCGTCAAGAACCATAAAAGCCCAACAATTGGATTCGACATGCTGTGTAACTCATTGGAGGATTTCCACTTAAAATCATTTGAAAGCGTGTAAACAAAAATACTGTCAGGCAGGCAGGCACGCGGGGAGAGCTGGATGGCAAGCACATGCAGAAATAAACCAACAATCGTGGCTAAGATGTGTTCGACATCCACATCGAAGGAAATTATACAACTACGAGTATTAGTGGTGTGAAGTTGGCAGGTAATCGTAATTTAATTTTAACTCATAAAAACTGAAATACTATTTTTAACATACCACAGGAGCTTTATAAAATTATATTTGATTATTCTAGTTTTTCTATTGTTTTTATTTCTTTTGTCATCACAACAAGCTAATGAATATAATGAATATAACAATAACAAAATATGAAATAAAATTTTTTCCTACAACTTGCTCAAATTTTTTCACGGCTTTGTTGCATGAGTAAAAGTGTTTAATTTTTATAGCTTTAAATCACAATATATTTCCTTCTTACTTTAAGTTATTTGTTAATGCGTAATCAAATGGATTCGAAAAGTAAATATGATCATCAAAAACAGGAAATTTAAGAGCAGAACGTGGTTTAATAATCATACATCGACCACATTACTCTAATCCAATTTAAGTAAAAAAAGAAATAAAATCGATTAATTTTTTAAGTACATACATACAGCACAACACTAATAGTTACACAACCTAGAGCAAGAATTGATGGCTAGTGAACAACATTGTACTAATTTATGTCAATTCATGTTAAATCAATTAGTAATCAAGTCTAGAATAGAAAATTGAATCATAAGACAATGAATACTTGACATATAAATGGACGAAGAAATGAGAAAAACGTAACGAAAACTATAAAGGCGGTTAAAATAGAGGCTTCCATAATACAATAAAGGATTGTGTGGCAAATGGAGCAGCGGTCTTATGCGACAATAAAATTTTCTTTTTTTTTATGTAATTTTTAACAGAAGGTTTAATGATTTCATTTGAATTTGTTGTTATAAAAAATTGTTTTTTTATTTTTGTATAAGAAGTTTGTAAATGTATGGCTGTTATTTATATATACATAAATACAGGGTGTTACATAGTTCAGAATCAGGACATATTTCGAAACAAGCCAAAAAAATTTTATATGTGTTCACACACTTTTCTGTTGCCTCTTTTATTTATTTTTTATTTTAATGTTATTGTAGGCAACATTTCCACGAAATACAGTAAATATTTTTATAATCAGCACTTTTCAATAAGTTATGTGCTCCAATAAGTTCTGTGCAGTTCACTGTGAGACAATAATGAAAAAAAATTCCTCCAGAAACCCGGTGAACAATTCCGAACAATAGCAGGTAATAGGGAAAACAAACTAAAATTATAAATGGAAAAGGGAATTTTATTTATGATTGCCCCGTATATGATAAAACTAGTTTTAAATTCTTTTTCTATAATAATTTTATCTTTTGTTTTTTTAATTATAAATAATTTCAAACTAGACGGCTGTACTTTTTAGGCAAGCTTTATTTTTTTAATCACAAGCCTGGTAGAGACTCCATAAACGTGATCATTTGTTTCAAATTATTGTATACTTCAAATATTCATTTCTCATTCAAAACATGTAAGACTAACTTACGATCTAATAATTTTCTTCAATATTTTCAACAATATAAAGATCAAGAAACTCATGCACTGTTCAGGAAGACTTTTAATAAAAAAAATTTGGTAACCGCAAACTCCGGTTTTTTGAAGATTCAATAATTTTTGTGTTGGAATTCTTAGACTTTTCTTTCTGGAGCTGAGCCCCGAATATCCGGGCTTCTTTTAACAGATATGCTTTTCCATTTCCAGTAAAAAAAATTAAAATCATTCTAGTGGAACTACATTTTCATTGCTTTCAAAAAATCAATATTTTTAATCTGCCGAGAGTGAGCAAAAAACAATGTAGAAGCTTATTTTAGTCATACGAAATCTTGAAACCAACTCCTCCAACAGAATTAAAAAAAAACTACTTTTTTAAAGAAATTTATGGACTAATTTTAGTCTAAAATTTAAAAATTATTTGCTTAAATTTACATGAAAACACTGTTTCGGGCTTAAATTCGTATAAAAAGAGACGAATTGTTAAAATAGGTAACTATTTATCATTTTTCCTAGATGAAAATATTATCATAGAACACAAAAAAGGAAATTTTTCTTAATATCGTTTCCAATTCAGTGACCAGGCATCGAAAAAGAGAACTTCTTGCAATGACAACCCTGTGTAAAAATCATTAGATCGGATCGAAATTTTCACTACTTCCAGATCGCAAACTCTACATTTTCATGACTTTTTCTGAGTCTTCTTTTTTGCTGGGTTGTTTTATATTATTATCCGTTTTTTTACTCAGTATTTAATTCTGAATTGTTTATTCAATAATCTTTAAATATTTTACTCGTGCAAGAAACAAACATAAATGAATAATTTTCTTAGACCGTCATTATATAAAAACTTATTTCAAGTTGAAGTAGTTAGTGCGTTGCCGAGATAGCCAATACTAATTCCCATACACCGAGTTCTATCCCTGGTCAGATTCAGTCATGTCATAGATTTTCTAAATCCCCTTATTGTGAATGGCGTCGTCGACGTCACATCAAGCGGATAGTAAAAATTGTCACTTATCTACTCTTTATCGGCAGCAATTGGCTCATATTGAAAATCTCTTACTTATCTCTAACGGCCATATGTATAAGCAAAAACTGGCATGAAGTTAGCATAAGTGACGAAATTGGATTCAGTGTTAAAGAGTTCTTCTATACACTTTGACATTAAGAATAATCGCAATACATAGTTTTAACCAACTACTAAGTCCTAGCGTGATGTGAAGTTTCATGGCAAAACTATTTAAGACCATGTTAAATTTTGCCACTTATGCTAACTTAATGCCAGTTTTTGCTTATACATTAAGGGTATAATTTCTAACGTGACGTTACAAATACATATACACTTTTAATCTTATTCAAAAAAAAAAAAAAATGCAAATGCACGTACCTTTTACTGTAGACCGTAGTAAATTTCACTTTTTACCGTATAACTGAACAAAGCACGAAATATGTGCACACACAGCCAGACACCAGCACTGATTAAAATCGAGCCACAACATGCCAACGCAAGGCATGATTCTTACTCAGATCATATTTTAGTTGGCATAAGTAATCAACGTTTGTACATAAGGGACAACAAGTGCCGAGACCATACGAACGACAATTATAAGTAGGCCACTTAAAAGTATCATCCGAACGCTTTACCGACTCTTGCTCTAAGTACTTAGCCATTAGATAAACTGTATAGTCTTCAGTGTTGCCAAAACGGCGGTTTTACCGCTATATATGACTGTATTTTCTTGTCATTAGCGGCAAGTCTATTTAAAAAACCACCAGCGGGAATTTTAGCGGAATAACTTTCTAGTTGACGGATTTTCGGCGTTTTTCTGAAACATATAAAGAGGTATTGAATCAAAATAAAGTATTTTTAATGCAGCTCTGCGACACACGACCATGGTATTTATGTAGAGTTTTTTTTTCGATATAAGCACGCACAGAGAAAAGAAACTAACGTCACTTTTTTGCAAATAAAAAATCGACATATTGTGGTCGTGTAGTATAATGTGAAACGTTAAGAGGTTAAAAATAAAAACATGTATATACATACGAGTACAAAAGTGAACAAATCTCATTTTTAGTGAATAAAATTTAATTAGAGATTAAAATTATATTACAAACCAATTTAATCATTCTTTTCGTATTAAAAATAATAGTAAACAAATCTTTAAACAAACGGAAAACAAACCGGAAACTGGGTGATTGGACCAGTGAGTATGAGGAAAACATAATATCAACGTAAATGTCTCAAAACAATAACTTTTTCTGAATAATTTGTTTTTGATTAGACTTTTAAATTAATTAAATTTTCCTTCGAAATTAAACTTCAAGCCAATTTGAATTCAGCCACAGAGTTTATTTTATTTACACTATTTTTTAATTTCAGATAGTCAGAAAGTCAGGAAATTTTAACAATATTTTACAAATACTTCAAGCAAAACGGCAAGATATTATACTACACGTGTAGAATAATTGGGGTCTATCGCAGAAAATATTGAAAAGATACTGATTCAGCTTAAACATTAATATTATAAAATGGAAAAGTCCCTTGGATTATACTTTTTCCTGGTTCGATGTTCGTGTATGGAAACTCTGCAGGAAATAAAATACCTACTTAAAGAGTAGGCAGAGTTTTCCTTACAAATATTGGGGAAATATGAGATTCCAACATACATACATACATACATATGTATGTATATCTATCAATATGTATACATATTTTATAAAATTTATCTTATTCTTTTTTTTTTATCAATAAACCATAAAAAAAGACATATTATGTTGGTTATAAAAAATTCAGCGGTTATATTAGCGTTTATTTTTATTCAGCTAGCGGTTTTTAGTGGTGGTGGTGGAAATTGCCTACAACATTTTGGCAACACTGATAGTCTTCCGAATTTACTTTATATTTCGTAGTAATATTATTTCGTAAATTAACCGAATACAAAGTCTTCCGAATTTACTTCGTGTTCGTTGTAGTTAGCTGCACGGTAGCCGAATATAAAGTATTCCGAATTCAGTATATATTTCGTAGTAACATTATTTCGTAAATTAGCCGAATACGAAGTCTTCCGATTTTACTTCGTGTTCGTTGTAGTTTGCTGCACGGTAGCCGACTATAAAGTCTCCCAAATTCATTCTATATTCGTATTAATTTTATTTCGTAAATTAACCAGACCTAATACCACCTCTCGGATATACCTCACACTCTTCACTTTTTAATAGTGTAGACGTTAGAAGTTATGAGTTCGTATAAAAAACTGATTGTGTTAGTATAAAAACATCTACATACTATCCAAATGAAGCAGACCTTTGATTGGACCCTGGGCAGACTGAGTCATAACCCAGCTGAAAAATAAACTGCCTTACAAGTTCATAAAATTTATGAATAAGGCAGCTAATTTTTTGTTAATTAATGAAGCATGTCAATTGTTGTCGACAATGAGTAGACAAGTGTAAATTTTTACTGTCGTCTTGATGTGATATCGACGACGCCATTCACAATAAGGTGGAAGCAAAATAACAAATCGAATGATCTTAAAGCCTAAAGTAGTTAATGCACCTATTTAAAAATTTGAAATTTTTTTTGTTTAATAAAATGATTAAACAACAAAACAAGCACACATTCCCAACCACATTATTCTATCAATACAAAATTTTATTAAGATATATTCAGTTGCTTGCAACCCACTTAATTTTTTTCAATAACAATTTTCTAATCCACTTATTGTATAATATGGAAAACATAATTTTGTTTACAATGTTTTTATACCCTTTACCAAAAAATGGTTTTTGTTACTTTTTTATTAAATTAACTTATTTTATACTTCGGTGTGAATAAAATTGGTATTTATAATAAAAAAAAAATTTAAAATTTAACAAATTAAAAAAACGTTTCCAGGGTTGGAAAACTTTAACTTTTTTCATAATAATTAAACATATTTCACGTTTTAGGAAGAAGGCTATTTTTTCAGGAAGGGTAAGAGCTACGGGTCCGAAATTTGGACAGAGTATGTAGAACTTTGACCGCTACAACAACAATCACATGAGAATTAAAACTTAAAGGGTGTTCCAAAACGAGCAACGAAAAATGTTAACATCCTATGTAATATACATACAATTGTATGTACAAATGTACATATGTATATTGACACTTGAAATTTGTAAAATTAGTGTATTTTTATATAGGCTACAACAATTAACACTAAAATTAAAAACATTTAAATTAAAGGGTGCTCCATCAGTTAATGTAATTTTGACAATGTAATTTTGACAATGTAATTTTGACAATGTAATTTTGACAAAATGCTATATCTTGGAAACCGTAAGAGTTAAAATCTTGAAATTTTCAAAAACGGTCAAACTAAAAAATCCAAAAATTATAAAATCGCCCAAAATTAAAAAAAATCGCTAAAACGAAAAAAACGCCAAAATGAAGAAAGCGCTAAAATTAAAAAAACGCCAAAAACCGAAAAAAATCGTCAAAACGAGAAAAACGTGTCAAAACTAAAAATAAATTTCCACAATGACAAAAAATTACAAAAAAATGCTTATATGAACAAAAATCGCCAAAAATTAAAAAAAAAATCGCCTAAATGAAAAAAATCGCCAAAACGAAAATAAATCGCCAAAATTAAAAAAACGCTAAAAAACCGAAAAAAATCGCCAAAACAAAAAAAATGCCTATATGAAAAAAATCGCAAAAAATTAAAAAAATCGCTTATATGAAAAAAAATCGGCAAAATCCAAAAAAATCGCCAAAACGAAAATAAATCTCCAAAATAAAAAAAACGCCAAAAACCGAAAAAAATCGTCAAAACGAGAAAGAAAGTGTGAAAACTAAAAAATGCCACAAACAAATAAAATATATAAAAAATAAAAAAATCGCCTAAATGAAAAAAAATCGTCAAAATCAAAAAAATCGCCATAACGAAAAAATCGCCAAAATAAAAAAACGCCAAAAACCGCAAAAAATCGCCAAAACCAAAAAAAATTTCATATATGAAAAAAAATCGCCAAAACTAAAAAAAATCAGCAAAATAAAATAAATCGCTAAAATTTAAAGAGCACCAAATTAAACATAATGCAAAAAACCTAAGAATTGCACTAGAGAAAAAAGTATGAATTTTTTCACAAAATTAATATGTACCTATATATCTCTGTGCTTATGTATGTATCTCTATACTACATAAACGCACTTTGGTAAAGGGTATATAAGATTCGGCACAGCTTACTTGTTTACTGTAGCAAGATTTTTTTTTAAGCGAAATGTGATAAGAGACATTTGAATTGCTTTTGCATAAGCCACTGCTACCTAATGCGCCCTATAGAGTATTTAAAATTCTGCATTGTTATGCATATTGGTGGCACTTAAATAATTCTCTTGAAAAACTATCGCACATGTCAGTGTTTTTATTACCATTCTATTCCTCAAGACAAGAACATGATTTGCTAGTTTTTTTTCTTCAATATTTTTCTAAAAATTTCTGTAAATAGTAAATAGTTCTGGAGAATTCTTGGAAGTCAATAAAAATCAATATAGTTTTTATTAAGTTAAAAAAATTAAAAAAAGAAAAAACTCACTTTGAATTTTAACGACACAAAACATGTTTGTTACCAAAAGTCTTTATGTTTTTAAATGCATTTCTTTTGCCTGTTTATTTTTTTTTTGTATAAAATGTTGTCCATCTGCAGCGAAGCTATTGGTTAGACCTAAAGACTTTTATGTAAATGACACGTTTTTTCTTTGTTTGTTTGCGGCAACATGTTTAGAATTTATCAAATGTGTTTAGAGAATCACCCAACTCAGGAATGAGTAATGACAAGGGCCTCCGTATTCATTGGAATCATGTTTACATTAAATATGGGTCATCTAAATTTATTTATTCTTTCAATGACTTCCAATATGGATGGTTATAAAATGCTTAAAGTATTTATCTTTTTTTATATTTATTGTAATTTATGTTAAAGAATTTATTAACCTATTGCATTATCTATATGAAAACTACTGGTTTTGAGGAAAATTTAATTAAATATTGTTTACCTAAAAAATTATTCTTCAACGCGAAACTATAATACGAGGAAAGGTTTAAAAAAATGTTATATTGAATTGTTCTATTGAATTGTAATCGGTTATAATAAGAATGCCAATATTTTATTTTATTGTAAAAACATTCTGTCTAGATCTACAGTGCATGTATAGTATTAGTATTCCTATCCAGATAGCGCACTATAGAACATTGTCTCCTTTTTTGACCAAAAATAAAAAACTTAATATTGAGAACTACAAATTATTTTTGCTCCAATACGTTATAATATGTTCAGATGTTGGTTTCAGTAATAAGAATTTATAAATTATAAAATTTAATAAATGGAGTTTTCGATGTATAACAGAGTTTTGCAAGAACCCTGTTGTTATCTCGAGAACCATAAGAGGTAAGGTCTGTAATTTTTTACTACAACAAATATATATATAGCAGTAGTAGCCAGCAATGAAAAATTATGAAATCCTAATGTAATATGCAGACAATAATTGTACCATAACCATAAAATCGACTATTTGCGATCGTAAATATTCGCGTTTAGTCAAGAAAACGAGGTCTAAAAAATGTGTCGGTTGAGCTTTTTAGGCGGTTATGACTCGTTATATATTTATATATATATATATATTATATAGACACCTGAAATGTTCAAAGTTAGTTTTTTATGGAGACTATAGAAGTTTAGTATATTATTAATATTAGTAAAAAATTGTCACACGTGAGAAGACTTGAGCGTGGGTAATAATTTTTTTCATGAGATTAGCCAGTAAAAATTTTGATGACGTTAAGAGGGAGGCTTTCAAAGTTTGATTCAAAAAATCATTTAAATCGGACCAACCGTTTGGCTGTAAAATTTCCTATAGTGCAACATTTGAACCAAACTACAATTCCTTTACACAATCAAAAAACATGAGTGCTTAAAAAGTCAATAATATTTACAGATTAATATGATGATTCTATTAGCAACAATATCTATAAATTCCAACAATTAAACTACGCTTAGGTCTGCTACCAATTCAACCTATAAAATCCTGTCAAGGACATTATTACAAATAGTTGCAGCGCTCTAAATGTGCTGGGTACGCATGGGTCTACTTCGGAATTAGGCTTTAGATATAAATAAATCCTTTAGCTGTATGCTAGAATAATTTTGAACACACATTAATGAAATACAAATCACTGTTTGTTTACTATAATATCGCTGAATCAATTTAATAAATTTAACTTATTTGAAAATTAGATCTTAAATTTTTTATATGTATATATAAAACACTAGGCTTTTTTTATCACAGAATAAATATTACAATGAAAAATTATTGCTTAAACTGCTCTGACATTAAAAGCAAATGGTTCTTGTTTCGAACTGTGATTGATCGCGTCCTTTAATGATAATTTAAAAGCTTAAGATCATCAATCATCGTTTTGTTATAAAAATAATTATTAGCGATGATTAATAAAGCATAAATTCTTTGAAATGATTTAAAGGAATTTCAAAAATCATCTTAAGTTGTATTCAAACAATATGGAACTTTTTTCTCTTTGAAATTCAATCTTATTAAGAAAAGCAAGATCAACCAATTATGAACGGCACCATGATTTGCAAATAAGCATTCATTATTTACCATAAGAGCAGAAAAATATTCATACGATGATGTTGGACAACATCATTAACTCTATTTATTAAAATTTTAAATGGTAACGACAAAAAGACAACATTTAGTATGTACAAGGAGACAAGATTCGCAATCTAGTTTTTGCCTTTGCAGTATGTATTCTAAGTAAGAGAATTTTAAATGGGAAGAACAGGAAACAAAATAGTTGAACATAACTGGCCACATCATGTCCATCAACTGTGCGAAAATTTAAAGTAATTAATCATTTACGACCTGTTTAACATTACCTACGCAATTTACTGCATGCCTTACAGATATAATACCATGCTGACATTTAAGATGTACTATTTTGAATAAACAAGATCACTTGTATGAAAGTACAAAAATAAACTAGTTTGGCTTTGAAAACTAACATAAGAGGCTTATAAGTAAATAGCTTAACTAAGCCACAGTCCGAATAAAGAGTTCAAAGTTGCCATGCCTAACAATTCTAAACAGTTTCATTTAAAATAATTTAATTGGTTCACTTCTGGAAATTGTTGAATTGATTAAATTATTGAATCGCTCTGTATTATTTTTCAAGATTATCAATTCACTTTTTCAATGGAATGATTTTAAATTGTCTACACTAAACCAAATGTCGTAGGTAATATTAAAGAAAAAATTTAGTAGATCCTCAACGAAAAAAATCGTTAAATATATAATATTGAAATCTAAAGAAAATTTATTAATATAAACAAATTTTCCTCAAAACAAATAATAGATTTTTGTTAAAAATGTAGTAAAATACAATCTGCTGGCTTGAGTAAAAATTAGTTAAAAAAATATTTAAAACTCTGTTAAATAAGCTAAATTTTAGTTAAAACAGTGGTCAATCGTAGTAGAATCGCATGGTAATCAAAACTACGCAAATTAACGTCCTTAAAGGATGTAAATTAGAAAAATTTATGGTTTATTTTAATAAATTTTGTTAATTTAACTCTAAAAAAAGTGTTGTTTTGAATATTAATCTGTTAAAATTTCTTTAAACAAGGAGAAGGCTTAACGAACTAAAAGGTTGTAGATTTGAACAAATTTCGTAAAATTCAACTAATTTCATATATTAGAATTGAATAAAAATTTTTTATATAACTAAAAGTACGTAAAATATAGAGTGGGCTGTAGAATTGAGGAAATTGTGTATTTAAAGTTAAATAAGTGTATCAAATACTGACCAAATATTCAGTACCACTGATAATAATATTTTACAAGTTTATCGAAAAACTATTTTCCTGCAAATGCTGTTAATTTCAAGATAGAATAAAAAATCGGCTCCACGAACTGTCCCATGCTTCTGACGTACTAAACATCTGGACACATTACAAAAAGCTATTTGGTTTCAAGTTGGTACGTATTTGTTTCATAATAACAATAAAATTTTATTTTTAATAAATTCGTGTACATATTTGTACATATTTGTATGTACATATATATAAAAACCAGAGTGCTTTCGTGACAGTTTTGAAACGTTCGGCTTAAAAAATTCACTTCGTGTTTGAAGAGAATAGCAAATCTAGCAAACTTGAACTTGCATATTAACAAAACATGTAATTAGTTATTACCAGGGAAACCACATATATGCAATTGCATGTTTTTTCTTGTGTGATATATCAATGCGGAATTAAGATATTTATCCGTTTCAGAACTTTTTATGAATTCTGGCATCGATTTGTTAGTGCATATTTTTGCATATTTTACCCTTTAAAGCATGTTTTTGCATACTTCGGTCTAACACGCATATTTTGAGCATTTTCCGAATTTTTAGAGCTTATTTGGCGTTTTTAGAGCATATTTTGGTACTTTTTAAAAAAAATTTATTTTAATATTTAAATAAAAAAATTTGGTAAAAATTTCAACTTTTTTTGGTCAAAATTTAATTATGTAGCGAAAGAAACAGTAGTATGGGGAAGCAATATTTTGCTACCATTATGAAGTTAGACTTTAAAAAAGTGGAAATTTAGAATATACTAATTATTATTATGTGTTCTAACATCGAAATTTAGAATGAACGATTTAAAACTTTTTAATTTTCACTCACTTGTAAACAGTCTTGTAAAAGAAAAAGGAAACAAGAAAATTAAAAAATTTTAAATCGTCCATATCCAATTTTTTTTTCTGCTAAATTTTAATGCTGGAACTAATAATATTGATTTGTATATTCCAAATTTCAACTTAAACATGTGTTTTAACATCCTCACTGGACGCTAATTTCAATAAAAACTTGGTTTGGTAATTGTGACGAACGCTGCTCCGAACATTTTCAATGTATAAAAGTTTATTTAGATGTGACAGGCGGCGATTTTTGTAAAAAGCTAAGTGAAAAGTTTTTCTTTATTGCAATAACAACTATAAATAAAAAGCTTAGCTTATTATTCAAAATACAGTTCCAAAATCATAAATCTGATATCGTGATCGCTTTTAAAGTAAAAGTTAATTTTTTTTTTCTTAATTAATTTTTTATTATTGCCTTCTGTTTATTTTCTTTTTTTCTTTTTTACAGTGAGATTACACGAGACATAAGTTTGGAAATTTTTGTGTTGGCACATGTCAATTTCTGTTGCTAGACAAAAAATTACTGTGTAAACCGTAAATATTAGTGTTCGAGCACATGTTTGGAAATAATTGCTCGAACATAAGTCTGAACAATTATGTTAGAACTCAAGCTGTCAAATTTACCTTTTTCGTAGAAAATAATGGCGGGAAATAATAACTAGAAATAATAACTTTATTATAAAAAAAATCAAGCAGAAGCATAAAATATGTGTTTTGTGACAGAATTATTAAAAATCAAAACTTAAAAGTCGCATTTTGTATACATACGACAACCCTTAAAATAAGTTTGAAAACAAACTTTTTTCTGGCGTCATTCTGCCGACGTTAGTTCTTATGCTCAGAAATAAAAACTGCTCGTGCATTCGTACTGTTATATGTAAATTTTATTGAATTGCTGAATTAAAATTAGATTTTCATTTCCAAATAATCCAATTTATGTTATTTTTAAGAGCATATTTTTGAGTTTTAAGTGCATATTTCGAAGTTTTAAGTGGATATTGAATCCGCATAAAACACTTTTTTTGGAGCATATTTCTGGTTTTCCTGGTTATTACCCTGATTTATACTTATATATTTAAGTACGTAATTATTGTTAATGAATATCAATACATAATTGCATTTTGTATAATAAATTTCTACTTTTGAAATTTGTATTGTTTTTATTTTAATTAGTTAATATTTATAATATTACTTTGCTAAATTTTGTATCGCTAAAAGCATTCACCCTTATTCCAGTTGCTGCCATCGTCGACACTTTAACACAACACCAAAAAATTGGTGCTCAAATGTTTGGTTGAAGTCTACTGATGATTTGTAACAGCAACAATGAAATGCATATAGACCAAAGTGAACCACCAGCAAATAAATTTCAAATTAATATATAATTATGTCGAATAATAAATTTCTTAAATAATTCTTCATTATGAATAAAAAAAAACTATTCCTACAAACTAAATTCATTTTCTTCATTTGAACAAATTTTCTTAATTATTTCAAATAAGATTTTTTACTCAATTCGAATAAGATTTAGTAATATTTACCACTCACTCAATAACGAAACAATAAGAGTCAAAATGAAGAAATTTCTTTTATTTAACTATTTACGAAAATTATTTTCTTCAACGAAATAAATCCGTAGACTTAAATAATGAATTTGTTAGCTGTATAAAAACCTACATTTCTTCACTTCTACACCCCATTTTGCCGTGTTTAGGTAAATTTTTGGTTCAGTGTATTTCAAAATTTTTTCGTTTTAAATTTGGATGCTAGAACACATGATATTAATTTGTATTTTCTAAATTTCAACTTAAAAACAAAAATATAGCAAAATGCTTATGAAGTCAGGTCTATACATGACCAATAAATGCATATTTATTTTTTTTTTTAATCAAAATCGGCGTCACTGGGTATTAAAGGGTTAAATATCCAGGTAGGGTATATGACTTTAAAGTTTTTGTAGAAGCCGTTGGGTAAAAGTATTTGAAATGTAAGTTTAAATTTGAATTATTGTAGCTCCTCTAACCTCTTAGCTCGAAATTGTTTTGCACTGCAAAAAGTTCTAAGAGAGATTCTGAGATTCTGCCCAATCAATTCCTTGTGCTGTAAGAAACTCGTCGTCGTACACAATTGTGTTATAATACTGTTAATTCCCCTAGGCATACTTTGGCAACACTGAAATTGTTCGACGCCTAGCAAAAAAAAAAGTCATAATATGTACATATTTGCATTTTTAAACAATTCAATTTGAATTATGTCTTTAACCAAAGACATGTTTGATACGACCATACTTAACAAAACATTGAATGTGTGAGTAAATGTATGCTGGTGTACAACCTAAGACGACAGCTGACTGATTTTTAACAAAGTCAAGATGCACAAGTTTCGTTTTTCATAAACTTAAGAACTTATTTACTAAACTGCAGGTAAGTACTAAAGGGCTGCACAAGACATTCACTTGTTAGGCTACAAAGAAATAATATAATAATAGAAATTCTGTTTAAATAATGCTTTAATTTTAACATTCGTTTATGAATACCAATCTTAAGATAAAATGAGAGCTAAACAGTCTTAAGCAAGATTTTTATTAAAATAAATTAAATTTTGTGGTTATTTATTGGTTTTTTCAATAACCCTCATTACGAAATATAAATAAAAAAATTTTTGGGGCTTGTACGCTCTCTCTCGAGAACAATTTTGTGCTAATGACACTATATTTTTGTTCCCTAAAGTCTAGAAGAAAGCATAAGCACGTCAATAACAGTCAGTTGGTTTCGGAAGCGGTTAGACAAGCCCAAATTTTTTGGTATTATTTTGACGTGCCGTTGATGCTGACAACTGGAATAAGGGTGAATATAAAATTCCAAATATTTTTATTTTATAAAAAAATAGGCAAAGCTACCAGATTTTAAATAAAAATTAAATTTAACTACGTTTGGAATAGAAAAGAGATAACTTTGCTTATTATAATACCAGCTACACGGGTACAAGCAAATAAATATGAGTGAAATATTACAAAAAAACTTCAATAAATATTTAATAAATAATAAATAGATTAATATTAATCAAGACTAGTACAACTCTCAATTAAAATTTTGCATAAAACAAAAAAAAAATTTGATTTGATCTACCAAAGATATACATGAATTAGACTACTTTCATAATTAAGGGCATTCCATGGGTGGATGTAACAATGATTCATCATAACTGACGCTGACAATATTAGCTTATCAATGACGGAGGCTGGTTGACTTTTGTTTGGTGTCATATAAGAATTTACAATATTAATGTTCAAAGTTTTCTCGCACACATTATACGCAGATAATGTGTAATAATAAAAAATCATCTATGTTCTGGATTCCGAATCCTTTTCACAAATTTTCTTGTTAGTTAAAGCACATGCTAAAAGGGATTAAGTTGAAATTTAAAAAGAAAAAAAAAATGATAGCACACAGAAAAATTTTACATTAAAATCTATGTAAACAAGTTTAATTTAACATTTTTTGACAATATTTTTACAAACTCAACACCATCCGCGAAGCGATCAGTTTGTCTGCGCAAAACACACATGGTCTATGGTGGGAATTGAACCTACGACGTCTGATAAGCTAGCATCGCTTCCACTCAGCCACAGGGGCACCAGTGTTTCATGTTAATTCAACATGGTTAATGCTATGTTTCCACTACGAGTTGAATCATATGCTTCGCTTTATCAACCATATTTATGAATCATGCTACATTACACTCCCGGGATTAAGACAAATCGATTGACGTTAGAATCATCAAAATTGTTCCACGTTTTATATAGTGACTGATAAAAACTATACCCTTCTTTGCCTCGAGCATTCGGGTAATAAGCACCAACATACTTAAACAACATGTTTTTTCTTGTAAATTTAATATGATTTGAAATAAAAATTATTGCATTCGAATTAAGAAGAATAGAATTTAGAAATGGATGTTTTCAAATTGTTGTATAGATTTATTTCGTTCTTGCTGAAGCAAGTCATATGTAGACTTCAATCCAAACTTTTTGACTTCAAATATTTATAATAAGACTCTTAATATGTTGATAATATCATATACAAACATATTCCTTAAGTCGGAACATAATATACATATATAGACTGTGTTTAACCAAAAAAAACCAACAAAAAATTTCTACAAGTTTTATTTTTTTTCTGAATCTTGCACTTTTACTTTTAAATACATTATATCGAGCCATAACCGCCAAAAACCTTACCCGACATATTTTTTGCGCCTCATTTTTTTCCGAAAATCAATAATTTACGATAGCAAAATAATCGATTTTGGCTAAAAAATTAAGTTCGAAAATTATGACGCTTAAGATTTTTTAACAGTTATGGCACGATATAACAACGTGTTAAAAATTATTGATATATATTTCACCGATCTAGAGATATTCCAGTTATAACGTTTTTACGGTGTACTTTTCTTTAACTGTAATAAAAGTAACTTAGATATCCAGTTATAACGTTTTTACGGTGTACTTTTCTTTAACTGTAATAAAAGTAACTTAAAAATTAAAACTTGGTTAAAATATTTTTTCCTAATCGGAACACACAAAAAAGTAATATGAATGTTTTTGTAATATTAATTAAAATATTTGTAGTATCAATTAAAAAATTAATTAAATTTTCACCTATAAACAATTTGATAATATCAATTAAGTTTTTTAAGTCAAGTTAATTAATACAATTAAAAATTTAATTAATATAATTAAATTCTTAATTAAAAATATTAATTGGTGAACACTTTTTTCTGTGAAAATAAGACAAAAGCTTTGTATCTCTAACTAGTTTACATTTTCTCTTTCTTCTACAACGAAAAATATTTTATATTTTCATAAGAGCATAAGTTGCAAAATAAATTCTTCTTATTTGAAACAGAAGCATTTAATTATATCGCATCGTGTGAATTCGATTGCGTTCACAAATTACAAATGCATATTTTTTGGAAATATTTTTGAGTAGACACATGCAGACCTTTAATACAAGTATCTATCTACCTTGCTAGACAACGGCAAGCAATCAGTTTAGTTTATGTTGGCTGGTCTGCGTCTTCTTGAAGTTACAAAAAAATAAGAAGAAAAATATTGAAAATAATTAATATTTTTCCCTAAGCTTCTCTGATGAATCTGTCTTTGCTGTTGTAATGATTGGTAGTATGAGAAAGAAGCAGTATCATGAGACATGACTGATGTGTGTAAGTATTATATTAAAAGCAACTGACTTCATATGTCTCTTTAACTTGTTATTGTTGCAGTTGCTGACTCTAATGTTTTCTCGGTTGCTGGAAAATTTTGTTGTGCCTTCAACATCTTTTGCCAATGATCAACTCCACAGATATGTCAGCACAACAGCATGATCATTAACAAACAACAACAACAAAAATGCAGTGAGCTGTCGATACATATAATGTGCAATGCCGATGATGCATCATGACGATGATGATGATGATGACTGTTACGAGTACTGTGGCTGATGTTGAAGCTTAAAGCTAAACAAATATGTTCGTGCTTTATCTGCCTTAAAGAGACTTGAAGAGATATAGATATTGATGATTTTTTTTATATATATAAATAAGTATATTGGTGCACTTGCTACTGCTGTCACTATTCCTTTTTGTAGTCTTTGCCCAGAAGAAAGAAGATGATGCACAGAAGACAATGACATTGATTTGCATGATGTTCGTCTTTTTGCTTCACAAGAGTTTTGTTAAAAGTGATTTTTCATCACTAATAATAATCACGTCTTAAATGATTCGATATGTCTTAAAGTTTATTTACTCACAAGAATGTGAATTTCTATATAAATAATTGAGCGCAAAGCATTTAGGTAATTATATTTGGCATTTAGGGAAGAAGGAGAATGGTTAACATTTTTATGATTATATATGATTTTTTTATTTGGCTTCCCGTTAGAGGTATCAATTTTGTTATTACAATAAAATGCAACATTCAATTAAAGAGAGCAGCAAACATTTTATTTCCCGTCCCCAAAGAATTTTCAGTGCAGCAAAATGCTAGTCAAGTGCTTTCAATTATGCACCCGGTGCATGATCCCTAATTTGTTTCAGCAACTTACTTACTACCTTGCTGGATTGCCTTACTTCTCTTTTTCCAAAAGGTGAAAGTTGAAATTGTTTCAAAATATTTTTACTTACAAAGTCTTAACAAGCTATTGTCTATTCATATGAGTCACCTTTTGCATATAATAAACTGTTAAAGTTTATTTATTTTTACTAAATACATACTTAACATAAAATTTAAAACTATAAATCACGAATTGTTATTTTTTTATTTTTTTTTATTATTTTATTATTTTTTTTTCTTTGTTACACAAGTGATATTTGTTTTACAAATCAGGCAAATACTTTCAATTGTATTTTCGAGCAGATAACAACCACGCTATATTACCAATTCTCCATCTTGAGTGAACAAGTACTCCAGCTGTACCATATAAGTTTAAATACTTATATTTGAATACAAATGCCATTGTTGTGAAATTTTTGTATGCAATTTTTTGTACTTGTAGCAAGATTTGGTTCATTGTTGCGAGAAACAAAATACATATTTTTTCATATTTCAATGTAAGTTTTGCAAGACTTTTAATGAGCTGAACAATGTTTGATTAATGGTTTGTTGTTTTTAAAAACTTTGCCTATTAATTGTAAAAGGTTTATAAACGAATAGTGTGTAGGTGTTTTAATATAATCGATTTACTAAAAGATGGTTTATAGGGTTTGTGAAAATTGGCAGCTGGTTCCCTTCAGGAAAAGGAATTTTAGGATCACACTTATATTTGAGTGAATGTACAAAATCTCTTCAAAAAATTTCTCATTGAAACCATATCACTCAAGACAAAGTGAAAAAAGGTTTTATAATCTAATAATTATAATTCTTATTATCAATTAATTTTAATATTTACTGGACTATTCCAAGTAAAATACAGGGTATAAAATGGAATACAATCAGTAATGCCGTTGTCCTATAAAACTAAAGTCATAATGTCAAAAAATAATGTCTCGTTAGCAGCGGTAATAACTTGAACTAAATCACTATACATTCAATATGTCTTCTTATCGGCACATATATTTTTTAGCTTAAATATAACTGCTTTCTAGGTCTTTAATTTAATGGGTTAATTGAGTAATGTATTATTCATCCGACGGAGTTTCCTTAAATTTGGAACGATTTTCCGCCGTTATATGTTAAAAATTACTAGATTATTGAAGAGAGCACTGAAGATGGTACATAGCCGCAGCCGGTATGTTTTTCAACCAAGTTTGCAGTGGGATGACATACATTTTTTCTAGACTTTTTTCGAACTCTTTCAGTAGCTCGTTTTTGACACAAACCTATGATCAAAGTCATATATTTTTAATGAGTTTGATCATTGGTTTGTGTCAAAAACGAGCTACTGAAAGAGTTCGAAACAAGTCTATTTTTATCCAAATCAATAGTTTCATTATCTTATTTCATTTATTATCCATTAAATTTGAAAATATTATTTATTGTTGATTAATCACATCGCGATGAATTTCTCTGCTGCTTAAGCAAACTCATCACTACATTTCAACAACAATTCAAATAATCTTACAAAACCGCGATGATTAAAGATAAACTCTCAATTAATTATCTAGGCGCACTTTTCAAAAAGTGGGTGGGAATACGCCCATAAAAATAAAAAAACTAATTTGCGCTAGAGAGCTGAAATTGTAAACACAAGTAGGTCAAGTTGACAAATCAACTTGGAAAATCTAAAAAAACCAAAAATTTTAAGCAGAAGTGGCGTGGCCACGCTAGTATTGTACTGAATTAAAAACTAAATATACAGATTTTAACTGAAGTCATTTTATTGAAACTTGTATGCACGTATGCAAGGCTTGAAATTATGATTGTAAAAAGTGTAAGATGATAAGTAAGTCCTAGTTTACACAATGCAAGTCTTATTGCTAAGCTGATTAATTTGTAGGAGAGAGAGAGACAAGGGGAAAAGAAACAAGTACTCAGCTTCATGTACTGTCAAGACGTTTTGCTTTCCCATTCGTAATGTTAAAAAAGCACTATGCATATACAAAACTATGCATAAAAAATATGAGTTGAAAAATAAGACTTGAATTGTGTGGACACCGATGAAAGTTTAAAGAAGAAAAAGTTATAAGCTTAGTGTGAACTGGGACTAAGTGCTGCTAACAAAAAAATCTTGAGTTCAAACGACTGTTGGTGGGGAGGGGTGGGGGCGTACAACACCCATAAAATTTAAAACTAGAATTTACACTAGAGATCTTAAATTCGATACACAGACAAGTCTAAATCAGAGATCACCAATAAAAATCTAAAATCCTGGAAGTTTAAATCGGGAGGCATTGACACGCACTTTCAACTCAAAATTTAGAAATTAAATTAAGGAGTGAGTTACGAACTGGAAAAATCCGCAAGCACCGATTGTTATATTAGTTAAAGTTAACGTAATATTATGCGGTACAGAACTGAAATTTTGCAAACAAATTGGCTTAGGTATTTTACCATCAAGAAAAAATTAAAACACAAACTACTCTATTGAAACTTATCATACACATTTCAATTATGCTAGAATTCAAATTTGCGTTTTCAAAAATATTTCGTCTAAGCAGACTTTAAAAAAATAGGCGGGGTCTCTCCAGCTTAAATTTATGCTGTATTTTATGTATTTTTACTAAAATGACTCTTAAAAAGTTTCATACATTATTGGGTCCTTGTAATGACGAAATAGTGCACCCATCAACTCTATATATTTATATTGAAAAATTAAGAAATTTCAAACTTAAACTATACATCCAAGATATCCAACTTCAGTGATTTATCCACGATCTTTCTCCAGAGGGTCCTTAAGCCTTGCATTAATTATAAATTTAGAAATATGTGTACAGTGCTTGTAAGAAACTTTGTTTTATTATACAATAATTAATAATAAAAATAATATGTCAGATTTTGAGAATTTGCAAGGTATCAGCAATTTCAAAATATGAAACTTGTGTGACTTAACTCCTGAAATTTTTTGCAAATTACGTTATTTTAGCCCATCTCTAGTTATAGGTGATTACATTAACACAAACCATTTAATTTTTGCCAATAGCCTTAACTTATTCCTGAGAAACTTTTTCGTCAACGTCAATGTACTCGTACGCTTGTCTGTTTACTGCTCGTCTTGATTCTTAATATAAGAAAACGTAGTAGTTGAAGAAAACTGTTAAATTTAGTTTGCCAATTAAGCTAAACTAGAAGTCCTTTGTCATGACACAAAAAAATTTTTCATTCTTTGCGTTAACATCTACACGTTAATAATAAAAAAACAAGTGGAAAAAATGGAATTTTTATTAAACAGACGCAAGGCTTTAGCAAACAGACAAGTGAGTTAACCCAGTGAAGATGTTAATTGATACAATGATTCTAGTTCATAGCAAATAATGACAGTAGGACTATTATTATTTATTTACACAGAATACTTCAACAAGCAAATCAACTGTCTATTTACGTATTTGCTTAATAGAAAATGTACAAATTTAATTTTTGATTTGTTTTAGAAGGGCGTTTTTGTATAAAAAGAAAAGAAGAGTAGAATTCTTTTGTTTTACACATTTTGCTGGGTTGTGCAATTAATTGACAAGCCCAAATTTACTATATTCTTAAATATTCTTAAGTAGAAGACGCCAGTTTAAAAACCACACAAACTTTTAGTCCGTTACTGCATAGTAGGAATGTGTCAAATGTGATGACAGTTGATGAGCTGTCATAACAATAGATCAACAATTTAAGTGATGTTATTAAGACTACAACAACAATTCAATTGCAGCATGGCTCATGTGTGTTTATAAAAGCGTTTCATGGTTGTGGCAATGATGATAATGATTATGTTGAGAAATGGCCAAAAGTATAAATTAACGAAAACTATTATTAGGTTTCATAAAACGGAATGTCTGCGTAATTGTTTTTTGTTTTTTTTTGACGTATTTTGTTGTGGGAAATTCAGGATAATGTCTGTATGTTGCTAATTAAGTTAAATGAACTAAATTGTTAATAATAGTTGTGTGGAGTTGTCTAGGAGTATATGTATATGTATGTGTTTATATGTTTCACAGAAGATTTAATAGAAATACTTTTTCCAGATATTCAGCACTGTAGTGGTAACGAGCCTTGTATTCTTGTTTTCTTGCAAAAATTTACGATATAATTTTAAAGGAAAGTTGGTTTTATATTATCCATTTGTTTGCGGTTTTATTATTTTGTGTTATTTTTATAATGAAAGTTTTGTAATAATTTATAAACACGCCTTGCGAAAAAAAAACCATTAAATTAAAAATTGTTATAATTTATTATAGTTTTAATTTTTATGTTCTTCCTGCTTCGTTTTTTTTGTTTGTTATTTTTATAAATTATATATATATATAATATATAAATATGAACTATTTTGGCCAAACTTATAAAACGCCATGTGTTGTTTTGTTATACAGGGTGTTTTTTTAGAGGTATAGAACTTCGAATTGAAATAAAACACAAGAAAATCGTTTTAATGTCCATCAATTTGGCTTTATTGGAAGGATAATTTCATGCCATTAATTTTAAATATGATTTCGGGCATGTGGCCGCCGCGCCGCGGCTGTCTTGAATAAAGCCAATTCTACAGGTCCAATTTTCATCCACTTTTTCGAGCATATGGGGCCGTATGTTGGTAATAACGCCACGAATGTTAGCTTCCAAGTCCCCTAACGTTTCTGGTTTGTTGGCGTAGACGAGCGACTTCACATATCCCCAAAGAAAATAATCCAATGGTGTCAAATCACTCGATCTTGGTGGCCAATTGACAGGTCCATTCCGCGAAATTATGCGCTAATCGAATGTTTCCTTCAATAAATCGATTGTGACGTGCGCTGTGTGGCATGTAGCCATCCAATTCGGGAACAAAATAGTCGGTTATCATTGCTCTATACCGGTCTCCGGTGGCGAATCGATTCATTCGGGTCCTCTTCAACACTTTGCTATACAGCGGCAATTGTTTCTTCGGTCCGCACTGTTCGACGTCTCTGCGGATGCGTATTATCATATAAAGTAAACGTAGTGCAAAAACGATCCATGGTTAACCGAATTAATTGCTCTGATGGACGATTATGTCGACCATAAAATGGACGGAGCTTGCGGTAAACTTCGCGAACTGAACCACTACTTTCGAAATAAATTTGCACGATTTGCAAGCGTTGTTCTTTTGTCAACCTGTTCATGATGAAATGGCAAACCAAACTAAATATTAATCACTTGACAGCTGACAAAATGGCCGCCAGTTAAAAAAGTGATGCCAACTTAAAGTTCTATACCACAATAAAAAACACCCAATATAAAGGGTGTTTTTTATGGAGTGATACATGTTTAAATCACAATTAAACAAGGAAATATATTTTTAATATCAATGAAACGGGCTTTATTGGAAAGAAAATTTTATGTAATCACACTCAAAAAAAAGACATTTACTACTATTAAGAATTTTTTTTTCCTAAATTCAAATAATAAAAAATTCCAAGTTTAAGTAGTTTTTTCTAAGTTTAAGTAAATTTTTACTAAATTCTATTAAAAATTACTTAATATGAGTAAAAAATAAAAAGTTCATATCCTCAAAAATAGTTCATAAGAATATACAATAAATTGTTCACATTTCAGGAAATGTTTACTGACTTAAAGGAAATATTTACTAAGAGTAGGAAAATGGTTATATACTGAAGGAAATTTTATATTAAGCACTAGTCAATTTCGTCTTAAATCAAAAAATAAACTTTAGGAAATGAATTACTCCCGATTAGTTCATGAAAATTGACTAACTTAAAAGATGTAAAAAGGTATACTAAATTTTAGGAACATAATTTACCAGTTTTAAATATTTTTTCTTTGAATTATAAAATTTATTATTAATTTGCATTTAGCATAAAATCTAAGTAAATTTTTCATATTTTCGAGGAATATTTGAACTTGAAATTTATTTTTTTGTTATTAAAAAAATTGTTAAAACTCAATCATTTCAATGCTTATTCAGGCTGCCTTGTTAGGCAATTGGTTAGAGTGCTTGCCTATCAATCAGAAGGTTGCTGGTTCAATACTTGTCAACTCTCAAGGAATTTAAATGTATATATGGTGAATGGTGAATTATAATTAGGAATATAATATGAAAGATATAATAAATAACATATCATTTGATATAGAATTTAATTAAAAATAAAAATAAGTACTAGAACTAAAGACAAAAAAAATTGGAAAATTTACTAAATTTGAGATCAAAGACGAAAAATTTTTTGCAAAGCTCCGATTTTTATGGGAAAACTTTACTTAATTTTAGGAAAATTTTACTTAAATATAAAAATATAATTCTTATAAACTAGTTTATTGATGAACTAAAAATTTAGTAAATATTTTACTGGTTTCAATTAAAAAACAGCTTTGGCGCCATACGACAACTTTTGTTATTAAAATTTAGAACATTTTCCAAAGTTTTAGTTAATTTTTTTTGAGTGCAATGTTTAAATATGATTTCGGCCATGTGGCCGCCGCGGCTGGCGCGTAGAATGCGCATCGGCAACACCAATTTTCAACAACTTTTACCAGCACTTGCGGCCGTATTTCGCCGATAACTCTTCGAACGTTAATTTTCAGGTATGCAATTGTTTGTGATTTATAGACGCAGACAAGTGATTTAACATAACACCAAAGAAAATAATCCAATGGTGGCAAATTAATTGGGTCTTTACGTTTAATTATTTTTTTTTTATCAAAAGCTTATTTGAGTAAATCAATTGTAGCGCCCGTGGTGTGGCATGTGGTTACGTCCTGTCGGAACCACTTATCAACAAGATTAATGACACGTAATTGAGGTAAGAAAAAATTTTTAATCATGTTCCTATACCGTTTTTGAAGACATATGGGCCAATGACTTGCCAGTCATCTGTGTATGTAATAGTGTTTCGACAAATGCGACACTTGTGCTTATTTCCGTACCATGCAGCCAGAAATGGGCTTCATCGGAAATAGAAGAACCGCACGATGAGCTCGCGAAAAGAACAATTATTTTGATTAACAATTTGCACTCGTTGCTCTGGTGTAAGTCGATTCATAATGAAATCTCAAAGCAAACTATACAAGAAGCAACTATCAGCTGTTACAGGGGTGCTCAAATAAAGCAGTACTGTCAACTCAAAGTTATTACACCCTAAAAAAAGCACACTTTAAAAATGTAACCACTTAAACTTCAAAGCAGACTTTTAGTTTAACTATTACGTACTGCCGAGCCTACTGTAAAAACTTGAATAACGAACTTTAAATAATGTTTAATATCAACAGATTTCATATCAGAGAATGACAAAATTATAGTTTTAAGTACTCCTTGAGTGTTAGCGGTCAAACAACTATGGATGCGTGCAGCTAAATATAAGAAACTGACTACGAACAACAACTAAAATTTATACGCGTTAGTATAAAAATACTCTGACACATGCGTATATACATTTTTATTTATTTTTTTTTTGTATACACACCCATCAAGCACAAAATCAAACCTTTGAAATAAGATAATTTTATAATTTGATATCAAGCACAATTCTCAAATCTTTCTCAAAGGTTTGTGTTTAACACTTGAATTCAAGTTGGCAATGCCTTGAATATAAACATTTGACAACCAGTGTTTTATCCATTTTGTCTCAACTTGATGTCAAGTGTCATTCTCAAATTATAAATACAAAATATAACAAATTGGTAGTAACAATATTTAAAGCGCAAAATAAATTGTAAACGTTTTAAAAACTTGAGAAAAATATACTTATTGATTGTAAGTAAAAAGTAATTATGATTAAGAACGCGAATAAGAAAAAGAATAAAAAAATAATATTAACTTATAACTTTATATGGACATACAAGTGCATAAATATGTCAGTCAATAATGAATTCCATGAATTTAAATATTAAACGTGATTTTACAAAGCGAAAATTGTATTTCATTTATGTTCCACATTATATCACAATCCACATTTGCAAAACAGTTGAGAGTAACGTTTGAATGTAAGTTGAGAATAAATGAAATTCTCAATTTGTAAATAATTTCCCCTTTTTGTTGAGAATGCTATGTTTTTTAAGTTATTTTAAAATAATTTTCAAACGGTCGTCGTTTGAGAAAAGGTTTGATTTCAAATCATACTCAATTTGAAATTAAGCCTGCGTGTATGTTGGGCATACATTATGTTCTTTAAACAGCCACACACCCACACATCTTCCATTCCATTTTATATATACATATGTTTGTAAAGGGTGGCGAATGATATATGTATATCATTTATGTATATCCCGAGTATAATGTGCATATTTTTTTGTCCGATTAAATATCCATAGTCTGAGTATAAACATAGTCAGACTGCAAGTATGAGAGATATTCAATGCGTTTGATATGCATGTGCCTTTTTATTTTTAGTTATAGCGTATTTTAGATTTTTCCATAAACGAAGTAAAGATGCTTCTGTCACTACCACATTTATTTATTTATTATAAAAATTAACTACTGCTTATAAGAAATATCAAAATTTTATGCGATCATTTTCAATTACATATTCGTGATACGTGTTGGGAAACACTGTCAATTATATATATATATATAAGATAATCGTAGTAATAGCACAGAACAGAAAAATTTCTATTCATAGATAAACCTCAAAAAGCTAAACACAGATAGAATGAATCACTGAATGAACCATGAATAAACCACACACAGCCATCAACAACAAAAGCAACAACAACACGAAACACTTTTTGCTCTTCATTCTATTGTTAAACAACTATTACAGCTAAGGAAGTGTAAAGGTAAAAAGTTGCAACATGTTTAAGGACATAAAAACGAAACAAAAAAACTAAAATGAAAATAGTAAACAGTAGTGGGAAAATTTACAAAAAAAATCAGGAAATAAAACAGAAAAAATAAATACGGGAAATAAGAAGAATAATAAAAACTACTTGGGAAGACAAGCAATTGTTAAAGACAACAAAAGCATATAAAAAATAAATAATTTTTAACATTGTAATGGAAATTGATAAAGAATCACACTTTAGTACAAACATGTATGTATATTTACATATAATTTTTGTACATATGTAATAATATTTATGTAAGACAAGAGGTAAATTAATCTTTAATAGTTGAATGTGGCAAGAAGCAAGCAATGCTTAATAATTAACATACATTTATACATAAAAACGACTAATTCAGCTAACGTTTTGTTATTGTGGCAAACAACGGCATTCGATACAAATTGCTATAGAATTTTCATTTAAATTCTTTAAAGTTTATTTTCTTTTATATAAACAGAGTTTTTTGTTAAATTTAAGGTTAAACGAAAATTTAAGAGATTGTAAAATTGAGCTTTCATTACAAAAAAGTTTTCAGCAAATTAAAATAAGATGAATGAAAAGAATTCTCATATTCCATTTGCAATAATGGGTGAGTATATAAAGCAGAAATCTACATCAACTGACACCACCTACAGTAACAACGCTGATGATGAAGGTGCAGTGTCCTTCGAAAACAGCTAGCTGTTCTGTTATACTATGTGTTTGTCAGTATAATTTGGCTTACAAAGTTATACAGATTTTAGCCTGATCAAATCATTTATATAGCAAAAAAGGAAGATCGAACAATAATAAATAAAATTAACGAAATTTTTTCTATTTGCTTATATTTATAAGCATTAGAGAATATTTTTTTATGGTGATTCGCCCCCAGATTTGCAGTTGCTCAAAAACTCATTATTATTTTAAATTTTGTATTAAATTTTTCACTGAAATTGGCAAAGCCTTATGCATAAAAGAATCAAATTGTTGAATAAAGATGGTATTCCTTCACATTAATCAAATATCCCAAATTGTAAAAATAACAATTTTTTTATTCTTAAAAGCTAATGAACTTTCGAATGTTTTGTATCATTAAGATGTCAACTGAAACAACTTATTTCTTTCGTACGTTTATATATTAAATATATTAATGAACTTTGAATTTTTTATTTACTTTGCTGTAATTAATCATGACTTTAGGAAACTAAGTAATTTTTCCCAAACCTCTTTTCTTTGTATTCTTTTAATCTTTTTCTTCAGGTGGACTTAATCGTTTTCTGCTTTTATTGTATTTAAAAAAAAATATATTATTCAGGAAAGCTTGTGTACATAGATATGTATGTTTATTGTTTCTATTGTGTAATAGCATAAGTTAACTTCATCATTAATTTCTGCAAAAACTTTTTGCTAAACCTTCTTGTAAAAACATTGTATGTAGCTTTTGTTTCGCTTATCTGTTGACCCTTGTGATATGTTAAAAGTTAAGCCTGTTTGTTATATCCTTTGATAACGGTTAATACCTTATCAAAGTAATGGAATTGTTCTCTTTTATTTTTTGTATTTTTGGTTTATTGTAGAACCATCAACTTGATAAAGGATACAAACGAACTTATCTTGTCTTGCCTTCAGCAAATCTAACTAATTAATAAATAAACGTCAAAAGATTTTTGTTGTATTATTTAGCTGAAAGATTTACTTACATAGAAGAAAAGCTAGCATGATGGCTGGCATACGTTTATTTGGTTATTTGTCAAACCATTTACAAATCAAAACTGCTTCTTAATTTTGCATAAAGGCCAATGTAAAACCATAAAGAACACAAGGCGGCTTTGCGTTATGTAAACTTGGTTAAATTTTGATGTGATTTATATTGCAAACATATGTTGGCAAAAGAAAATGCTATTAATTACTTTAATGAGTATTAATAAAATTTTATTTGATTTTTAAGGTTTCTTTGAAATTTAAAGACTGGTTTTGCTTGGTTGTGGAAATTAATAACATCATTTGTAAAATACTTCAAAAGCTTAGAGTTATAATTAAAATTTAATGTGATGATATAGTAAAAGAATGATAGAAGAATAATGAATTTCTTGTCGATAAAAATATTTTATCTCAATTTTGCAAGTGTTTCACGAGTGAAGAGCATGCCCCATTTTGCTGAAACCCATGAATCTTTTTTATACGTGTTATAAAAAGCATATGCACCAACTTTGAACTTTTTTGATTGCATGGGCGGTGAGCGTGGCCGATATTGATGAATCTTGGCATGAGTATTTTTTGTTATTCTACAAAGTATATCGTTACCTTAAAATAGGCCCTAACGCATTATTTTTTTGAAGTTGTTTTTTGTGCATTTCAATAGAATGTATCAAAATGTATCGAAAAATCCAAAAAATTCCAATTTCAAAAAATAAATAACGAGTTAGGGCCTTCTATATTAAAGTAACACTATGTCCCAAATTTAGTGACTTATGCTTGGATACGAAATTTAGCCCGTTCAAATCATAAATATAAAAACAAATTTAGACAAAAAAATTCGACGTGGCCGATATTTATGCACTTGGCATGAGTCGTTTTTATACCCTTTACCAAAAAATGATAAAAGGGTATATATAGGTTTGTCATTCCGTTTGTAATTTCTACAATATTAATAAGAGACACATAAAGTATATATATTCTGGATCCTTATGCATAGGGAAGACGAACAAGCGATGTCCGTCTGTCCGTCTGTCTGTAAGTGAAATCGGTTTTCCCAAGCTCCCAGAAGAGCTAGAGACTTCGTTCTTGGACTGGTGTGTCAGAAATTTTCCGAAAAATTTTGCTATTGAAAATCAGCAAAATCGAGCAAAGGGTTTCAGAGCTGGAAAGCTCAAACTCAATTTTCTCATAGAAAATAACTACCGCAAACAAGTTTTTATTACTTTTTTATTAAATTAACTTATTTTATACTTCGGTATGAATAAAATTGGTACTTATAATTAAAAAACAAATTTTAAAATTTAACAAATTAAAAAAACGTTTCCAGGGTTGGAAAACTTTAACTTTTTTCCTAATACTTAAACATATTTCATGTTTTAGGAAGAAGGCTATTTTCTCAGGAACGGTAAAAGCTACAGGTCTGAAATTTGGACAGTGTATGTAGAACTTTGTTCGCTACAACAATAAATATATAAAAGCTAAAAATTAAAGCGTGCTCCAAAATGAGTGACGAAAACTTTTAAAATCCCATGTAATATTCATACAATTGTATGTATTTATGTACATATGTATATTGACACTTGAAATTTGTACAATTAGTGTATTTTTATATAGGCTACAACAATTAACACTAAAATTAAAAAACTTTAAATTAAAGGGTGGTCCATCATTAATGAAATTTTGACTATGTAATTTTGACAAATTGCTATATCTTGGAAACCGTAAGAGTTAAATTGTTGAAATTTTCAAAAACAGTAAAACTAAAAAATCCGAAAATTGCAAAATCGCTAAATATTTAAAAAAAATCGCCAAAACGAAAAAAATCGCCAAAATGAAAAAAAAACGCTAAAATTAAAAAAAAACGCCAAAAACCGAAAAAAATCGCCAAAACAAAAAAAATGCTTATGTGAACAAAAATCGCCAAAAATTAAAAAAAATCGCCTAAATGAAAAAAAATGGCCAAAATCAAAAAAAAATCACCAAAATTATAAAAAACGCCAAAAACCGAAATAAAATCGCCAAATCAAAAAAAAATTGCCTATATGAAAAAAAAATCGCCAAAAATTAAAAAACATCGCTTATATGAAAAAAAAAATCGGCAAAATCAAAAAAATCGCCAAAACGAAAAAAAATCGCCAAAATTAAAAAAAACGCAAAAAACCGAAATAAATCGCCAAAACGATAAAAAATGTCAAAACAAAAAAAATGCTTATAAGAACAAAAATCGCCAAAAATTAAAAAAAAAATCGCCTAAATGAAAAAAAATCGCCAAAATCAAAAAAATCGCCAAAACGAAAATAAATCGCCAAAATTAAAAAATAAAACGCCAAAAATCGCCATAACAAAAAAAAATTGCCTATATGAAAAAAAAATCGCCAAAAATTAAAAAAATCGCTTAAATGAAAAAAAATCGGCAAAATCAAAAAAATCTTCCAAAACGAAAAAAATCGCCAAAATTAAAAAACGCCAAAAACCGAAAAAAATCGCCAAAACGAGAAAAAACTGTCAAAACTAAAAAAATTGCAAAAAAGAAATAAAAACGCCAAAAAACGAAAAAATCACCAAAACAAAATACAAATTGCCTATATGAAAAAAATCGCCAAAAAATAAAAAAATCGCCTAAATGAAAAAAAAATTTCAAAATCAAAAAAATTGCCAGAACGAAAAAAAAATCGCCAAAATTAAAAAAAACGCCAAAAACCGAAAAAATCGCCAAAACCAAAAAAAATTGACTATATGAAAAAAATCGCCAAAATTTAAAAAGCACCAAATTAAACATAATGCCAAAAACCTAAAAATTGCACTAGAAAAAGGTATGAATTTTTTCACAAAATGAATATGTACCTACATATATCTGTGCTTATGTATGTATCTCTATACTACATAAACGCACTTTGGTAAAGGGTATATAAGATTCGGCAAAGCCGAATATAGCACTCTTACTTGTTTATTCTGAAAAGTCTATAAACAAAGTTTGAAAGAAAAGCTTTTATCCGAAATTTTTTTTCAGATTTTGGTGAAATTTGGATAGGATACATTGGAACGGGCGTGGTCGATATTGAAGAAACTTATCATGAGTATTTTTTTATTCCAGAAAGTTTATGTAGAGAATTTGAAGATCTCTGCTTGGATATTGAAAATTTAATGCGAAAAGGTAGATTTGGGTTTCATGATGAAATTCCATTTTTTGGCTCGATAACAACCTTCAATGATTTCGTACTATTTCTCTTGAGAATTCAGTTACTCTGAAGCGCTTTTCCCGCCCCCGAATGGGCATTGTTAAACAAAAAATTGTTTTCTTTGTATGGTATATTAAAATAAAAAATCTCTTAACCGTTTCACTTTTCTTTATTTCAAAATGAATTCAATGTCATCAGCAATCGATTTTCAAATAAATAATCATGATAAAGAAATTCATCATACGAGTAGTTACAAAATTTTTTTAAAATTTTTCCTTCACAAATTGTTAAATAAAAATTTTTTATGTTTTAAAGGGATTTTCTAGCTTATAACGAAATATACTATAAATCTACAGAAAAATTTATCGTGAAAATGAGCTTCGAAGACAACAAAATGAAAAAAATTCTCATTAACTTTTGAATAATTTTAAACGAAAAGTAATCTAAAAATTGTTGCATACTTTTATGAAAAAATAACCCATTATATTTTGAATACTTTTAGGCAAAGTAATCGATTAACTTTTGGATGTTTGTAGGCAAAAAATATAGGGTACCGCATACTTTTTGAACTTCTCAAACAAAAATAATGGGTTATTCAGTCAAATTGTTAGTACTTACGACTGGGGAGTACATACACTTTTTTGCATTCTAGTAGGAAAACTTTTTTGCTGGGTAGTTATAACATTTTTTTAAATAATAATTGATAAGTAAGAATTTTGCATGTTTTAAAGGGATTATTTTTAAGTTTTAACAATCTCGCTTTATGAATGCTGGCTGCAGTTGTGATATAGTTGGGGATGTTAGATTCTTTTATGGGCGAATAATTTTCCTGGTTTTTAAGCTGATTATCAATTGTAATAAGTTAAGTTGGAAAGAGGAAATGCGAAACGTTTGCGAGGGTTGCAGCTTCATTTGTATTTTTTATTTGTTTCATTTACTCCAAATAATTCCAAATCATGTCAAAGGTCACAGCTGGTGTAAATTTGTTGCCACTAGCTGCTACACTTGCTACTCGTATAAGGGATAAATTGCGAAAAGTGTAAATATTTGTGTGGGAAAATAGCAAAAAAGAAAAATCAAATAACACATAAGAAATTATTTATCATTGATATTTCTTTCCTACATACGGATTCTTAAATTTTGTTGTTTTTTTTTGCCTTACACAGAAATAATATTGTTAAAGTTTGTTGGAGTTTGCCAGAGTCACATGTGTTGCTGGCATTATTTGTTCTTTTTCTTATAGATAAATTCTGTTCTTTTTTTGCCTTTACACAATTGTTGGGAATTTTTCTTGTTTTTTCTTTCGATATTGTTGATGCATCGCTTAGAGTCGTAAAGTAAATGTGTATGTCTACTGTGTAGTAAAACGACACGTAATCCAGCGACAAACGTTTCATAATTTATTAAGTTTTCTTCTCTCTTGTTGGCGAGTAAAATATTATTTTAGTTCGTATGTTCAATTTTACTTAGATGAAACATTGTAGCTTTGCTTTTGTTAAATTTTTGGGGTTGTCACACTGGATGTTGGCTTAAGTGATATTTGATTACAATGTGTATGTAACCTGCTGTTAGCCATAAATTATTTTTTTTTAGTAAATAACATATTATTTGTAGTTAAGTTAAGTTGTAGTTTTTCTTTAACAAAATTCACGATTATTATTATTTAAGAAATATATGTATGTATATTAAAGTGGCCGTTGATTGTATGCAGACTTTTTTATTTCTTCTACTCTCACCCCTTAAAATCGGTTCAGTTTTATATAAAAAAATACAAAAAAATTTCATACCCATAAGTTGTGTTTAAGGGGCGTCAGGCCCTGAAAGTTGGCCCCCAAGCCCATATATTCAATGTATTTTTTTTTGGTTTGGTTTAATTTTTTTTTCTATTTTGGTTTAGTTTTATTTGGACTATATGTAAAGGGTGTTCCAGCAAGAACGCATGATTTAAATGATTCATGCAGCAATTGAATTGTTTCTCTGGCTGCATGACACGTGGCGCCGTTTTGTTGAAACCACATGCCCTCCACATTAATTTCTTCAATTCACGAATTCATTCCAATTTTCTCAGCTCGATGTCGAATTGAGGTGGATGGATTTTAAGCGACATCATCACGTACATCTGAGATATTTTCGGTCGATCGACCTGTTCGAAGGCTCATTGTTATCTTTACATCACTAACAGACCCAGTTGCGGCAAATTTATCCATTAATCTCTTTACACTTAACTCTTTTGGAGCATTATTGTGACCCCAAATTGATCGCAATTCGCGAACTGTAGCCCCAAAAAAAAATCTCACAATGAGAATGCGTTGTTCATTCGTGTAGCGCTCCATTTTTACTAACGTTGTACCTTCTACTAGCAAACAATAATAATTATTCAAATGTCAAACAATGACACTTCGAATGGCGCCAAATTTAAATCTTGCGTTCTTGTTCGGACACCCTTTATATGTATGAAATAATTTAATGTAAATGTAAAAGCTTTTATTGTACATCCTTAAAATAAAAAATTTCCATATAAATTTAATTTTGTTACATAAAATTTTTGCTATTTTGTTGGTTATTTTCCTCATTATTTTCTAAAATATTAATTTTATCAAAAAACTTTCTTTGAGACTAATGTTGTTGACTTGAAGAGCTAAAATATTGCCATGTGTCATATTCTTGTAAAATGATTTTTTAAAAAGATAATCATATGCAAAAAATAACATTGAAAAATAAGCTTGAAGGCCAACTTTGAGGGCCGGACGCACCCCCTAAAACGCTACTTATCGGTATGAAATTTTTTTTGTATTTTTTTTACGTAAAACTGAACCGATTTGGGTGGGGTGAGAGTAGAAGAAATCAAAAAATAAAAAATAACGGCCACCCTAATGTATATATTCATAATATAATTGGAAATATTTATTTGATTAATACACTTTTTGTTTTTTAATTGTGAACACCCTGTTTATTTTGTATTTTTAATGAAAAAAGAAAAACAAGCTACATACAAATTCTCACAAAGAGCCTCTCGCTGAATACAAAATTTTAAATATATGTGAAATAAAAGTGTAATAGTATATTTAATTTTTATATGAAAATTTCAAACCACAAATTTTACAATCTTGTATTTAATATGATAATACAATCGATACAGAGATACAAGAGGTTCTGTTAATCGCTTAAAGGATTTCTTGTGAGTACAACTCATGTTTATTTTATTTCATTATATTGCTTGGGCCTTGTCATTATGTGCGAAATACAATGTGACTCAAATGATTGGTTCTATCGCTCAATCCTTTTCAGGCAGATTTCGACTACTTTTTGATACATTTCGTGGTGGTATCTAGGCGTTAAATTGACGAGTGTTGGCTTTCAAATAGTCCAACGTTAGAAAATTATCCGCGCAGACACGGCATTTGGTGTAGCACCACCCAAAAAGTCTAACGGCGTCAAATCGCATGATATTGGTGGCCAGTTGACGTCGCCAAAAATTCCCGTCCAATTAAACCAAAGTCAAACGTGTTGTGTGGCTTGTAATCTCGTCTTGTTGAAACCATATTCCAGTTCATAATCTTCAATTGCTTTTCGGTTATCATGCGGCCATAGCAACCAAAAACAAGCAAAATAGTTTGCAGAGCGCACAGTACGATGATGTACAGGCTTGACTAGATATCTAAAGCTTCAAGTCACTTTTATAATCTTGCTAATTCTTTGCACAATAGGTCGAAAAGTGGCCACTAATTTTTAACTACAACTTTTGTTGTAATTTTAAATTATTTTTACACGTTCTTAGCTTTGTAAACTGTCCATTTTCGTGAATGCAAGCTTTTCGCTAAATAAGTGACACTACTACAGATAACAGATAATTAACAGCTGACTGCCTTGCCAGACCGGCGGTTTTGAAATCATTAAGTGGATAACACTGTCTATATGTGAATAGGTTCCACTTTGCTTATCCATAAAGTATTAAAATGTAGCACTTAAAGCCACCTCATTTTTTTATTATGGAATTTTTAGGGAGCTAGAATCATTTTAAAGTTATTTTTACAACTAAGCGATTACGAGATTTTGAGAAATTTTCGACTGCTTTTTTTTGGAAATTTTAAAAATTCTTAATAAATTTTAAACATATTTATTTAGTAAGCGTTTTTCATTTAAGTTTATGTGATTGGAGACTAGTTTTACAATTTTGAAAATGTGTATCTTTTTTTAAATTTTTTTGACAATAACTTTTTATTTATGCCCTAATTCATTACTGCAAGTAAAAGAAGTTCCATATTATGACCATAAATAATATTAAAATCAACAATGTGTCTATTAGCACCCTTGAAAAGAGCAATTAATTTTGTGCTATAAGCTACCAAAATAAATTTCTTGTTACAAACTCGACAGCTCATATGCAAAAGTATTTCAACATTATTTTATTTATTTTTTTATTATTATTGTTGTTTTGGTTTACGTTTGTCTTCTTGCGGTTTCTGAAACTTAGAAACTTCATTCGGTATAGTCTATTCAACCCCCAGAGAGATGTTAGGAATTGAAAGACTTTTGAAAACGACAAAATGTTACTACAACACAATTGTTGATTGTTTGCTCCAACAATGTTTTATTTATTTATTTGTTTTGCCTTTTTTCGGGGGGAGGACTTAAATAAAAGAAGATGAAAAGCTTTAAGTGAAATATTCATATTTAGCTTGAAAATTATTTTGAGGGAATAGTTTTGAAAGAAACTTGTGTGTTTTCAAGTGTATTTAACCAAATACAAAAGGAACATTCATGCTTACCATGTTTTGATACATGACTTAAATGTCTTCAAGTACTGGCAGCAATATGCTCCCTGGATTATCCACAAGTAAAAGCAAATTAAACAAAATGCATAACAAGTAATTAGCGAAAGCCTTTATACTTTATAATTCTTTCCAAATGTACAAAATCGTTTGGTAGCACAAGACCTAAAGAATTTTATGAGTTTTGAGAATGACAATGAGTACTTAAAAAAAAATACGTAAGAAAAAGTCTTAATTTTAGTAACTGCGTAAAATCATAATTGTAGCGCAAACGAGTCGTACATTGACATATTTTCTATGACTATAGCCGATTCCAATATACAATTCTATCTCTACTTTGTTTATGCAAAAACTAAAATACTAAACTACGCTACAACTAGAAATAAAACGGCACATAATTATCCAATTCAGTGACTATCTCTCATACTTATACTCTAAGCATACCCATAGTATGGATATTTGATCGAAAAAATATATACGCATGACACTGGGATATTTATCCATCATTTGCCATCATCGTATACAATCATTTGTGTGTATCAAATGGCATGGAAAATGTGTGGGTGTGTGTCTGGCTGTTTGAAGCAAACTTTTGTGTATATGTAAATAAAATATCCCTGTATATACGCAAGTGTAGCCGATCGATAGCCTGAGTATTTTCATAGTTATGCCTATTTTTTGTAGCTCATGCTACAAAATCAATCAATCATTTGTGAGTATCAAATTGAATGGAAATTGTGTGGGTGTGTGTCTGGCTGTTTGAAGCACACTTTTGTGTATATGTAAATAAAATATCATTGTATATACGCAAGTGTAGCCGATCGATAGCCTGAGTATTTTCATAGTTATGCTAATTTTTTGTAGCTCATGCAGTCCATACATTTTAATTATTCAATTGTGGTTTGTGCTGCGTAATTTAAAATTTTTTGATGTTTATATGTTGGGTTTAAAATTAATGCGTGTGTTTGCATATGAGGGAGCTGTATGCATTTAGAGTTGTATAAAGGCCAATAGTCAAATAGTACTTAAAACGATACTTTTGTCATTCTATAGTTGAAATACATACATATTCATGCCCCCATTTAGACTTTTGCATTATCAATAAATGTATTAATTCCCAAATTAACTCATTTTACTGTGATTCGAATTCGTTAAAGACACGACTTTTGAAGAAATACAAGCCTGGGGGCAAATCGCAGCACTCGTTATCGAACGAAATTACGAAATATTTCCATATAAACTCTATTGTTATGAATTCTTGCTGTCCTTTGAAAATTTTTATAAACTATATCATACCAGGGTTGTATTTTCTAGCCGATATTGTAATATATACAAATATATAATGACATCAACTGGCTTTTAAAATTAAAAAACATTCTGTGATATCTGACACTAAAAATTTGTAACTCAGTGTCATTTATTGTAACTCTGTGTTATTTTGCTCTTTGCACGTAATTTAAAGTTATACTTCCTGTTATTATTTTATATTATTTCTTGCTCTTTCAACTGGCATTTGTTTATTTATTCTAAATATTTTATGAAAATGTAAACTATTTGATATAAAGTAAAGTTTGTTTGTGCAGACATATTACTATTGTTCATTTAATGGTTAAACGAACTTATCGTTTGAATTTCAAAGGCTTTCTGTCTTATTTTACGAAAATATGGAACATTTTCCCATAGCACAATCATGTTTAACATTGCAAACACTGAATATAAATAAATACACCCTGGTATGAAGTATATGTATATTAATTTATTTATAAATACAATACACCAGGCTATTTGAATATTATACGTATCCAAGTTTATTTTACAACCATTTGCTCTTTCGTTTATTTGTCTGTTTGTATGCTTGTTTCCATATTTGTTTATTTATCCTTTATCAAATTGCATTTGGTGTTGGTAATTGTGTGTGTTTTAAATGGCATCTTATAGTTGTGTCCTAACCGCTAAAATTTAATTTAGTTTTGTTCAAATAGCATTATACTTTCAGCAAAGTTGGATCGTTTTACTGCTTAAGCAAACTATTTATTACATGGTAAATTAATTTTATTCAAGGACCAAAATTCTCACCCGATTTGTTGTGTTATTTCGCAACAAAGTCTAACAAGAGAAAATTTGTAATTGAAATGGAGTTTTTAATTAAAGTGAAATGCATGATGAAAGAGTTTTAATTTCATAAGGAATGTTTATTATATGTAAGTTAATTTTTGTTATTGCTATTTTTTGCATTAGTACAGTAGTTTTCCGATTTAACGAACATTCGATTTAGTGAACATCGCATTTAGCGAACATCTAATATTTTTCTACTGAGTACTGAGTATATAACGGACAAAAACTCTATTTTGTGCTCGGTATAACGAACAAATACAAAATTATATAAGAAACATAATTGCTACCAGAAAGTCACTAAGAAAGAATATAAGTAAAAATCTACCTTAAGTTTTCTTCTTTTTATCGTTTTGTTTGATATCATTTGAGATTAAGTTGTGTGAAGTAATTTTTGCTGCGAACATTAAAATGGGTAAAAGAAATAGATTGTTCTTAAGGGATAAAGTTAAAATTATCGGTGATCATCGAAATGGTCTGCAGACTAAAGATTTACGTATGTAAAAAAATATGGGTTGCATAAATCATCCATTGGTACAATCCTAAAATCAAAGAAAATTATTTTAAGGAATATTAAAAACAGTCTTTTTTGGTATCGCAATAGAAGAGCTGTAAAGCAAGGTGAGTTCCCGAGAATGGAAAACAAACTTTTTTAATGGTTCCTCCCTCATGCAACGCTATTGCCAAAGAAATTCACAACAAAATTTATGGAGGATATTTGAATGCAAGCCATGGTTGGTTGGCTGATCAGTGTAAAAAAAAATTAATTTAAATTTGAATAGATGTATTGAAAATATCCATTTACCGGATAAACAAAGCGAAAGTGAAAAAGCCAAAAATTAAAAAAATCGCTTATATGAAAAAAAATTGGCAAAATCAAAAAAATCGCCAAAACGAAAAAAATCGCCAAAATTAAAAAAACCGAAAAAAATCGCCAAAACGAGAAAAAATCGCCAAAATAAAAAAACGCAAAAACCGAAAAAAATCGCCAAAACAAAACAAAAATTGCCTATATGAAAAAAATAGCCAAAAATTAAAAAAAATCGCCTAAATGAAAAAAATCGTCAAAATCACAAAAAATTGCGTCAAAACAAAAAAAATCCCACAATGACAAAAATCCGCAAAAATCGCCAAAACAAAATAAATGCTTATATGAAAATAAACGCCAAAATTAAAAAAAATCGCCAAAATCAAATAAAATCGCTAAAACGAAAATAAATCGCCAAAATAAAAAAAAACGCCAAAAACCGAATAAAATCGCCAAAACAAAACAAAAATTGCCTATATGCAAAAAAATCGCCAAAAATTAAAAAAATCGCCTAAATGAAAAAAAATCGTCAAAATCAAAAAAATTGCCAGTAGGAAAAAAAGTCGCCAAAATTAAAAAAAAACGCCAAAACCGAAAAAAATCGCCAAAACGAGAAAAAAGTGTCAAACCTAAAAAAATTGCCACAAAAAAATAAAATATATAAAAAATAAAAAAATCGCCTAAATGAAAAAAAAATCCAAAAAATCCAAAAACTCGCCAGAAACCTAAAAATTTTTTTTTACAAAATTAATATGTACCTACATTTCTCTGTGCTTATGTGTGTATCTCTATACTACATAAACGCACTTTGGTAAAGGGTATATAAGATTCGGCACAGCCGAATATAGCACTCTTACTTGTTAACTTAGTACTGGATATAACGAACAATTCACTTTAACGAACAGGTCTGACAACAATTAGGTTCGTTAAATCGGAAAACTACTGTATTATTATTATTATTATTGTTGGTATTAGCTTCAATATAACTTCATCTAAAGTTATGTCGATTATAACCAGGGAAATAACAGGGTTACAACATAAAATAAACAAAAAAAAATAACAACAAAATATTAACAAATTAAAACAAAATTGCCTTATGAATTTTGACGAAAGAAAATAAAACAAATTATTTTCTTTTGATACTCTCGTAAAAATTTAACTACAATTTCAAAAGAGATCACGATATCAGAATTTAAACCTTGGAAATCTATTTTGGATAAATAAATAATTTTTATTGCAATACACAACAAAATATTGATGGACCCAGAATTCGCAAATAAAAATTGGCTGCCTGTCACACGTTATTCAATTATCTACTCGGGGCAGAGTTCGTCACAAATAGCAAAATCCAATTTTTATTGAAATTAACGTCCGTAATAAATGCGTATTATATATAAGAAAAATGTTATCATTACATGGAACATTGAAAATGAGATTTAGATGGCGAACAATAAAAATTAAAGTTTTAACCAACAAATAAGCTTGTAACCATATTAAAATAATAAAAAAAATATATAAAGTATCAAAATATCATATCAAAATAACCTCTAAAAATTAGAAAATATGCTAAAAATATGCGTGTAATACTGATATATGCAAAAACATGCTTTAAAGAGTAAAATATGCAAAATATGCACTAACAAATCGATGCCAAAATTCATAAAAACTTCTTACATTGATAAATATCTTGTCCCTGCATTAATCCGACATACAAGAAAAAGCATGCAATTGCATATTTGCGGTTTGCCTGGTTATAACTAATTAATAGTATGTGTTTTCATCTTAAAATTTGTGTTAGAGTTAAACGAGGTTATTTTATGGAAATTTTGTTTTAAGAAACACTTCAAACCAAAATTATTTTATATGCCGCAGTACAGAAATAATGTTATTAATTTTGCAGGCGGTTTAACAAAATAAAATTCAAATCGAGCCACATCTTCAATTTAATCGTAAGCGACAAAAATTAAAGTTTTCAGGAGAATGTTCAATTATGTTTTACATATCGATGGCTTAATATAAGAAAGGCGGTACTCGAATTTTTGATGTTTTATAGGAGAAGCAAAAAACTGAAGAGAAACTAAAGCATTTACAAGCAGAAATAATTGTAAAAGTTTTCATAAGTCCTTCATTTTGAACTGTAAAGTACTGAGATCTTCAAGGAGTATGCAATTATACTTTGTCTCCAAAAAAGTTAAAAAATGGATTTCGAATAAAATTGAGATACACGCTTTTTATATTAAACCATCGATGTGTAAATTGTCGCTTAAGGTAAAATTGTGAAGCTTGTATTTCAAAATTTATCAACAAGTTTGCAATTTTGATAATTTGAAACTATGAATAGGTCCATAAAATTTGAATTTTATGCCCCTATCACGGTTTTCAACTATAAAAATAGTTTGGTAAATTTGCATTGACATTCTCTAAACTAAACTAAACAGTTGACTTTTCAGTTGTGTTTTGGCATTCTCATTTACAACTCTGCGTAAGTTTGGTTGAGAAAAATGTTGAGTATACACAACTGCTTTTTAGTAGTTGGGTCTTTGGTTGGGTTTTTCTAGTTACATGTTGGTGCGATATTAAATGCAAAAAAAAGTGGGAAAATCGTGATCTTTGTTATGCTTAATAAATTTTTTTTAACAATTTCAGTATCGGGGGCACATACCTAAAGTTGCAAACATAGACTTATGGAGTTAGATGATCCAAATAATAACAAAACGTTTCTTTGTTCTGCCAAAAATAGCTAAAAAACCTTAAAAAATATTTTTTAAAGAATTTGTTCCCTATTTGGATTATTTTGATTTGCATTGGGTAGTTGAAGAGGGTTGGAATCAGCACGAATTTTTTTTCTAATACCTATCACATCTATAATTGTGACTTCGTTTTCGTCGTCATAAAATAAATCTACACATATTTGTATCCAGTTGGTATGATTTCTTCGAACTAACACTAAAAATAATAATTTTTCTAAAACTTTGTATTTTTTCCCCGTCAAACTTCATATTTTAAGTTGGCAACGCGGTGAAAATTTCAACTAAAAAACAGTTGTGGTTCATAATACTAAATTACAGTTTGGTCGTGTGTAAGTTTGGTCTACTCCTAGACGACCAAACTGAATTTGGTTGAGAACCGCGATAGGGGCATTAATTAAAAAATACATTTTTTACTACATGTCGCCTAAGATTAAATCGAAAATAGGGCTCGATATGTTTATAGAAAAACTCGCAAAATGTTATTGAGAATTACATAGATAAATCAGCTAAAAATTTAAATTCATAACATATTAAAAATTCGACAGTATTTGTTGTGAATTTAAATGTTTGTTTAAGGCTTTTAGGTTATTATGTACGAAATTTTCAATAACATTTTAAGAGTTTTTCTAGAAATATTTAAATTTTTTTTATTATTTTTTTTAAGAATTTTCTGTTGGAAATCTCCTAAAGCAGAAAGGAAATTTGTTTGTTTATATTTATATATTATGTTTAAAATTTATAAATTTTAGAATTTTAAGTGTAAATGGAATTCGAGACTTATTTTGAGTCCAATGGCATTTAATATTACTTTTAAGTTTTCTGTAACAAAACCTGTGTTATACGAGTACCAAAAAAAAATTATATTCCTTATTGTATTTATAAAACCTTTAGATTGAAACGTGTGTTTGCAAACATTAGTTCCTAAAGTTTTCTTCTGCTGGTATCAAATCTAAAATATTGCAATATTTTCCAATAAAATATTTGGGTTTATTAATGAATCCTTTGTGGTAAATCCAAACTCTATAGAAAAGCAAATTGTTATTAATTGTCTATTTATGTGAAAATATGAGTATGTTATTATACGAGTCACACCCTATTTCAGTTGCCTAAATAATTCCCCATACTTGATATGAAATTGAATATTCACTCACCACCCGCACTTTCTTATATTGTTTCATAGAATTTTCCCAAAAAATTTTCCCACGCATGTCTGCTCAAACATAATATTTGATTTAAGAACTTTAAATACGAGTAAAATAAAATTTAACCTATAAGATTTATAGAAAATAGATATCATCTATTAAAGACAGTGCATACAGTGTTCTTTTGACGATTTTTAACCCTTGCAAAAAAAGGTTCTTTATCGAAAATGGTCATACGAAGTTTTTTATGCAAAGTATAGAAACGTTTGCATACGCTTACGTTTATTTTTTTCCCTTTTTTTCAAGCATTCAAGTAAAAACATTTTAATTGCCTTGCTTTTTATGCATGAATTTATTGGTATGTAATTTAAATAATTTTAATTCAAGCCATTCCATTCATCATTTAAAATTGATTTGTTCTTTTTTTTTTGCATATTTTAAGTTCATATGGCATTTTAGAAAGGGGGAATCAAGTACTAATCAAACAAGAAGCTTTTTTTTCCATCTGATTTTTTCCTCCACTTTTTTTTAATATGCAGTCTTAATATATATAAATAGCTTTCATTCATACTGTACTTTAACCGTTTGAGCGTTTTATTCAATATAATCTAATGGTTGCACATACATATAAACAAATAATGCTGATGTATAAAATTAATTAAATTTCATTAGTAAACAATTTATTAATATCAATAAAATTTTTCAACTTGAATCAATTATAACAATTAAATTTTTAATCGAAAATATTAATTCCCCAGTGAAAAAAAATGGAAGTCATTCTAGCGGAAATACATTTTCATTGCTTCTAAAAATCGATATTTTTAATTTGCCGAGAGTGAGCAAAAAACCATGTAGAAGCTTATTTTAGTCACACAAAACCTTGTAACTCCTCCATAGTGTTAGAAAATACTCACCAGAATTAAAAAAAATTATCTTTTTAAAGAAATTTATGAACTAATTTTAGTCTAAAATTGAAAAGTTATTTGCTTCAATTTACATGAAAACGCTGTTTCGGGCTTAAATTCGTATAAAAAGAAACGAATTGTTAAAATAGGTAACTATTTACCATTTTTCTTAGATGAAAACATCATAGAACACAAAAAAGGGAATTTCCTTAATATCGCTTCCAATTCAGTCACCAGGCATCGAAAAAGAGAACTTCTTGCAATGACAACCCTATGTAAAAATCATTAGATCGGAGCGAAATTTGCACTATTTCCGCATCGTAAACTCTACATTTTCATGACTTTTTTGGAGTCTCTTTTTTTACTGGGTCATTAAAACTTTGTCGATGAAGTAACACTGCTCCATTTTTAATGCTTTTGAAAATTTCAAATATGACTGCACTGAAGGCGGAAAAAAATATTTCGCCGGGTGTCATAAAAATACAAACATGTATACTGGCCGAATATATGCCAGGCTGGGCTCTCAGATTTAATTTATACCTTATCCCTAATTTTTTATTATTCATTCCCCAAAAATTCCCACAGCTTAATTTTGAGTTATTTAAAAAACTTCACAATTTTTAATTTATAAAATTCATTTGCATTAAATATTTGTAAAATTAATTTTTTTACTTTGAGTTCTAATTTCACTGTGCAACAGTGAAAAATTCACACGGACCCAGTGTTGCCAGCAGATTTCTCGGAAAAATACCTACACATCCGGTTTTTCCCTACACGTGGAAGAAATCTCCTCTACAAAAATTCCTACGCATTTTTGTCATTAAAATTGAAGAAAAATATACATACATATATGTTTATCAAGGCTTTGGGGAAAAAATAAATAAATGAAACACTAAAAAAAATAATACATACACATGTACTTTTAATTAAATTCAATTAAAGCAACATAAAGATTTTAAAAATTTAATATAAATATTTGTTTTCAAATAAAATTTTAAATGATAAAATCATTCAGGTACAAAAACAGGTTATTTCAAAATTAATATAAATATGTATGTAATACCATTCAACTAATTTAAATACAAGAACTTTCATTTAATTAAAGTATAAATTAAAGATATCTTAAAAAAAAAATACACCAAGGGGATCTCATATACCAGGTAGTGCCAAGTTAACAGCTGATTGTTTTAAGGAAGTTTGGCTTGTCAAATTTCATTGCAATAAAATTTGTAGGAAGTTTAATTTGTAAATTTTCATTGCAATAAAGTACTAAGCAGATTTTGTTATCGCAGGCTTGACACCGTCTGGTATATGAATTTGTCTTGGAATATATGTTGTTATTGACGGAAAGTTATAAATTTTAATAGCACTTTACTTCTTTGAAATAAAACAAATTACAAAGTTATAATTTTTATTAATATTAAGAAGCGAAAAGCGCTTTAAAATTATTTGTGTTCTTCGTGTCTAGGTTTCTTTACAATAAGCTATTTTTCATGTAACTGTAAGATCCACCACAAATTTTATTTTTGATCTTGAGAAAAGAATTCTACCTGCTTGACTTATGTACATGTACATGTTAACCGTTTTTCTTTTTTATAGTATTAAGGAGAAGTAAAGAAATGAGTAAAATTCAATTACATATGTACATATGTATAACAAGTGTGTTACAGATTTAAGTTCATGTAATAGATAAATGAGTAAAATTAAAATACAGAGGCTTAAAGGATTTAAAGCTTTCATTCTGCGGCAACATATGTACATATATACATATTAGTATCGCCAACTTTTTAAACCACAAACAACTCAGGAAATATATTTTTAAGCGATTTTAACGAAAAGAAAATTTTTAAACCGTTTTGAAAAAGAAACTATTGCTGAAAAAATATTATGTTTGCATTTATTTCATAAATAATGCGACATGACGAAGAAAAAACCCATATTTTGGGAAATATAAAACATCTGTCCAATTTTCCCTACCCTTCTAATTTATTATCAAAAATACCTACATGTAGGGATTTCCCCCTACTTCTGGCAACACTGCACGGACCCGACTATGATACAATTATACTAGGTACATGCACAGCTACAACAAAAATACAACACCAAAAAACACGTGTATTTTGTTGGTATAAACAAATGAAAAATTGTCAGAAACAACTGTCTTTTGTTTATAAAAATAACAATTACAGGGTAACTAAAGTACAATTGCAGACACGGCATTCGTGCATGATTGTAGTTATTCAGTGTTGCCAGTCTAGGTGTAGTTAGACAGTGTGTAATTTCTACTCACATGTGCACGCCATGTAATTAAAGTCTTGTATAATCTGTGTGTAATTCTACTTTGGGTTCTATTTTTATTTATTTTTGTTTTCATTGTAACCTACACAAAAGTTGTGTAGTGTAATTTTCTTCAATGTTTAATTAGAGACACAGCCATGTGTAAATTCATTGGCAACATTGCAATCATTTTATTCACATACATACACTAACATTTTTGCAGCTTGTAAACAAAGTTTGACAATTATATGCAATGTATACAGAAACAGGCTGGGCTTGTGCATGTACCTAGTGTAATTGTATCAAGGTCCCGACCGTATAAGTTCGCTAGTACTACGAAAGCTTAGTAAAACCCTGTACCCAGTTTGAAGATTTTGGTGAACAATTTTTTATGGGCCTCCAAATATTTCGAAAATCACTGTACTCTCAAGAAATAGTATCATCAGTTTTTAGACAACAGTTAATGCAGACGTAGTGATAGCGCTTAGCTATATATAGCAACACTGTAGCTAAGAGTCTGTCCAAAAAAGCTTGCTAACATCTTATGTCAAAAAAATATTATTTCTTCGCGCCTATTTTTTTTGAGCAACAATTGAGGAAAATTTTTTTTCACTTTTTTCAGAATAGCTTAAGGGCGAAGTTGTAGCTACGGTAAGACTGGCGATTTTTTCATTACCGTTTCCCGGATAGTGCAAAAATCCGCGAAATCCCAAACCCTAGTATTAACAAGGGCTATCAAGAATAAAATTCCGCGTGAAATTTCTCCCTTTTCCAATTAGAAGTTTTTGTTTTCCCTGTCACTTGCTATTATCTAGAATTATTCCCCGGGAAAAATTTCACGCGGGATTTTATTCATGATAGCCCTGAATAATAAATTTGTAATAGTAAACTAAATATATAATTATTAAAATTACTCACACAAATATTTGCAGCCACTGTTAAATATTTTTTAAATAGTTTCTTTAGAGTAGTACAGAAATTCAATTTAATTGTTTTTTACAATTTGATTTGGTTTATGTGAAAAATTTGGTTCTCAATGAAAAAAAAATTGGCGAAATTTTTTTTTACTACCCAGTGAAAAAAAATGGAAGTCATTCTAGTGGAACTAAAGTTTCATTGCTTCCAAGAAATCGATATTTTTAATTTGCCGAGGGTGAGCAAAAACCATGTAGAAGCTTATTTTAGTCATACAAAACCTTGTAATTCCTCCATAGTGTTAGAAAATACTCACCCGAATTAAAAAAAATTTTATTTTTTTAAAGAAATTTATGAACTAATTTTAGTCTAAAATTTAAAAGTTATTTGCTTAAATTTACATGAAAACACTGTTTCGGGCTTAAATTCGCATAAAAAGAAACGAACTTTTAAAATATGTAATTATTTACCATTTTTTCTAGATGAAAATATTATCATAGAACACAAAAAATACATTTTTTCTTAATATCGTTTCCAATTCAGTGACCAGGCATCGATGTTGATCTGTGTTTGTTAAATTGCACTCTCAGCTTAAATATCTTAAAAACGCATAAATAGAACACGAAACCTATTATGTAAGTAGTTTTTTAACAAAAGATCTGCTAATAAAATAATTCATAACTCAGTCAGTTTGTATTGGATTTTTTAGCTAAAACCCTCTTTTTACTCGCAATAAATTATGTTTTATAACAAAGGTTACAAATAGTATGGTTCCTGTACAAAAATTCTGTGTAAGAACTAAACCAATAGAGAAATTAAAGAAAATCTGAACAAATTAAGTTGGTAAAAAAATACTCATGTATATCTGAAATTTGCTGATATATAAATTTATATTGTTCAAAAGGTCTCTAAGTCGCTTCTATTTCAATCCATTTCTAAATTTAATATGTTTTAAAAATCAACTGATTTAAAGGTTGAAAAGTGCGAACGGTTACGAAAAACCGAAAATATAATGACACAAATCTGTTATTCCAACATTATTAATTTTTGTCACACAGTGTAATTATTAATGAACAAATAACACCAAAGTTAATTGTAAATATTCTGACAAACATGTAGTAGAACGGAACAACTAGCTGTTTTCGAAGGCCACTACACTACATCATTTGTTTGTTTTTTTGTGTTTGGTCTCGACTGTGTGTGGTGTCAGTTGATGTAGATTTTTGTTTTATATATTCAGCCTTTATTGCAAATGGAATAAGTGAAGTTCTTTTATTCATCGTACTCTAATTTGTAATGAAAACTCAATTTTACTATCTCTTAATTTGCAACAGTCTTGCCATTGTCGTTTGTTCCTTACTAATTAGACACATGACTTTTCTTATCTAACGTGCGTTTCGTTTTATTATATCAACATGTGAATTATTTTGATTCATAGTATTTCAATTTGCTGGAATATTTTTTGTAATGAAAGCTCAATTTTATTATCTCTAAATTTACAATAGTCTTGCCATTGTCGTTTGTTCGCTACTAATTTTGCACATGTTAGTTAAATTGCTCATTTCTTGTTCTACCTAAGACAAACTTTTTTTTGTCTTTTATTATTAAGTATATTTATTTAATTTTTACCATAGTTCCATGGGTATTAATTTAAATTAATTGTAATTATTATTGTTTGAACTTAATTTTTTTTATTTTATTTATGATTTGATTAGGATGAAGGTTGGTTGTATCGCTTTGTAACTTTTATGTTTTCTTAATTTCAAGTTATTTAAATGAGAATTTTTGCAATAAATTATTTTTAGTTATTAAACAAGAACGTCTTCTATTCTATAGGATGCTAAGTTCTTTTTTAAGCCTTGGTTAGTATTGTTTTTAAGGAGATTTAAAAAGAAAAAGAAATGCACTGTATAAAATAAACTGTCAGTTACTGTACATGTCTTTATTTTTTATGCAATAATATCTCATTTGTTATTTTACAAAAAAGTATCGTTTAAATATATTAAGTTCATATTTTCATTTGCATTTGCATTTGCATCATTTTTTGTTTCATCTCCAAACAGAAATTTAATAATCCTTTATTTCCGTTTAAGATATTTCCCCTATATATACAAAAGCATTTTACAAATGGTGTTTCGTGTGCGCTACATTATGCAAACTTAACTTCGAATTTCAAATTGAAAATTTTACAGCCTTATTTATAAAAATTATTAAGCCTTTATAAAATCTTTTTAAGAAAAATTTTGTATGAAAATTTGTTTTAAAAACCCTTTATAAAGACTTAATAAGTTTTATAAAAAAAGGCTGTTAATTGTTCATTACAAAGTGTATAGTAAGTAATCTTTATATAAAAGTAAAATTAAATATACATATTTAAATAACACAAAACCCATTTAAATGTTGACAATCTAAAAATTTAATATTCCATTAGAATCTTTTAAATTATCGTTTAAAATAATAGCTCTTGCGAAGCGTGTTCGAAAGTCTACTTTGGCTGCGTATATTATTTGCTCTCTTTTTTCTGTTTGAGCAAATGTTTTTGAAAATTTATTATTTCTTGCGGGTGGACTGAATACACACATCAGCTCTTGAGATTATAAGAAATGCGAATCAAAATATATTTATATACTATATATTGCACCAGCTTGCAGTTTAACTGAGGTAATTAATAATTTTATTGCCATAATTTATCAGCAATAATTTGTACAAGATTTTATTATTGCATTTTTTATTATACGCTTGAATTCTTTACAAAAACAAAAGAAATATTTTTATACTTGTATGGGTAAATAAAAAATAAATAAAAGTAATAAAAGTCTTGAGAGGAATTCCTGTGAACAGAGGAAATAACTTTAACTTTTTTTATTATGAAATAAGAAATAAGAAAGTAAATATTTGTGGTTTGATTTAAGCAATATTTTTTTATTAATAACAAATAGAGGAACTGTAATACTTGGTTTTATGCAAGTGAATCGGTAGTGCATATCTGACTTTTGGTTTATAGAGTTTAAATTTATTTAAAGACAAAAATTATTTGTAAAATTCTTTTCTGTAATTAAAATCTGTGGGTAAAATAGGTCTTTCCCTGAAAACAAGGGCCAAATCGCGGCACTCGTTATCGAACTAAATTACAAAATATTTCAATATAGTTTATATGGAAATATTTCGAAATTTTGTTCCATAACGAGTGCCGCGATTTGGCCTCTGTTTTATTTGAATATACTTTAGTGCATTCGATATAAGGTTTAGATAAAATATTTCAAACTTATGCAAGCTTAAAACCAAATAAAAAGCTGCAATGAGTGAGCTTTGTGGTTGATTTTTTCCCTAAGTTTTTTCGATTTTATACACAGAAAAAAGTATTCACCAATTAATATTTTCAATTGATAATTTAATTGTATTGATTAAATTTTTAATTGTATTAATTAATTTTACTTGAAAAACTTAATTGATATTATCAAATTGTTTATAGGTGAAAATTTAATTAATTTTTTAATTGATACTAGAAAATATTTTAATTAATATTACAAAATCATTCATATTACTTTTTTGTGTGTAACGAAATGGTCTTCAGAACATGGCTTATAAAAAACAAAATCCTTCAATCTTCAATTTTAATTGAAAAATACCAATAATCAGTTAAAATTTTATTTGAGTCACTTAAACTATTATTTAAACATTCGATTGATTTAGAGTCTAATTAAAAATTTTATTGAATCAAACTTTTATTTAAAAATTTAATTAACTAAAATGTTTAGTTTTTACAATTAAATTTTTAATTCAAATTTGATTTTTTTCTCATTAAAAGTGTTGATTAGAGCATCTTATATATTTAGCTTAATCTAGATTAAATGAGAAAATTTTTTTATGAAAATGTGTTTATAAATTCTTTATAAAGTCTTAACAATTTAAGGCTGGAAATTTTTAGTACACACAAAAAAGTAATATGAATGATTTTGTAATATTAATTAAAATATTTGTAGTATCAATTAAAAAATTAATTAAATTTTCACATATAAACATTTTTGTAATATCAATTAAGTTTTTCCAGTCAAATTAATTAATACAATTAAAAATTTAATTAATACAATTAAATTATTTATTGAAAATATTAATTGGTGAACACTTTTTTCTGTGTACCGTTTGATGAAGTGATTTAAATTATTTTTATTGTAGGTATTTCGAAAACACCACTTCTTAATGAGTTAGATGAAAATTGTTAGATATTAATAAAAAAACAGTAAATGGTATATAAGCAAAAGTTATGTGCTTGCTTCGCTCAGCAAACAATCAACAGTTACCAGAATTTCTCTACTGAACCATGAGATGATGATATTGTATTTGGAAAGAAAACATACGCAAAAGTAAAATATGTATGAAATAAAATGAGGCACGTGGCTGCTTTTAAATTCACGTTTTAAATTCATATTGTAATTATGATTTTCAAAAAAGTTTTACGAATTGACCGTTTCGCTTGATGTCCTGCTGCATAAGTGTGTATGCATGTATTTATGTTAGACAGGGTTGCTTTGCAACCTCAAGCCGTGTTATAGGGGTTTCTTAATTTATGTGATAGCGGTAGATGCATTATTACGAGTACCATGGTAATTTAAATCCATTCAAGTACTTCAACTGAATACAATGGAAATTTATTAAGCATAAAGAAATTGAATTTATTGAAAATATTATTTAAAAGGTTCTCCTAAGTTTGCCAATTTATTTGCAAATTTTCAATTTTTTGTTTTTTTTATTGGTTTTTAGTTTAATTAAAAACAATATTTTCTTATATTTTAGATTCAATTACTTTTCTTTTGTTGTCTTTTAATAAAGAAGAAAATTTTTCTTTGCATATGTATATGAAATTTATACAGTAGTTTTGTTTGCCATTTTTTTTTAAATAATACAATTCTATTGACAAATTAAAGCATACTCAGTTCTCTTTGTCTCCTGATATTTTTTCGGGATTTTAAGTCTCAGTTACTATTTCAATACGCGCAATGGGGAAGGACACAAAAAAAATTCCATAAAATCGGTATCTGTAGTGAAATCAATGCTTTCAGCTCTCTTAATTTCACTATGCTCAAGTGACTCGAGCACCGACAATATTGGAACTTCAGTACACAGAGGCGGCTGAGCAGATCTTATGGAAATTTGAATTTTCTTTGTTATATCTCGGTAGTTTCAAAATTGTCATTGTAAGGTTCATTCTGTTAAATTCGTATTATACATTAGGCATCGAATTGAAACGCCACCTTATATATCTGGCATTCCTTATAATCTTACAATCTAAAGTACTATATATATTAAGAAAAACATTTCATGTACGAATTGAGCGATTGTTTATTAACGAGTGTTTTTTCGCGCTCACAGCTTTCAGTTGGAATCACTGAAGGTTATTATTAAAAACATTTTAATATACAAATACTTCAGAATTTTTGTTTGTTCTGTTGTTTGTAGAAAGAATCTATTTTAGTTATTTTTTTAAACCTCTTTTTAACCCCCCCCCCCCCCCAAAAAAAAAAAGGGGCGTTATAAGTTTAAAGTGTTTCTGTGTGTCTGTCCGTGTCCACGTACAGACCAAATGGCTGGAGCGATTTTGATTAAGTTTTTTTGAAAAGTGGCTTAATCGAGAGGGTTTTTTGCTTTGTTTTAAGAAAAAAATATCACATATTTTCTAGATATATTCGGGAATTTTTAAAACTTTTTATTTTTGTTAATTATTGTTTCTATGTTTGGTTTTCATTAGGCTCAAGTTTGTATTTTTACTAAGACAAATTACATATGATAATTTTTGCATAGCAAATGTTCTGGCAAACACTAGCAGAATGGAACAACATGCTATTTTCGAATACCTTTAGTGTCAGTTGAGTCAAACTTCAACTTTAAGTTACCTATAGACTATGCAATCAGGTTTCTCGCCAAACGTGGAAATTTTTAAACTTGTTTGGCGTTCAAATTTTTGGTTTAGCGACATGACGATTTTTCTGGCGATAAATAAGTATGTTGGCGATTTTTCTGGCGATAAACCAAAGAAGTTTGTCTTAAGGAGAACAAGAAATAAGCAAAATAACTACAGCTACCGTCGCACTTGTCAAACATTTGCCCAAAAAAGCGTAACCACTAAATGCTAATGACAAATCTTTCAATGCAGAGAAAAGTTTGTCAAATTAAAGAGTAGTCAATAATCTTGGATTCTATGACATTGTCTATTAGTTGTGTTCGAAACTGTTTAATTTGATAAACAAGTGTCTAGATCATAACTTTTTCATTAGTATTTGTTGGTTACGCTTTTTTGGGCAAATATTTGACAAGTGTGACCGTACTTTAACATGTGCATAATTAGTAAGTAATAAACGACAATGGTAAGTCTGTTGTAAATTAAAGATGTATAATTTGGGCTTTCATAACAAAACACGTTTCAGCAAATTGAAATACGATGAATCAAAACAATTCTCGTATTCCATTTGCAAGAAAGTTTTGTATGTATGTAAGGCAGAAATCTACATCAACTGACACCACACAGTGGAACAACACAGAAGAACGCTGATGATAAAGGTTTAGTGGCCTTCGAAAACGGCTAGCTGTTCCGTTCAACTATGTGTTGTCAGAATATTTACAACTAACTTTGATGTTAGGTTAAAAAAGCGATACGAACTTTAGCCCGTTCAAATAAATCATAAACATTTATTTTATGGCTATTTTTTAACAAAATTTTACTTCAAAATTTTTGTAATTGAGAAAAATAAGTTTGTTCAAGGAGTAGTTTCAAAAATAAATCCTAACAAAACTCGTCTGCTAGAAATTAAAACAATTTGATTTTGATGATTTTTCTTATATTAACTATAGCTAGTCATTAATGGGTTTTGAATTTGGATGAGAAAAATTTACAAAAAATAGTTTTTGGCGATTTTATGTTTATTTTTGGCGATTTTCTGATAAATTTTGATGCTATAATTTTATAAAAATTTATATTAAGAAAGTGCTATATAAAAACAAATGTATAATCAAATATATACTAAGAAAAACTACATAAACCAGAATTTTTGCGACTTTCGGCGATTTTTAATATCAATTTGGCGAAATAGGTCGGAAAAAATCTGACAACCCTGCAATATAATTGAGTTCTTTATTGCTATTTTTATTGTGGCTTTATTCCCCATTATACAATATATTTCACAATATTGAAAATTATTTATTATTTATTGCACTATTTTTCTTATAATGCACGTAAAAAACGCCAAACACACTTGCGCATTTAGAAAATTTTAAAATGGATCTTTGTGATATATACGCCCAAAATCCGGCAAAAATTAGAAAGTTTTTAATTAAGGAATTTAAGAATTAGAATAATAGTACATTTTAGTGATGCATCGAGAAATAATTATTTTACAATGTTGTCAACATATATATTACAAAATATTTTTTAATCCGCAATATAAAAAAAATATAGATTTTTATCCAATATATTTTGCCAAATACCAATAAACTTCCATGTTCTGAAAAATGCCATTCGCTTAAACTTAGCGTTTGCGATTTAAAAACGGTAATTGAGTGTTCTGAAAAACGCATATCGAAAAAAGTTGGGTTTTGCGATTTTGAAGTCGGCCAAAAAGGTGTTCTAGCCAACGCATATCGCCTGAAAATTGCTATTTCAAATCGCATGTGTATACTGAAGCGAAAACTATACTTTCAAGAGAAAATAAAATTATGCGCAATTAAAATTAAAATTTAAATTTAAAATTAAAAACAATTTTACACAGTTTTAATTAAAAATACCAAATTATGAAACTGCTCTATTTTTTTTTATCAATGGACTGTGTCAACTGTTTCCTTTAAACTGGCGATTTCAACAAACAGCTGATCGCCAGCAAATCGCAGCGATTTTAGAACATGCTGAAATGCGTTTTGTGATTTTCAAACTTTAAGCGATTTGAAAACGCTGCGTTTTCCAGAACATGGGCGATAATATGCACACAGGCAACATCATGTATTGCATAATAATATTGGAAATATGTGGGTACCTTTAGATACATAGTTTTCAGTCTAAATGGAATATATGAATTGTTTTGGTTCATCGTATTACAATCATGTGTGCTTTATAATTTCCAGAGTATATATGAAATACCATACTTTTTTGTTCTATTCTCTTGGTATCTTACGCATGACAGAAACTTCTTTTTGTTTTATGCCTTAATTCTGTTCGACTATTGTAGCGTCTATGGACGAATAAAAGCCGCAGTTGTGATTCTTCAAAACAATAATTATTTACTGTCTATGCTAGAAGGTTCGTGTATTTGCTTTATTATTTTGTTCCAAACATTATTTCCAGCACATATTTTTTCATATATTTTTCAAACTTATTAGTATTATGCAATTACTTTAATTTAATTTTTATGTTTTAAAAACATGGCAGAAATATATTTTAATTTTTCATTATCAAAGACAACAAGTATTTTTGAAGAAAATAATTTAGAGAATTCAAACACAAGAGCTCAGAAGTATGTTAAAAAAAACGTCCTAAGTCTTCTTACTGAATTAGGGCATAAGCCTTTTAATATGAAACTTATGCTTTAAAACTGAAAACTTTTTTACAATTTCATCTTAATTTCTATAAATCATGAGTAATTTAATATATCTAGGGAAAGAACACCTTCGTTGCTACGAAATGTTAATAAACAATATTTAAAAGCCTTCAGTACCACTGTTATATATTTATAAATAACTTTATTTAACTTAAATATATATTGAAGAGAAATATTTACTCTATTTGACGCCTACATTCTCTGCATATGCATATTTTAGCAACTATTCTACTGCATAATCATAACATGTTCTCCCCCCCGCCCTTTTTCTTCTTTCTGTTTACAATGCTTGTCCAAGATATAAAGGATATTTTAGCAGTTTTATATTTGCTTACAGTGTATGTACTCGTATGTTGCAATTGATCTTAATGTTGTTGCTGTTGCTAAAATTTGTTGCCCTATTTTGCACAACAATTTATTTAAAAAAACATTCGAATATTCCATACAAGACAATTTATACAAATACAAAGTATTTATTTATTATCCTTTGAGCCATTTTTCACATTGTTTTCTATTGTCATCTTTTGTCTTCTATGTACTCGTATCTTCCATATTAAAAACGCCTTCAGATTTTGTTTATGAAATCATAACAAGAAGAACATCATCAGCAACAACATCATTTGTGTACAATATATCCTCATAATATATAAATAATGAAGCATGTAGAATGCGAAACTAAAAACAAACTAGTACATGAAGACGTACAAGAATAAAGATTAAAAAAATATATACTTGGGTTAATATACATGTTCTATTAGAAAATAATGTTGTGCTAGATAGCTGGGAAAGAAATATGGTAGGTCAGGATGTGTTAAAATAACACGCTACAATGGACGAATAGTGATCCATATTAACACTTACAAGAGCAAGTGAAAACTTCATTTATTTTTACATACATTTTTTGTTTTACTACGGATATATTAAGATATTTTATTGCAAGGTTTTTATGATAAATGTAACACACTTTCGCTTGTTTTACCTGAATTTTTGGCCAGACTTGCAAAAAGTGTAAGTAAGGAAGAAATTATACGGTTGTACTGGAGCAAGTTCTGATTTTGCAAGGTATGCAATAGCTTTATTTACCCGACTGCCGACATAAATAATGGTATTCACCCTTATTCCAGTGTTCGGCATCAATATCAATTTAACTCAATACCAAAACATTAGAGCTTGTGTCTCCGTTGTCGAAAACATTTGACTCCTGTTGGCAGGTTTATGCTATTTTCCAGACCTTGGGGAACGGAAATAGATTGTTAGTTGTACAAAATTGTTCTCGAGAGCGAGTAAATAAGTCCCACACGCAGAGAAAATATATGGTTGTGGAATGGTTGAGAAAACAATATTATGCTCTCAAAAACAAATATGTGGTTGTTGAAAACAAGTTATTGTCATTTTAAACATTAATTTTAAACATTAATGCTTGAATTTAATAATTACATTATTATATTGATAAAAAAGTGTGATATGGTTAGAGTATAACAATATAGTTTTGTTAAAAATGTATGAGTGCAACATAATTTTTGTTATTATTTAAAAATAATATAATGTAAATAACAATATAATGTTATCCGAAACCATACTATATTAAGTTTTTAAAAAAACCTTTTTCAGAAACATCTTCTCTCAGTTCAGTGTTTCGTTTGTAAGTTATCGGTATTGCACGCATCATGTAAAATAAATAAATAAAGTACAAACAAACAAAAGGGTAGATAAATAAAAACATATACATACGTACACATGTTTATCTTTTTATACAGACGTGTCTGTATTTTGTATATACACATTTTATTTCAACAATATTAATTTACTTTTATTTCGAATTAAACGCACAGCTGTTTTAAACAATAGATCTACCAATAAATATATGATTGAAAAACAAAATATTATTATTATATTAAATAATACTGTTGTCATATTTAACAATATTATTGTAATATAAGAACATGGTATGGTGAGTCTCAATTAAATTTTAGTCACATCTAACAATAGTGTTGTCATATTTACAATAATAAGATTAGGTGTAACAAAGTTCATTGTTTTTGTTGATAATACTATTATTAACTCAGATAATAAGATTATTTAATTCAATCATATTATGTTGCTGTTTGATTATGTTTACCTCAACCATATTTTTTCTTTGCGTGCAATTTTTTGGTATTGTATTAAAGTGACGTCGGTGCGGACAACTCGAATAAGGGTAATTGTCTTTATCAGCCTATTTATTTATGTACATATGTATGGATGTGTGTTCATTTGAACATCATCTTCAGGCTTCCTTGCCATTTTTTATTTACAATGATCTTCAACGGTTTAAAGTTGATCGCAGTTGGGTTTTTGATTTTTAAAATAGTTGCTTATTCACAATCATTTCAATAGCACTTATAATGTTAATTTACGAGTATATTATAACTAAATATTAACAGTTTCATTTTCTATAGTTCGTACCAGACTCGAGAAACATTACTGTGGCAAAAAGGAAAACCTGCTTAAGTCGAGATAAGCTATTTTTGAGTTAATGGTACCTCCGTAATCTGCATATTTGAGGGGTACTTTCAAAAATCTCAATTAATTTGTGCGATTTTTCAAGAAATTATAGCAAAATTACTTGCAGCTTATCTTTTTTAGACTTCTAATCTCATTTGGAATAATAGCTTAAGTTAGGGTACACAGTGAAACCTCTCCTAACGGACACCTCCCAAGACCGGACACCTCTAATAAACGGACAAGTTTTGTAGAACCAAAATTTAAATAAAATAATGTGTACCACTCTCATAAGCGGACACCTCTAATAACCGGAAAAAAATACGGCGTCGGTAAGTGTCCGGTTATGAGAGATTTCACTGTTCACTTTATATATTACTTATAGTGTGTAGAACAATGTTTGCTTAAAAAATAAAGGTTAACAGGGAATTCCTCAATTTAACTGTACAAGAAATAAATTTCTGAAAATCGACTTGAACGCTAAAGTATGACTTAAGCACTTTTCCCTTATTGCCACAGGTATTTTATATACATAGATCATTTTCCTACTTCTTCACGCTTGAGATGAAAATGCCAGAATGGGTCAATATTATAAAACTTCTGATCATTGGTCATCTTAAGTGCCCAGAAGAATTATGGTTACCTTCGAAATATATTTTGGTTAAGCATTAAGCGTTTTAAGTAGGTAAGTTAATTTATTTTTAACCGACTTCAAAAAAGGAAGAAGCAATCAAATCGTCTGTATTTTTTGTTTGTTTGTTACTTCATAACTTCGTTACATTTATTCTGATTTTAAAAATTCTTTATACATCTGAGAGGGTTCAGTTTCTATTTGGTTTCGTTGCCTAATTCCTTTTTTTTAATTTTTACTTATCAGATATCTACCCAACTTCGCACGCACCTTGAGCTTTTAGAATAAACAATTTCGAAGTTAAAAAATTCAATATTATTTTATACAAGGGCTACTATGTATATATATTTTGGGAATAACAAATAATAACAAAAATTTTTAACAGAAAATGGCTTGATTGTCTTTCAAAATCTTCCCATTGATGATGATTGTTCCCACTTTGGCATTCGTTCAAACCATTTGTCATAGTTTTTCCATTCCTCTTGAGACACTTACAAAACATGGTTTTTGAACGCTTCAACTGTTTCTTCGGCTGACCACGCCGTTTGCATTTGATATTCGGGAACAAGAACAAGTCATTGGCTGCCAAGTTTTGACTGCTCAAAAATTCACTTGTTTGACGATATGTGTGAGAGCTTGCATTGTCATGATCAAGAATGATTCGTATGCATGGGTTAGTTTGAAGAATTTCTCCGAATACTTCCGGCAAACAAATGCCCGTGTACGTTGCTTAAGTTGAACAGTTGCAATAAAACACCCTCGGCCGAAAAACAGGAGACCACTTGTTTCGCTGTGCTTCTTCCACGAACAACTTTTATTGAATTTAGCTCGTTTTGAAATACCCTCTCGATAGATTGCTGTTTTGTTTCCGCCTCATAAGCATACATCCATGATTTGTCACCTGTTTGTGTTATTGCAAAATCAAATGTATTGAAGTGGAAGTAATGTGCAAGGATGCTTCTATCTCACAATATCCCAATTCACAATCTTGTGCAAATGGTCTTACATCGTTGCATGTGCAAAATGGTGTAGTATATTGATACTCACCACTAAGAATTGTTTAGTGGTGAGTATGAATATTCTATACCATTTTGCACATGCAACGATGCAAGGCCATTTGCACTAGATTGTGAATTGTGCTAATATGTCACATGAGGATATTGTATTATAAGTCCAAACACTGCATCGATGTTTTGTGGCACAACAACCGATTTTGGACCACCTTCACGGAATTCTTCGGCAACGGAAGTACGACTACTATTAAATTCACTATACCAGTGATATAATGAGGTTTCTAATGGTGCTTTATCGCCATAAAAAGAACTCAGTTCATCGACGCATTCTTGTTGAGATGATTTACGTCGCACAGTGGCTGAAAATCGTTTTTCATTGGCCAAAATTCTGTAACTTTTGAACTGATCAAAATATTGAAGTAATTTTTATTTTAGTGAATAGATATTTAGTTCAGTTTGACTCAGTTTTAATTACATTAAAATTGATTGAGGACTTTTTAAGGAATTCTAGCTCAAAGTTGAACTTTTGAATTTTTTTAACTTTTAGAGTGAAATATGGGTTTATTATTTTTTTATTTATTAAAAAATTTAATATATGGAAATTAGTAATAATTATAAATATGTTTTGTAATAATGGAATTTATTTAATGTTACACTCAAAAAAAATTTTACACTAAAAAAAAAAATAGTAAAATCAACGATTTTGCTATTATTACAGAAAAATTAAAAATTTTTTGCTGTCTAATTTGCAATTTTGTTTACACTCAAAGAATAGTTACACTTAAAAAAAAACTTTAATAATATTATCTAAAAATATTGCTATTACTACAGAAAAATTTATTATTTTTTGCTGTCAAATTTGATCATTTTAAAAAACATATTAAAAATAAAAACTGCAATAAATTTTAATAGCATTTGTAACAATGGTAGGTTCTGTTTATTATTATTTTTTACTAATAGTATGCTTTTCGTACCTTAAATAACAATGAAAGGCAATTATGATTATTATTCATTTGACTCAAATATTGATTGTAAATATTCCATATTTTGTTCTGTGCTATTTCTGTTCTTTAGTAGTTTTTTGGCTTCTTCATCTAAATCCCGATGTTCCACTTTCCATTGATTTCGAATACTGGAGATGAACGGATCTGACGTTGCCAATAATATATTAAATAGATCTTCATTTGTTGAATTTCGTGAAATTTTTCTAGTATTGTGCTCTCTATAAAATCTGTAATCCTTGTTTCTTTTTTCCTGAGCCTCCTCTGATAGATCTCCAAGTGGCACCAAATGATATTTAATGATATCTTCTCCATGATAAAGGATTTTATGAACTGTTGCAGACATATTTCTCCATGGGTAGTTGGTTGTATATATTTTTGCAGTTTCCTTAGCATAATCTCCAAATTTTCTAGAGTCAATTTCTTCATTGCACGCAAGTACTTCTAGGATTATTTTAAACCTGAAAATAAGGTTTAAATCCACTCCTGTTATTTTAGATGCTGTTTCTGGATCTGAAAAGAATCTTCTTGCGGTATTGCCATCATTTGTATTGCCTGACCCTTGTTTTGGCTGATCTATAATCAATCCTAATTTGCGATATTCATCTAGAACATGTTTCTTTTTTGAACTTCTTAACTCTTTGTTGGTTTCGTTGTTTCTTATTGATCCTGAAGACCCGAAATCCAAATCATAACTGATTTTTAGTATGTGTTCCATAAGTCGTATTCTTGCATGTAGTGGTGATAATCCAAATTCATATGCATCGGTATTATCTAATGATTTTGTCGGGACTTGGTTTAATTGGGTTGATGTTGCTTGGCATATAATGCAGCTGGATGCAGCCTTCGTGTTAGTCAAAGCCTGACCTACTTTTCCATCTATCATTGTCAGCACTAATTGGTAGCTTACTTCAGTTTGCTGCCCATCTAACTGTAATTGTAATGGCTGTAGTGTTGCAATTTGGGCCTTGATATCACTAACTTCTTTGTTAATGGCATCATGAGTTGCTTTTTTGAATTCAAATTTAATTGGCCTGCAGTATTTCGTAGAAGATGGTGTCTCATTTTTCCAAATATCCATTGTTTGCGTTGTACTAGTCGAAGGCTCTGAATCATCCAAAATCTTTTTCAATCGCAATGGTACAAATGATACCATGAACATATCTGAGTCCGAAATATTTTCACATACAGCTTGTTTGTATTGTTTTTGTCCCGAGGAACCATCACATCCCCATTTACAAAAAAGAATTAACTTTGTGTTTCCATATTTCTTTAACTCATTTCCTGTTATTGATTGTAGCAAGCGTTCGGCTGTGTGATCAAGTAGAGATTGTAGTTGTACCTCTGCCGAAATTGGTGTGATTGTAATAGTGTCCTTTGATGGCAAACAGTCTATTTTAGCAGCGGTTATGTAATGATATGCTGGATACATATTTGACCCTTTTTCAATCGCACGCAGTCTGAGCTTAATATATTGCTGTTTTGTTAATTTCAAATCCAGAAATAATGCTAATGCCTCCTCATTTGTGTACTGTATTGCATCACTCGGAGTTGGTATACTTTTAAGAATCCGTTTTGTTCTCACTGGACTAGCTTTAACAACTTTTTCAATGATATCCACTTTTGATAATTGGTTCTGTGATCGTAATTGATGTAGGAAAGATTCTTTTATATTTGTACAACCAATTGCATCGTTAAAATCTTTAAGTTTCCGCCTCTTAGATCTATCACTGCAGTTGCCCATTAATGATTTGCGTGGTCTTCCAGCCTTATCTTGCTTTGCTGTTTCTGCAGCGACAGTAAGTTGGCCTTCTAACCAGTTTGCACTTTTTATATAAAAGTTTTGTTTACTGTAGCTAACTTCTTTGTAGCGTTTTTTTAGTGCTTTGACGAAATTAGATAATTGCTCTTGCATTTCGGTGCTACACGAATTTAAGTTTAATTTTATTTTAACGTAACTAAGAACATCTTCCTGGTTTTTGTTTCTAAAATACTCTTCGGCCAGTTCTTTATAACTGAAGCTCTCCATATTTATCTGAATATTTTTATTTGTTATATTTTATCCGTACAATTAAAGGATTAACTTATTACTGAGTAATCCCTTATGGAATCCGTAGTTTTATACATTTTTACATACATGTTATTCACACATTGATCTTCAATTTCATAGCAGGTAGTGCTTAAATTGAACAAAACTGCACATGTTATTCAGACCTTAATATCAGGTAAAACTGATTAGTATCTCGCCAATATGGGGTTGTTTTTTATCTTTAGTGGTTTAATGTCGCCATTATTGTTATAAAAATGTTTATGACTTTGGTTGACCCTAACATTTGATAACAGGTAAATTCAGAAAGAGATCATATGTTTACTGTAGAACCTATTGTGATAATTTTATGACTTATTTTTTGCTGATCAAAACAAAGCCATTAAACCCTTTCGCAGGTATTATATTTAATTTTTTCGTTTTACGTAGTCTAAAGTAAAAAAAAACAAACTTTTAGGCAAAAAAGTGAAAATTTAAGACACTATTGTATACGAGTACTTATAGGGCTGTTTAAATTAATTTGAATTTTTTTTAGAGTAATTTCATTAAAATGAAAAAAGTGTTCTACCCACGGGTCGTCACGGGTGCAAAAGTATATATAGCGTTAAAGAGGACACTTTCACCTTTCTCCTGGTGGTATACGTTTCTTGTTCCCTTTTGTTCCCTAGAAGTTCTATTCCACTAAAATTTAAATTTGAGAAAAATATAGTAGTTTCATAAATATTTCATAACGCCCGTAATATTAAACGCTAGAGCTGTGACCACTTACAACAACTAAAGACTATAGTCCTACCAACATTATAAAAAAGACCGCAGGCCGTTATCGATGATAGCTTGCGAGTATAACCATTTATTTTTGATAAAAAACAAAAGAAAAACACCTTTTTCTGAAATTAAAAAAACGGTTGAGTTTGACAGCATGCCACGCCCACAATTATCAATAGTTTAACCTAAGTTTTTGGCTACCTTAATCTGGATATATTAGCTACAAAAAGGCGTAAAAATTTTAAAAATCGGTGACAAAAAAAAATTAGACTTTTGGCCAATGAAAAACGATTTTCAGCCACTGTGCGTCGACCGTTGTGAAAAAACTTCTTTTGAAATTTCCATTTTTTTTTTCTGAAGTAGATCTCCTAAACCAACTGTAAACAAAACAAATAGCAGCTGAACTACATCAACATGTTGTGAGTACATTTATGATAAAAAATTTCAAACTTTATTGTGCTGTTGCCAGATTTTAGCAATTGACATTAATGTTGCCAGTCCCCGATATATAAATAAATCCCTTAGTATTTATTCATGTGCTTTTACTAAACCGATTTTTAGCAAACTTGGCGCAGAACCTTTGCTCTGAAAAATGCTAAATTTTTGCATTTAAAAAATGGGCGTGGTCACGCCCATTAAAAGTTAGTAATAAATTATATGTACATACTTTTACTTGTTTGATTCCCACAAAACTTTGTTAAGCAATTTTGACTCTTAAAATATTTTTGTAATTAAAAAAGTTGTCGAGCCATGCACATTAAAGCAGAAGGACAATGTCCATTACTTGGAAGATTTTGACGCACACACCTTGAGCTCTGAAAGAGAAGCGTTGTTGTATTAAGAACAGGGGGTGCATACTAATATTTATAAAATTGGGCGTTACCATGTTCCAAAAAATATAAAACTGGCATTAAAAATTTAAAAATAACAAAACCGACTTTAGAAATAAGCACTTAAAAGGTAAAAGTTTTTTAGATTATATTAAATAAAACATGTTTTTTATGCGCTACGTACATATAATGATATTTAAAGTCGCTTGTTACCTTAATTTTAAAATTAATATTAATGTTTTATTAAAAACTATAGCAAGTAAGTAATAAGTGAACTCAATATAAAAGTTGTATCATGTAGGGTGTTAACATTTTCCCATTAATATTTAGCTTACATATGCATGAATATGCAGACATTTTAAAAATATTGCAATCTCTTATTTTTACTTATATTTGGAGCAGAAACAACAATATGGCACCATATTATGTAGGATTTAAAATTTATATAAAAAATAACTAAAGGAAGCCAAGTATCCTTATATTCATTGTAGGCATTGTTAATTTTGTATGCTCTAAATTATAACATATTGTAATCATAAGTTTGGAAAATTGTTTGCTGAATATTTAGACTTTTATTATTCACACTTAAGCATTAAACACATTCACCACAGCAAGCTGCCGACTACGAAATGTCAAAAATAGAGCACATGTGTTTATATGAGAATGATTACTTTGAAGATGGAGAAAAAAGTGCGCCATTTACAAAAAAAACGCACCAAGCTTAGAATTTCTTTTTTTTTTATATTAAAATGTTTATTGAATTAATAATTTTGCATAAAAAGTATAATATTATTTTTTTGTAAATGGGACATTTTTTAGATTAATTGAACTGACGGATAATTAAAAAATCTTTTTGGATTTGTTCATTTGTAATATACTAAATATCTCGACCAAAGAAATATATGACTAAGGGCCATTATTATAACTTGACGTTAGCTAAAAGTAGCATGTTATGGGATGGATAAACACTTTTTCATTATTACAACTTCATTTTAACAAAAAGTGAGCGATTAACTAAAGACAAGTTGATCTTACCTGTAACTTTTATTGTGAGGTATAGTCATTTAAAGTTGCCACATTTTCGCCACTTGCCACACATTCTACTTTATAAAACAAAGTCAAATTTATTTGGTCAAAATATGGAATAAAACAAAAACAATACAACACAAAACACATAAGTATAATAAAAAAATAAAAGAATTGACAAAAATATTTTCATTATGTTTGTAATTTGACAAATAAACAAAAGCAAGTTGACACTAATCATTTTTAACAAACAATATCCACAATATCCACAGAAATGTTGCCACCAACCAAATATTTTATTATTTATTTTATCGGACAGTTGTAATAATGGAAAATTTTAAAGGTCACTTTATATTTCAGTTTTGGTAAAGTTAGGAATAACTATCCGAAACTTTATCGATAAGTCATAATAATGGCCCTTATACAAGTTTCATAATTAATTTGTAAAAAATTATACATTTTTGTACATTAATTTTATAAATTCTGCTTAATACTTTTAAAAAAGAGATAAAAAATTAACTATTCCAAATTAATAAAGCCAATCTTTTCATCATTATTGTTATTATAGGGTCATAAAAAAGATTTCATTTCAAATTGCGATGTTTTGTAAACATCATTACTATTGATATAGTAATTAACACTATCAGGAAGTTGGTAAAAGTTTCACAACAAAAATTTTTCAGTTTTAACCCACTGTCGTGTTCAATTTGCGTTGGTGCCACCAAAAATTTAAAAACGCACCAAAATTAAAAATAAACGCACCACGCACCAACTAAGGAATTTTTCGCACAAAAAAATTTCAAAAAGCACCCAAAATGGTGCAAAACGCACCAAGTTGACAACGCTGACAGAAAGGCAACATGGCGGCAGGTTGTTGCCTATGCTGATTTTTTCATTGAGGTCCAAATAAACTAATTTCTATTTCTTTGGCTGCAATGAGAAAATTCAGTGTTACCAGTATAATACAAAATGTTGAATGAGTTATATCGTACAATTATTTCATACTATTTAACAGAAACGATTCATTTGACATTGATTCATTTTCATGCTTTTACGTCATATAAGTACATTTTGAAAGAGTAATTTAATTTTTATAAATGCGAAATATTTGAAGGTGGCAATACTGAACTATGTATTTATAGTTAAATATGAGGTGCAGATGGTGCTGCTGCCGTCTCCAAAATAATTAAGTATCAGCATTTGAAGTAGTGTGTTCGCGTAGCCTGCTGTGGTGAATGTGTTGAATGCATTAAAGGGTAACTCACTAAGAGGTAAATCTTTTGTCTTGAATTTTTTAAGTTACAAAAAGTTTATAGAGATTTGTTTAGAATATTTCAGTTAAGCTAAATGCTATGAAATCATGTCCTTGTTGTTGTGGAAACAATGATTGTAAATTTATCTACAAAAAGATTTGAAAGCCATTATGAATATTGAAGTAATTATCATATTCTAGGGCGTCATAGAATAACAAACCAAATGAGTTCGTTTCTCATTTAAAATTATTTTCAAGTTGATTGCTTTTAGAAGATTTCAACCCACATATTACGAAAATACCACAAAACCAAATTGTCCCAAAAAAATATGCGAAAAATTACTTTTTGTTCTGCGGCTTCTGTTTATAATGGTACCTCCAGATTCATGACTCTGTTTAAATACATAATCTAGAACTGCAGCATTCAAATATTTGTTAGTGTTAACATTTAAATTTTGGCTAAAGTTTACAAAAATATATTTATATTTCCAAATAAAATAGTCCTTTATATTTGTAAAATATAATGCTTTGACGCCAAATATCTTCACTTGTACGATTGCGTGTAAAAAACAAATGTTTTTTTTCAAATCTTATTTAGAAGAAATATAACTATTATTATATTTAGATAAAAAAATTTAAAAATCCTTATTGATCAGTTTTTGGCACTAAGACAGCAGTATATTTATTATGTGCTTAAACAAAACATAAACAAATCATGTAATAGAATGAATGAAATTCGAATTCGAGGTATTATATCAACATTTTATATCTTATTATATCTAATTAATAACCCTGCAGTCAGACTGGGGCCAAATGTCTCTATGTCAACACTAAAACTCTAGTAGTAGTTACGTTGTCTACAATTTCTCTTCTATAAAAGAAATAGGGAAAACAGATGTGGTGTATTTCTGGTGGATTTTGCAGCAACTTGTCAACATACATAAATTTGTATGTACGTAAGATATAGAAATGTACTAGTAAATGTCTGGTTGGTATGTCTCCATCTTCCCATAAGAACTATGAATTCACTACCTAGTCAATTGTTTTAGTATTACTAGTAGATTTTCAATGACAAGCACATGCTAAATGTCTATAGCACAAAGTATTGCATGGGGAATAATTGTAGAGTAGTACTGGTGACAAAGTCAAAGGCGACTCAGTACATTTTCACCATCGACATTTCCTTCAGGGAAGTAAGAGTGCTATTATCGGGTGTGCCAAATCTTATGTACCCTTCACCAACGTATGTGCGTATGTATATGTAGTATACAGACCCAGTGGTAAAACTCAGAAGACCTCTTTGATGCAGGCCCTATTAAAGGGCACTTTCGCATAAAATATACACACGATACACATTTCACACAGACTTCTATGACAAGGGAGAAGACAACGAGTAACATGTTTTGTTTTGGTTTTTTACCAAAGGAAAAATCAAAATCTATTAGTTTGAAGGCGTTCCTTTCTCTGGCGAGAGAAGTAACAACAGAAGGCCCGCTCCGAAATGACAACGCGTGTATAGATGTTCACACATCAAAATGCCTTATTCATGCGCAACAGCAAGTGATTCTTTAATATTGTCTCCCTTAAAAAATGCTTCTGGGAAGCAGTAATTTTTGCTGGGTGTTTTCGCAGCCATGTACGTGTGTCTGTCTCTCATAGGATGTTTTCTCGAGAACCGTAAGATATTAAGTTTTATTTCAATAATTTTCATACAATTCTTACTAGAATAAGTTCCGCAAAGCTTAACAGCTTGTCTGCAGTTTCAGATTTTTTTTTTTAAGTTTAAGTTTTATTATATACGAGCCTAATATTTATTACTAACATTAATATACTCGTACAATAACGTAAGCTGCATTACTAACAGACCAAGATGAATTCAGAACTTTTTCAAAAGCATTTTTGGAACTCATATGTAGAGGTGTGCGAGTGAGTGTTTTCTGATTCACGACACGCACGCTCACGCAGAAAAATATTTTACTCACGCACTTTCACGCACGAATGATTTTGAACATTTTCACGATCACGCACGCTCACGAATAAAATACGAGTGGTTTGCAACTTATCACGATCACGCTCGATCACGAAAGAGCATATGTATAATATAATTTGCATATTTTTTGGGTTGAAAAATAGGTTCTTACTTATATGTACATATCTATGTATATGTATACGTATGCTCGTGTTTTTGTAAAATTTGCATTGTAAATTAAAATAAAGCAAAGTTAATTTAATGTCGTTTTAAATATTCGTATTCGCGGATATCATTTTAAATATTCGAATTCGAATTCTCGAATATCAAAAATTTACATTAGGCACATGTATGTATGTATACATACATAATTAACCTAATTACGAGTGTCATATTTCGACTACGACGACGACAATTTCGTACTAGACTAAAGAATAATGTTGCAATATTCTTTAGTCTTTTACAAAATCGTCGTAGTCGAAGTCGTAATACGACACTCGTAATAAGGCCCAATATACATATGAAGGTAAGACATATGATCAAATAAATAAATGATAATCAAATAAATGAGAAAAACATACGTATTTTGGTACGAAATTACTAAAATTTCTCTGTTACGTAACATTTTCAAAGACCCCTCCAACCCCACCACAACAAATCGTAACAAAACTCGAATCCCACGCCTCCCCCTACTGCTTTACGTAATATATGGACAGACCCTAAAGCAAAAAACATTTTCTTGGGTACAGTTCGTCAGTAGTATCGTGATTCACGCGTGACACGATAAAGTGTCGACATTTGCACATCTCTACTCATATGCCCGACAGATAAGTAATTGTAATAATATTTACTGTTAATACCCTATGCAATATAATTTCATTGCTTTAAACACGTCTTTCATGTTTGTTCTAAAGCACTTAATTTACATTTATCTCAATATTTAACATATATTTATTTACGTACAATACCACAACATTTATTATTATTTAAGTCGCACAACAAATCTATGCATCTGGTTTAATATCAATTTAAACTGAAAAGCTGAAGAAACAAACGTAAAGCAAACAAACAAAACAATACAATACTCGTACTCAACATTGTAGAAGAAGTGGAAATGGAAGCAAGATCATCAGTTGTAACCATCATCAGTTTAATTTTTCTGTGTAAAGCACTCGTTTAGGTGAAGAATATTTGTCTTATTTTTTTTTAGGACATAATAAGTCTTTGCAAGTGCAGGCGTGTTTGACGTTTTGCTTCATTTGCATGCCACCATCGTATGTGTGGTGTGTCTGTCTCCCTTATATCACAAATAACAAGCAAAATGTACAAATGTTTATGTGACCAAACAAACAAATTGAGACAAATTTTAATGAAGGTTTTTTTTGAAGTGATCATGGGGAAAGAAAGAAGAAGAGTGGGAGCAGTGAAATGGTATACAACGAATATCAAGTATATTACTCGTATTTAAATTGAATAGTTTTTGAGGATCCCATCGTTAGCAGAATAAGCGATTTAGCACATACCTATTTGGTGTGTTTTTAATTTAAATACAGTAGAATCCTAATTATCCGAACACCGATTATCTGGATATCCGATTATCCGGACTCATCATTCGTCTCAGCTCTAATTTTCTAATTTTCTCTCTGCTCGGTTTTTGTATATCGTATTATCCAAACGATTAAAATTTAAATAAAAATTAACAAATGACAAACATGACACATTTAAATGTATGTTAATTGATTTTTTGATTTGATTTGCTTTGAAATCGATTATCCGGATTTTCGATTATACGGAATACCCCTGGTTTTATACGAGCCAGATAATCGGGATTCTACTGTATGTTTTAATATTTTTCATTTTATGTATGACGACTTTAAAGTCAGGTACTTAATTCTGCCTGAATTTCATGCTTTCGCGATAAATTGAAATATGTCAAAAAATTTAGTTTGAAAAGTATAGATTTCCATAAAGATTTTAAATCAAATCTACTAGATTTCGAAACAATTTAAACGCTCTATTAAATATATATGAACTTTCTATTGTGACCCTGGTGTCATGCTTTACTTTTAACAAATGTCAATTTGATAATATTTTCTTTATTTGTAAAAACTATTGTTTAAATTTTTATATTAATTAAACAATATTCAATCTTAGAACGTAAATCTGTATCTCCGTTTCTTTCGCTTCTGTACTCGTATTTAGAAAAAAACCTTAAGTTATTTGTTTATTTGTTGAGTTGAAAAAGTCTTTTTTCCAATCAAGAAATAATAGATGACATTTTCTTTACATGGAAGACAAAATATAATCTTCCCATTTACATATTACTTTGTCAAGAGTATCAGTATCAGCCAAGCAAAAGAGTTCCAGAGATGATGAATAGCTGATGAGGTTTTTTTTTCAATTACTTTTCTCAAAGTAAAGAAGTGATGCTGCTAATGATTGATTGTTCAACAATGCAACACACAAAAGGTAGCAATAGATTTCTATCGTTAACAAAATAGTTTCAACAATCAAAGTAAAAGAAACATTGGTATGAATATTTACTCCATTTCCTGTTTATAATCACTTTCCTTATTTATAAACACAGTGAGGATATACATAAACATAAATAGTATTTTTTATTATGGTCTTTGGTTTTTTTCTTCTGCTTCGTATAACACATTAACATCCCACGTCCTAAGTCAATAATTTTTCGTCATAGTCGTATAATTTTTTACATGATTAACACGTTACACAAAAATTTTTTTTTATTTTTATTGAAACTAGATTGCAAGACTTGTTAGTTTTTGAAGATGTTCAATATTCACAAGGGTTGTTTGTTTTAGGGAGTAAGTTTTTTTGCCAAAAGGGTTTGTTAATAATGTTGCTGTTGAAGTGTATCTTTTGTCAACGTTCAATCATTTATTTTAATTAGCAAAACGTTTGTGATGTTGTGCAAGCTATTGTTTAGTTTCTCAATTTCTGGGTTGCACCACTCTACGTTTAAAGGGTTTTATTATATAGGGTGTTTTTTTGAGGCATATAAAAATAAAAATTTATAGTGGCTTACGGTTTAATTTTAGTAAAATGGAATCGGCTCTTGTAAGAATATTATTTTTAACTTCTACTTACATTAAAGTATGCATTATTCCTTTGTTAAGCTTTCCTGCTTAAGCATAGAGTTGGTAAAAACAAATCAAAATCTTCCGTCTATGGCATATGATGTTGTGATCTAGAAAAGAATTTAATGGACAATAAATTAGAACAAAAATATAAAATTGGTCCTCGAGATTATATAATTTTCAAGAGGGTGCAGGGTGGCTGAAGTAGTTAGCACGTTGACTACAAAACCGAAGATCCTGGGTTCAATTCCTGTATCCGAAAGTCATTAATTAACAACACCAAGCACTTTTCTCATGTGCATTAGTGTCCCTTTGTATCAGTTGTTGTAGGAAAGTTCAAGTGATGAAAACATAGTCACTGGTCACTGATCTATACCGACTTCAGCAGATGCTAATCCTAATGTAAAATCAGAGCGCCGTCCTTCGTCGGTATTGTGTAGCAGAATCATGGGCGAAGTAAAATAAGGAATAAAAATGGCTACTAAACACAGCTTCAAATTTAATGCGCCTCATTAAAACCAAAGGCGCTGCAACTCTGCATTATAACGTGCAAAACGTAAATTTGTAAAAGAAAAAGAAGCTTTCCTCTATCTATTCCTTCTATCTATTCCTTCACCTGTCTTCTCTATCACTATCCCTTTCTTAAAGAAGGTAACACCTCTAACTAGTAGTACGCATTCAATGCCTGAGTGTTACTTCTATTTCAAAAAAAAAAGATTTACTAAAGTTTTTTCTAACAAATTAAAATATATACTTGAATGATTCTTTTCCAATTGTATGAGAAAGCTATAGTTCTATATTAATCTAATTTATTTCAGCTTTAATTGGGACTTTTTCGTAAATCTCATTCTCTTTACAATAAACATATCAATTTTCAATATGTATTATTAACACTTTATATTATTGTACCCTTTAGACAAGCGTTTCACATAATTTATTCCCATGTTTTTTTTATCATCTTCTTCTAGTTATTGCAAATTATTACATGGAAGGGTATATTTACAATTTACACACTATACCACGGGTATCAATTTTTCAAGTCAAATATTTATTTTACAACATAAAAAAATAGCTTGAACAAGATTTATATTGCTGACAACGCATGAACAACTTTTTACACATCAAACAAAAAAGAAATTATAAACACCACATTATAATGTTTCTAACACTTTTCTATTTACGTTGTTTGACAATTTTGTTTTTGCAAGAACCTAAAATAGAATTATTTACAAAAATTTGATATATTCATCTGTGATTTTGGCTATATAAATTCTGGTCCCAGAGTAATTCGCAAGTTTGTTTTAAAAAATTCCTTCGTCATTGACCGAGTTATTAAAAAATTTATTAGAAGACTTTTTTAAAACTACCTGTATGATGTATTTCGCGTTCTATTTGTGCACTTTCTGTGTATTTAGACTTCGAAGATGATGAAAGTAGAATTCAATAGACATATATCAACCAAGAGTACAAAATTTATGCAACAGTGGACACAGAGGAAAAAAGTTCCCATCAGAGGAACTAATTTTAGCTCTAAAAATTTAAATTTTTTGTTAACTTTTTTCATACTTGTGTTTACCAAATGCAACTTTTAACTTCGGAGAATGTTCAAAACCCTAAAAATTTACTCAGGGGACCGTCCGATGCAATTTTCATCCCCGCTTCTTTTTGTGGGCTGTGACAAAAATATTATTTCCAAAAATAATGTAAATATTAAATAAATGTACTACTTATGCCTTAGGTTAGATTAGAAAAGTTGGTGCTTTACCGTACCACCACTCGGAGACCCCTATTGGGTCCATTGTGATTCCCTTCTGTTGCCCAAAAAGTAATATTTACTCTCCCAGCCAGAAGTGACCTAATTATCCATCACTAAGTCACCCTGATGAAGCCCATGATGTCCTCTAGTTTACACTTTCCGATATAAGTAATGCTTTCATGGAAACTTCTGCTCAGCCATCTAAGCCTATGACGTTGCAGCTCCGGGCAGTGATAGGTAATATATTCAATGGTTTCTGGTTCCTCTTCAACCTCGCACATCCTACAAAAATCTCTAGTGCCTGTCTCCCAAATGGTGGTTCTTGCTCTGACCGAGCAGCGACCTGTCAACACGCCTATCATGATTGGCATTGCCTTCCCATTCATGTCGAATAGAGTTTAGATCTTTCCGAGTTAAGTTTTGGTCAGACACCCCTAGAGACTCTAAAACATAATAATAAATAATAATTTATTGCTGTAACGCCAAATCATGGGCGCATAGTTCCAAAAAAAAATCAAAACATAAAACATATTGGGCCATAATCATAGTCAACAAAAAAGTCTACTTCTTTGGTTTTAGAATGCACTTTTTTTAAATATGAACTTTAAACCTACCATAGACGAGAAAAACTGCACTTTAAAGGAAAAAGTCGGTTCTAAAGCTAAAACATGCTGAAGCTGTTTTTAACTAGATTAGCATCGACTCTGGCTCTTTATTTCAAGACAAAACACATTAAAAGAGAGAATATGTTTGTATATATGTATATTATCTATGTACAAATTTGTATGTATGTATGATTTTCTATCTCTTGGCTTCTTTTGTTCCTATCAGTGTTGCCAAAACGTTGAAGGCATTTCCCACCATAAAGCCCCTGAAAACCCGCTAAAAACCGCTAGCTGAATAAAAATAAACGCTCATATAACCGCTGAATTCTTTATAGCCAACAAATGTCTTTTTTATGGTTTATTTGTAAAAAAAGGTATAAGATACATTTTATAAAATATGTATACATATGCATAGATATATGTATGTCGGAATCTCATATTTTCCCAATATTTGTAAGCAAAACTCAGCCCACTCTTTAAGTAGGTATTTTATTTCCCTCAGAGTTTCCATACACGAACATCGAACCAGGAAAAATAAGAATCGAAGGGACAATTCCATCTATTAATATTAATTGTTCAGCTTATTAAGTATCTTTTCAATATTTTCTGCGATAAATGCTAATTATTCTACACGTGTGGAATAATATCTTGCCGTTTTGCTTGAAGTATTTGTAAAATATTGTTGAAATTTCCTGATTTTCTGACAATCTGAAATTAAAAAATAGCGTTGATAAAATAAACTCTGTGGCTCAATTCACATCGGCTTGAAGTTTAATTTCGAAGGAAAATTTCAATAAAAAAGTTTCTAATCAAAAACAAATTATTCAGAAAAAGTTATTGTTTTGAGAGATTTTGGTTGATATTATGTTTTCCTCATACTCACTGGTCCAATCACCCAGTTTTCGGTTTGTTTTTCGTTTGTCTAAAGCTTTTTTTTACTATTTTTTTTAATACGAAAATAATGAATAAATTCGTTTGTAATACAATTTTAATCTCGATTTAAATTTTATTCACTAAAAATGAGATTTGTTCACTTTTATACTTGTATGTATGTATATACATAGATAAGTTTTTTATTTTGAACCTCTTAAAGTTTCACATTATACTACACGACCACAATATGAAAATTTTTTATTTGCAAAAAAGTGACGTTAGTTTTTTTCGCTGTACGTGTTAATATGGAAAAAATTCAACATAAATACCAGGATCGTGTCGCATAGCTGCGTTAAAAATACTTTATTTTGATTCAATATCTTTCTTTATGAGTTTCAGAAAAACGCTGAAAATCCGTCAACTAAGAAATTCTTCCGCTAAAATTCCCGCTGGTGATTTTTTAAATAGACTTGCCGCTAATGAAAACAAAATCCAGTCAAATATAGCGGGAAAACCACCGTTTTGGCAACACTGGTTCCTATACACAATTTATAATCCAATTATTGAATAGTTTATTGTATTAAAATAATACAAAATACAAATGTCTTTTAAAATTTCTCTATATTAATTATTTGTTAAGTTATTTTTATCTTCGGTTGTTTTATTTTATCTTGTTATTAAATTTACCCCTTTTTCATAACACAGAGTCAGATGAGAGAAATGAGAGAGATGAAAGAGAGAGAGAGCGATGCCACTTTCTTATATTTTGTTTTCGATCATATGAACAATTTCCAATATTTGTTGTGGCACCCAGCAGTGTTGCCAGAATTTCTAAGGATAAAATCCGCAAAATATAAAAATTTTTCACGAAAAAATTTTAAAAATCTGCATTTTATTTTTTAAATCTTAAAGAAATCTTCAAATGCTATTTAAAAAAAAACTTTTTTTTTATATATTATTAAATAAATATTACATAAATATTGATGTACATGTGTAATATAAATATTTCTTCATTACCCATATTTATAAAATTTAAACTCGACTTGAAATTAATTTTTTTAAAATTTTTTTTAAATTTTTTTAAATAACTCAATCACATTTAATTTTTTTATGAATATAAGCCTTTAATGTTCGAAAAATGTGCATTTCGTTTCTGCTTCAGAAAGTCATCAGCAGACTTCAACCAAAAAAAATTTTTGAAATAAGGCAAAAACAACTTCATATGTTTATAGAAGGACTATAAATATTTTATTAAGAATTACGTACACAAACATAATAGGCAATATTCGTAAAAATTATTTTGGATTACAAAATGCTTAAGGTCGCTTCAGACTGTAATACAAGTATTAACACTTTTGTGGAAAATGCAGCTCTGACATGTTGGGTTGTTATTGTGCTTTGAAATTTTTGAAACATATATACGACCAGGGATGAATTTTCGTCAAAAGTATTAATACTTGTATTATAGTCTGTAGCAGCCTTTAACAAACAAATTTCCATACAAAGTTTGTTTTGTAAACCTTTTGTAAACTAAAACTATTTTTGATGAATACGGCAGAATAAGCTTAAAAGATTCAAGCAAAAATCTTTGAAGGATAACATCTTCAATTTTGAATCTCATTACGTTCTTACAATCAGATGCCACATTGGTTGAAGTCTGCTGATGAGTTTAGCGGCTTTCCACAAGCAAAGTTTTCTTTGGAAAGTCTTCAGTTTGTTGAAGAAAAAAGAGTATAGAATAAGATCTATTTTCTCTTCTCTCCTACAAACTCAAGCCTTTGCAAAGTAAACTTTGCTTGTGGAAAACCGCCTTTCTTTAAGAGAAACGAAATGCATATAACCAACGAACAAATAAAAATTCCTTATAGTTATGTGCCATCAATATCAAATAAATGAGAAAAGAAATCGGATATATACAAAATTATACAAAAATTAATTTAATTTGTTGCATAACTATCCAAAGGTCTTGTTTTTTTTTGTTTCATTCAAGTTCACTTGACTGAAAATTCTTTTCATATACATATGCTAATGAATAAGAGCTTAGGGCACAAAACCGTAATCAGAATAAGCTCCTTTATATCAGATATTTGTTTCCAGAAGCTTGCCAAAGTGACCTTATCTATTTCTTCAATGATGCCTTCTAAGCTCAAAAATATTAACTTTCTAAACTATGAGTCGTCCACACATAAAAGAAACAAAAAGTAGTAACAGTAATAGGAAAAATTAAAAAAAATGCACTATAATTGGGGTTGAAAAATCTGAGTTTTTAGGGCAAAAATCTTCAAATCTGGATTTCGTCTTTTTGGAGGGCAAAACTCTGCAAAATCCAGATAAATCTGCATTTCTGGCAACCATGGCACCCAGTTAAAGTTGGTTCAACTTAAAACACACTTTGTTTTTGACTATAGTGGAACAATATTTAGAAACAGGTTTTGAATTTTAAGTTGTTTCTAAAAAGAACCGACTATGGTCATGGCCCATTATGTATAATGACTGACAAAAAGGTTTCTTACTCATATTTAAATTTTAAATTTTCAAACAGTCTTAAAAAATAATGTCGCAAACTTGCCCAAATTTTTTTTCTTGCGTCTAAAAATACATAATTGATTCTAAATTTTATTGTAGTATAAAACATAATTCTAATCGTAGCTACCTTCACCCTCATACCTAAAGAAGAACGGCAAGCGTTGCGTTACCTGCAGGGTAGGTATTTTCAGTACAATCAAATAATATTTTAACATTTAATTGTACTGAAAATGCATACGCTGCTGCTAACGCAACGCTTTTCGCTATTATTTAGGTATGAGTGTTACTTTTCAAAAACCTACTTTTTTTTAGTTTGCCAAAATATAAGTGTATAATTTTTTCCTTTTTAATTTTTAATCCATTTGTTTCAACATTAATACGCAAGATAATTTTTTTCTTTGATCAAGGTTTTCAGCCAAAAACAAAAAAATTAACGCAATACCTTTATTCATTTAGCCACAAAAAATATCATATAATCATATAAACATGTTGAAAGTCATAAACAATAAAAACTCATGTAATTTTCTTCACTTTCCTGACTTTAGCAGTCTCTCAGAGCTACAAATCACAACGTAGTCTTCAAAATTTACAATTTTATGTAAAATTTTGCTGTATATCGAACTGCGTACTTAGTTCTTAAGATTTCTTTAATAAATTTTTGCTTTTTTGGTCAGATTTTTGGCTCAAATACTCCTCTGTGCAATTTCTCTAAATAGTTGGTATTTTACAGCAAGAACATTATGGTCATAAAACGACAAAGAAAGTACCTCAATGTCATTTAATTTCCCGCGAAGAAAGATGCCGGACATAATGGCAATTATCTCGGGATTATACTTCTTTTAACAAATATGCTGAGAGAATGGGAATGATTCAGAAGAGGAGTAGACAATAACTCATTTCTTATACATCTGTTTAGGCAATCTACTCTGCAATTCAAAACGAAAAAATATATTCTTTTAAAGTTGAATGCTAATAACATGCTAATGCCAAAGCATTTACTTTCGTTTCGAAATACAGAGTAAACCCCTGCAAGCGAAAACCAAAATTTTCTCGATTTAGGATGGCAAGTTTTTAGCGGCCTTTTGAAATTACCAGCTGTTGACTCTAAGGACCCTTTATAAGGAGCAGTTCCAGCAGCGGCGCAAATTTTAGCATTTCCATAAGCAGACTTTTCTCAAAGTATCTTTTCTTTTTCGCTTAGCCTCCGTTTTCCTTATTCTATCGCTCTTTCCTTCCCAGGTAACATAAATTGTCCCAAGTGAGGCGAAGACTTTCTCTTTCCTCGGCAACATCTTAACTGAACCTATAACCACTAGGTTATAACCTAGTGCTTTCAATTCACCATCTCTTAATTATTTTGGTTGTTTTCCATGTCAAAATCACTGCTTCTGAATCTCAAAGAAAATATCTAGCACGTTTAAATTGATCAAGCATATTCAGGTCAATGATAGTGATTAATTTTTTTTTAAATTGAAAAAGCAAAGCAAAACTTTAAGGAAATGAAAATTTGTTCACATTATTTAACCTTTTCGAATCAAAAAATATCTTCGTTTGCTTACACAATTTGTTCAATAACTTGGAGCAAAGATATGCCAGTGAAAAAAAAATGGAAGTCATTCTAGTGGAACTACATTTTCATTGCTTCCAAAAAATCGATATTTTTAATTTGCCTAGAGTGAGCAAAAAACCATGTAGAAGCTTATTTTAGTCATACAAAACCTTGTAACTCCTTCATAAGGTTAGAAAATACTCATCAGAATTTAAAAAAAATTATTTTTTTAAAGAAATTTATGAATTATTTTTAGTCTAAAATTTAAAAGTTATTTGCTTAAATTTACATGAAAACACTGTTTCGAGCTTAAAATCGTATAAAATGAAACGAATTGTTAAAAAAGGTAACTATTTACAATTTTTTCTAGATGAGAATATTATCATAGAACACAAAAAAGGGAATATTTCTTAATATCGCTTCCAATTCAGTGACCAGGCATCGAAAAAGAGAACTTCTTGCAATGACAACCCTATGTAAAAATCATTAGATCGGATCGAAATATGCACTACTTCCGCATCGAAAACTCTACATTTTCATGACTTTTTTGGAATCTCTTTTTTTGCTGGGTATGATTTAATCCTGCCAAAATATTACAAGGAATTTGACGGTGTAAAATATACGTAGGTTGCTTCAGAAAACTTTACACATTCCTTCATCAAGTAAGAAAGAGCGAATGCCATACGAAATGATGAATGCATTTTGTTTAATCCAAGGGACAAATTACGGCATTCGATTTTGAAAAAAGTTTATACACTTTTAATTGTATTTGTATGTATATTTGTATCCATATCGAATGCCGTAATTTGTCTCTTGAATAAAAAACTTAAATATTTAAAACAATACTTTTATAAAATTTTTTACTAGAATTCATTATCATTATGAAACATTATGGGTGTTCTGAAATACTATTAAACTTAAGGTGTTGATCAGGTAAACCACTGATTTGTTGTTTTTTGGCTACAAATTTAATAAAAATATATATTATATATTTATAACAATAATTTTTCTATAAATATTGTTTGTTGTTTCCATCTTTTTTGCCCGAAAAAAAACAGCAGGTGCGTATTTCCCTGAATATTTCTACTTAATAATGTACATATTCAATGAAACAAAAAATAATACACAATTACGCATAAACCTTCATAGTCATACACACTTCGAAATAAATCCATATTGTGATTACATATGCATTTAGTTGATCCTTTGTGCTTGTACCGACTTAGGTGGCATCAAGCTGAGTCAGTCAGTCATTCGTTCCTCATACGGCATTTGTAAATACTGGATTAGAAATGTGAGTGTTTATTTGCAGTTCATTGCATTTTATTAAGAGAGAAGATGGCATAGAACATAATTAAATTTTTTTTGTACATCTTATGAACTTTTTACCATTGTATATTACATGCATTTATATGAGTATTTATTTGTAGAATGTCTGTGTTAACAGCAGGATACACATTTTAAGGCGATTTATTTAATATATTGTAGAGAGCAAGCAGGGAACGAAAAATTAACTTAACCCAAACCACACAAAAAGTGGGAGTCATGTAGAGGGATTTTGTTTGTTTGTTTGTTTATTTTCGTTTCATCTAGCGCCTCACCGCAAGTACAAGCGCGTTGTGTACTTGATTAATATATAGTTGAAAAAGAATTTAATTTGAGCAATATAAATGAACATATTTTGGAAATTTCTAGAAAATTTTCTAATTGTTTGTATGTTTTTCATGTTAAGTATTTTAGAAATTAGAAAAATCATACTGCTGCATATATTTATGAAACAATGCAATTCCAAATTTGAGTTTTTTAGATTATTAATGGAATGAAACCCGAAAAAATTTAAGGAAATAGTCAACGTAGTAAATAGGCAATGGCGTCTTCAACATTAATAACACACGTAACCCTGGTATAACATGTCTTTCCCCAAGTCGGTTTTAGTTTAACACGAATTGGAAACTACGCACAGCGGGCCAAAGGTAATTTTTTCGCGGATCAATTCACATCTTCACAACTACAAGGTTTAGAGTCACTAAATTTTGTATGGGTAGCTATTAGAACAAACTGTATGCTCCAACGAAATCTTGGCGGTAGGGGAGGACAGGTACCCACCATACAGGGGCGTTGTCTGAAGTAGTTAGCACGCTAACTAGAAAACCGAAGGTCCTGGATTCTAACCCGGTCTCCGCCAGTCATTAAAATAACCACGCCATGCATTCTTGGGACGTGCATTAATGTCCATTTGTATCACTTGTTGTAGGAAATTTAAAGCGATGAAGGCATAGTCACTGGGCACTGAAGTATACCGACTGTTACATTAGGATTAGTATCTGAATCCTACTGTAACATCAGAGCGCCCTCCTTCGCCGGTACTGTGTAGCAGAATCATCGACCAAGTAAAATCAGAGGCGCTGTAAATCTGCACTATTAAAAACGCGCGAAAAGCAGAGTTGTAAAAGAATGTAGCTTTCCTCTATCTCTTCCTTCACCACCTGTCTTCTCTATGACTATCCTTTTCTTAAAAAAGAAGGTAACACCTAGTAATAGTAGTAGGCATTCATTGCCTGAGTGTTACTTCTCTTATGTAAAAAAAGTATTATTTTTCCTCTTTCAGAACAACAATAGTGAAGAACACTAAATTTGATATGAATAACTTTTCAAACAAGCTGCATATTCCACTTAAACCGTGGCAATGTAGGAGGGCTAGACGGGTACCACCCATGCAAAGTAATTATTAATCAACTAATAAACATGACTTTTTTTTATATAAAAAATGATACCGAAGCAGGAGTATAATCGATATAAGCATTGCTCAAACATCAAAACAAGAAAAACTTCATGATGTTTTCATTCACGCACGCTCCTGATGAATTGCCTGCCCTTGAATGACTTCGGATACGAGTTTATAAAAAAAAAAAAGATTTTTTAACAAGCCTAAGAGAGTTAGATAAAATCAATCACACATACGCGTGACCCATGCGTGACTCAAACGTGATTCATGCGTTGACTCCAGCTCAATGAATTATGACATTTGTACGTCTGTAATAAAAGCACATAAAACAATGACAAAAATTACAATAAAATTGTTCGTAGAAATCGTTACGCGCTTAATATTGGTAAAGAAAAACGCGTGACGCTTTTAAGTATTTCGTACATAACTTCTGAGGCGCAACGATGCGTAAATTTTTCTACGATAACGCTCATTTTTCAACCTCTAAAATAAAATTAAAATCTTTACTTAATTGAGCCCAATTAATCACCCTTATTCCAGTTGTCGTCATCGACGTCACTTTAACACAACACCAAAAAATTGGTGCTCGTGCATCCGTTATCGAAAACAATTGACTCCTGTTTGCAGGTTTATGCTATTTTCCAGACCTTGGGAACGGAAATGGATTGTCAGTTGCGCAAAATTTTTCTCGAGAGCGAGTAAACAAGCCCCAATTTTTTGGTGTTGTATTAAAGTGACGTCGATGACGACAACTGGAATAAGGGTGAATAATTTTATGTCCATGTATGAGAAATTTTATTTTGCACCAGTATAAAAATTAAAAATAAAAGCGCTATCACAAATAATTTGATAATAAATTTAAGCAAAACATTTGAATAAATATCTGAACTTGATGTTTCATAGTTACACAAAGAAAAACAGAACCAACGTAAAATCATCATGCAAAAATTTTGATTGCAATTCATATTAAATTCGAATCCTGGAGACAAGTCAAAGTAGCATTTTTTTAAACTAATTTTATGATAAATGTTCAATTAAATAATGTTGAATTAGAAATGGATTCATAAATTTATTCATTGATTCAATATGAGTCTTTGATTTAAAAGTACGGGAAATATGAAATAATGTTATTTCAAAGGGAAAGATTTTCTTTGAAGATTACTGTAAATCATGTTGAATTAACATGAAACTCATATACATCAAAGTCAGAGCCGAAAAAAGTTAAATTAAGCTTGTTTATGTACGGTCATATGTATAAGCAAAAACTGGAATGAAGTTAGCATAAGTGGCAAAATTTAACATAATCTTAAAGAGTTTTGCCATGAAACTTCACATTAAAAATTACGCAACAACTTAGTATCAAATTGTATCTAGGACCTCTTTAACATATAATTTAATTTCGTCACTTCTGCTAACTTCATGCCAGTTTTTGCTTATACACATGGCCGGTAGAATTTAAGTTGAAAGTTTGCTTTCAAAATTTCTTAAGGTAAATAGGACTTAAATACGCAAAGTTTGTAGCTTTTTTCCGTTTACTTTTGCACTTTTCTTTCACAATGTTAAATTTGGACTCTTCATTACAAAAGCACCATTATTTCCTTGACATTTATTTTTTGCCCGCTTTAAGCGAGTAGTTTCTGTTTTCCTGGTACTAGAATTTTTTTTATTAATCCATGAAATGACCGCCTTTAGCCCCTACGCTGCGGCAGGATGAATTCAGATTGTGTAAAAATTTAATGCATGATGTGTGCTCAACTCATGAAAGAACAACTAAATGGTAAATTTTGGAGTTATAAGGTTGTTCAAATGAATGAGCGATATGCCTTATCTGTGAAATTTTTGGCCTCTATCCAATTCAAATAACACTTAATGTTTTTCTAGCGTAAATGTCTGTTAAAAACTGCGGCTCTTAAAACTTTATTTTGTTTTAATTTTTTTAATTATTATTAGGCCAAAAATAAGTTATAAGTGATATCTTGCCGAAAGTCTAACAAAACAAAATTGCAATAATTTTATTTATACTTTAAAAGAAGTAATAAAAACTTTAAAGGAAGAAAAAATAAAAATATTAGCAAAACGAATCGTGAACGAAACATTGAAAAGGAAATCATGTATTTTATCATTATTTTATAATTTACTGAAAAAGAATTGAATTCACTGGATATGGTTATTGATATTTAGAAATCAAATAAATATTCAGGGCTATCATGAATATTCATGAAATTCCGCGTGAAGTGTTTCCCTGGGAACAATTTCAACTAATAGCAAGTAAAAAAAAACAAAAAAGTCTATTTGGAAAAGGGAGAAAATTCACGCGGAATTTTATTCGTGATAGCCCTGATTAATAAATAATATTTATTTATATGTTGCCTTGTTTTTTTGGAGAATATCCATTATTATATTTAAAAAAATATGCAGTCTAAAGCTAAATGTGCTTGACCTTAATTAGATGTAAAGACGCTTTTTAACTAATATTTTCCAAAATTTAATAAATCTATGCAAAACAATTATTTTAAAAAATAACTTAAGAAATATATGCACATATACATATATTAAATAACCTTTTTATTCTTACTTCTTCTTTAGACTTTTCGTTTGCATTTTTTTCTTCTATTTTATCTCACCGAATTCAAAGGACTATGAAGAAAAAAAAAATAAGCAGCATCACGTAATGTTAATCACTGCATTTATATCATTCAAAATTTCCTTTTGATAGTGTGGCACGTTCCTAATTCTTGATGTCAATTGCTTTTGTTGTTAACTTAATCTCGCAGCACTTAACAAAATGACAATTGTCTCCGGAGATTTTACATGATGGACAATTTTCGAAATGAATTTTATTTCCTTCTTGGCATATTATTTATTTTAAGGAAGTTACTTTTGAGTTCAACAAAATGCACTTAAATAATATTTAAAAATTTTATGAGTTTTATTTGTGTATTCAAGAAAAAAGAAAACTTAATTCTTGTTTAATATTAGAAACAAACAAATTTAAGATTTCATATTTTTAGTGCCACTCTTTGTTTCACAAACCTTATAATTATTACAAATTTAAACATCATTAATTAGATTTTAATGATAGATTTTAGAAGAGAAGCAATCAAACGAAATTAATTTCATTTATTAATGCAACAACGTTGATGTGAGTGCCAAGCAATTAACTGCAGTTGAATAAAGAGAATATTTTACTGTGTTTCAAATTTAAAAAATATTTTTTCAAATATAAAAATCGTTTCTAAAATAAAAAAAGATTAAAAGTATTTTTTTTCTAATAAATTATCTAAAAGGCAGGAAAATTAAAATTATATTAAAGTCATCTCTCAAAAGAAATTTAAGAAATATTTCTGTATTCTGTTTTATATTCCTCTTACATACATTTTCTAATTGAAATAAGATTAAATATTACAGCCTATGCCATGATATTGAGTCTTTTCGTTCCAAACCTTTCTATACGACAAACAGTTGTTTCGCTTGCCAATACCCACAATCAGGACGATTTTAGCGCTTCCAAGCCATTCCTGCAGATTAGTAACGTGATCAGACTAGTCCGAGTTCTAACACTTGCTTGCTATCAAGCTGACCACTCACTTTTACATGAGGATAGGATTAATTGATACTTCGTATGCACCTTGTGGCTTGAAACTGGACTATCTCATAGGGACCTTACCGATATAGAATAATATAAATGATTTAAAAGTGTCATTCATTCATTCATTCATGAGCACATATAATTTATCTTTTATTGTTACAAATGCAATTATCTTTTTTTAAATAGATATTTTGTTTTGGGATTCGAACCGACAACCTCTGTCATGACAGCCTTTCACACTATCCACTCGACCACAGAGGCACTAATATAATGTATATTAAAAGTATAAACACTAGTTAAGCTTAGGTTAAAATCTAACTTTAGTTACGGGACTGGTTCCAGAGTGCCTTGGCGGTATTATTGGAGGGAAAAATTTACATTATATTTATACTATTTGATAGGTTCTGGATGCAACCACATCGAACTAGTATAGTGCAGTTTACTATAATACTACACCAATTCTCAATTAAATCGACAAAAGATCAAGGCGATACATCCGACAATGGTGTTTATGTAACCATTTACAGCATATGTCTTTTTTTCACCATACACTACTCCCTACTTTTCGTTACACTCCCCATTTTCTCAAGTCATAGGACGAGTGCGTTTGGATCAATGGCCAAAATATATTCTGCACGGATATTACATATCGATGTTGTAGTTTTTGCCATATTGCGTTTTACGTTTTAACCGACTCCAAAAAAGGAAGAGGTTATCAATTATTAATTATTAATTATTTTTTTTATTGACATTGTTACTTTACAATTCGGTACATTATAAAATCGCCAAACCGAAAAAAATCGCCAAAACCTGAAAAAAATCGCCAAAAATTTAAAAAAAATCGCCAAATTGAAAAAATCGACAAAATAAAAAAAAAATTCTCGCACTAAAATAAATCGCCAAATTCGAAAAAATCGTTTAAATGAAAAAAAATCGCCAATAAAAAAAACGCCAAAAACCGAAAAAACGCCAAAACGCGAAAAATGCGCCAAAACCAAAATAATTGTTTATGTGAAAAAAAAATCGACAAAATGAAAAAAAATCGCCAAAACGAAATAAATCGCCAAAATTTAAAATAAACGCCAAAACCCTAAAAAAACTATAAAAACGAAAACAAAGTGCCAAAACTAAAAAAATCGCCAAAACCAAAAAAATCACCTATATGAAAAAAACGCCAAAATAAAAAAAAATCGCCAAAATAAAAAACGCCAAAATAATAAAAATTGCCAAAATTAAAAAAACATCAAAAACCAAAAAAAAATCGCCAAAACGTGAAAAAAGTGGCAAAACTCAGAAAGCGCAAATAAATTCAAAAAACCCGCAATTTAAAAAAAAAAACGCTTAAAACCGAAAAAACTTAAAAACGAAAAAAATGCCAAAACTATACTTATATTGTTCGTATTGAATAACATATCTCGTACCCGTACGGAACCCTTCGTGCGCGGGTCAAAGTCGCACGTTACTGAATTTATTATAATTATTTCCTATAGAATTGATAAAAAATATGTCACTGCTGTTTAAACAATTATAATTGGGGTATTCAGATGGTACTCATATAATAACACATTTTAAAGTAATAAAACGAAAAAATATGACTGCTGCTGTGAGCAACCCCTCATAATTTAGAACAATGATGCACACACAATGCCCCCGGGGGCCGAACAATTTTCGCGATTTACACATACACAATCGGAATAATGACGAAGCGCACTGCAAAGAGTACAAAAGTTTTAATTTTATTCAGTTGTATGCCAAATTTAAAGCAAGAAGGTTGATGTCGCTTGATTTGTTATAATACAACAACAAAATACACAGTTGAGATTACAAGTTAGAGAAAAAGAGAAGAACAACTGAGTATTTTTTTTCCAGCATTTGAGTACACTTGGAATAATTTTATGTTTACATATTAACCATTTTTTTTATTATTTTGAAATGTGGAAGGTATATTATGAGAAAAATTTTTTATTTTCACTAAACATATTTAATGAAGCTGAGTGCCTTGTATGCAATCAAAAATTAAAAAGAATAAGTGCATACAGTTTTAAGCGTCATTATGAAAGTCGTCATTTAGAAATGTGTAGTTTGTCAGGGAGGACAGAGATAAGCTTATAACAAAATTAAAAAAGAATTTGGAATTGAAAAATAATAAAGCTTTGCGTGATTGTAAAATCAAAACAAATACCGCAACATGCAGGCAACTAATAGCTACATACATTATTTAAAATTGAAATTTTTCGACAAAGCAAATGCTTTACATTACGTAAAACAATCAATCGTAATTGAACTTATTTTTTATTTCCACTTAATCTTTTTCATGATATAATATTTGATTTTTTTAATGTTTCATTCATATTTCAGTTCATGTTATTAATTAAACATAAAAAATGTTGTATACAAAAACATTATTCAATACATTTACCAGCAAATTTCTCCCAGTGCACTCACCACTACACACACATTTTTAATCTGTTTCTCTTTGTGGACAACGCTGATTTAGAACTATAAATATTGTACTTATTTGCATTTTGGTTTTGGCACCTTCGGACATTTCTTACTCTCTCGCTCTCTCTCTAAATTCCTTTGGTAAACTCTCACGACTTTGTACATGTAGTTAATAACTACTAGTTGGCAAATAATAAACATAGCTGAGAGAGTCTTATTACTTTATGACCTTTCTGTTTGAGCCACAACAACAACTTTTTTAAACTATGTTAAAATTTTAAGACATTATGACACTTATGACACTCAAGACACTTGTGTGAATACCGCAAATATCTTTTAAAAAACATTTTATTTTTTAACAAATATTAAGCTGAAAGCGAAATATCAAACCAAAAAATCGTTTAATCATATTCTTTGATAAAACGATTAAATGACTGATCATACACCAGTTGTTCTCTTAAGGTGTCGATAATTTTGAATTTATATTTGATTTATCTGTTTTACTGTGACACGCTTCTATTAGACAACAATAGGATTTAACAGCATTATTTTAACTGACACAACTAGAGAGTGAGAGAGAGACAATCTTACCACAAAGGTAGCAAATAAATCAATCATAACTGTCATTTCTTAAACGAAATGAATTAAAGCAATTTTTATTTTCTATTATAGCAGAGACAGAGACTAGAAATGACATATCGTAATATTTACCTACACACATTATGAATAGATGCATTCAACACAAGGCAAAGCCTTTAATAATTTCTTAAACCGTATAAGCTGGTTTAATGTTATATTATGAAGTAGAAATTTTTCAAATGAATTGTATTTTGTGAATAGTGTTTATAATGAATAGGAAATATCCATACATCTGCACAATCGACATTTTGCTTTTGTAAACGTTATGGCACTACATACATCATAATCGATCAAATAAAGACTGTATTGCAAATGTCAAACATAATAAGAGACTTACAAGAAACGGCCTTATAAATCACAGCAACGTGCTATTGTTTTTTGCTCTTATGTGTTAAGTTAAATAAATAAAAAAATTTATTTAAATTGATATTATAAAATTCCTTAACCGTTAATCATTTGTAAAAAAATATTAATGTTAGTCTTCATGAATCAATTTAGAATAACGTTCGCAACCTTAAGAAATCAAATTTAGTGTACATGTGGCTATTTCTAGGGCTCACATAAGAAGACAAGGAAAATATTAATTGTTAGGAAAAAAAAAGCAATGCGAGTCCGATCACAGGGGAGATGTGTAAACATCTAGTATTGAACATTTTTTTTAATATAAGCCAATATGGTAACTAAAATAAGATATATAAATTTTTGTATTTAAAAATTTATGGAAAACTGCATCTGTAGTAGTGGAATTATTAGTTGTGCGGGTTTGTGGAGAATTGCTTACATATTGGGTGTTTTTTATTGAGGTATAGAACTTTAAGTTGGCATCACTTTTTTAACTGGCGGCCATTTTGTCAGCTGTCAAGTGATTAATATTTAGTTTGGTTTGCCATTTCATCATGAACAGGTTGACAAAATAACAACGCTTGCAAATCGTGCAAATTTATTTCGAAAATAATGGTTCAGTTCGCGAAGTTTACCGCAAGCTCCGTCCATTTTATGGTCGACATAATCGTACATCAGAGCAATTAATTCGGTTAACCATGGATCGTTTTCGCACTACGTTTACTCTATGTGATAATACGCATCCGCAGAGACGTCGAATAGTGCGCACCGAAGAAACAATTGCCGCTGTAGAGCAAAGTGTTGAAGAGGACCCGAATGAATGGATTCGCCACCGGACTACCGACTATTTTGTTCCCGAATTGGATAGCATGAATATGGATGAGTTGTGGTTCCAACAAGACGGCACTACATGCCACACAGCGCACGTCACAATCGATTTATTGAAGCAAACATTCGATGAGCGCATAATTTCGCGGAATGGACCTGTCAATTGGCCACCAAGATCGTGTGATTTGACACCATTGGATTATTTTCTTTGTGAAGTCGCTCGTCTACGCCAACAAACCAGAAACGTTAGGGGACTTGGAAGCCAACATTCGTGGCGTTATTGCCAACATACGGCCCCATATGCTCGAAAAAGTGGTTGAAAATTGGACCTGTAGAATTGGCTTTATTCGAGCCAGCCGCGGCGGCCACATGCCCGAAATCATATTTAAACATTAATGGCATGAAATTATCCTTCCAATAAAGCCAAATTGATGGACATTAAAACGATTTTCTTGTGTTTTATTTCAATTCGAAGTTCTATACCTCTAAAAAAACACCCTGTACAAGCGGATAACGTCAAATAACAATTTTTATGAAGCTTGCGACTGTGGGTATGCAAAATTTGTATTAAAATCTATACCCATAATAAATTGGCATGAGATGGAGATTGTTACCCAATTGTCGTGCACCAGCTTCAGTGTAAGGCAAGAGTACGTAATGAAGATGTGTTATAATATAATATTATGAATTCTTTTTAAAAAATGCTATATATCTTTTAAACAAATATTTGACATTTAAAACGCTCTTTTATTTATAAGCTTATATATATTTTATTTATTTTATATTTTTCCACTTTTTTACAAAATTATCCCACTGGCAACACTATTACACTTCACAAGCAATTTCTATTAAAACTAACATTGCACCTCAAGGTACGCTTTTAAATTCGGTTGAGTGTTTTTCTATACAGCTGTTAAGTTTCTCTGTACTTCTTATTCGTATGATTACACTAATACACTCATACATAGCTCACACCGATTTGATAACGCAGTACGATCTTACTCAAAATTTGTGATTGTATAGTGAAAAAGACTTTTACCCCCTAGTGTATAGATGTTTACTCATCAAAAAAATACTGAACGTAACAATGCACCACTACGTTTTCGTCATGAGCTTTAATGCTTTTTATCCACTGTGCGTTACCTTTTTACGAACACATACAATATTTTCAATGGAAGAGAATACGAAAATTCTTTTTATTTAAAATTTCGCATTCTGGCTGAACTGGAGCCATATTCGATCAGTTTAGAAATGAAGATTTGATAATACATACGTATAATTAATTTAAGATTATAAAACAATATTATAGCATAGACAGACGACAGCGTTAATTTGCATTAACTGTCTTAATTCAAATTAACTTGTGAATTATCCCCATTCCAATGCGTATTAGATTTACCGTAAATGCACTAAATGAAACTGAATTAATACTGAATTTAACTATATGATAACACCGCCCTCTTATGGTAACACGGTAACACTGTCAACCATCCATCAAATTGTGGCAAATTGTTTTCGTTTTCAAAATTAAAATGGATTCAAAGTCAGGAAATTTAAGTTATTTTAATTGTTTTTAGAAAAAGAAAAAAAGAATATTAAAATCGAGACATAATTTTTCTATTTTAAGATTTCCAAGGAAAATAATCGAAGTGTGTGGTACGAAAGGGATGCACAGATTTTGCTAACTGTTTACTTAATGCAAATAACAGTCGTCTGTCAGGGAAAATTTTTAATTCACATTAGTGAGCTCTTAATGCAAATTAACGCTGTCGTCTGTCTACGGTATTATACTTTACTCAATTTAATTTCTCATTTGTCGGATTTCTTTACCATGTCTTCTCTTCGATTGCTTTGTCCCATAAATTTCAGTTTGTATCAACGTATTACAAGGCAATCATAAATTAAAACTAATCAGATGTGATTTTTTTTAAATGTAGACTAACAACAACCAACTATAGTTTGAAAAACAACCACATGCATAAATACTGCCACGCTGATGTCTTCTATTGCTACAGAAACAGAATTAAAAAAAGATTAATAAACAATGGACCATCATTTCAGTTCATAATGCTTTACATTTTTTTTTTAACACAAATTATTAAAAGATATAGGATGTTATTGTAGAGCAGTTTTTTCTTCGTATCTATCGACTCGTATCACATCAAATGACATTACCACTATTCTCTGTTACAACTTAAGTTTATTGGGAAAAAATATGTGTTAATGACATGTTGTATGTTTGTTTCTTTTTACGGCCACCCAAAATTCCATTCAATATATGTATCTCTCATCACAATATTGTCTCATAAAGAAATAATAAAGAAAAACATGCAACTTGCACAGATATTTTCATTGAACTATTTTTTGATATTCATTTGTTCAATAGAAATTGACAAGTATGATTTTAAGAAACAATGATTTAAATATAATTGTTCGTACTTGCTTTTAATAATTAAGGTCAGAGATAACAATTTAATAAACTTTAAGTTCGAACTGAAAAGCAATGAAAGGCAAAGCGGTGAACATCAGGTCGTCGAGTGGCAAACAACAAACAAAGTATACATACTACTTTTGAATAAAACTATTTCTATATTTTTATTAGCTGCTAATCGGCAAACAGTAAACCAAAAAAATCTCCTATTATCTCAAACTTAAACCTTACGACCACACTGTAATTAAAACCTGCATTGGATTAATGAATTATTTCATTAATAACGAGCTAACGCATAAGTTAACATATTGAAATTCCATGCATTTATTATTGTTTTTTAAGAAGTATTAATGGTTCTACTTAGGGTTTGGTAATCGCGATTAATCGCACCTTTTAATCGTAATCGTAATCGCACCCATTAATCGCTCGATTGTGATTAACATTTTTTCCCTTTTTTAAACAATGAATTTATTCCAAATTTGCATATTGTAGTTCAAATTCAAAGCATAAAAAATTTAAATTAGGGCTTAATTTTGTAAAACGCAATGCCAAGCGTTGCCAAATTTTATATGGAAAACATTTTAATTACAAAAACAAAATACATAAAAAATTTATCAACGACAAGTGTTGCGTTTTACAAAATTAGGTCCTTAATATTTTTAATACAAAATATATGTACATATCGTCGGTTAATAATTTAAATGTCGTATGGGAATTTTTGCGGTTTTGAGTTAAGATCGATCCCTTAGGTTTTCCGACCTGATATTTCGTTTGGCATAATTAGTTTTTCGATACCTCATACGGTTTTCGAGATATGGAGTGTTGAGTTTGTCGTATGTGAGATTTGCTGATGCCATTTTATAAGAGTTCAAACTTCAAACTCAATTTACTCGAAACTATCGGAATCCGCATACGACAAGTAAATTATCAACCTACGATATGTATACTCGTATGTTTGTATTTCATTGTCGGCTTAACAAATCATCACTAGACTTCAGCCATACTTTTGAAAAGTTTCAAACCTCTTATCCTATGCACATACATACCCAGGCAGAAATTGTGCCTTTGCCCAAAAAATATGTACCACCATAACACTTCAAATACAAAATTACGATTCTTCCAAAATTTTTGTACCACCACAGTACTGTAAACACAAAAATATGATTTAACGTTTACAAATGCCGCGTGCTTAGTAATGATATACCACTACAACACCGGAAATACAAAAATGTGACTTTAGTTCCCCAAATACCCCGTTTACAATAATTCTTTACCGCTTCAACACCTTTGAATACAACAATTTGACTTAAGTTGGAAAATTTACATTGTGACGACCTTAAAAATTTGTATTTAGAGTGTAGCGACAACATTGAAAACAAGAGTCGGAGGACGGTCATTCGGCGTTATCATTTTTAATATTATGAGTACATTAAAATTTTGGTAAACGAATGTTGTACTGATGTTAGTTGTACCCGCAGACAATCGTAGCAACGTCGTGCTGATTGTCTTTTTCTGCCTGGGTATTTACCATTTTTCCTAGATGAAAATATTATCATAGAACACAAAAAAGGGATTTTTTTCTTAATATCGCTTCCAATTCAGTGACTAGGCATCGAAAAAGAGAACTTCTTGCAATGACAACCCTATGTAAAAATCATTAGATCGGATCGAAATTTTCACTACTTCCGCATCGCAAACTCTACATTTTCATGATTTTTTTGGAGTGTCTTTTTTTACTGGGATTGCATTGTAGGCACCAGCTACCACGAAACAAGATCCAAGCGATTTCTAGAAATCGTCATTGAGATCATCGGTGATTGAGAATCAGGCAGGCAGGCAAATAAATTGATTATATCAATAAAGTGTGCGAAAATTTTTGACGCAACTCAACTTAACTCAATCATAATATATGTATTTCTACTACGAGTAATTAACAGTAAATAAACTTGCAAGAAGCGCTTCATAAATTTAAATTAAAATAAAACAAAAAATGTGTGAGATATCACATATCATTAAATGTTATATTTATTCATGGAAAAATTAATGCTAGGCGCCTTCTTATAGAAGTATCGATCGATGACACAGTCAACTGTGAATCGACTAGTAATTTTTCCTGGAAATATTGAATGCTCTTCGATATCATGAAGGGTTGGTATCGTTCCAATTTCTAAAATTTAATTGCTGTTAATTTACCATTCATCTAGAAATGGGCCTAATTGTTGAATATGATTTTTCGCTGATAATTAGGGTCATTTACAAATTACGTCAGAGCCCTTACCTTAAGCTCCTGGGTCAGTTGATTTCTGAGTTTATGTGAGCGACGATAAATCGACTGCCACGGATTCTCTTGCATACTTTTAGGAAAAGCGGCAAAGTTTTTGCTAAATCTCAAATTTAATTGATGTACATGTATATGATTGATTGTATACTGAACCGGTGAACTCAAATTTATCCACTGCACTTAGAATAGTCCTCTTGGTAAGACGATTGTGGCAAACACAAAAATACTAAATGCACCAAGCACGTGGAATATTTCCTAAATGGAAGAACCACTTTGCTTAAAAAATTTTAATTTGTGTTGTTGAACTCCATACACAGAAAAAAATAGACACAATTTAGATTCGATAACTATGTGTCGCTGGCTACAGAGACAAATTTTGACAACTTTACTCTTTCATTCAATAATAACATTTATCAATATAGCGAGTTTTCATAGTACAACTGAAAAAAAGTATTTGATAAATAAATTTTCAAATATATTCATACATTCAAAAACAAAAAGTATTGATTCAAATAAAACTTTGCAACTTTTATGTACAATGTTTTATTTTACATTTCTGCTTTTTCTGCTTTTTCTGCCTTGACAACAACAAAATTTCAGCTATGGATACAAATTCAAATGTACATACATATTTACATACGGGTTGAACATTGATATACATACATACATATGTACGTATGTTATTTGAAATAACTTATTTGAGAGTATTTTCCTTTCAATAAAAAAGTAAGCAAGTTTCAACGTTACCGTTTTGTTATTTGTTTAAACTCAATTTTCTATTGAAGCAAAAACATATAAACATGAAATGCCGCATTCATAGAAATATTTTAGATGTATACAGGATTATTTGCAAATATCCCAAGGCAATAAACACTAAAATATTTATGTACATATGTAGTCATGAACCATTGCATTGCTTTATATATTGTGAACAAGTTATTTGTATTGTTTGCTAAATAGAACAATTAAAAACGTTTTAAGGTAAAATTAAATTAATTAAAAACCATATAAAACATTTACAAAACAAAACTTGTATGGAAATTTGTTTGTTAAACGTTTTGTAAACAAATTTTTCGCAACAGAAAATTTACTCACAATAAAAAAAAAGTTTAAGAATTCATCATTGAATTAAAATCTATATTAATGTGTTCATTTTGTCAAAAAATTTCTTCTTTGTCTCATTAAATAAGGTTTTCCTATAAGAAAAGTATCAGTCAATTGACCGGTCATTTGATCGGTAGTCATGCAGGATATATTCATCATTGGGTAGAACAAAGTTTCTATCACATTATTAAGGACAAAATGAAAAATGTGATAGAAACTTTTGTGTACGTGTGCATCTCTTACATAAAATAAATATAATTTTAATTACAAAAAGTCACTTAAAAATATAAAAGTAAATAAAATATTAAAGTGAAAGATTTTGCGGGAAAAATTATGATTTAGCTATTAGCGGGAATTCTAGCAATTTTTTGTGCATCATAATTCGCTTTAAAATGTGATTTTTTTTTTAGAAGCTGTAAACGTATGTATATTAAGCAAACTATAGCAAAAAAGGTAATTGAAAAACGCCAAAACAATGCAGGTTTTAAATATTCCAGCACCACATCCATCATAAGTAAGTACGTTTATTTTTTAATATTTTAAAGAGCGCTTTAGATAACTGCATGTCTTATTAGACTAAAAAAAGTGCTTTTTTGAGCAAAAATGTAGTTCTCCGAACCGGGAAATCCGAATTCAGAACCGGGAATTAGGTACCAATTCTACCTACGAAAATACTAATGTTGAAGATTGGCTTAAAATTTTAAGTAAAAAAAAAAAAAGTTGGCAACAGTTTAAATATCAAAACATTTGCTGTTTCTTCGAATTCTCATTGTCATTTGTATTTTCATCGTCGCGAGTGCAGATTGATTTAAGTGTGTCTGAAAGAAATTTACATAAACTTATTTAAAAAATATATCCATTTTATGCATAATCATATTTATAAAATTCAATATGGTAAGTATTAATTGTTTTGTATGTAGCGACAGTTTTGAGTGCCCGGAGAAGTATGTACATCATTTAAAATCGCACTATACAATACTTCAAAATACTAAAAATACTTCAAATATTTTCGAAATTATTCACCTAAAGGATGTTATAGGGCGACCATTTGAGAAAGTAAAAACTTCTCTGGGCAAAACTTTCGTCAAGCTAAAAGAGTTTTATAAAAGCGTGTACTAATTTATCAAATATATGTATGTCTAGGATAACATGACATCTACAGCTGTTGAATGCTCTTTACTAGAATTGCTTACTAATTGGAATTTGGAACATCTTTATAATCATTTTATTGGTAAGTCATTTCATTAATATCTCTATATATGTTTGGTTTTATATTAATTTAAATTTTTTTTAGAACATCGAATAACGATAGAAATTTTAAAATTACTAACTGCTGATCATATAAAAACACTTTTTTATGGCCTTGCTGTGGGAGACTTAGTACTTTTTGAAATCAAACTAGAAAACTGGAAAAAAGATTGTGGAAATATTGAAGTAGCTCCTCAGACGCAAACTTGTAGTATTACTCAGCCAATTTGTTCAGTAATAACCATGCTGCAATCCACAAAAAATGGGAAATCAATTTTAAAATATTTTAAAGAAAATAATGTGCTTCATGAAGAACAACGACAATTGCTTATTAGAACTATTGCAATGTATATTGAATCGAAGGATATGACATGTTCGTTTACTGACTGCAGGGCAATGGAAACCGAAATATGTTCCATTTTTCCAACTGAAGAAATTGTAAGTCTAAAAACCCTACACAGTAAAAGTTAGTTATATACTCGTTTATACATATGCACATTTGAAATATTTTTGTTTTAGGAATATTATAACAACGGAAAAAGAGGTAAATTGTACTCCAAAATCTATAACATGAAAAGATTGTCCAGAAGCATCTTGCAAACAAAAGAGTCTTTACATGGAGAATGCAATGAAGAATACGGTAATTATTTTTTATAATATATATGCTTTTATTAGTAATTTTTAATTTTCTTAATTTAGCTGTAGACGAAGAAGCTAACATTGCCCTCAATAATCTTCGATCTAAAGAAATCTCCACTGCCGATTTCGATCTATATTGGAGAAAATGTTCACAATATAGATTCCAACAAATTCTTAAATCTAAAATGACTTCTGACATTTTATCTGAATGGCCAGAATACACAAAACCTTCTGGTTACCAACTAGTAAGAACTAAAATTTTATCTATGTATATGTATGTATTTTTCATACATGTACTTTAATATTTTAAATATTTTTCAGATCAATATTGATTTTGGCCTAAAATATAAAGACGCTAAAGATATGATTTCGAGGTGGAGTTTTTTCGAAGATAAAATTTTACATTTGCTGAAGACAAAACTTTGCAATGCTTTTGTATCTCAACAACTTCAAAATGTATCTGCTTGTTCTCATGGTAAGTAGAATAAAGTCATACTTGCATTTATATATGAGTGTATGTATGTAAGTATATATATGTATGCATTAATGGTAAAACTAAATTTTCAGAATCAAAAACGCTTGGAATCCTTTGGTACCTTCATAATTTGTTTCCACCACAGCAAAAAGTTATAGTAGATGAAAATGGTAACAAAACAAGAAAAAAATTTTCTGTATCGGACTCACAGGAATCCTTTGCATTAATTGGCAGCACCCAAGAAGTAGATATTAAACTAAATCTCCTTAAACTTCAAAAAAATAATATTCAGCCCAGATTGCTAATTACTGGTAGCATTTTTAATATAAAAGACGTTTCTATTTATTTTGATAACATAAAGTATCCAATTTGTAAAGTTTTGACAGCTGTTGATATTTTATTTAAACTATTTTTTGTTTTTAACTTACAGTTTCCCATAGAATCCGAAGTTTTTTTTAACTTTTTACAAATATTTTTTTATGATATTAAAACAGATAAAAAATATACAAAAATCTATGCGATTAAAAATGAGCTGCTAAACCTTGACACAAATTAATTAAGAGAAGGAAATATCATATGAAATATGGCTTACAAAAGCGATTACGAACTTTAGCCTGATTAAAATCATAAACATATAAACAAATGAAGTTCGAACAACAATATAAACAATTAAAGTTAATTTTTATTATTAATTATAACTTTAGATTTATATAAAAATATGCATTCCTGTTGTTTTTTATTAAATTTAAGTTTTCTCTTTTTTAATATGTATCACATGTTTATCACATATTTACCTACTTATTTACATACATATGCATAAAAATGTCAATAAAACTGAAAAAAGTAAATCAAATTTGAATTTCGTTTTCTTTTCAATTTTTGTAAAATTTGACAAAAAATCTTATTGATCCGAGTACTATAGTTATGGAAAATGTACTTAACTTGCAACAAAATTTTTGTTTGACTCAATATATATTTTTTTCAAATGTTTAGAAATTTTCAACAAGAAAAGTTATTGGTTCAATAACAACCTTTTATCAATAGTGGTTCAAGTTTCAAAAATAAAACTTATCAAATTCTACCAAAATAACGATTTGAAAATTCTTCGCTTTTTTAACAAAAAATCTCTTTGGTTCAATAACTTATTTTTTTAACTAAATATTTAATAACTTTTTTGTAATTGTACTTATCAATCTCGAAAATATTTTTTTCACAGGAAATTTAAAAAAAAAATTGTTGAATACTGGCATTTTTGTTATTGAAACTGAAAAGTATTTTTTAGTGAGTATTCTTCCTGAATGATTTGGCAAAAAAAAAATAGAGGGCAAATTACGGCTTTCGTTATCGAGCAAATTTTTATATAACTTTAATTGTGTTTGTATGGAAATTTCGATGGATATCGAACACTATAATTTGCCCACAGATGTACATTGGACAGTTTACTCGCTATTGAGAGTTGCTATTGTATAACCCTTTACTAAATGTACGCACACTGAGAATTTGTATAATATATTTTTATTTGTACGAGTATTTATAATTAACATTTTCTAACTGAGCATAATAAAGACAGAATGAAGCTTTGCTCAAAGAATTTCTACTTTATTTTTTACTGCACTCCCATAAATATTCAAACAAAACCTTTAATTTAAAATTTATTTGATTGGTAAATACACTGTTACCATATGCATGTAAATTAATTTATGTTGGCTGAAATGCGATACGAACATGGCTTCTTACATGTGTCGTTCATCGAAATATGCAGCGATGTCATTTTGTCAAACTCAGGTTACATTTAATGTGAAAAATAAAAACGTTTATAGTTCAACAAAACAATTAACTACGTTTTTATCACTTAAGCGATTGAAGTGAAAACAAGAAAAAATATATATAAAAATGACTTTAATGCACATAAATTACAAAAAGTGAAACACACACACACTTACACACACTTGACGGCCCAGCATAATTTTTTTCAGACGCCGAGATGCAACAATATCTCGTTTCAAGTTAGAAGGTGTTTAAATAAGTCATTAAATTCTAATGCTTTGAAAGATTTGTACCTCTACAAAGCATTCTATTTATTTAATGTTTAAAATAAACATTTAACGGCATGCAAATTAAATGGCCTTTTTTCAATTTACGAGCGAAGAAATTAAGTAACGGAAGAAGAACAAAACGTTTAGCTGGCGCAGTTGTATTTTAAGCAAAGCAGAGTATATAAACTTTAAGTTTGACCAGGGACATAAAATGGAAATTATGTGTTTTACTTTATGTGGACAAAAACTTATAAAACTTTTGTTTTAAAGGAGAGAGAGAGAGAGAGGGAGAGAAAGAGATAAAGGCTTCATATGTAAAGAGCTTTCGCCAGCTTAAAGCTCGCTCGGGGGCTCGGGTGCCCCTGTAGCTGAATGGTAGTGATGCTAGCCTCTCAGTCCAGAGGTCGTGGGTTCGATTCCCGCCATAGAACCTGGGTGTTTTCTGCAGACAAGCTAATCACGCTAATTCGCGGGGTGTGTTTGTTTCAAAAAAAATAAAAAATGAAAAAAAAACTAAATAAGAATTATATATCACCATAATTAATAAATATATATAATAATAATTTTGTTACTTTCAACAACTTAGCTCATGATCCTCTATAAAACTTATAGTAGACGTGCCATAACCATAACCATGCAAAACAGCTGATTGATGAAAACTAATGGGCAAACACTATATTGGATTGTAGGCGACTCGCTATAACGCTATATCCAATTGAATTTTCGTTATGGCTATGGAAATATGGTATGGCACGTCTAACTTAAGTTTAAAGTTGCGGCGTTTCTACAGTTTGCACTGTAGTCCAAGTTTGTCCTAATGTTCATGTTTGCATGGGGCACCGAAACAATGCCTTAGATCGGTAATCAATGTATTTTCCACAGAGCTTTGGAGGTAAACTTATTATTTCCTCACCTAATCTGGCAGACTCAGCTCAATAGTAATATTAATAGTATTCCCTCCTACGATCAAAGTTAGCGTGCCTACAAATTTACACACTTTTAAGAACTCTAAATCAATAAATATTTCAAACATATTCTCTTTGGCAAATAATGGGCAATTAGCTATTTAAAATTAAATTTTATTACCATTATGAAAACGATTTTGCTGGCAACGAAGAACACGTTCATCCTATTTATGATCATGGTGGGAGTGAGTATTTCAAGGTGGTATTTGAGAATTTATCTTTGTTTATTTTATCATTAAAATAATAATAATAAAACATACGTTAGTTGGTTTGTTTGCTTAGCAGGTTTGTGGTGTTACCTCAACTAATTGTAAAACAACCAAACAACATGATGTTTTTTACTACCGTAACATTAAAAATGTACTGCAGACACTAAACGTAATACAAACATAGAGCATATGTGCTTTAATGCATATGTATGTATGTATGTATGTCTGATTATTTATTTCAGAGTATTGATGGCTTGAATAAACTTGTATGTGCAGCACATACATACATACATATGTATGTAAGCACATGTCGGAATATACCCTGTCGGAGAATGTGTGGTTGACTACAAAAATAATCAACTTACAGGTAACTTTTCTTTGACTAACTGGAATGTCATCCGGAACTGACCTAAAATCAATTCTCCAATTCATTACGTAATCGGATTTACTCTTAGCTACTTTTAAACTCATTTCAATTTTTTATTAACATCTTGCTGTTGTTATTTTAGATGGTACCTTAGCTGGATAGCAGCACGTTGACTATACAAAGTGTGATGCAACATAGTACGAATTAAAGCAAAATTTTTTAAATTTACTGGCAACCAGGTGAATGAAATAAAATCAACTTCAAGTTGATTGAAAAGTAATGCAGAGTGAAAAAATTTACTACCGCCGGGGACATCGCAATGTTAATAGTTACTTGTTTCTATTGGAAAATAATCCAAGTGTCAGTCAGCACTATTTGCGAAATACTCGTAGTTAGCTTAAAGCTAGTTTAAAGTTAACTTAGTTTCCGACAAGGCATTGTGGATATAGCATTGTTCATAGATTTAGTTGAAAACTTCCTAAAAAAAGTCATCATAAAAGCAAAGTAGGCGGCAACACATTTCCACTGACCCGCATACTTAAGTTCATATGCTGCCATGAGAAAGTGTTGCATTTTGGCGCTTTTATTTTCTAATAATATTATGAGCTGAATGTTCTCTCAAACATTACTCCTCACATTGCAAACATAACATATGTATGTTACACTCTGCAATAATTTCGCACTATTTCCAAAAAAAAGTGGTTATGACAAAGAATTTGGAGACAAAAAAATTTACGTGTTTCGTGGTTTCGAAAGACCACATTGAAAATAGTTTTTTTTTTGGTGCGTTGGTAAACGTTTCCTGCCTTGGATCTACTGTACATATCGGAAAATGAAACCAGTACTTTTGGAAAATACTAAGGCCATTTTTTTGTGGAACATATTAATGCTAGTTCTTCCCCACTTAGCCTTAATTTTTTATCATATTCTAGCAAATCGTAAAACACACCGCTACAAAAATGTTGGCTATAAAATTTTACTGAATATGTCAGAACACACCAACACCCGAAAACCTTATTGATTTCTTTTGCGAATTTTTATATAAATCTCAATACCAAATTTTTGGTAATTGCAGAAATTTTCAAAATACAATTTGTTCAACTAATTGTAATATGCTGAATGAAAACAATTCAAATATTCCAGTTCCTCAATTCGGAATTAACTAGAAGTCATACTAAACGTAGTAGCCCAAAAACAAGCCGCTGATGACACAACGGCCTTCTAAAGAACAGCATGTTGTTCCGTTCTGCTAACGTTTACCAGAATTTTTATTTTTGATTTTCGTGTAAGTTGTTTCTTAAAAAATTCTCCTCTGTATTTTGGCTTCCTGAAATACGAACTTTGGCCTAATTAAACCAAAGAAATGAGAAGTTCGAAAATATATTAAAATTTGGCAGCTGATAAATTTTAATATAAGACAACCCCACGAAATACAACTTTTTGTTTCCCCTTCACTTTATAAAATGCCTGAAAAATATCAATAACGATGTGAGAGCAATACTTATTTTCTTCAAATGTTCTTCTTATAAATTGAACCAATCTCTGAGTTTGGTCAATGGTGCTATGCTGAATTCTAAAACCAAATTGATGGTCTGGGCTGCACCCATTATCAGTTAGAATTGGGGAAAATTTTGTCATGAGCAGCTTTTCGAAATGCTTTGACATTGTTGCTAGTAAACTTCATCAGCATCTTGTTACTAATTTCATCAATACACGGAGATTTCTTCGATTGATCATATGAGTGATTTAAATCAATTCATTGTGGGTTACAGATTGTAAAAATAGTGGGAGAGTGATCGAAGGAGAGATATAGAGATGGTTTAACATAAAATAAATCATTAGATATATTTTTTATGACGCCAAAATCTATAAAATCCGGAATTGTTTGTGTCATTAGGCCAGTACGTAGGGTTCCCACCCGAAATGACTACCAAACAGATTTTTGAAATTGTGTGCAAATGTATGTTTTGAATTGTAGCCACAGCTGCCACAAAACAAGATTCCATCGATTTCTAGAAATCCTCATATTGATCATCGGTGATTGAGAATCAGGGAGGGAAATACATTAATGATATCACGAAATTTTAAAAAAAATGGATACAACTCAACTCGAGTACTTAACGGTTAGCTCAAACATTAAATAATCTTCGCATCTTTAAACTAGGATAAAGCAAAATATGTGTGAGATATCACTTATCATGGAATATAACATCATGAAAAAATTGCTAACAGGCGCGTTTTCAGAAATATGGAAATGAGAAGTTTGAAAATATATAAAAATATGGCAGCTGAAAAATATCAATGTAAGACAACCCCACGAAATACAACTTTTTGTGTCCACTTCAAAAATTCATTTCATTTTTTTCAAATATCAAAGTATATTAAAAAAAATTACATCGTTGGTTTTCTCCATTGCGTCGTAATTTTTTTATGAGTATACCTAATATTTTCGTGAGGTATACTATTATAATTCACCCCAACTCGAAGGCAGTATGTCCGACGTTTACCAAAATCGGCTAAATAATAAAATTTGTTTCAAATCATTTAAATATGGTAAGCTAAAAAATCAATGGTTTTTTAGTTATTTCAAAAAAAATATTATAAAAATTTAAAAAATTTTTCTTCTAAAAGCTTATAAAAGAATTCAAAGCTGCAAAAAATTGAACTTGCGGTCATTGCCTTTAAAACCAAATGTAATGATCGTATGATAAGCAAGAATAGTTAAACATACTGAGGTAGAGTAAAATAATTTCGTGCTAACCTAAATAGAAAAATGAAAAAATGGAAAAAAACAGAAAATTAATAGTGATACTTATAAATGTGTTTACCAAAGGTAAATCAATTGTATACACAACAATCGTTTCTCATATTCCGTTTCATTGTAAATTTAAGTTAAATAGCTGATGTTAATAAGAATCCTACCCAAGTAGATAGACTAGGGTGCTGATGAAGTGCGTGGCTGCACAGAAAAGTATCGGTATTTCCGCCAGCTTAAAGTCTAAGTTTGATTTTTCTTCTCTTCTTTAGAAACTCACATTAATTAATAAAAAATATTTCATTCAATAAGAATTGAAATTACTGAACTTGAGCCTAACTATGAATTATTTCTGATTAAAATATTTTTGTTAATATAGCACATATTGATTCATGTTACATTTGAAAATGAAGCTAGAAGTTTTAGCTCTTAGCTTAGATTTACTATTTCTGTCATGTAATGGAAAACCTCATCAAATTATCCAACTGACTCAAAATACATGATAAAATCCATAAAAAATATTAAAATAAATACAATTGTACAAAAATGTTTTAGTGATGTACATACAATCAAACCAAATCGAAAAAAGCATTTCATTTCATTTCATTCGAATAAAAGAAATTGTGACAATTCTTCTTTGTTGCTCGTATTTTTTTACGTATACTTCATAGAAATGTTTATCTGTTTAGCTACCATGTCAGAAGCTCATATTGCTTTGCTTCAAGAAAATAAAAATTTATTTAATAAAATAAAAAAATATTTGAATGAAGTTGTATTCGATTTTGTACATCATAAGCTGTGAAGTGGTTGTTGAACACGGTGGTGTTACCAGTATTTATTATTAAATAACAAAATAATTAAAGTTTTGTTTTGCATACAATTTCTTAACAAAGCAATGTTAGCCTTAAAGTGCTTGGCAACTAGATACTATGAACTTTAAAGCTAATGTAAAATATAGATAGATTTTAATCTAGTGAAAAAAAACTTATTAAGAAACGTCAAGAAAAAATCAAAACCTGTATTATTACCCGAAGTGATGTTTTGTGAGATTCGGTGTTTTCACTAAATTACTACTAAAATTCAAAAATTTTTCAGCCGATTTTTTTAATATTTACCTTTTTTGATTTTTAACACATTTGAAATTTCTTTACTTAGCCGATGTTGTGTTTTGGGTCAAGTTCAGACATACTTCCTTCCAGTTGTGAGGAATTATAATGGTATACCTAGTAAAAATATTAGGGAATGCTCATAAAAAAAATCATGACTTGATTGAAGTTTTTTTAATATTTTTTCTGAAGCTTAGTACCTAATACCTATCTGAATTGATGATTAATTTAATAAGGGAAAAACCATCGAGGGGCTGTGTAATTTATGCCGTCCACCAATTACTTATATAGATTAACAAATTTTTGGTAGATATTCCAGTCTGTGAATTAGTTGGTTTTTTTCCAAATAAATTTGGAGTTTTTTATTTGAATATTGCAAACACTTTTAGGATTTTTTATTTCTTTACTTAGCCGACAATTGCTGGAAGTTGTAAAATAACTTTACTTGTTGCCTTGTCTGTTTTATACGTACATACGTATGTATGTACATATGTATGTGTGTATTATATGATGCTTTTCACACAACAAAGGCACATAATAGAATTCAATTCAGCATATCGTTACCTCAATATAGAAAAGCCCTAAACCATTATATTTTTTTTAATCGAGATTTTTTGAAGTTTTCGATACATTAATGTTTTTCTATCGAAAAACAAAGAGCCTTTCTATATCAAAGTAACGATATGCAAATTATAATAAGCAGAATGAAATTTTTTTTCTCCAGACACAGTGAAGCCGTTGGGAAAATAATTGATCAAAAGATTTTCTATATAATATTTCGGATGTTTTAGGTGCCAAATTTTCTATGTTTGTATATATGCAGCATATATAAAATCGCTGTGTGCAAATTTTCACTGGCATATTTCTCGAACTATTTTACAGATACCGGGCAAATTTTCGCCATCCGATACACTTTTTAAGTCTATAAAAATTTGTGAATATAGATTTCATGAAAACTTCTGAAGTTATTAGCAATGTTGCCACATTGGCAACATTTGATGTTCTTTTGAAGTTAATAGCTGTTTAGATTTTGAACTTGGTCAGTTCCGTAGTTTAAAATATGTTTGAAAAAAAAAGTTATGTAAAAATTTTATTTTCGAAAAGTTTCGAACTGAAGCTGTTCACTGTCTTACGACATCTAAGGGAGCTCAACATCTTTGGAATGAGGCGAATTCGCTTCAAATCCTTTGTCTCGTTCTTAAGTTATAAGATGTTACACAAAAACATACGTATATACAGTGATCCATATGGAATTTCAGCACTTCAAAAATCAATACTTTCATATAGCGGAAAATTGAAAAAGACAACTTTAATACTAAAGATCCGATTACAGAAAAAAGGATTAAACTTTTTACCAAAAATAAAGGATTATCACTCACTTTAATGGCTTTAGAACCGCCGGTCTGGCAAGGCTGTCAGCTGTTTGATAAAAGTTTTATTTATTTATGGATCGTTTAACAGCCAAATAACGCGTTCATGGTTTAAACTACTTTTTTAAGAGTGGTAAAACTCAGGAAAAATAATGCCTAGTCGTTACACAAAAAAAAAATACTCTCAAAACATTTTCAAAAGAAAGGTTTCTTCGAAACATAGTTGCTAGATGAAATAGGTGTTAATACGTCAAATCTTACATGAAAAATCGTCAAAATAATTATCCGGAAACTTCCAAAATTCGTCATATATAAAACAAACACTTTTATTAAATAAATTCGTAATTTTTGTATAAAATAAGCTAATCTCTTATCAAAAAAGGAATCAATTGTTTAAAAAACAAAATAATTACATGTTTTACTTTGGTTTTGTTAACTTGGCTAAATACTCTTTCTACGTTTGCTGAACATTATACGGTAAGACTATTTTTTTTTATCAGAAGAAATTTATTAATTGGGCTTAGGTTCAGAATTTTAAATTCTTATTGGATAAAACATTTTAATTAATTTATGTGCATTTCTAAAGAATAGAAGAAAAATTACAATTAAATTAATTAGACTTTATTAGCTAGTGGAATTTTTTTTAATAAAATTACTTATGATGGGCAATAAAAAACTAGAGTCCTTTTTTGTTTTGGAAATTTTTTTAAATTTTAATAACCTTAATTGTTTGAATTTAGATTCAATTTCCTGTCTTTCACACTCTTTAACATTGTGAGAAAACTCTTTTAGAATATCGCAGAAAGAACTTTTATTTTCATTAATAATATTTTAGGGATCAATTAGACTTTCTTTTTTATTCGAAGACAAATCTTAATAAAATTCTAACACACGGTTGCATATGAAAAATTGTCATTTTATTTTCATTTCAGAATGAAATGAATAAAAATGAATAAATGAAAAATGTTAATTGAGACATTTTTTAATCAGAAATAATTTTTAGTCGGGCTTAAGTTCAGTAATTTGTTAATGCTTTCACATTTTTCAATTTGAGAATTTCTTGATCAAGCTCAAAATTATTTTAAAGTTGTAATAAATGGTGTAAGTTTATAATTATTTTAAAATCGTCAAATTGAAGGCTAAAATCGTCCAGTAGTCAAAATGCTATTTTTGCAACCCAAAATCGTCAAAATGACGATAAATCGTCAAATCTGGCAACCATTGTTAGAAAAGAAAACTTAGTTGTAAATATTTTTACTGTTCCAGTACATTTGTTTGTTGCAAGAAGAAATTTTTAGAGAAAAAAGCAGACTACGACGTTTGTCGGCTACTATTGGCATTTACTTATACATCATATACAACTCGATAAATCAAAATAATGAACAACAAGAGCACAACAGCTCGTTGTACTCATCCACAAGAAAGATAAACACCAACACACTTAAATAAAAAATTTACAAAATTATTTTTAGGACCGCACTCATAAAAATATTTGATTTTTAATAAGCCAGTGTACCAGCGCGCCTCTGGTGCCAATGAGTTGTATTAAATTTTCGAAGCTGTGCTTAGTAACGATTCGCTGGCCATAACAAAGTCAATTATTTTAATAAATACAAATAAAAATATGTAATTTGAACTACGGTCGAACGGTCACGCTGAGCAAGAATATAGGACTTAAGAGAAACCAGTAAATAACGGTAAAGCAATGATTCTTTTGGAGAATTGACATATACATACACATAACACCAGCAAACACAAATCCGATCTCATTGGCAGAAGCCATTAAAATTTTCGATAAAGGTATCAAATGGGCTGAGGCCAATACTACAAGCTTCGCACGGTTGATACAATGTACCAATTTTCGTCGGCTGACTGAATGAAATAAATTCATAAATAACAATGTAAATTTGCCTTATTTCTCAACTAATTGAAATATAATTACATAACTGGACTACACTGCATTGCTAATAAAGCCATGTAGACTTATTCAAGAGTAACATAAGTAATAATGTCATTTTGGCTTATTAATTATGACTTAATTGCAGTGAGCCGACGAAAATTGGCACATTGTGCCGGGCGTGTGATCGAGGCTATACAGTAAGCTGTGCATATATCGGTGAACAAATCAAAGAAACAAACAACTACTACAAATTTCTTTCATTCCTAGACTTAAACTTCAAAATTAAATTAAAAAAACATTAAAATTAAAAATAAATAAATAAATTAGTTTATGTTAATTAAAAAAATATCTACCTTGATATAGTGAACAAGCTGGGTAGAGTGAAATCGCTCTGCAAAAATTAGATCATTCCACCCAGACAGCACTGTATAAAAATATTTTAATACAATTAAGGTCAAAAAAGTAAAATTTTTTAAAGTTGTTGATACAATTTTAAAACTCTCAACACCTTCCTTGATTTAGTATAATACTTGATACGACAATATATTTAAAAAACAACACGTAATTACGTTTCAAGTCAGTTCACGCAGCCGTCTAATCTATAAAAGCATATGTATGTCAGTGCAATCCGAAAGGTATTGGGTCAGTATTGATTGCTGGGTCCCTGGTAATAATAAGATAAGAATCTTCACCCAGAAAACCCTAGGTCCATTGTGAATAACGTGATGTTTCCATCAGTACACGCTAAATAATAATCGCGCCATAATAATATTATCTACACATCAAGTTATTTATGAATCTACTTATTTGAATCGGTTTGCAATTCGCTCCACTATGCAATGTATATACTATGCATGTACCATGGAAATGTTGGAGAACTATCAGATAGAAAACATAAGGAGAGAATAGATGCTATCCTTGTAAAATTCTAGCATCTCCAATACGGTGTGTCATCGAATGACAACAATGATGTGCCTGATGATAACGTTGCTGTTAGCTGCAATTTCATATTTTTTTCTTTCTTATAAAATGTTGATCATAAACTTGTGTTTAATGATTAAAATAAAAAAAAAACAAAAAAAAAAAAACACACTAATGCAACGCAACGCGCAAGTTTAACAACCGCCATATTATGCAACATAAAAATTATGACAAGTTGTTACATGTTGTTGCACACGACATGCCTATTTCCTTTTTTAGTTGCACTATAAATAAAATGCTTATATTATATTTGTTAAAATTTGCATTAAAATTCATTTAATGATTTCGCAAACAGTTTTTTAACAAAAGTAACTGCCTTATAATTTCACTTGGCCAACTTTGGATAGAGATCTAAGGCAAAGTAGTTTTGCAAGTTATGCAGTAAGTTATGGTCACAGAAAAATGTTAACATATTGCAGTATTTCCTTTTCAAGAATAAGTGAAAAAAGATAAAGTTTAAGAGCTACAGAATTATGAATTTATATTTAATAAGAGATATTTCATAAGATGCGGCCTCTTAACGTAACTTGTTTTTTTTTTAAAGAAAAAATCAAGAAACTTTAAATAAATATTTCACTGATTAATTTTTTTTTAATTTCAACTTTTTAATGGTTTGAGCGAGAGTAATGAAACAATAAAGTAAACATAATTTTTTTTTTCATTTGAAATTTACAAACACACTACACACATACTTTGTCATAAGTGGAAAACTTCTGTTTGTCAAAATGAATTCTTAAGTACATGATAAAGTTAATGTAATGCACACATTGCAATGTCAACACGAACAAACTGAAGTACAACAAGAGTTGAAGCAATGTGTGTGTTTGTAATGTTGTTTGCTGCTACTGTTGATGATGCTGTTGATGATTATGATGAAGATGATGTTGGTAATAATGCATGTAGAAAGTAAAAGGAAAAGAAAAACTATAAAAAAAAAAAATCACACATCCAAATGACAGCATTATCATTGACATTAACAATATTATGAACACTGGCGTGCACAGTGGGTCGTCAGGGGAATAATATAATATTGCTGTTTCTAAATGATTTGAAATCTTACTTCTGATTTATATTATTTTATCCAAAAAAGAAAAGGAGACTATTCTATAAGGCAAATCATTTTTTTTTTTAAATAAATACATTATAAAATATTTATTAAACAAAACTTCGAAAATTTAATACGCCAAATTGACACAATAGGCGCTGAAACACTGCCTTATTAAGAATGTGCACAAAAAACAGAGTTGTTAAATAATGAACGGTAGTCATAGACAGGGTGACCGATGACATTTTCCAAAAAGTGGCACAAAATAGGGGATTTATCAAAAAAAAGGGCAAAATTAAAAAAAAACGAGAAACCTACACTAAACTTTTTATTTTTAATGTATTTTTACATAATTTACTCTAAAAATATGGAGACAAAAAGGGGCAAAAGCATTTGAAAAAGTGGCAAGGCAGTCTAAAAAGTGGCAATTTGCCACTTTAGTCGGTCAAACGGTCACGCTGGTCATAGAGGTCATACTGTCGTGTTTCAAATTTTTGTTGGAAAGAAAAAAAAACAAAAGCGAACACTAGTACCACTGTAAAATAAGCCACTTGTAGTACGTACGAGCTTTCTTAAAAACTTTCTATAAAGTTTTATTTGCAGAAAACAGCATTCCAAGTAGTAAAAAAGAAAACTTCAGAAAATTTAAGTATTAATTAGTGTCTAACCAAAGACCGAAGTTAAGATAAATGTTTCAAATTCCATCATACCAAAATCAAACTTTAGGTATTAAAATTACAATAGGAATGAGCTTTGTAATTTTTGAGGTCAACTCATTTAGTAAATAGTAGAGATGTTTGCTTGCTTAATCTTCATGGTGTACAGTATTGAATTGTTCTCTCTTTTTAGTGCTCTTGATTTTATAAGAACAATAAACTGGTATTCTCTTTTAGCAAAAGTATGCAACAGCATTTGATTATCTGCCAAGCAGGGGCATTAGTTATTGTAGTGTAGAAGCGTATTTCACTAGTGCACACCCAATAACAATTGTAAAATAAGTACACGAGTGTAAAAACATGTGTGTATGTGTAAAAGAAAAAAAGCAACGTAGATTATTTGACCATGTTAGTTCGTATGACATACTTTTTAAAGTTTCACAATTTACTAATTTAAGACTAAAAATTACTAATAAAATAAAAATAATATCTTTTACAATGAATAAAGTTGTAAAAGGTTTTATTATCACTTAATATTTTATGAAATTTTGAGTTTGTGAAATGAAGTATTCTACACTATGAAGTGTACAATAAAATATTGCACACTTGACACAACTGTCGATTCAAATGTTTTACTCGTACAATGGTTTTGTGTTTTTTGAGTCATTGTTCTCTATTTTTTCTTTACACTCAATTACGATCACCACTACAAACAACATTCGCTCTTGAAAAAAATATACAATACTGTGCCCTTTTTCACGACATGTGCTGACTTCTAGTAAATAGTAATAAAATAAATAAATATTTTTTATTCTAAAAAGCAAGAAAAGTACTACTACGACATTTTCCGTTGTTTACAATAAATAAAAAAAATTTCAAATACAAGTCAGTACTGAAGACTTGCTTTTCTAATGCTTTACTATACCGAAATCTTCTGAAATCTTCTTAAACAAACGCTAAACAACACTGTTGGAAAGACATTTGTTTCAGTTATTGCAGGTATAGAAGTAAAGAAGAAAATACTTCAAGACTGAAAAATTTGTTATGATTTCTATAGAGCACAAAATATTGCTGCAGTATTTCTGCAATATTCCTATGTCCGCTTTTTTGTCTTGCCAGCAAGATTTCCGAAATATTGCACTCCAACATTGCAAAAATATTGTTAAAATTTCTAATCATTTTCTAATTTTTTTGGGACGTATTTTTATTTGAAACTTAAGGAAAAATATAAAAAAAAATTTCCCCCAATTTAATTTTTTTTGGACTTAAGAAAAATAGAATTTTTATTGTACGCCCTTATGGCTTTTCGTCAGTACTTGTGTCGGAATATGCCCTTATGGCATCTGTAACAATTTTGCTGGATATAATATCATTTAATAATTTTTTGTTATATTATAATAATATTGGTACTATTTTGCATATATAATATTACCAAAAACTATTCCGGCAATATTACCGATTGTCTGCAACTTAATAACATTCCAGCAAAATTCCAGCAATATTTTTTGCTCTATGGGTTGCCTCTTCATACGTATACAAACGTCATGAATTTACATTATAGTGGCCGATAGTATGGATAATTAGGGTTCCGTACACCAAAGGTGAAAAAAGGAACCCTATTGTTTTCGCTACGCTGTCCGTCACACGGTATTTCCTCAGGAAACGTAAGAGCTACGGACCTGAAATTTGGACAGACCTTAACCACTACAACAACAAATACATGAGAATTAGAAATTAAAGGATGTTTCAAAACGAGCAACGAAAAATGTTAAAATCCCATATAATTGTATGTACATATGTGTATTGACACTTGAAATATGTAAAATTAGTGTATTTTTGTATAGACTAACACTATTAACACTAAAAAAAAATAAATTAAAGGGTGGTCCATCAGTTAATGCAATTTTGCCTATGTAATTTTGACAAATTGCTATATCTTGGAAACCGTAAGAGGTAAACTCTTGAAATTTTCAAAAACGGTAAAACTAAAAAATCTGAAAATTATAAAATCGCCAAACCAAAAAAAAAGTCGCCAAAAATTAAAAAAAAAATCGCCAAAACGAAAAAAATTGCCAAAATTAAAAAAAATTTCTAACACTAAAATATATCGCAAAATTAAAAAAAATCGTCTAAATGAAAAAAAACGCAAAAATTAAAAAGGCGCCAAAAAACCGAAAAAAATCGCCAAACGCGAAAAAGGCTCCAGTAACAAAATAATTGTTAATATGAAAAACAAATCGCCAAAATGAAAAAAATCGCCAAAATTAAAAAAATCGGCAAATTGAAAAATCGCCAAAAACCGAAAAAATCGCCAAAATGAGAAAAAAAGTGTCAAAACTACAAAAAAGCGCCTAAATAATAATATAATAATAAAGTCTCCAAAATGAAGAAATGCCAAAAACCGAAAATCACCAAAAATTAAAAAAAAACGCCAAAACGAAAAAAATCGCCTAAAAAATAAAAAAGCAAAACCGAAAAAATCGCCAAAACGAGAAAAAAGTCCAAACTAAATAATGGCCAAAATGGAAAAAAAAAAATCCAAAAACCGAAAAAATCGCCAAAACAAAAAAAATTGCCAAAATGAAAAAATCGCCAAAATAAAAAAATCGCCAAAATTAAAAAAACGTAATAAACGAAAAAAAATGCCAAAACCATATTTAATACAGGCTACTAAAGTTCGTAATGAATTACATATCTCGTGTCCGTACGGAACCCTTCGTGCGCGGGTCAAAGTCGCACTTTACTGAATTTTGTTTTTGTTTATTTTTTATATTCTCTTCTACCAAATCGATTCAGTGTTATATAAAAAAAATTAAAAAAAATTTTATAGCTATGTTGTATTTTAAAGGGTGCGTCCGCCCATTTATTCATTTAGAAATTGCTTATTGAGATTTATAGATAATTCCAAAGCGCATTTTACTGTTGCTAAACCATCTCAGAAGGCAACATTTACCCAAATTTTTGATAGAACAACTGGAGCTATTATTTAAAACTTTCATTCAAGAAACTAAAATAAAAGTTGCAACAAAAACAGAAACTGAAGGCTGCGTGTTTGTTGGGTTATGTACAGCTTTGCAATTTGTTTTAACAAAATATTTTGTATGATACACATCCCAATATGTAAAAAAATCAAACTCATGACAAATTTTGGTTTTTTTTGTCAATCTGCATATATATAAATTAGCTGCAGCCTGTATTTTTATTTTATTTAGTTATGTACATAATATATCATCATGCAATTCATCACCGACTCAATTCTAAAGTTAAATACGCCTACTGGAGAGCAATTATAAAGGCGTAAATTATACACAAGCAAAATGTGTGAAAGAATGTGAACAAAATATAAAATTAAATCAACATTGTAATAATGAAAGAGGTTACAAAGGGTTAACACAAGATAAGATATTCATCATAAAATTAAATACTTATTTTTGTACGTACATACTTGCATATGAAAATTTGTAGACGATCTTACAAAAGATACGAATACATAATAATCAACTAACGCATGCCAAAAAAAGTGCTTGTAAAATATGTAAAGGAAACTTTATGTCCGTTTTTACATGCTCGTGCTTAATAAAAAAAAATAATATAAAAAATATCAAATAAAAAATTTTTATGAAATTTTAAAGTTCATGTGTATGCAAGACAAGAATCAAACACAATGGACATTTTGTATGTGGGTGATTGGCACAATATTTAAACTAAATTTCATAATACTACTTACCAGCAGAGGCAGAAAAAGGAGATATAAATAATACTTAGGCATAAAATAACACAAAAAACATGCATTCTACTCAGGTAGTCATTTATTTAATTTACCTTTTGACTACACTTTTCTTAAAATCTCTTCATTTTTATCGTGATAACAGTCATGATGTTTTTTATGACATCAAATGTATTACAAAAAGTGTTGAAGTGTTAAAAAATTATTCTCATCATCATCATCATCATCGTGCAACAAAGCACAGACTACTCAAACAGACAGCCGGTAAGGAAAAAAAACTATAGAGACTTCATAAAGATTTTTTTCCATATTTAATGCCTACCAGCGCATCATAATACATACAAATTAGCATACTCATCTATGTTTCTTTCCTGCGGAGGATTTTATCTTGTTTTATTTCTATTTACCTCTTTCTTGTGCCCTACAAACTGCAATTAAATTATATGGAGAGAATGATGTTTGCTGAGCAACTCCTTATTTAAGATTCTGAATGTGTTAAATAAAGTCATAATAAAATGTAAGATTTACTCAAATATAATTTAAATAAGAATATATTAACGACATATCTGTTTTCTTTGGAGCTGCAGTCGATTCAAGCAAATTATTTTATACCCTTCATCAAAAATGGTAAAGGGTATATATACGTTTTTTAGGGTTCCGTACACCAAAGGTGAAAAAAGGGACACTATTGTTTCGCTACGCTGTCCGTCACATGGTATTTTCTCAGGAACCGTAAGAGCTACGGACCTGAAATTTGGACTCGCCAAATCGAAAAAAATCGACAATATTAAAAACAAAAAATTCTAGCACTAAAATAAATCGCCAAATTCGAAAAAATCGTTTAAATGAAAAAAAATCGCTAATATGAAAAAAAAAGCCAAAAACCGAAAAAAATCGCCAAAACGCGAAGAATGCGCCAAAACCAAAATAATTGTTTATGTGAAAAAAAATCGCCAAAATAAAAAAATCGCCAAAATTAAAAAAAAACGCCAAAATAATAAAAATTGCCAAAATTAAAAAAAACTTCAAAAACCAAAAAAAAAAATCGCCAAAACGTGAAAAAAGTGCCAAAACTCAGAAAGCGCAAATAAATTCAAAAAAAACCCCAAACTAAAAAAACGCTTAAAACCGAAAAAAAACCCAAAAGCGAAAAAAAATTCCAAAACTATAGTTTACATTGTTCGTATTGAATTACATATCTCGTGCCCGTACGGAACCCTACGTGCGCGGGTCAAAGTCGCACTTCCCTGAATTTATTTCAATATTTTGTAAGTTTTCTTTATACCCAGTTTCACACTGCAATATAATACCTAAGGTCTTGTGTGTGGAATATTATACAATGATTAAATAAATAAATAAAATAAAAAATAATTTAATAATAAATAAATAATAATAAATAAAATAATAATAAATAAAGTTTGTCCTTTAGTGTGCAATTTTCACATATTCATATGAGATACATAAATTATATATATTCTGGGTCCTTATGAATAGGAAGATGAACGAGCAATGTCATTCCGTCTATCCGTCCGTCCATCTGTCTGTAAATGAAATCGGTTTTCCGAAGCTCTCAGAAAAGCTAGAGCCACGTCTTGAACTGGTGTGTCAGAAAATGTTTAGGACATAGATTGGTATGAAAAATCATTAAATTTGCAGACACGGTTTCAGAGCTGGAGAAAGTAAACTTTTTCTAACTAGCTAAACTAATTTTTGTTTAAAACTTTTGTTTTTTTTTTAATAAACCTATTTTATATTTCAGTAAGAATCAAATTAGTATCAAAATGCAAGAACAAAAATATCCAAAAAAATTTTCCACGGTTGAAAAATTGAACTTTTTTTTTGGTACTCGTATATATATTTATTTTTTCCCCCTATAAATTAAACATAGAAATTATATATTATATAAGTTATATAAGATATATAATTCTGCCAAAGAAACCGACTTCAATGCAAACATCCAGAACATTTTCGAAAAAAATTCATGGGATATAAAAGTAAATTGTAATGGGCGTACCTCCGCAAATTTTTTAAATGCAAAATTTTATGCTTTTCAGAGCTCAGAGTAAGTGTTAATTGTTGTAGTTAATAAAAATTAATTTTTATATTTTTATATTTTAATTAAATTAAATTTTTTATATTTTAATTAAATTTAAAATTAATTTTTATAATTTAATGCGTGTGACTCCGCCCATTATTTAAAATAGAAGATTGTGTTTATTTTTAAGCTAAAGGTGTGTGGCAAGTTTCATAAAAATCTATCAACTAGAACCACTTGAAATATTATAATACATTATAATTTTTTTAAACTTTAAAATTGTGTAATTACAAGAACCAAAGTTGCAGGAAGATTGTCATAAAATCAAATAAAATAAAATTGTGGGCATATGCCCGCCCATTTTTTTTGCAATGGGATCAATCGGAAGCTATAACCTCCTGGACAACACAATTTTTTTTACAATCGGTCTAATATGAACCCAGTTATGAAGTAACACCGCAAAAAAAAAATACGAGAAGCATTGATAACCTCCTACTTTTTTTGAAGTCGGTTAAGAAATAGATTGGTACAAGAAATCAAAAAATTTAGGAGAATAATAAACCCGGATTGGAAAATTTCAACTATTTATGGCATATAGAAGTTAATATTTTTTTCTTGTAATATTTTAATATTTTTTTTGTTTTCTTTATAAATTATAAATATTTTCGCTAAAAAAAATATTTAGGTTTAATACAGGTTTATTTGACTCTTACTAAACCTGAAATATTTTTTATGAATAAGGCAGTTTATGTTTTCAAAAGAAACAATTTGGTATACAAATTAGAAAAATGAAAAACACACCTCCAGAGCTGGGGAATTTAAAGCTTTTTTGGTATATAAAAGTATAATTAAACATATTTTATTTATATTTTAGAAAGAAATAAATAAATAAATTAGTATTGAAATTCAGAAAAATTAAACATATGGTTCCAAGGCTGGAAAACTTATTTATTTTTGGCAAAATAAGTAACTAGATATAAATTTTTTTTTAAATTAAACATATTTTATTTCAATAAAATTTATTTGACATATTGTCAGAAGTGTAAATACTACAATAATTGAAATTTATTTGCTGGTGGTTTAGCATGTCTATATACGTATTTCATTGGCGCTTGAACCAAATCATCAGTAGACTTCAACCACAAATTTTGAACAGTCACAAACCTCTTACTTTATGCACAGACTTTCAAAAACTGTATGAGAATTTATGAAATAATAATGTTTTTGAAAATCACAAAGACAAAATAAGCTTAGCAGGCTTTGAAACTGATACATAACAGACCTGCTAAACCACCATTAAATAAATTTCAATTATTGTAGTATTTACACTTCTGACAATATGTCAAATAAATTTCATTAAAGTTCAATTAATGTTTTATTTTTCATTTAACCTTGCAAATACTTTTATTGTTATCCGATGGATTTCTAATTGTATAAGGAAGTAGAAAAATAAAATGAGTTCACAATGAGTTCACCTGAATATAAATTATTTGCTGGGTTTTGTATCAGTTTCAAAGCCTACTAAGCATGAAAAGTAACCATGGTATAATATAATATAAAATATAATTGAGACTCACCATAGCATGTTCTTATATTACTATAATATTGTTTAAGAAGTTTATTATTCGACATATTGTCATAATTATATTTTAATTTGAAATTTATTTGCTTGTGGTTTAGCTTGGTCTATATACGTATTTCATTGGCGCTTAAACCAAATCATCAGTAGACTTCAACCACAAATTTTGAACAGTCACAAACCTCTTACTTTATGCACAGACTTTCAAAAACTATATGAGAATTCATAGAATAATAATATTTTTGAAAATCACAAAGACAAAATAAGTTTGGTAGGTGTAGAAAAATAAAATAGATTCATATCGAATATAAATTATTTGCTGGGTTTTGTATGAGTTTCAAAGCCTACCAAACTTATTTTGTCTTTGTGATTTTCAAAAATATTATTATTCTATGAATTCTCATATAGTTTTTGAAAGTCTGTGCATAAAGTAAGATGTTTGTGACTGTTCAAAATTTGTGGTTGAAGTCTACTGATGATTTGGTTTAAGCGCCAATGAAATACGTATATAGACCAAGCTAAACCACAAGCAAATAAATTTCAAATTAAAATATAATATTGTTAAATACGACAACAATATTAATTAATATAATAATAATATTTTGTTTTTCAATCATATATTTATTGTTAGTTCGTTTGTTTAAAACAGCTGTGCGTTAAATCTGAAAACGACGACTAACTAAAAGAGAATAAGAATATGTGTGATTTTATTTTGCACAATTGTGCCAAGAAACTGACATCATTGGTCTAAAATGGTGTTATAAAGATCGGTTTGTGCTCTAGAGAGTATGCAATCATTGTGTTACGAAGTTGTAATTAATTATTTAAAAATCTTTTTAAATTAAGTACCTAGCACAATCAACTTTTAGGCAAAACTTTATATAAATGTTTCATATTAGATCGTCTAACCAAGTCTCACTGGTAAAATATCTAATCGTGTATTAGCCATTCTACATCACAAGCAGGCTACTCTAGGCTCGAAAATTTATGTGAGAAATAAGTAGAAAAATTCGTTATTTGTATTATAATAATATTGTTGTTTTACTTGAGATGTAATGCATATTTTTTTAATTTTCAAAAGATACTGAATTTTTGTCAATATCTTATTGGATAAACTTAAAATACGTTTGATTTCAATGTAACTACAACATATGTGAAAGATTTTCCTATTTTTTGCCTTTTTTCAATTAAGCATTCATATGCGAGTGCAGCGTAAAACAAAATATTAAACAGTTTTTTCTTTTTTTTTTAATTTAATTTCAAAAATTGTTTTACTACTGTCTGTGCTATTTCGCGCCTCATTTGTATGGCAGCGAATGTGTATGAAAAAGTATTGCTTTTTTTATTTATTTTTTTCCATATATTCATTTTACCATAACAACGTATTAACTGAAGATGCATTGTAGCCAGCTGAAACAAAAATAAGATGAAAATATGGATACTGGATGCACTAAAGTATTTCATACAGCAACACAATCATCATTACACAAACTTGAAGTGTTCTTATAATATTTAAACTTGCTGAAGACGTTCAAGTTCATCTCTGAGTACAGACAGACAGTTGTATAAAAAAATGCTCGCTAGGATATCAATAAACAGCGAGTATGCGAATTGATATGTGTAGAACGGAATACAAATGTCTTACTAAGTGAATTCATTAAGTTTTTGCTTCTTAATATTGATTGTATCTTTTGCAATGTATGTTTGTTCGAAAAAAAAACACAACTATTTAAGCTGTCTTTACATGGTAATACAATGTATTACGACATGTCAAAAAATGCTGTCGGTTATAGAAAATCTTATAATGTAAACGCAAAATGTATCGAGTAGGAGAGAATACGGATAGAAAATTTGACAAGCGGTCGGTAAATGTTTTATTTTCTAAACCATTTTAGAAACTTAAGTATTTTCATAACACCAGAGGTGTATTTCAAAGTAAACATTGGTATCTATTTAAAGGCCCAACTATAATAGGAATAAGCGAACTTAAGCAACTGTGCGGTTACATATAAAACGTATGTGGCAAACTATAATATACTTATGGAACTTTTTGGTAGGCAAAACAAATAAAACAAGTAATAAAGTGGTGGATATAATTGCACGTGAATTTTTAATAGATTAGGACATTCCAACAAGTTAATTTGATTGAATTGCATTCATTTAGTAGTTATAACAAGAAACAAAATTAGTAAAAAAATTTGAACAATACCTATATGTGCAACTGTGGCTAAAGAATACTTAAGAGCATGTAAGTACATTGTGGCCACCTAAAAGTCACATCTGAGTTGCTTAAGTATTTGACAGACTTATCGTTCAATTCCTGCATTAGCTTAAGCCTTAAGCATACTCATATTATAGTTGGGCCTTAAGGTGTTAACACTTTTGTATAAGCAACCAAAATCTACTCAGGAAATTTTCATGTTGTTTTTGTAAATATTGTACAACTGCAACCATCAAGTAGCTGATGGTACAAGCAAAACCAAACAAACAATAAACAAACCTATATGAAAAAAAAATTATATTTTGTAGTAAAATTACATTGAAATAATAAAATGTTTTCTCCAATAATCAGTTTTATTAGTACAAATTTTTTGACCAATTGTCCAGTTTTTATTAACTTAACAGTTCAATATATGTATTTGCTTGCATTTTACTTATAGTATCAGTGTAAACACGAAAAATACCTGCAAAAGACTCTTGTTCTCTTTTCTTTCAATACGGAGAGAATTTGAAATTTATTTGCTGGTGGTTCAGCTTGGTCTATATGCATTTCATGTAACAAATCATCAGTAGACTTCAACCACACATTTTGAATAGTCACAAACCTCTTATCTTATGCACAGACTTTCGAGAACTATTTGAGAATTCACAAATAATAATATTTTTGAAAATCATAAAAGAAAAATAAGCATAGTGATTTTCAAAAATATTATTATTTGTGAATTCTCAAATAGTTCTCGAAAGTCTGTGCATAAGATAAGAGGTTTGTGACTATTCAAAATGTGTGGTTGAAGTCTACTGATGATTTGTTACAGCAACAATGAAATGCATATAGACCAAGCTGAACCACCAGCAAATAAATTTCAAATTAATAATTATGAGAATATGTCGAACCATAAATTTCTTAAATACGGAGAGAATTTTACAATATTTTCATTCTACAAAGTCGTAATACTTTGTATTACCGTGTAAAGACAGCTTTAAATGCATTTATATATACATACATTCGTGTGTATGAATCTTTTTGTAAGTTGGTTTGCTACTTGTATATCAGAAAATGTTTTTCTTTGCTTTGTGGCCATTGGGAGCCCTTAAATAAAAAAGCATAAAACTGCTTATTATATGCTTTTGCTTTAGTTCTCTTTATTTTGTTTTTATTTTTCGAGTGCTGTACTTATAACTTCACTTTTTTTATAATATGTGCAGTTGCCGGGATGTCCTCTATTGGTATACATACATTTATAGTCTATGTACATATGTAAGTGTACACTTGCCGTTTTCTTATATGGAATAGTGTTAACGCGTTATAATGCTTGGCAGCAAGTTTCATTTAAAAACTTAAATTATTGTTTCTAAAAATTTTGGTAAGATATGTATATGGACAGTTCCTGGGGTCACAAACGTACGTTCGTACGCTTTTGATGTACAAAAAATATAGAAAACAAAAGTTTTGCAAGCATTTTTTGCGATTTGATAGCACTTTGGAAGCTCTGTTAAGTGCAAAAGATGGATTTCATCGAGTTTAAGTTTTCATATCAATAGTTATACCCAGAAGTCAACTTTGCCTGACAGTAGTAAATTTTAAAAATCTGCGAAATGGAACGGAATAGTGAAGTGATTAATTTATTTAAAATTAGTAGTGATACTTATAAATGTGTTTACCAAAGGTAAATCAATTGTATACACAACAATCGTTTCTCATATTCCGTTTCATTGTAAATTTAAGTTAAATAGCTGATGTTAATAAGAATCTCTACCCAAGTAGATAGACTAGGGTGCTGATGAAGTGCGTGGCTGCACAGAAAAGTATCGGCATTTCCCCCAGCTTAAAGTCTAAGTTTAATTTTTCTTCTCTTCTTTAGAAACTCACATTAATTAATAAAAATATTTCATGCAATAAGAATTGAAATTACTGAACTTGAGCCTAACTATGAATTATTTGTGATTAATTTATTTAAAAAGTGTATTAATATATGTAGGTCTCTATAAAAAACTATCTCTATTGTTCGCAAAGGTACGCTTTTTCTACATGTTTTTATATTTTTATTATTATCACCATGCCTTTTCTCATTTTCGAACTTTTTTTGTTCTCCTTACACTTTTCTCTTCTTACTTGATTGTACTAGAGAGATTTTTAAAGAAAAAGTGCAAACATAATATATTTTTTGCATGTAAAATAGCTTCTAGCTGGAAAATATAAAGTTTTTTCCAGTTTGTACTGCATTTACATCTGGAACAGAGAACAGCAATGAGTAGTGAAAAAGTGAGTAGAGTTGAAACATGACTTATAATTTCTTGTATTTATGCGCACTCATACTTGTTGTAATGTTGTCTATGAATCATATCCACTCATATCATACCTAGCAGTATTTGTGGCGTTATTGATGGCGAATCTCCTTAATTCAAAATAAGTATGTTTCGCAATACAAACTACGCATACGATTATTTAAGTTCTCATTATGAATTTAGATATTAATCCTAATCGAAGTTTGAGTGAAAAATTCATCCCGTATAGTCTGTGACATATTCTCGACTTTAGTTATAGCTAAGAGGAAAACTAAAGTGAAATTCGGAAAAAATAACGAATATTTTTTTTCTTCAAAGTATGTCAAATTGTTTAAGTGAAGTCCTCTGATGAGATAAATATCCTTAAAAGTAGTAACTATAATACAAAAGTTTATACTCCCTTGATTTTTTTCTTTACTGAAGAAAGAACCGAATATTAATAACGCTACATTTTTTGAAGTACTTCAAATAATCTGTCAGTTTTTCTCTACTGATATAATTTTTTCGATTAATTTTTTTAAAATCCTATTCGTACCCAATTGCTAAATAATATAATGAAATAAATTTTTTAGTTTAATTGGTTGCCATTCTTTGGTAGACTTTTTATTGATTGTGAACCTGAAAACCGAATATTAATGACACTAAGTGTATGTATATGGATGATTTAAATGAGCTGAATGAATGTAAGTAGTATGAGTATTTTTCTGAAATTAAAAATCAAACTGAGGTAATTTGTGAGTGTGATTGTGGTATGAATTGGAATGTCGACGTCGCATTTATATTTATTGCAACCTATTTTTATAAATCAATCTAATTGTGAGTGTGCGTAAATCAGAGTAGTTGAGTGTAAACGATGTCTACGCATTTATATTTTAAATTTCATGAGTTAGTATGAATAGCGAAAAACTATTCATTGCAAATCACTGATCTGGACAAAATTTAGTACATTTCAGTCAAGATCTTTTTGCAAATCTGGGTCGTTTACACCTACATATTTGAGATATTTCAGATATTTCTAAATTTCGTTTGTTTGATAAGATGGTGTTTTAAAACATTTCTTATATTAAAGTAAACAATAAATAAAGGCCATATTCATTAAATTATATTGGGCAAATAAAAAATCAAATTATACTTCAGCTATTGCGTAAACAATACAGTATGTTAAAGCCTATTTACAATTTTGTTGCAATTTAAAATCTTATTGTCAAACTTGAAAATGAAAAATAACTTAATAAGAAACAATTTTAATACATAAAGTTTGACGTTTAACTTCCCCATAAGCTGCTGTATTGCCAACTTTTACTTTAAAAGGGTCGTATTTTTTTAGTATATTATGCAGAAAAACATAGTTGTATCACTTGGTAGTTGCAATCTCAATTAAATTTTGCAAAATCTAATAAGGAAGTAGATTTTGTATTGTAGGGAAAATTGACTTTCGATTTTTCAAGAAATCTCGTATGTACTGGATTTCGCTTGGAAGTAAATGCACTATTATATTATTTTGGTTTGTCATTCGCAACGCGCACAACATGGCGGTGTAATAATATTTTTTTCCAAAACAAGATTATTAGTTTTTTGTTTACGAATTTCCCAGATATGCCGAAAAAATCAGATGTAACGAAAACGTAGTTCTGTACACCGGTAAGCTTATAAACAGGCCAAAAGGGGAAACTTTAAGCTACCCTCCCCACTAAAATAACATTCCAAAAACTTGATATTGTCTTTCGATTTTCGCCGCTCGGGGCTTGTATGAGTAAAATTTTCAAGAAAAAATTCGAGATGGGAATAAAGAAAATATAGTTCGAAAGACATTGCAGTTCCAATCTTTCGAACAAACTGTCGATAATTTGTTTGAAATGCGGGGATTTTGGTTCACCTCGAAATTTGTGAATAACATCTTGAAGTGCTGCTTACGCTGCTTTTTTAATGGGGCTTGGACATTTTATAAGCCAATAATTATCGACTAAGCAATCGCTTTCATCGGGTCTGATTTAAAGCGGCCCTCCTCCACTTGCAATATAATTGTGCAATTTTTCGTATTGTACAGCAATATCGCTAATGTGTATATTACATTCGTAGGTGGGTTATTATATGGTAAATATCAAAATACTTTTGATTTTTATTTTACAATCGGGACAAATGTGTAATGTAATGTGGTAGCAATATTGTTCAATGTTTTTAATTTTTTCACTGTCAGGAAAATTTTGCAATATTTTCTTTGAAAATAATATTGTATAATGAATGAGCCGCTTTAGAAACGAAAATAAAATTTAGCTTCTCAAATAACATTAAGATTTGTTCTTATCGGTTCTGATCTTAAAGATGACAGGAATTTGTAGACTTTTATCATTAATTTTAAGGAGCAAAAAATTTACAAGGACAATAATATTGTCTATTGAGTGCCCATGTGGCTGAGTGGTAGCGATGCTATCCTCTCAGTCTAGAGGCCGTGGGTTCGATTCCCACCATAGACTCTGGGTGTTTTCTGCAGACAAGCTAAACGATTTGCTGGTTGTGTTTGTTCTTAAAACAAATTAGCTAAAATTCGTTTACAAGACATTTTTTTCTCTCCTGAAATATTATCTCTTACAATGTTATTGCCAGCGAACCTACAATGGTAGGTTAGCCGCGAATAACGTTGTAAGTGACAAAATAATAATTTTTCAGGAGACCCTAAAAACGTATTTTAAAGAAAGATAGTTTTGTTTTCGTTGGATTTTTTTAGCTTATCGAAAATAATGATAATTATTTATTTTTTTTTATTTTTTATTTTAATTTTTTATTTTTATTTATATTTATTTTTATTTTTTATTTTTTATTTTAATTTCTTTGTGTATCTCTGATTTATCAATTATTTGCATGTTTTTGTTAGTTACTTACAAAGTTCTTCCACTACCAAATGTGATATAAAAAATAATCTTCATTCTTATAAAAATTAATTTTATGCTGTAACAATATATCTTAAAGCTTTAGGTCTTTGAAAAGAAAATAATTTGTAAGCCACTTCGGAATTTTCAGCAGATAAATATTTTTTCTTACAGAAATCCGATTCCTAGTACTTAATGTCATTATGATTTTTTTTGCCGTACCAGTTATTTTCCAACCCCGGTTTAATACAAAGCTTGTGAATATTTCAACAAATAACAGTTGCATTCAGACAGCTCGCAGTTCCTCACATACTTGATTTTATATTCACACTAAAAGCAAGCAAACATTGAAGTACAGGGTGGCCCAGAAAGACCGAAGTGGTGTAAATTCCTTATAACTTTTTATTTAAGACATATATTTTTAATTTTTTGTTTTTTAAATACAGTAAATTTATAGGGAATATTTTTAGATTAGTTGTTAAAAATGATATCCCGCAAGTGGAGGCCATTTTCTGCTTCGCACAAATGATCTCTTTTCAACACATTTTCCATGACCTTTCGCAAAACTTCCGGTGTTATGTTGTTAATTTCGTCTGGAATATTGGTTTTTAATTCCTCAATAGTCCTAGGCTTATTAACATAAACTTTCCCTTTTAAATAACTCCAAAGGAAACAGTCTGGAGCGGTTAAATCCGGGGAACGCGGAGGCCAATTAAAATTGCTTCTACGCGAATTTATTCTTTCCCCAAAGATGTCGCGTAAAATAGCCATTGTGGCCCTCGGAGTGTGCGCTGTGGCTACATCCTGTTGGAACCATATTTGCGGATGGTATTCCACGGCTGGCCTTACAAAATTTTCCAACATGGCCCGATATCGATCACCATTGATGGAAATGGCGACATCTCTTTCATTTTCCAAAAAATATGGACCAATGATCCTTTCTGAAGAAACACCGCACCAAACAGTACACTTAACTGGGTGTAATTGTCGTTGATGAAGTACTCTCGGGTTTTCCTTAGCCCATATCCTAAAGTTTTGCTTGTTAACAAACCCATTTAATTGGAAATGGGCTTCGTCACTCATAAATAAGTTATGAATAATGGAAATGGAAAGAGCACATTTGTGCGAAGCAGAAAATGGCCACCACTTGCGGGATACAATTTTTAATAACTAATCTAAAAATATTCCCTATAAATTTACTGTATTTAAAAAACAAAAAATTAAAAAAATATGTCTTAAATAAAAAGTTATAAGGAATTCACACCACTTCGGTCTTTCTGGGCCACCCTGTACAATAAAAATAAAGCTTTAAAGATGTCATCCATTAAAGTTGGTACATATTTGCTGAAGCTGATATTTGTTGTGTAAATGGTTTCAAGACTTTATTAAAAGATCTTGAAATTTGTAAATATTTATTAAGATGAGTATATGAACAAATGCATTTATTTCAAAGTATTTGCAAAAATGTATTATTATAATTGTTCCAAAGATAAGGTCACAACTTTTTATGTAAACTTAATTATTGACAAAAATATAATATATTTATATATTAAACTTATATGTATCTATTATATATTATATATTTTATATTATATACATATTATATATTATATATTATATATTATATATTATATATTATATATTATATATTATATATTATATATTATATATTATATATTATATATTATATTATGCTTATATATAAAAAAAACTGATCAGGAATTTGAAAACATTCCTTCAAATATTATTTTAATTAAAATGCATTTTGTTGACGATAAGTCACTAAAACGCATACATATCTCAAAAAATTAGTTTTGCAAAAACTTAGTTAAACAATTTACAATCTACTCGTACATAAAAATCACACAAGATATCAAAAAGATTTCAGTTCTCGAAAGCTAAAATTATTTTACTATATTCTGCATATTTTTGAGATCTGACTATCTTGTAATAAATGAACGTGAATTTTGAAGTGAATTTTTTTTAGACAAAAAACTTATTTCAACGAACTTTAAAATGAATCTTGAGATACGAGTACTTGAGTGTTGTTTACACAATTTTGTTCACATCGAAAAAAAATATTGTTAATTGGAAGCAATAAAAAATGTTTATAAATATTTACTTTTCGGAAAAAATATTATTTATGACCACATATGTTTGAGCTTTTCATTGAGCAAATCATAATTTTCACTAAAAATTGGCCCACGAATGATATAAAAATGTTTGCATTTAATTTTCTGCATAATATTGCACTTAATTTTCAAATTAATACTCCATTTCATTTAATTTTATTTGCTTTTCTGGAAAACAAAAACAAATAAAAATATGAATAAAGTATGCATGTGTTAAAATTGTTAATGGCAAATGTGCAAAACGCACTCATTTATTAATTATTTGAGCAATTTTATTTATGGAAACATAAGCATAAATTATAAACGCAGAAATTAAACTGAACGGAAATTGTTGTCAAAAATTTCTATGTTCAGTGAAACACTTAAATTATTTTTAATCGAGGAAAAAAATTCATAAATTTTTTTCAAAATTCCTTTTCCTGTGTTGTATTTTTTCCGATTTTTCAACAAAAAAAGAACTGAAATGAATAAATTTAGTGTATGAAAATACCCAGTAAAAAAAGAGACTCCAAAAAAGTTATGACAATGTAGAGTTTACGATGCGGAAGTAGTACAAATTTCGATCCGATCTAATGATTTTTATATAGGGTTGCCATTGCAAGAAGTTCTCTTTTTCGATGCCTGGTCATTGAATTGGAAGCGATATTAAGAAAAATTCCCTTTTTTTGTGTTCTATGATAATATTTTCATCTAGGAAAAATAGTAAATATTTGCCTATTTTAACAATTCGTTTCTTTTTATACGAATTTAAGCCCGAAACAGTGTTTTCATGTAAATTTAGGCAAATAACTTTTAAATTTTCGACTAAAATAAGTTCATAAATTTCTTTAAAACAAATGATTTTTTTTAAATTATGGTGAGTATTTTCTAAGACTATGGAGGAGTTACAAAGTTTTGTATGACTAAAATAAGCTTCTATATGGTTTTTAGCACTCTCGGCAAATTAAAAATATCGATTTTTTGGAAGCAATGAAAATGTACTTCCGCTAGAATGACTTCCATTTTTTTTCACTGTGTAAATTTAACTGAAAATTAACGAACTTAAATATAAAAATAAATCTAAAAAATTTTGTTACAAATGTTACTTTATATAGATTGTATGAATAAGAATTTTCACTCTATACAGTTTTTTACATAAAATAAAATTGAGAAATTTTTAGATTCTTTAATTGAACTGTAGTGAATTTTAATCAGAAGTAATTCATAGTCAGGCTCAAGTCCAGTAATTTCAATTCTTATTGAATGAAATATTTTTTATAAATTAATGTGAGTTTCTAAAGAAGAGAAGAAAAATTAAATTTAGACTTTTTAAGCTGGGGGAAATACCGATACTTTTCTGTACAGCCACGCACTTCATCAGCACCCTAGTCTATCTACTTGGGTAGAGATTCTTATTAACCTCAGCTATTTAACTTAAATTTACAATGAAACGGAATATGAGAAACGATTGTTGTGCATACAATTGATTTACCTTTGGTAAACACATTTATAAGTATCACTATTAATTTTCTGTTTTTCCATTTTTGTATTTAGGTTAGCACGAAATTATATTACTCTACCTCAGTATGTTTAACTATTCTTGCTTATCTTTTTACGATCATCACATTAAATATTTTTACTTATTCGATGTACCATCGCTACATACATGTAAGTATTATTGTAGTAGTCTTATGTTACTTGTTTTTGCATTCTACAGTTTTATTTTAGTTATTCCGGCCTTCTGAAACTGTGATAACCAAGTGAACAGTGATTGATTGCCAAGTGAACATATTTTGTCACGTGCCCATGATGTATTAAGTGAGAAATTTAATAAATAAGAATTGAAAGCACTGAACTTGAGCCTGACTATGAATTATTTCTGATAAAATAAAATTTTAAAAAATAATTTACTGGAACACTAAAAAATAATTACTGAAACAAAATTTTGTTTCAAAACACACGTTTTTTTGAAAAAAAGTTATTATTTATTTATTGAAAGGTCTATACTTTATGTGAAAGTTTAAATGTGAAAGTATTTTTATTTTTTGAAATTTTTTCACCGAAATATACGAAAGCAAAAAAAAAATTTTTTGCTGATCTTTTAGTGATTATTTGAAGTAATAGGTATAATTTTCCTTTTTTTCCCAGCAATAAATCAAGATTTTGTAATGGGTAGCACTCTTTTAATGGCTTACAAAGTAATGAGTGGTACTTATTTATTAAATTATTTTATGCGTATAATAATGTCTGTCCTGTATTGAGTAAAATAATAATTTTCGTGAAAGTACTTATTGTATTATTTATGTCTCTAGACAAATTTATTGATCGTGAAAATGAGCTTCGAAAAGAGTATAATAACTTTGGTTTAGAATAATTTTTTTACAAAATTTTAGAATTTTCCCATATTCACATATTTTCTTTGTAAAATTATAATTTTTAACAATCCTAAAAAAACACAAGGGTGTTTCCATAGTAACGGTCGTGACAGATTTACACGAAATTTCGTAATAAAACTTTAACCTGAAATACAATGTCAAAATGATTTGTTGATTTTAAAAATATAAAATTTCAACCCCTAAAAGCAATAAGAATCATTGCATAGAAACTGCATTTTAAGGTTTTTTTAGATCAATGAAAAGGTAACGGTCGTGACATTACAAATGAGCTGTTTTTGAATGTTCGGTCTTAGCAACTCAGATTGTAAAATTTTCCAAGGAATGCGTTAAATAAAAATTCTTATTAAATTCTTTGCAGTGTTTTGTGTAAGAAAACTCTACTTTTGTGTGAAAATGATGTAGCCAAATAAAAAAAAATAACTTTGAAAAGGTAACGGTTGTGACAAAAAAAAGTAACGGTCGTGACAGCATAAAAAATAAAACGGATTTGTTTTTGTAGTCGTATATTTAACAGTATCAAAATGATTACATGGAAGTTTATGGTTATCTTAGAGAAGGCAGCAATGTTTTAAAGCTCGATTTCGTTTTTATTCATTTTCAGTTGAAGAATATACATCATTATACTCCAGACGTTTAAGGCTGCTCATTTTTAGCGCCGAAACTCCAGTTATTCCACAAAGCAAACAGTTAAAGCCAGCATTTTGAAAAAAGTGCATCTTCTGGATGTTTTTGATTGCTTTAAGATGTTCCCATCTTTTTTTTAAACAGCCTGTATTTTGCTTTATTTGGTTCTTATCGCAATACAAAACAGTCACTCCATCCAACTTTTTATTTTGAACAAAAAAATTGAAAGCTTCTGCTGGAGTATTAATTTTAGCTTGGCGAGACATGATTGCTGTCCATAAAGACCTTTTGATAGTGGCTCCAATTCCATCCACAGCGCCTTTGCCATGTCCAGATGCAAAAAACGACCATTTCATATTTACACCGAAGTCTTCCTTTGCAAAACATAAGTTAAATAGATTGAACCTATTTTACTCCGTTTATTAGTTTTGTGTCCTTTCGTCCTGGTGTTTGGTAGCTTACATCGTCCCTCAAAAAGAAGTTTTTGACTTTTTCTAACTCGGCATCAGATAGGCGATTAATTTTTCCGCTACGTCGCTTGGTGAAAATCAAATCCATTTCAGGACCAACTACCTCAGAAGCAAGTCTCTTCACAACTGCAATTTTCTTCGAGGGGCTGCTCGGTAGTTTGACCTTAACTTTTGTTACTGCCTTTTTAAGTGAACGATCGGACTTAAAGCTTCCTATATTTGATGATGAGGCTGCAGCTTCAACAACTTTCTCCTTCCCTATGTTCTTTTTTTCACGACACTTCCTTTGACGTTCGCGATCAGTATTCCGATTGTGAGCAAGCATTTCTTCACTCAATGACTCTTTTGCAGCCAGCCGCCGTTTTTTATTTCTTTCTCTTTCTTTTTTCAAATGAGCTTTGTATTTTACTGGATCTTCCTTCAACCTCTTCCGATATCTTTGCATCTTGCTTTGGGAGTCCATGGTTTGTTAAGCTATAGTTAGTAAGAAAAAGTTGAACACCATTTTCAATAAGGTAACGGTCGTGGCATTCTCAATAAATTAAAAAAAAATTGAAATGACTTCCGAGCGCTTATTTTGCTACATGAAACTCTTTAACTTACTTACCTTGTCACCCTTAGCAACTGTGTTTTTTTTATAGCTTTAACAGTTTTCACAAAATTTAAACTTTTTTTATTTGCGTGGTCACGGTCGTGACACAAATTAGTGATTTTGAAAAATTTCTCAAAATTATAATTTGAAAGCTACACGTGCAAATTTTCTGCTGAACGTAGACAAAAGTAACAACTGCCAGCTGGTAATTGTTTTGATTGCTAACTACCGTTATAAAAGTGTTGTCAAGTGATTTAAAAAAAGACTCAGTATAAAGGGGGAAAAAGTGTATGATGCACCAAGTTAAAGTAGATTTTTTTACAAAAAAAAAAAAAAAAAAAAAAATCATACACCCCAGGATGTAATGGATACGTATATTTTCTATAACAAAAGAGCTGAAATGGGTCAAAGTTGATAATTTTATTTTTTGCTTGCAAGGGGTCAACTTTCGTGGAATCACCCACAATTAAATACAATTTTACTACAGAATTATTTTTATTAATTTTTGAATAATTTAAGGCAAAAAGTTTTTTTGCATATTTGTAAGCAAAAAATAACCCATTAAATTTTTAATACTTTTAGGCAATCAGTAATCTATTAACTTTTGGATTTTTAGCGATTCTTGTGTTTTATTTTTGGTAACAATTTTCATTTAAAGATTATTTTTAGTTTTTGGCGATTTTTTTTATTTATTTTTTGGCGATATTTATGCTTTTGGTGTTTTTTAATTTTAGCGATATATTTTATTTTGAGTGATATTTTTCTTTTCACCTTTGGTGTACCGAACCCTAAAAACATATTTTTTAATTTATATAGTTTTGTGTTTGTTAGCCATTTACTAAGTCGACCGCGTATTCCAGAACACACACCGATAGCTTTCATTAATCAAATAAAGGATTTCGTTTACTCACTTTCAATAAAAAAAAATTTATTGATTAAATGTAAAATTTAGATTTCCAAGTCAAAGTGGGTTTTTTTCATTTTATACAAAAATAACAATAATTAAATTTTCCTTGGGTTCAAAAAAAAACTTGAAACTAAGAGAATTCATTAATTTTATAGCATTTTCTTAGATAAAGTCTTTATTTATTGAAAAAAAAAATCTTATGACTTTATGTACATGTATGTTTATGTGCACATAAACCATTGAACATAAAATTGTTTTTCATGTGAAAATTAATGACTAATTGAAAAACTTTTTATAAGCTTGTTTTAAAGCCAATAAAATGCTGTCAACTAAACAACAGCAATACTTCATATCCACGAATACTACTTACTTATTTTCTAATAAGCAAGATGACAAATGACTTTTAAGAAGTTTCATACCAAAAACATAATTTTTCAATTAAAATGAGTTAAACAATTTGTTGTTATTGCTGGCGCCAACGACGAAAAGAGATACTTAGCTTTTAAATCTAATAGAATCGATATTGTTTTTACAACACACATAATCTTATGAGCATTTATAGTTGCACATTAATGTCAGAAAGGATTAAAAAGGGAGGAAAATGCTGGGTACTAGTGTATTTTCTAAAATATCAGAATATCTTACACAAAGCACTACAAGTAAAATTTATTTATGGTACCTTTTTGTGTTTCTTATATACGAGTATAAAATTTTTTATTAAGTAAGAATATATTTGTAATAATTTTTTTTAACAAAAGTACTCTTGAAACTTAAAACTTGTAATATTTCCTTTTTGTTTTCCCTATACGAGTCATTTTGTGTAAATATGTACATAAGACTTGTATTTTTTTTAAATCATATTCGATTTATTGCTTTTTTACAGTCCTTTTGTCTTTGTTGTCTTCTTTCAGTGTCACTATTATCTTTGAAGTGCATCTCTATACATTGGCATCGTTATAATTATAAAAGTAAGAATTTGTTGTCGATGATTATCTCTGGCCTAACACGTTCGACATAGTAATCCTTATTTTTATTTTTACTTATAACATTGCATTTTGTATACATTGATGTAATTTTTAAGTGGTTCTAAGTACAAGGTAACAATTTATTGTTAAGTTTGTGTTATTAAATTTTTTTCTTAAGGGCTGAGCTAGAAATTATTTTAAATTGCGCGTCATTTTTTCTAAAATGTCAAGTACTGGGAAAATGCCTCCTCAGTCCTTAATAAAACGTCCTTCAAGAGTTTTAAAACTAGAAGGTAGATTTTATTTTATTTACTTTTTATTTGAGGCAAATATATGTGGAACATTCTTTTGGTATAAGTTGATACTACTCGTACTATGAGAAAAAAAAATATTAAAAGGAATAGTAAGAAAATACTGCATATTTATTATTCAGTTCTTCAAATATATTATTGTGAACTATACAATTAATTAGTATTGGGCAAAATCTTTCATTTGTGTGAATCTTTTATTCTCTTTCAGAAAGGTTAGCTGAAGTAATTCTTTCTTTTCTTTCATCTTTCTGAATGTTACACACTTTTCAGAATGAATTGTCAATGTATCTATTTCTTTTTGAAAGTGTTTCAATTTGCGCGAATTGTTATTTAAAAAACAAAAATATTTTAATATTAACTTAAAATAAAATATTCTTGAGACAAATTTATAGTCTTGTCTAGTCCTATCAGCTCAAAAATAGAAATGTAAAATCAAATAGTAATATGTAAGCAAACAGAAAAATTAAACCAAAAGATGAAAGAAATATAGAGAACATATAGAAACATTTCTTTCCTTCCCTTTAACTCATCATTCAGTTGAAGTAATTCATTCATGAATGACACAAGCCTACAATTAATGAAACATTTGTGCTGAAAAATCAATGATGACGTATGCAGCCTTTATCAAATTGTATGTTTCTTTATTATAATTACAGTCAAATAATAGGATTTGCAAGCCTAATAGAAATTCAGCAGTTATGATAGTAGAGTCTAGAGTATTTAAGTGAAATGACAATGAGTACTCAAAAAATATTCATACATAAGTAAATATTCTTAATTTTAGTAACTGCTTACATTATAATTGTAGCGTAAGCTATTCGTACGCTGACATATTTTCTTTCAAGCAACTATGTGACTATAGCCGATTCCAACATACAATAGAATCTCTAGTTCGTTTATGCTAAAAACGAAAATACGCTAAAACTTAAAATAAAAAGGCGCAGACTCTCTCTCATACTTTCAGTCTGAGTATGTTTATACTCCAGCAATGGATATTTCATCGTACTAAAAAATATACCCATGATACTCGGGATATTTATTCATCATACGCCACATTGTACATACATTTGTGCATATTAAATTAACTGGAAATGTGTGTGTGTGCGTGGGTTTTTTAAGACATGCTTTGTGTTGTGCGTGTAAATAAAATACCCCTGTGTATACGCATATGTAGCAGACTAATAGTTAGAGTATTTTTATACTCCTGCAAATGATAGTAGTTTATATAGTCTATAAATTTTCGTTATAGTAGTTTGTGGTCCATACTTTATATTGTATACATATCTTTTAAATTACGCATAGTTGTTGGATGTTTATATTTACACACGTAAGTATTCAGTTTCAAACAAATGCGTGTGTTATCAAATGAGCGTGTTTTTCTTATTTTTAGGTGTACGCATTCATAGATGCTCGAGCGCAAATACTCAAAGAGTACTCAAAGCGATAAAATCAAATTGGGGACATCGAAACCAAAAAAATTTCAAATTAAATTTTGATAAAACATTTTTTTTTATTTGTTTCAGTATACTCTGACAAATCATCATGAATAGACTCACGCTTGAACAACGCTACAAAATTATCCAAATTTACTTTGAAAATCAGTCGTCGATTCGCGCAACTTATAGACGACTTCGTCATTTTTATGGCGTACATAATCGTCCATCTGAACAAGCCATTCGTCGAACTGTGGATAGATTTCGTACCACATACTCTCTAGAGGATGCAATAACACCAACACGTCGAAGGAATGTGCGTAGTGAAGAGAATATCGCCGCTGTAAACGAAAGTGTGGAAGAAGATCCAAATTTATCGATTCGTCGTCGGTCGCAGCAATTGGGGCTCTGTCCGTCCACTACGTGGAAAATTTTGCGCAAAGATCTCGGCCTACACCCGTATAAGATCCAGCTGGTGCAGGAATTGAAGCCACGAGACCATTTTATGCGTCGTTCTTTCGCCGATTGGGCTCTAGAGCAGTTGGCAACTGACCCGTTGTTTTATCGCAAAATTGTGTTCAGCGATGAGGCGCATTTTTGGCTTAACGGGTTTGTTAATAAGCAAAATTGCCGCATATGGAGTGAGACCAATCCACAAGAGACCCTACAGACTCCATTACATCCAGAAAAATTCACCGTTTGGTGCGGTTTTCACGCTGGTGGCATCATCGGACCTTATTTCTTCAAAAATGAGGCCGGAGCTCGCGTTACGGTCAATGGAGATCGTTACCGCACCATGATCAATGATTTTTTGTTTGCAAATATGGATGACATTGATCCGGAGGAGATGTGGTTTCAACAGGATGGCGCTACGTGCCATACGGCGAACGCAACCATCGACTTATTGAAATCAAAATTTGGCGATAACTTGATTTCGAGAAATGGACCTGTCAATTGGCCTCCAAGGTCATGCGATTTGACACCTCTCGATTATTTCCTGTGGGGCTACGTGAAGTCACTGGTTTATGCTGATAAACCAGCAACAATTGACGCCTTGGAGGCCAGCATTGTTCGTGTTATTCGTGACATACGGCCAGCAGTGCTCGAAAAAGTGGCCCAAAATTATACGTCCAGAATGCGCTTCGTCAAGAACAGCCGCGGTGCCCATATGCCCGAAATCATTTTCAAATCTTAATGTCACGTATTGATCTTTCGATTAAAAAAAAATTTTGATTACAATTTAATTTTTTGTGTTATTTTTTACAATTTCAAGTTATATCGGGTCTGGTTTGCTGCAGACATAATGTATTTTGAATATACTGTGCCGCAAACCAGAAACCAACCGACGATGTGTATATTTCACAATAAATTTATTTTTTTAATGAGAATTTTTATAAAATAATCGTATAAAAATTTAGCAGAAAATCGCCAAAAGTAGAAATAAAATCGCCAAAAATTATTTCTTGTAAATTTTTCTCATACAATTAATTACTTTAATTAATATAAGAATAATCATCAAAATCCAATTCTTTTAATTTCTTGTAGAAGAGTTTTGGTAGGATCTATTTTGTAAAACTACTCCTTCAAAACTAATTTCCTGAACTATAAAAAATTTGAACTTCAATTTAAAAAAAAAATAGCCAGATGAGTTGCTAAAAAAATAATTTGTCGCCAACCAAAAATTTTGACGCGCACTTCACTCAGAGACCCAACGGGTCCATTTTGATTTGCCCCATGTGTTTGAATACATACATAACCAAGAAATTTCTTACCTGACTTTATTTTTATGTTTTTGGTCACCCATTTTATTGTTCCATTTATCTTTTAAATGCTCACCAAGAGACTTAACAGCATTAAAACCTAAAAAAAGACAAATAAACAAATGGTTTAAGAATTTCAAACGTATACATCAACTACAAACATTTTAAAAATATAGCAAAATAGTGATAAGAACGATGAAAATTGCAAGAGTAAAAATTTAAACAAAGAATTATAATTCTTTTAAATAAAAATCTAACTAAAGCCTGCAATATGCAGAGAAATACAGGGCATGTAAAAATCAAATACGCATCTAGATCTGACGTCAATTTGACGTCGTTATCAAGCTAACATTGGCAGAAAGAATTTTCGGCAGAAATTCTATGAATTTCGACATTAATCTAATGAAAAATTTATTAAAATTCAACCAACGTCAGTCACTCTTCGTTGGACTCATGAAACCAGTTTCGTTAAAAATATTTTATTGAAAACTTCATCAAATTTATTTAACAGTGTAATTAATGCAGTGCTATAACTTTATCGAAACAATAAAATAATATCATGAAAAGAATGAAATAACTTAAATATAAAGGAGTTTCTTAATAATTATAAAATATTGTTGTCATAAATCCAATAAAATATCCTTACGAAACCAAAATACCACGAAAGCAATTCCAATGAAATTCTTTCACAATATTCATGAAATTTTCATTGGATTTGTGAAATTATCAATAGATTTGTGAAAAAATTTTAATGAAATTATTTGTATGTAATTTCTCGACCTTATTTTTAATATAAATTAATGTAGTTTTATAGATATTGTATCTATTCAATTGAAATTGTTTCATTGGACTTATGAAGCAAAATTCTTTCGCTGTAGTCTAGTTTTCAAAACATCTAAAGCTTGAATTTATTAATTTTTTATATCAATATCTAATTTAAAATTTATAATTAATTTTCTCTTTTTGATTAAGAAAATGATTTAAGTCATTGATAACATAATTACTTTACTTGAAAGAAACTGCTCATTGTGCTGCCCTTGATAACAAATTGCTGTTTAAATTACAGTTGCAATAAAGCTGTCTAATGCAATATTTATTTAATTTATCAAATGTCTCCAATCGTTTAATCAAATTTCCAGACAGAAAGAATGCTATTGGTTTGTTTTCGCATATAAATTTTCATTAAACTGTCTGTTGCAGGAAAATAAAACTGTGATCTTCCTAATAACTGAGGGTTACATATCCCAGCAAAAATTAATAATTAATAAAAAAAGATTTTTTTTATTTATTTTAAAAATTATAGTCTAACTATTAAAAAACTAAAACTTTTAAGCTGCAAAGGGCGCTTAATGAGGTGTTTAGGATGCCAAGACACGTTCAGATTATATTGATATATTCACAAAATTAGTGCAACTTTACAAAATATTGCTAGCAAAAATTTAGGGGAGTCCCTTTAAGTTATTCTAAAACAACTGGAAAAAAAATTTTTCCCTTAAGTTTTGCTCAAAAAAAGGGCACGGAGAAATAATTTTTTTTTTGTCATAAGTAGTGAACAAGATTAGTTTGGTAGGGTCTTAGCTACATTATTTTCATATATAGTTAAGCGCTATCACTAACGTCGGGTGACCGATGACATTTTTCAACAAGTGGCACCAAAAGGGGATTTATCTCAAAAAAGGGGCAAAAATATTATAAAACGAGAAAACTACACAAAATTTTTTATTTTTAATGTATTTTTATATAATTGACTCTACAAAAAGGGAGACAAAAAGTGGCAAGGCAGATAAAAAAGTGGCAAGGCAGTCGAAAAAGTGGCAATTTGCTACTTTAGTCGGTCAAACGGTCACGCTGTGTACGAGTATGATTAAAAGTGAACTTTAACTGCAAGTTCTTCATACAAAACTTGCCGTGAAAGTCCGTGTAAGCTTTTAACTGTACATTATGAAAAGGGCCGTAAGTCAGAATAAGCTGTTGGCCAAAAACTGATGGCACCATTTTTTGAAGGCTCAGTGATCTTTGGAGGCCTAAAAAAATTGGTCTCCAAAATCGATGCCCAGTAGGATTTCACTACCCTTTAGTAGTAATATCGAACATCTAGTGTGTTGTACGTTTGTTTTTCCAAAAGTCTAAATTTGTTGCATAGTGTAATCAGCTGTTGAATAATAAAATTGTAACTTTTTTATTTTCATCAATCATTGCCGACATTACTATACAATACTTTCTGGCAGATGACTAGATTAATTTTTTTGCTGGGACACTATCGCACTGCTTTGCAAAAAAATAAAATTATTATAAGTTCATTTTGTTGCATTTTTTTAATAGCGAGGCATTCAAAAGCTAAACATTGAAACTTAATGATTGTTATAATTATTTAACTACATTCTCACTTAGTCCTAATTTACACTATGCAAGTCTTATTGCTAAGTTGATTAGTTTGTGAACCGTTTCTATTCCCCTCGTCACTCTCTCCTAACAAACTAATCAGCTTAGCAATAAGACTTTCATAGTGTAAATTAGGACTTATGTATGCGTCGTAGTGCGCCAAGGAAGATGATGACAATGCAGCTGAGGGCAAATGATAATTATAATCATTATTAAAGAGATGTGTTGCTAATGTCTGCGCTATATTCTTTTATAAGAATATTAAAACAAAATTAAGTACACTATTCATACCATTTTTGGTTTATATTCTTGCTATTATATATGGATGTGTGCACTATTGTAGACAGCATAAATATAAACTTGAAAGAAGTGCACACAGACTTATATGATGTCATCATGTCATCATGCATTCTCTATATACATATATGAAGACTGCTGGTGTATTATAAATTTATATGTATGAGATATTAAATTAAAGTAATTGTTTTTACTTTTCATTACCCTGATTGTATGTATGTCTCCTCTATCAGCGTGAAGTGAGAATGTAATGTTAAGGCTAAATTTTTTATGCACAGTTCTAGTTCGTCTTGTTTGCAAAAAAAAACACTTTCAATTTTCTTCGTAGTCGTATATTAATTGACTTTTAATTCTGACACTTAATTTTCTTTAGTAGTTGATAATTTTCAGGCATTAGTAAATTGTTATGCAGTAAATATCTTTTCATTTCCTTTCATCTGTCGTATTTTTGTCATTATGTTTTAGGAGAAATTTATTATATGGAGTTTGTTTGGGATTTAAGATGCGCTATAAATTCGAAAATTGTCAGTATGAGACTTGTATGCACTGGCAAAAATTTTAACAGGGTTTTAACAATATTTTTTTTTGGCCACATATGCATACGATTTTAATTTGTTTTACAGCCGTTGCACAGTGGGATTAATCGGGCCTTTTCTCGTTTGAGTAGCGTTTTAAAACGACAGATAACAACGACAATTTTACATTGAAAATATACCCTTTTACCCTAGCACAGTTTTACCATTTCAATATAAAATTAGCGTTTTTATGTGTCGTTTTAAAACGATACTGGAACGAGAATAGGCCCGATTAAGACATGCGCACGCATGCTGCTGATTTAATTAAAATTTTAAATTAATTTTTACTACTAATATAGACATGAACTTGAACTTTTACATAAAATAAACTATTAATAAATCTAACTTTTACTTACATACATATATGTATACTATGTTTGTTTATTATAGCTGTGCTATTTATTGCGCGATACCGGAGTTAGGACATGACTTTCGTAACAAAAATAATCAACACTATTAAACCAGAGTACGAAAATAAACAAAGCAAATTGTTTGATTTTGTTTTGTTTCGTTCTTTGAAATGAAACAAAAATAAAACAGAAACAATGGGAACGATTGCTCAATTTGTTTTTGTATTATTTTTCCACATGAGCACAAGCCAGAGAACACAGCCTATCGGCTGTAAGCCGGCTAATAGCGGCCACAGCCCACAAAAAATACATTTACTTAATGGTACGCAGCTAGAAGAGATATTATTGGGAAATAAATGGAAACGTTTTGAAATATTTGCGGTGAATTCGACATCATAATATAGTACAAATTTTTTGCATTGTTTTATATGGCTAAGCAGCATAGCTATAAGCGGGTGTTTTAAGACACCTCTCTTCTTTTTTCTATCTCTTTTTTTTTAATTATTCTATATCCTTTTAAGGGAGAAATTAACTTGAACAAAACAAATTATTTTAATCAGAAATAATTCATAGTTAGGCTCAAGTTCAGTAATTTTAATTCTTATTGAATGAAATATTTTTATTAATTAATTTAATATTAATCGTTTCTCATATTCCGTTCATTATACATTTAAGTTAAATAGCTGATGTTAATAAGAATCTCTACCCAAAGTAGATAGACTAGGGTGCTGATGAAGTGCGTGGCTGCGCAGAAAAGTATCGGTATTTCCCCCAGCTTAAAGTCTAAGTTTAATTTTTCTTCTCTTCTTTAGAAACTCACATTAATTAATAAAAATATTTCATTCAATAAGAATTGAAATTACTGAACTTGAGCCTAACTATGAATTATTTCTGATTAAAATTCACTACAGTTCAATTAAAAAAAAAAAAAAATATCTAAAAATTTCTCAAAACAAATTATTGTTAAGATTTGCTTAAAGTGATTGCTTAGAAAAAGTAATGTTTTGATTAATATTTTAATCAAATCATCGTTTTTTAATTAAATTTTTTTTTTAATTTCTTCTGCACAAAAACAATTCTCCAATTAACACCTTTAATTTAAAAACTACTAGCAAATAAAAATTTGTATTTTCCGTGACACATATTAAACTCTAATTGATCATTAAAAAATCACATTAATTAACAAAAAAATATTTCATTCAATAAGAATTAAAAATACCGGGGTCTAATCATCGCTACGATCACGTTTTTCAGTTTGAGATTATGGTATTCGTTATCGAACAATGTAAGAATATGGTTAGATATCGAATGCCATAATCTCAAATTGAAAGAACTTGCTCAAATCAGTTCGTTATCGAAAGCGAGGATTAGAACCCTGAACTTAAGCCTGACGAAGAAATTATTCCTGGTTTACATATGTATATTTTTCCGCTAACTTTTGGTTCACAAATTTCATTCATTAAAATTTTAATTAAAAATTTAATTGATTGAATATAACTTTTTTTAAACAATTTTATAATTAAACAGGTTATATAATATTTGTTTATTATTTATTTATTTTTATTTACTATTTTTATTGATTTTTAATACTTTTTTTTTTTTTGGAAAAATTGATTGGTTGTTGTTGTGTGATTCCATTTTTTTCCATATTTAACAACATTTAACGAAAATAAGATGTGTACTTTAAATTGTGATGCACTACATACCAATTTGTTGGAAATCTTAAAATAATTTTCCAGTTGCTGACTATTAACTCAAGTCTTCTTTCACTCATGTTGTAATTAATCATTCTGCTAAAACTTACAAGTGTTTGAGAAAAATGAAACTTCAACTAAATACTTAAAAGAAAATTGTATTTTTAAGTTGACACTAATTATTTCAGTTAATCATTTGACAAAAAAAAATGTAAAAATAAAAATAAGTCCATTAAAATGAAATAAAAACTTATTTAATTTCTAAAGACTTTAAGGGATGAAAGAATATGTCTTTATCATTGATGATGATAAATGTAGTTGTTTTGCGAGAGATGAAAAACACTTTTATAAAATATGAAAAAGTTTCTAAAATTCAAGAACAACAAGAATTATAACTTCAAACAATTGTAAAAAAAACATATATTACAACCAAGCCATTGAAAGAAGATATGTGGATATTTTTGTAAATACGAGTAAATTAATTAATCTACATAAAATGTAAGACAATTGACACATACATACATACATACATACATTTACTAAGAAATAATTTGTCTCTTATTAACACATTTAATTGAAACAAATTCAAATAATGAATTAAGGGTTTGATTGTGCCAATTAAACTTTTGAATTAATCAAATTTTCAAACAAAAGTTTAATTATTAAATTTTTAGATTGAACTTTTAATCAGTTAAATTTACAAAGAAAGATTTCATTGGCTCAAATAAACTTTTAAATAATTATTTATATTTTTTTCTATTAAAGATGTTGTTAAGAAAAAAAAATTTATGCGTACAAAAAAATTACAAACTACTTTCCATTTATAAACTGTACTAGTGATGTAACGAATGTCAATTTTTGATATTCGCGAATATGAATACGAATATTTGAAACGATATTCGCATACGAATACGAATATTATGTATATATATGTGAAATATAAAGACATTAAACTAGGGTTCTATTTGCGTCTGCAATATGAAATATTAAAAAATTTTTTAAAAAAGACCTTTAGAAACCTGTTGGTGTACTTTAAAGTTAATAAAAACCAGTGCTGCCACAACCAAAAAAAATTTTTACAACCAAAATTCGCTTTAAAAGTTACCAAATCAGAAAAAATATAACCAAATTTCAATATGTAGTATTTTTATTAAATAACATCCCAGCAAAAAAAAGACACTCAGAAAAAGTCATGAAAATGTAGAGTTTGCGATGTGGAAGTAGTGAAAATTTCGATCCGTTCTAATGAGTTTTACATTGGGTTGCCATTGCAAGAAGTTCTCTTTTTCGATGCCTGGTCACTGAATTGGAAGCGATATTAAGAAAAATTCCCTTTTTTGTGTTCTATGATAATATTTTTACCTAGAAAAATGGTAAATAGTTACCTATTTTAACTATTTGTTTCTTTTTATATGAATTTCAGCCCGAAACAGTGATTTCATGTAAATTTAAGCAAATAACTTTTAAATTTTAGACTAAAATTAGTTCATAAATAACTTTTTTTTTTAAATTCTGGTGAGTATTTTCTAACACTATGGAGGAGTTACAAGGTTTTGTATGACTAAAATAAGCTAAATAGTTTTTTTCTCACTCTCGGCAAATTAATAATATCGATTTTTTGGAAGCAATGAAAATGTAGTACAATTTCAATTTTTTTTACTGGGACTTAAAATGCATACACATAATAACAACAAAGCAAATACATATATTTGTATATATTCTTTTACCTACATATGTATGTATGTAATAAGTTAACGCTTGTACATGTATGTATATAAAAAATAATAGTTTTTTTAAATATAAAGTAAACAAAACTTGCAGTTCACAGTATAATACTTTGAATGTGTATGATGTTAAATTTTAAAATTTATAACCCTTGACACAAACCTTCTGATTTAACAGAGCTCTGTTAGCGTGTTAACAGACCTTTGTTAAGCTATAAAAAATCTAATAATGCTTTTCCAAAGGACTTTTCCATTAAATAATTCAACCGAGACTGCAAAAATTAATGCAAATTTAAAGATAAGGTGTTTAAAACCCATGAATCTATTTCTGGAAAAAATGAATTTGAACCAAATATCGTCAAGTTTTCAACTTGGAATTTTCTGAGGGTTACACACTTTTCTTGGAAAGGAGGCGATGCGGGCGGGCAAAAGTGATCACCTATTATGGACGACATAGTACTCTAAAAACGTGCATACTCAGAATTACTGGAAGTTCGAGTTTTCAGGAGACTTTCTAAAAATTTTAAATTTGTCCAACTAATTAAGATTTTCCAAGATGTGACCAATTTTTTATAGGAAAGAGGCAATACGGGCGGACAAACGTGGTCACCTCCTATGAACCACATAGTATTCTGTAGTACAGAGTTGCGACCATTTAGTTAAATTAAAAGTTGTTGACAGTGTTGTAAAAGAAAAGTATTGTAAACAAGTGAGTAGCAATCAAGGCAAGAATTCATAACAGGTGGCTGCACTAGCGATTTTAGTCACAGCTGTTTTATTTTCAGTTGCCTTAGTAGCAATACTAAAAATTTAAGAACATAAAAGCTTAAAAGTATAACATAAAAAATATGTACATGTGTATCATTTTTGTGGCAAAAAAAAAATAACCAAAATGAGAAAAATATTCACATCTCTACATTAAAGAAAAAAATAACCACTTTTGGTTAGAAATAACCAAAAACGGCAGCCCTGATAAAAACTACCCAAAAATTTTATAAATTTATACAAATTAATATTTTTAGGCATTTATTTAAAATTTGTTTAGGATTTATGCATTTATTTATTTAAGTTGTTCGGAAAAATATTCGTATTTTTATTCGCCTGAATTTGGCGAATAAGAATACGGATACGAATATCTAAAAATGGCCGAATATGCGACAATTCGAATATGAATACGAATATTCGTGCATCACTACACTGTACCTATAAATTTTTTCTATTGGGATATTATGACTTGTGATTTTCATGAGTAATATTAAAATAAATAATTAGATGCAATTCTTAATAATTCCATTTGGTTGGGAGAGGACAGCAATTCTTCGGGGGCAACGTTCTCCCTCAAAATGGACTTTCTACACCTATGCATTTATATTTAGTTGTGGGTAAAATATTGGTCCATTCATGAAAGTTCTTCTTTGTCTGCTATCAATGAGAATTTTACACATACCGCTCTCATTTACTTAAACAACGTCATAACTCAAAAAACACAACTTATTTAAAAAAAAAATTTTTTTCCCTGAAGAGTTGAAAATGCAAGATATTTGTGTGACATTTTTACACATTAAGAAAAAGGAAATGAAGATTAATCCTGCATTATTAACTCAAAGACCACAATTTTTTTAATTATGACGTTGCACATTAGGTCAAATGGTCACTTTTTCTGTGCAAAAACCTTTTAAATTTTTGTCGTTGTTTTCAATTGTCAACACTTCAATATAAAGTCACGTTATTTTAATTTTCGGAATTTTCGGAATTTTCGGAATATTGCATATTTCTGCATCAAAGTCAATAGATTTAAGTTTTTCTGAAAATAAGGTTGTGAGTTCAGTAGAAATTGGACGCTGTAAGTAAGTGCGTTTTTCTCGAATTGTGTTGGTATTAACTCATTGGTGTGAAACGGAAAATAAATAGACAAGCAAGTATTGCTGTTTTTCATGAAAAGTTCCTTATGTTTATATGTCTATGCTTTAAAATAACTCATTATAATCAGATATAACTTAAACGGACTTTATGTAGGCCCTAAAAAATGTTGACCCCAATTGACCCCTTGAAAATTTATAGTATAAATTAAGTAATAACCAATGAGTTATTTGCAATTTACTTTAACGAGCGATTTTTTGCGTTTTGCGAGTAATGTTTTTTTTTAGTAGGCAGCATTTGTATGGCAACAACTGAACTGTTGATGAAATTAATAAAAATGAAGAGGAGTTTTTTAATTTAAATTTATTAAATGAACTAAATTTAAACAACTAGCTAATGTTGTGTTAAAATTAAAATTAGTTTATGCATATATGTACCGTTGTTATTAAAGGGTTAATTTTTGGTCGCTAATGGGTTAAATTAAATTTTGAAGAACTTTTTTCAGAATTTGGTTTGAATACCAAAGCGGCTTTAATTTCGCACAGTAAAAGTGGTGTTTTGACCTGTAGTGCGTTGTTGAAATAAATGAGCGATAAAGTTATCGCACATTTCAGTGCCATTCATAACGATCGCATACTCTTATTGTTAAAAATAACTTGTATCTCTATCGGTAACTTTTTATATAGATCCCGTTTTTTTAAATTCTTTTCACATTTAACATATTTTTTTTTGCTTATAAAAGCTAATATAAAAAGAAATTCTTTTAATTCTTTTTTAATTAGTTGTCGTATTAACTATTACATCGATAAGAAATAATCGGCAACTTTGTATTCGAAAAATTCTACTCATATGCTGAATATGTCTTTACAGAAGAAAGTTAAATAGATCCTTAACTTTTTACTGCAAGTTAAAAGAAGAAAAAAACAGCAAAAACAAAAAGCACTTTCAAAGCTCTAGTATACCTTTTAACTAATGCAAAAAAGCAACGATAGTTTGAGGATCTCGAAAGGCACAAAAAATGCCACCTTAATTGCCAACAATGTTCAGCTATAAAATAGAATTTTAGATTTAAGCCGAATTTATTGTGTTGTTTTTTTATATTTATATAAAACGTAAGTCTAAATATACAGTTACAACTAAAATTGTTCGTCAATATGTTTTACAGCCTGTTTGTAGAACACGACTCGTCAATAAAAAGCGCTAACATGTTAGCATTATTTATTTTTTGGGGTTTTAGAACACGAGTGTTGACGATTTTTATTAATCAGATGTCAGTTTATTTGGGTTTGATTCACCATAAACGTCAAAGTGGGCGATTAAAAATTTCTAGTCGTGTTCAAATAAGTACACCAAAATAAACAATATAATGAATACACATGCATTGCATGTGCATGCATTCACATAAATTTTACATACTTATTTTCAGAAAAATCATACGTTTTGTTCTTTTAACAGCACAAATTTTAAAGCAAAATATACTTTTTTATTAGACTTGTAATTTATTACAGCAAAACAAATTGTGAGACCCAATCACAAAAAATAAATACACATTTACAAATTTATACAAATAAAATTATTGGAAGTACTGGTTAATAGGGGCTGCCTTCCTTAAGATTTTTTACGAGTGTTTAAAACATCGGGTACTAAGGCTCCAGCTTTTTCAACCGCAGGATCCTCTGCAGAAATAATTTCACTACGAGTTACTTTTTTCAAAGGCTTTTTCTTTGCCTTCATGGTATAAGGCAGGGTAGCACTACGAGGAGAGTTTAAAGGCAAATCAGCAACTAGAACAGCTGGAGTTTTCAACCGCATTCCTTTGAGCGGTTTGATTAAAATTATCATCAATGGCTTGCTTTCCCAAGAGAATCATATCAAACTTTCCAACAATAAATTGTAATCCTTGCCAGAAGTCTTTACGTGCATGCTGCAATCAGGGCCTATGCCAATGTAGCACCAATCCTGAAACTGAGTTTGTCTAATGAAAACATCAACAGCTTCATTTGCCAACTCTTTTTCTTTAATTTTCTCAGTTTCTTCCACAGAGTGTTTTACACCAGATTTTTCTACACTACACGTTTAACACCGACCAAAACGCGAATATATTTTTCGTATTTTCGAAAGAATAGAATTAAATTTAATTAAAAAAATCGAAGCCGCAGAAGAGCCAAGAACAAAATAATTTTTAATAATTTGACAGTTGTATTTTCATTTATGCACATGAATAGGGTTGCCGTTTTTTTAAGCTAAAAAATAATTTCATATGAAAAAATTTAGACAAAAGCTATAATTTAACATGTTGGCAACAGTACGATTTAGTACATATTTGCTATATGGGCGAATTAACGTAAGTTGCACGACAAAGTCGAGTCGCGTTATCCAAACGCTTTTCATTACGTACTCGTCTATGAATTGGCTCGTCGTGAGTCGCCTTTGTCGCGTTCTACAAACAGGCTATTAGTTTTTATTTAGTTCAGATTATACATATGTATGTGAAATATTATCGTTAGGCAAAATACAAAAAGGCGTAGCTATAAATATATACTCTTAGAAGAGGATCAAAAAACAAAAAAAATAAACGAATTTGTAGCTACTTCCCTTGTTTTTTTTGTTAATAAAAGCGTAATTTTAGCATTCACAATTCAAAACGGGATCCCGGAAAAAAACTCTAGTGCATACATAAATTTTTATTTATATCTAGATAATAAACCGAAATATCCAAAAAAAAAACTAGTGACCCTTATCACGAGTTCGATCTTCACTGGGTAACGAACATCAAGTATCGAATGTCAAATTCATATTTTCAGCTGGCAGTAAAATCGAAAATTTCGTTGAGCAACGAATTTTCAATCGACAGACCTTTGCTGTCGATGCAGCATTTCCATGTGAAAAATTATTAAGAATATAAGATCTTTTTTTCATTTGAGCTGTGATTGCTGATTTTTTGTATTTATATCTAAGGTCGTAAGGTTTCACTGTAAAATAGCAGGAGGTTCGCAATTCTGTTGTGTTTTTCATTTACAAAAAAATATTTCAATTTTAATCAATTTCAATTCCTATCTTTAAATTTTTTATTCCTTTGATAGTCTTATCGATGCCATTATATATGAAATGGCCAAATGACATCACTTTCAGGTTAGATCAAAAGGTCATCAAATGATCTTGCAGAAAGTTCAATGTGGTATAAGCTGTATGACAGTTAGCACTATCCTGTGGAAACCACAAATCGCAGGTGCACTTCGGCCAAAATAAATTTTTATCATCTCCCTATAGCGCTTGCAACGATAAAATATTTACATTCAATTCAATCTCTTCAAATACTTCTCGTTTGATTTTTTAATTATTAAAAATAGTTTCAATGAAAAAAAAAAACGCGATTTATTTTTGTGTTATTTGGAACGAACCTGCAAATTCTTTTAAGATTATCTTCAAAATTTGAAAACGCTTTCAAGATCGCTTTCAATGGAAAAAAAAGGGGAATGAACTGTACGGAGATTTAAATTAAAGAAATGTATTCATTAAAGTTGCACGGCAAGTATATGGCCTGCGACCTAAAAAGATATATTGTGAGGAATCTTAAGATTACCATTAAATCTAATATTGGAAGGTCCCAATCTTCCAGCAGATGTAGCATAAAATTTTACAGTCCTTCAGAATGTTCTCTGGAGTTTCATCATCCTCATCCCGTAGTCTGTACCTGTTAGTCTTAGCTGCATGTTTGTTGACGTGTTTTTTCAATTTGCAATGGCCTGCGAGGGAATCGGTGAGCATTCTTACATTATTGATGTTTAAACATCTATATAAAAATCTTTTTCACAATACAATCTCAAATTTTGAGTAAGATCGTAACGCGTTATCAAATCGGTGTGAGCTATCAATGAGTGTATTAGTGTAATCATTTGAACAAGAAGTAAATATAAGCTTATAAGCTGCATAGAAATACACTCAACCAAGTTTTAAAGCATATCTTCAGGAGCAATGTTGATTTTAATAAAAATTGCTTGTGAAGTGTAATAGTGTTGCCAGTGGGGATAATTTTGTTAAAAAGTTAAAAATATAAAATAAATACAGGCAAATCCCGTTATAACGAATCTCGCTTTAACGAAAATCCGATATAACGAACGGCCAAATTATTAACATTAACAATCTTATATAGCGAATACTAGCGTAATTGTATACTGGATATAATGAATGATGAAGAAAAATTTGCAAAATAAAAAACAAAAACTTGGTAGGAACATATTTCTAACATTTAGTTCTACTTTGTATAGCGAATAATTTGATAAAAGTGTGCTCTTTATAATGAACGGCAAAAATATTTAAAAAATCTAAAGCAGCAAAAAAAATGTCATAATATTAGTTTGTATGTTGTAGTTTATTTGAAAATAAATTACAATTATTCTTTTTATTGTATTGTATCATGTCTACAATAGTAATAATTAAAATAAAACTTGGAAAAAATCTTTGCGATATAACGAATTTTTCGGTACAACGAATGACCATGACATTATATCGTTCGTTATACCGCGATTTGCCTGTATATACTTTTAAATAAAAAGAGCATTTTAAAAATCAAATATTTGTTTAAAAAATATATAGCAGTCTTTAGAAAGCATTTATAATATTATATTAAAACATATGTGCCCTTAATTATGAAAGTGGTCTGAGTCATGTGCATTTTTGCTTCGAAATACCAAAAAAATCTTTAAAAAACTAATAAATATTTAAAAAATATTAAATAAAATTTATATAACTCGAGGCTAGTATAACTCTAAATTCAAATGTTGCACAATATAAAAATTGTTTTCAATTTGTTTAAATGTAATCTACTAAATATCTCGACAACAGAAATATATGACTTAGACCACTTTCATAATTAAGGGCACATATGTATCTTCATGTTGCCTTACACTGAACTGGTGCACGACAATTGGGTAAAAATTTCCATCTCATGCCAATTATTATGGGTGGAGATACTAATACAAATTTTGCAAACCCATAGTCGCAAGATTTATCAAAATGTTTACACATTTCTACTGTGATCGTACTCACATTGCTCTTTTTACTTAAGAACATAAGAGATTTAAAATGATTCTGGTTATATGTCCCAATCATTAAATATGCATGCCGTAATCTCTTTATGTTCCTCTCTCTTTCTCACAAAATGATGTCTGTGCTTGAGAGGTGTTTTCTGGTAGATCTAGATCTTCTTCAATATATATTTTCAGATTATATTCGGTCGGAGTCCACAGAACCGTTTTAGTTCGACCGGCAGTGTGCTAGCTCCTGGTCAGCTTGGCTGCATTTTTGTTTTCTTCCAATCCAACGTGTTCGCAATCTAGTCGAGAGTGTTAAGCTGATTAAACTTTATGCGGCTCTCCCAAGTTAATTTAGAGGTAAGCTCATATGAACTAAGGGCCTAATTTTATAAAACGCAACGCCAAAGCGTTGAAAAAAATTTTGTATGGAAAAAAAGTATATTACAAAAACAAAATATATACAAATTTTGTCAACGCTTAGCGTTGCGTTTTATGAAATTAGGTTAGAAGTGTCTTAGTGGTAGCCTGACTGGTTGCGAAAATTGCTATTTCTCTTCCTCGGTATTCCCTGTCGAGATTAAATTCGATTGAAAGATGTCTGTGGTTTTTTTAAGACTAATTATCCTCGATCCTAAAAATTCCGCATCAGAAATTTGCTGCTTTCTGGAAACATCCGTGTTCCAACTGATGGTGCCATGTCCAAGGGTGCATCTTCGTGTCATCTCCTTGTTCCTCTCTGTTGCTCATACACTTTATTCATCACATCAAAGGGTTGCGCAAGTAGGGGTACATGTCTTGGGCCAATAAGAATATCGCTACATGTGATTCTTCCCCACAATGTTGATGACTTTTTATAACAATCATAACAGGTGTGACTTCCATAAGTGAAATATCGGTGTAAAAAGAAGGTAGAAGTCGGAAGATCATAGCAGCATTCCTGCGCAGTAAGTCGGGATGCGGCAAAAACAATAAATGAGAAGCATGGAAGGCGTAAGGATTGAAAATATATAAATATCTCTTTTTAACTTAGAATATTGACACAATGAAATGTTATGTACCATAAATCATGTTGTTCACTGTGCTACCTTATTTTCTTCATCTATCTCTATTCGCCAATAGCTGCACTAGAGTTGATATTGTTTTAAAAACTGCTTCATGCACCGTATCATGCCATTACTGGTACCCAAAATGCAAACCTTAATAGTCTATCTATTCTCTTTCAGTGAATAATCTTAAATTGTTCACATTGTTGATATTCAAACTGCTCTAAATACTGTAACGAATTTTCAACATGGTAACGAATGGAAATAAACCCGGCTGATTATCATTGAATAACAGGTAAATAAGTTAAATTCTATTTAATACTATGGAATGGTTGCTAAAATTGTCTGCATTATTTGGTTGTAATTTTGTTGCAATTTAAACTACACATAAGCAACACTAAAGCATGTGTGGTTGAACAGATAGTGAAATGGCAGGCATGTTCAATTTGGTAGGTATTAGAAAGAAGAAAAAAAAATGTAGAGCTCATTGTTCATTGTCTAGTATGTAGCTGAGGACTATTCTAGAACTGAGAAAAAATTAAAAACAATGCAACAAAACACAAAAATTGTGCGTACAAAACTGGCAGGTTTTTCCTTTGGATGAAAATAGGGCTGCCATTTGTGTGCAATTAAGTTCCCATATGGTCTGGCAATGCCAAAAATATGTATTATAAATTCGAATAAATAAGTAAGAAAACTATTAGTTACGATATCAACAGGAAACATTCACCCTTATTTCAGTTGTCGTCATCGTGACGCTAAAGTGACGTCGATGGCGACAACTGGAGAAATAGACAGTTCTGCATGAAAGACCCTTTTTACAATTTTGTTCATAATTTTTATATTGTTAAGCGAACGTTTTCTTTCGAGATCGTAGGATATGTTATATAAACGATCTGTCTATCTCGTATTCTGGTAAGTCGTCCCATTTGGTCACATGTCACAACATGTGTAAATAGTGTTTAGCTGCCGGCTTGATATTAGAGAACATTATTCTAACATTTGGAAATTTTCATAATTTGAGACCCAGTAGCTCGTTTCTGTATTTCTTGCATCGTAAAATTTCTCACATGAACTGTGAAACACAAAATTCCACCGTTTGTCGATTTGTGAGAAAAAAGTGTTTCTGTATTTGATTGTGAAAACAAACAATACTGATTCTGTTACAATTCGAATAATTTCAGCAATCGAGTGTCAAATGAAAATAATAGGTCACAAAAATATAATTTCAATAGCAAAAAAATAAATAATTTACAAGAAAAAGAAAATAAAATAATAAACAAGAAAATAAAATGAATGTAGAATGATTGAAAAGAAAATAAAATAATAAACAAGAATATAAAATGAATGTAGAATGATTGAAAGAAGTTTTTTTCTATCAACTGTTTCTGCATAAGAAAAGTACACAAAAAAATTATAAATAAATATAAACATATCGACTTTAGGGAAGGGCATAATGGAAAAATTTATCGATATTTTTGAACAGCATTTTTTGAAAACATCAATATTTCGATATATCGATATTTTTATATAAAAAATTTTTTTTTTTTTTTCAAAAATATTCCAAATTTAAAATATTAAATACATAAATTTTTTTAATAAAAATTCAATATTTATCAAACCATTCAATAAAAACAATATAAACAAAATATTTTAATTTGAAATTTATTTGCTGGTGTTTCAGCTTGCTCTATATGCATTTCAATGTTGCTGTAACAAATCATCAGTAAACTTCAACCACACATTTTGATTTGTTACAGCAAGAGTGAAATGCATATGGGTGATTCCATTCTGGCGTTACGTGACATTTGTACGACAAAATGTTGAAAAAAAGTTTGAAAATCATGTTTGAAAAAAGTTTTTTTCTTACACTTGAGAAGCGTTTAAATGGCTCTATGTTCAGTGAAAAAATTATAAAAATCAAACCAAAGGATTTCAAGATATACCCAAAATATGACCTGGCGTTACGTTACAAAAAAGAGAAGTGGGATTTGACTCTACTAACAAAATTACTTAATTCTGCCAACTGGACAAGTCTTTTTAGACAAAAATTTCTTTGTTAGGACTTGGACTGATATACATTTATTTTTCAAGCATCTATATTAAAAAATCTTTTCCCCTTTTTTTTCTATTAGCCTTAGTATCTGGCGTTACGTTATATGGCGTTTCGTTACTTAAATTTCCACTCGATATTTTTTTGGTAAATATTAAGAAAAAGATACACAAAAGCGTAACAAAACTATATTTGTCATTTATACAGGGTGTTTTTTTAAAGGTATAGAACTTCGAATTGAAATAAAACACAAGAAAATCGCTTTAATGTCCATCAATTTGGCTTTATTGGAAGGATAATTTTATGCCATTAATGTTTAAATATGATTTCGGGCATGTGGCCGCCGCGGCTGGCTCGAATAAAGCCAATTCTACAGGTCCAATTTTCAACCACTTTTTCGAGCATATGGGGCCGTATGTTGGCAATAACGCCACGAATGTTGGCTTCCAAGTCCCCTAACGTTTCTGGTTTGTTGGCGTAGACGAGCGACTTCACATATCCCCAAAGAAAATAATCCAATGGTGTCAAATCACACGATCTTGGTGGCCAATTGACAGGTCCATTCCGCGAAATTATGCGCTCATCGAATGTTTCCTTCAATAAATCGATTGTGACGTGCGCTGTGTGGCATGTAGCGCCGTCTTGTTGGAACCACAACTCATCCACATTCATGCCATCCAATTCGGGAACAAAATAGTCGGTTATCATGGCTCTACACCGGTCTCCGGTGGCGAATCGATTCATTCGGGTCCTCTTCAACACTTTGCTCTACAGCGGCAATTGTTTCTTCGGTGCGCACTTTTCGACGTCTCTGCGGATGCGTATTATCACATAGAGTAAACGTAGTGCGAAAACGATCCATGGTTAACCGAATTAATTGCTCTGATGGACGATTATGTCGACCATCAAATGGTCCACATAATCGTCATAATAATAATGGTGAACCATTATTTTCGAAATAAATTTGCGCGATTTGCAAGCGTTGTTCTTTTGTCAACCTGTTCATGATGAAATGGCAAACCAAACTAAATATTAATCACTTGACAGCTGACAAAATGGCCGCCAGTTAAAAAAGTGATGCCAACTTAAAGTTCTATACCTCAATAAAAAACACACAATATATACTTATTAGCTTTATCCGAAGCTCCGCTCACGTTGTATTTTGAAAAATATAATTAAAATTTATGAAGGTGTTGTTAATTGTTAGTTGCTGATAAAGGCGATAAAATAAAATTTCAAAACAGAATAAAAACCGGTTTTAAGACTAGTTAAACAAACCAAACTGAATCGAAAATTACTCTTACCAGCTCAAAAATTTATTTTTGGGAAAAAGTCCGTCTCATATACAAAAAAAAGACGGCTCCGAACCGGATACAAAAAATGTGCTATGTTTGACGCTGTTAATGTAGCTTTCCATTGGTGAAATAGTTTAAAAAATCGGTTTAGCGGTTTGGTCCTGAAAGCGAAGAAAACAAACGAACAAACTCAAAACCAAAATTTCAACTAAATTTTAAACAAACATTGTACCATGCAAAAAAATACTCACAATCTGGCGTTACATTACACACTTTTGAATATTAATATTATATTAAATATTTGTTTTATAAACGATTTTTTTATTATTATCACATAAGCTAATAATACTTTGTTAACATGCAAAATTTGACGCACTTGCGATCGTCAGCGTAGAGGGTAATGAAAACAATCGCTACTTTTCCTGGCGTTACGTTACATTGAAATATCATTTTAAGAAAAACTTAATTTTGCGGTTAATTGATATATAATGGCTTTCTCTTCATTTGTCTATGGTTAGCTGTTGTTGCAGCAATAGTTTGCAATATAAGTATTATTGTGCAATTGCTCCTAGAAGTATAAAAAGTAAAAAAAAATGCTCATGAAATTAAGTAAAACTTTCAAAAACGAGAAGCCCAAGGAAAGCTTTGAACTCTTAAATTTAGTTAATTTTAAATATTTCTAATTTATAATACAAGAAAACAAATCTGTTGGTAAACTTTAATTTTTTTTCGTCATGGTGGACTTTTTTCTGGAAGTGCCCATATAGACCAAGCTGAAATAAATTTCAAATTAAAATATAATTACGACAATATGTCGAATAATAAATTTTAGATTTTATTCTTCATTTTGCCGACGAAAATCGGTACATTGTGCCGATAGTGGTATCTCGGCTTTAGGCTTATACCATACAAACCAAACTCGACATTTCGTCGGTGGGTTTGCGACACAGTATATTCAAAATACATTATGTCTGCAGCAAACCAATAAACAACCGACGATTTAGCTTAGTTAACAAACAAAAGTTACGTGGCCTAGTGGGGTCACCGTATAAACGCACCTTAGCTGTTATTGAGAACTCTTTTTCTTCTCATCAAATTGATGCTAATATCGGTAAAAATTTATTAGGTTCTTAAAAATATCGAAACCCAATATTCGTAAATAAGAATCGATGTAGCGATATATCGGTTTTTGAAATATCGGCGATATACATCGATATTTTTTTCTCAAATATCGATATTTCGATATTTTTTGCCCATGCATACTTTCAAGCAATAAAAGCAAGAAATTTTTATTAAAAAAAACGTGAGTTGGGCTACATTTAGTACATGTCAAATTTTTCATGCGAAACAATTAATTGTGCAGAAAATTGTTCACAACTTCGAACAGAGTACCAGGCTTTAGAATATACATATGTATATTTCATATAAATTTGTATTCATTTCAAGTTTCTACAGTTCTACAAATGGCTTGGCAATCCTAAAGTTAAACTGCTTGTAGCTTTTTATATGCAATTGTAAAGATTTTTGTGTACCTCAAAAAAAGAGCGCTTCGTTTGTTCTTCGATTTTTATCTCTGTTTGTATTACCATATTGCAATTTAACGCAGCTTAGTTAGTTTTTTTTTGCGTATTAAAATCAGTTACGGGTTTTAGATCTTATTCTTTATATTTTTTTTACTGCAACTATTTTCTATGGAGTGCCTTGTTTTAGGCTGGCTTGCAATTTTTTTTGTATACAACATTATTGACTCTTGCTTCTTTAAGTTGAGAACGTTGTATATTGGTGAACGAACGATTTTTTATTTTACATTTTACCAAATATAGTTCTAGTAGCCAATATTAAATGATATAATTCATGAGCAAAATAAATGCATTTTTGTTTGTCGTGTCTCACTTGACTTTTAAATGTTTCTTTGCATGTGTGGCATTTTCTTAGCTTAAAGGTTGCAAGTTGTATTCTTAGGTATTTACGTATTTCTTGTTGACCATATGTATGATTTTTTGGTTTTAGCCATAATGTTCAAACGATGTTGTAAATATATGTTTCTACGTTAATTGAACATTTTAACCATAAAAAGATTGATCATCTAGCAAGAGAAATTGGATGTGCGTGAATTATTCAAATGAAAGAATGTTTTCAAATAAAAAAAAAAGTTAAATGCAAATAATAAACAATTAAATGACATAAAAGTTACTTTAAGATGATAAATGATGATTAAACTTGGCTAAACGTGAGATATCGAATAAGTTTCACTAAAATATTGTGTACTGAATATTTAACTTAAATGTTCTCAGACAGGTCTTTTATTGAAAAGCTAAACTAAATGAATATTAGAAGGCACAGCGAAGCTTCGATATAACGAAATTAAA